>OX381583.1:4664816-5914816 GCA_947458855.1 Monopis laevigella | reverse complement strand
TAAGAATATGTAACCTTATCATTTAATAAGAATAGGTTACCTTATCATTCAATAAGAATATGTAACCTTATCATTTAAAAAGTATAGGCTACCTTATAATTAAATAAGAATATGTAACCTTATCATTCAATAAGAATATGTAACCTTATCATTTAATAAGAATAGGTTACCTTATCATTCAATAAGAATATGTAACCTTATCATTTAAAAAGTATAGGTTACCTTATAATTAAATGAGAATATGTAACCTTATCATTTAATTAGAATAGGTTACCTTATCATTCAATAAGCATATGTAACCTTATCATTTAAAAAGTATAGGTTACCTTATAATTAAATAAGAATATGTAACCTTATCATTTAATAAGAATAGGATACCTTTTCATTCAATAAGAATATGTAACCTTATCATTTAAAAAGTATAGGTTACCTTATCATTCAATAAGAATATGTAACCTTATCATTTAAAAAGTATAGGCTACCTTATAATTAAATAAGAATATGTAACCTTATCATTCAATAAGAATATGTAACCTTATCATTTAATAAGAATAGGTTACCTTATCATTCAATAAGAATATGTAACCTTATCATTTAATAAGAATAGGTTACCTTCTCATTCAATAAGAATATGTAACCTTATCATTTAAAAAGTATAGGCTACCTTATAATTAAATAAGAATATGTAACCTTATCATTTAATAAGAATAGGTTACCTTATCATTCAATAAGAATATGTAACCTTATCATTTAATAAGAATATGTAACCTTATCATTTAATAAGAATAGGTTATCTTATCATTCAATAAGAATATGTAACCTTATCATTTAAAAAGTATAGGTTACCTTATAATTAAATAAGAATATGTAACCTTATCATTTAATAAGAATAGGTTACCTTATCATTCAATAAGAATATGTAACCTTATCATTTAAAAAGTATAGGTTACCTTATAATTAAATAAGAACAGGTTACCTTATCATTTTCATGTGTGGTGCGTAGTTTGTTCCTCTGCGCCAGTAGGATGCCGCACAGTGCTCGGAGCACGGCCGGGATACACCGCAGGAGTTCCCCGCGAGCGCTCCTCGTGGCAGCCACCCGCGCTTCCAACTCGCTGGGGTTCAGGGGCACCAGCGATGTTGACCGGAGTGTCTGAACGTGGAACAGATACCAAGTCATGTTAAACCATTAAGAGGGACTATAAAGAGAAATAAAACAGGCGAAATTATTATTATGATGCTGTGCGGGGGAGTAAAAAACCAAATAAAAACACGCAGAATACTTGTAAATTATACATGGTGCCTTTTAAAGGTTGTACTTTGGGCTAATATGAGGTTCTATTAATCAAATCGAACAACTTTTTCCATGGAACCATATATGGGTAAATGTAAAAAAAAATGCCTTCTCCAAACAAACTAGTCATTTTAAAATGGTTAATTTGTATAGGGAAGCTAACATTTTTTTTATTTCTACACATGGTTTCATCAGGAAAATTGTTTGATTTGGTCAGTAGACTCATGTTAGCCCAAAGTACGACCTTTCAAATTCTGTATAGATCTTAAACATATCATATCATATCATCTAAAACTCATATAAAACCAGATTGTAACTGAATGTTTTACTGATTATATATAAACTTGTATTGTTTGTAGGTCGTTATGCACATTTTATAAATAAATAAAAAAAACTGATCAAATGAAATGAAATTATCAATTGATGTCCTTTCAGTTTACAAACAGTATATTATTATTAACAAAAAAGAATCAAAAATACTGGATTTTTAAACAAGTTAGTTTTTTCCTGTTAGTGATTGAATACTGGGAAACCACATCGATAAACTGATCGACGCGTCGATGGATAAAAATGTATAGGAAATATTGTCTATGGGTAGAACTCGATCGCCGAGAAACTTCAAACGAATGTATGAAAATATCAAAAAGGTTGTATTGAATAGACTTCAGGTCACAATCATAGGTAGAAAAAAGGTATTGAAAGTGCTCTTTTAAGGGCTCTGCGGCCACATTCTGTTTCTTATAAAGTGAGCGTTAGATTGTCAAAATAACGAATTCCGTTATTAGCGCACTCTCCTCCAATCAGCGAAGGTTAAAAACTACTCTGATTGGAGGAAAGATCGCTAATAGCGGAAATCGTTATTTTGACAATCTAACGATCACGTTATAAGAAACAGAATGTGGCCGCTGCAGTCGTCTTGAGATCCTTACAAACACACTTCCAATATCACAACTTAGCTGTAATTCAAAGTTTAATTATGATTTTTATATTGGTAATAGGCTATTTGACTACATTAAAAATATACTATAAATTGTGGTCATCCTATTAGACAAAGGCGTAAAAAAACATATTTCACTTTATTTTAAACTAAATTATGTATAATAATGTTTTGTAGAATACACGAAATAGAATTGAATATTTTATACCATTTTATTTATAACAAAAACAGCTTTGGTTGATGACTGGTGACGTCACACGCAAGTAAACAAAACAATACACAGATTATAAATCATGTCAATGAAATAGAATAGAGTATAATATATAGGAGATTATTTAATCTGTGCTTGTCTGTTTACTTGCGTGTGACGTCACACTTGACATAGACTGCGAAACAGCGTTTTTAGAACATTGTGGAAATTCAAACTTTAACATTGATTTTTATTAATAATAGAGTAGACATCCCGGAAATATCAATGTAGTGTGCTTATTTTGAAGAACCATATAAAACGAGTTTCAAATACCCTATTGTACGCAAAAATCTTTCAGTTGTAGATAATAAATATTTCTGTATTATAATAAAATAAAATCTGATTTCGAAAAAATAACTACTGAACACAGAAACATCAATAAATACAATGGCCGACAAAAATATACTGGAAGCGCAAAAGATCATTTTGTACAGAGAACGCACGAATGCAGTGCCCTTAAATAAGTCCCTCACTAGTACATACCTCGAGTGCCACATCGTAGTTGTGCAGATGGTAGTGATGGAAAAAGGTGGAGAGTTTGCAGAGCGTGTTGTAAGCGTTGAGCAGAGGCGTGGGCGCCGGGAAGTCCCTCACTCGTAGCGTCACGTGCTCAGACAAAGTTGCCAGTCGTTCCCGCAAGGCGTCGGCGCCGCCCCCACTGGTTACCACTTGGGCTAATACTACGCAGAATAATTCTAATACTTTTTCTAGGTTCTGAAAATAAATATAAACAGCCCTTAAATACATGTTAACTTTGGGCTAATAAAGGCTCTACTGATTAAATCGAACAACTTTTCCAATGGAACCATGTGTCGCAAATGAAAATAAATGCCTTCTCCATACAAACTAGTAATGTTAAAGTGACCATTTTGTATGGGGAACCCAAAATGTTTTTTCATTTGCGTTACATGGTTCCGCTACATTAGCCCAAATTCAGCCGGTATATTGATTTATCCACACTCCAAGTTATTTTTCTATATACATAGAGCCTCCGTGACTAGTGGTTACGCCATTGGCGTTGTATCCGTAGGTCGTGGTTTCGACTCCAACTAGTGTTTATAAGAATTAGTTTGTGCAGGTCAATATGTGTCAAAAGAAAAAAACTTTTAAGATATTCTTCCATACAAAATTAGTTTTAAATATTTTTGACTTGATATGATTTCAAAGGGGTGTAATTCATAAATGAAATAAATACCATTAAATTATTTATTGTCACGGGGGCCTGACGAGGCTGGGACATAGAAACGAGAAATCTATACATTTTATTATTAGAGCACATCGTGTGACTTTGTATCTACATGTAGTTAAGCGGACCAATAAATTCCATGAATGACGTCGATCAATACATTATCGTTGTTATCGCTATAACTATGTTGGCTAAATAATATTTCGCGTCACGAGAACTATTTTGTATTTAAAATTGACAATTCACAACATTTCAAATTTTAGATTGTGCTGAAATAAATAGACTATTTCTGTATTATTAACCTCGCATTTGTTTTTTCAGAATTTATTATAGACGCATTTTTGAAATATTTGAAAAAAAAAAACATTTAAAGATTTTGTGGGAGAATGTCTATGTACTCAATGCCTATATCTATGTCGGTTTAAAAATAAAACTGTCACAAATTAAAACTATAAATCAGTATGAATAATATGGATGTGCGCTGAGGACTAAATTCGCCTCAAAATTAAATTGTTCGGGAATATGATCGATCATTTAGTTTATAGCTTACTATTAGGATTGTTTCAAAATTATTTAAAAAAAAATGCTTTATAAATTATACTTAATATTAAAAAAATTTTTTTAGAAGATAGGACTATTTGTAATATGGATCTTGCTGCATCTGTGACAATGTCCTTATAGTGTAAGTTTTATGTTATATTTCAAATTTACAAGTTTTCTATAAAAAATAATTTGCACGCCATCCTGTAGTGGAATATGTCTAAGGATTAGCCAAACTCTTACAACAACGTGCACCCATATTCTGGCAAATAAAATAATTATTAATAAACATCTCGCCGCCATATAAACCCTAAACAAAAAGTGATGCCAAAATAAAATAAAAAAAATGCGACTTTACAATACAAGGTTCACATCCATATTATTCTTTCGGAGTTACGGTTGATGTCAACTTGACTGACATTGTTTTTTTTTTAATTTACTATTCAACTTGGACTTCAAGATATAACAGCCTCTAACTAAATGGACATACGCTCTTTTAGAAATATCATTTCTTTAAAGTTGATTTTTAATTATAAAACGATGAATAAATGAAAAAACAAAATATACGGGTATTCTATTTTTTTATTTTCTTTGATAAATCATAAATAAAAATAAGGGGTAAATAACTTGAAGTGTTGTGGATTGTCGTATCACTGCGATAATATATATGGAGCTCTCATAAAAAGCATTTCACATTGCCTTTATTTTGCTATATGACTGTCAAATTACTTACATCAGCAATGTCGTACATGATGATGGCATCTTCAAACAGTCCCTTGTTCACCAGCTCCTCCGCTACATTAGTCGCTATCACCTGCACATTATAATTATCTCATGTTAGTAGGTACTGATAAATTCAAACAACTACCTACTAGTCACCACCTCCGTGGTCTAGTGGTAACCCCGTTGGGTGTCTGTAAGTCATGGGTTTGGTTCCCACACTTAAGAAAAATATGGTTTGATCTGGACGTGTTTATCTGCACTGGTATTATAAAAACAGAAGATTTCAAAAATAAAAGGTTTTTTTTTATTCTTTCACATATACAATATAGTAATATGTAGGACAATTTACACATATTGTTCTTGTCATAAACTAAGCTCTAGGCTTGTACTTTGTGTACACAACTATTTATTTTATATACAAACTGTACAGAAAAACGTACTAATAAATATATATATTTCCCATGGGTGAGAATCGAACCACGACCTCCGCATATAACGCCAAATGCGTTTTATCCGGAATAACATGGAGTGTATTTTACTTTTGATCTGATTTATTTTAAATTAATCGGCGGGACACTGCTAGTAAAGCATAATATCTTTCCCAACTTTCTCCTGTGGCTCTAGTGTGAGTTTTTTTAACGTTTACTTTCGCGTTAACTATACTACCGCGTTAACATTTAGACCAATCACACGACCGCATTTCTAGTTCTCAAAATTTCCGCTTGGAGCGCTGAACTACTTCCCATACAAATTTTAGTTAACTCAAACGAAAAGTAATAGTTAGAAAACTCACACTAGGGGTACTGAACATCTTCTTGGGATCGATATAACCTTCTAATCTGTTATTCTCTTTGTCCATCTTCTATTCTAGTTATATGTTCTATTCACTTCTTTTCATAATTTAAAGCAATACTGTTTTTTGTTTTATTATTGTTGTATACCAGAAAAGAAGAAATGGAAAAACATAGGGGTGGTGACGTATAGTAGAAAAAAAATAGATACAAAAAGCAAAGAACAGAGGTTCTACAAGAAGTCTGCCATCGTATTGACATGACATATAATATGCATTCTGATAATATGTGTTATGTCAATACCATAATCATAGTCGTTTTTATTACATGTAAATAAATTAGCCTTTCTTATGTATGTATCACATTCATTCACACTTTACTCCGACAGTTAGGTGATTCCGCGCGCTTCGTAAAACACAAAAAAAACACAGTTTAGGCATAATGTCAATTTATAGCGAAATCTCAATTGCAGGAGCTGGAGATTATAAACCCTAGTCCAGTGTATAATGTGTATTGTTAAATATATTTTTCAGACAGTATAGAAAATAAACAGTATGTTGCATCGGCCGCTTGGTAGATAAACACGTACTAGGGCTGCCTCCGACTGTGTTTCTAAGGTTACATATTTGACAATGCTATATTAAATAGTATTATACAGGGTGAGTATTTCAAGTGTGCCTTCATAGCCAAATCATAAACTAAAAGGAATATCGAAAAATACTCAAAGGAGTCACGGGGCCGATTTTGATAAAAACTAAAACTGCATCATTAGATTTCTGAAAATATAATTCTCCTAGCCGGGAATCAAACCGATTGATTTTGAAAATAAAAAATCATGCTGTATTATTGCACCAGCTGATAGTGTCGCTTTTAAAAACTCAAACTGCATCATTAGATTTTAGGCTAGGATTATTTTAGGCATCCGGATAGGAGAATATTTTTTTCAAAAATCTAATGATACAATTTTAGTTTGTATAAGCGACACTAACAGCTGGTGTAATAATACAGCATGAAATTTTTTTTTTTCAAAATCCATCTGTTCGATTCCCGGCTAGGAGATTTTTTTTTTCAAAAATCTAATGATGCAGTTTTATTTGTTATCAAAATCGGTCCCGAGACTTCTTTGACCATTTTCCGATCTTCCCTGTAGTTTAGGATTTGGCCTTGAAGGCACACTTGAAAAATTCACCCTGTATAACTATTTACTGCATTTTTTTATTATTACTACTTACTTAGATTTTGTTTCTAGAAAAGTTATTGTGAGTTAGTATGAAGTGAATCACCTTTTTTTTTTATTACAATAGAATTATTATTTTGGTTGATTGTAATTAATCAAAAGCAATATGTTGCAGTTTCGATAAGAAAATAGTTATATATAAAATAGTATAGACGCTGATTCCATCCACTTCGTTTTCAGGCCAGGTCCGAGCACCTAAATGTTCAAGGATGCAATTTCCCTGCTGAATCTCCAAGATGGTTAACCTAGCACAAAAGAAAAGGAAAGACGCACCAAGGATAGAGTAGCGCCTCGCCGGGTTTTCACTAGCACTAGGCTTTAATTTATGCAAATTAGATGTAGTTGGGGATTTTTTTTTTTTTTGGGTTTTATATTGCTTATTTTCATGTGCGATAATTCAGCCCATGTAGGATAAAAGGATCCTTAATCTTCTTGAAGCTTCAGTGAGGTAGAGCAAATGACGTTTTGGTTTTTGAAAGAACGGGATTGGTGGAAAGGTTTTGACATTTGTAGCGAGGGGAAACAAATAGGGATGTGCCAGGCCGTAACACAATCACATAAGACGTAATACGGTTTGTTACTTATCTATACTATAGTTTAGTTATAAATAGGACTTACTGTGGTATCAATGTGTGGGTTGTTGAACTGGTCCAGGATCCCCGGAGAGCGCAGGCCGGAGGAGGGGTCCATTCTGCCGAACAACAGAGCGTAGTCGCGACTCTCCAGCGCCAGGTCTGTGCAACAACACATGAACAGGTTCTTTCCGTTGGGGTCTTTTAGGTTTCTGAAATATATTTTAAATTATGATTATTAATAATTATCGTTAAAGTGCATATGCAATATTACATAGTAGACAAGTTGGTAAATAGTAATATGCAGGACATTTGACACATTGCCTGTGGACGCATTCTACTAAATTAATTTATTTAAACACTTTGAACAGTAAACAAAAGTTATGTACAAAGCTATATATATATACATATTACTATACATAATCATATATATTATACAATATATACATACAATATATAATATATATACATTATGAATATTACAAAAAAATATTGTATGCCAACTTCATATCAAAGTTTTATTTTTTGTCATTTATATGACCATGTCAGCCCTATTGGTTTAAAATTTATATATAACTTAACCTATTAGATATTCCAATCTTTTTTTTACATATATATTTACAAAGTTATATAGCATCCTAGCAAAACCGGAACATGGTCCGGCTAGAATACTATTAAAACAACCAACATCATGAATGTTGATATGTAGGTCAGCGAACAGAGTTTGTCTTTGGGCCTCGCATCGCACGCACTCCCATAGCAGATAAGTAACATCCTCTAGCTTTCCAGTTAAAATTTAACATATTTCCCACACAAAAAGCCTCAAATTTTCACTTCGATATGCCATTGGTCACAAGCTAAAATCTAGGCTTGTATGAGATAAACAGCCAGAACATGACAAACTGTAGATAGAGATGTATGTGCAGTTTGTCATAGTGTGAGTATAATATGTATTAGTATAATTACACATGGTACAAGCCTAAAGCTTATTTTGTGATGAAGGCATTTTTTTAACATGTACACTTCTGTTAAAAAATGCCTTGGTAGTATTTTTTTTATAGGAGCACAACATGTTTACTTGTATCTATATGATGTTGCTTCACATCATAGAAATACAAAGTCCATGAATGGGGTCGATCAATAAATTGTTCTTTAACAATATTGATCGCTCCCGCTGTGCTACCTAAATGATTATGAAATGGGCAGCAACAATTAATTAAGGATTAATTAGGAGTTACCTTAAAAAGTAGTAATAGTGCAAAGCATCAGAGGGGTCTGTGAGCTCAAACTTGCGAACATAGAGCAGTAGCAGCCGAGCCAGGTTCAGTCTCCTCAACGGACTGGGGTCATCTGTGTCCACGCTCACTGAAAACAGTTTATTTATTTGTTCATTCAACTATTATATATTTGATTACACCATAACTCCCGGACACGTCAAAATGTAGAATGCCAATGGGCCGCCAATATTATTTGGTATTACAAATTGAAAGAGTCATTTACTTATCTGCTGTAAAGAGGCATCGTCAACTACGAACTATATTTATTTAAAATATATTTGCTGTGAAAGGGCATTGTCACGCTATAACTAATGTAAGTCATAAATAGTTTATAAAAGGCACCCATGATAATTTGTGAAATCTTCACAAATTAATGTTCTGGCACAACACAAATACATAACACAAAAACTAGAAACAATACATAAGTATATAATTTAAAATACTATTGCACAAAATTACAAAATAAAATTGTACATAGTCGAACTTAATGCCATAGGCATTTTCTACCAGCTAACCTTTGAGAGAGTGAAGATTATGCATAGGGTGCAAAAGCAAAAAAAAAATACAATTAAAAAGACATAGCGAATAGTATATAAGCTACTTAAATATTACACACACAATAAATAATAATAATATGTAGGACAATTTACACATATTTCTCTTGTCACAAATTAAGCTCTAGGCTTGTACTATGTGTACACATAGTACAAGCCTATTATATGTTGTATAATATATATGATTATGTATAGTAATATGTATGGAACAAAGTTATAATTACATATTATATTTTTATAAACACCCAGACCATGACAAATTGTACAGAAAAAACGTACTAATATTTTTATTGCCATGGGTGGAAATGGAACCCACGACCTCCGGATACAACGCCAATGGCGCAACCACTAATCTACGGAGGTGGTCAAACATAATACACTACTTATATAAATCATACAATATAATACATTTAGTGCATAACAAAACAGAAAATGCTAACGGAAAAATAGGTAATTAAAGAGATAAAAGATTTAAAAAAATGAAACTACCAAACATCAAAATAGATTTTCGTAAGAGCTCTTCTAATCGACGAGGTATTAGTGTACAAAAGATCTATTGGGATTTTTGTAAGACTCTCCACACAAAGGAATTTCATCTGTAGTTGGTATTAACACAAGGAGTTGCTAACAATAACTTCTGTCTTAAGACTCTTACTGGACTCTATAAACAAAAAGTGAAGGGAAACTGGGGGCAATCAATGGTCCCATTGAATACACCGGTTTTCCAGACTTATTCATGAATTTCTATCATTATTGAGTTAGCTTTTAGGATTATTTTTATTTGTATTGGAGCACGGCATGGGACTTTTTATCTACCTGATGGTGAGCAGACCTACAGTCCATGAATAGGGTCAATCAATAATTGTTCTTAAACAACATTGATCGCTCCCAATATGCTGGCTAAATGATACTATTACGAAATATATTCGCTGCTTTATTTGAACCACCCATTCCGTAACCGCACTCTGAAAGGTGACAAGAAATCGATGCAGTATTCTCCTGAAAACCCAGGGAGCCCACAGACTAAAACCGAAACATGACCAGGTCACTTGACAGTTTTGCATCTGTATGGGCGGTGGTAACGAGACTGGTCGGTCGGCCTAACCAAGTTATAGAGACCTTCATCCCACTTAGAGATAATGATGCGGTTATGAAGAGGGCAGTTAATTTGACGATAAAGCAACTAGACTATTAGCAGAATGGTAATGTAAATTCGTATGTCACCGCCTGTTTCATAACCACATCAATTAGCCAGCTAAGTGAGAAGCGGCCTATGCTGCTACACAACAATGTATTGATCAACGCCATTCATGGCTTTTGTATGCGTGGCTACAATCAGGTAGATACAAAGTCACATGCAGCCAATAAAATAAAAACAAATAAGAGAATAAGACTCACACAAAGGCGCTTGCACATTGCGAGGAGATCCCAACATATACACGTCGTGGAGAGCGATGGCCATGTGGACGCCGTGAACTTGGTATCTGAAACATTCACATAATTTAAATATTATATAACTTTTAAATATTAGGTCGGGAAAAGTTTCGTATTTTATATGGATGGTTTTGATACCATTATAAAGGTAACATAAAATGAAAAAATCAGATTCCCGCCATTCCAAGATCAGCCGTCGAAACTATTATGAAACGTATTTCCAAGATGGCGCTAACAGGATCATATAGTATTTGGTTAAGTATAGAGGGTAGTGAACACAGTGCAGGTAAGAGTTCAAAAGGCCTTTAAACCTACTTCGCGGTCTCAATTCCGGGAACGCTGCAAATCATTCCCCTGCCTTCCGACCACGCGATGGACCCGGCACCCGCACGGTGAAACCATGGATAGGTAAGAACATTGTCTCTCTAGTCATGGTGATTTTGAAAGGTCGTTCTTTGGGATAATATGAGGTTCTACTAATCAAATCTAACACTAACACCTTTCCCATGAAACCATTGCGGCACGCAAATGAAAAAAAAATGGCATCTCCATATACAAATTGATTATTTGAATATTAGTAGTTTGAATGGAGAAGCCATTTTGTTTGTTCATTTTCGATACATGGTTCCATGGGATAGTTCTTCGTTTTGATGAACAGAGGCTCATAGGTGATAGAGTTGGTTAGATTTAAAAACAGTAGTATTTAGGTCCCCGGTATGTCCCAATGAGTCTTTAATAATCTAAAAATGTATATACATTTGTTTGACAACACCACTATAGCGCCTCGGGGAGCACGCTAAGCTGTAGGTCCCAGATTAACTATACCAACTTGTGAATCTGTTTATAGATGGGTCTATCTAAACCCAGCAACAAACTGAGCACTTGTTTGACGTAGACTTGGTATACTATTGATTACGGGTAGGAATAAAACCCTGAGGCTGTCTAGGCGGTCTGTAGCACTTAGGGACCCGTGATGGTAGGTACATACTACTTATAATACTACTCTACTCTATTAATATTTTTAAAATTAGTTGCACCTAATTGCTGCATAAATTGTCCCGAAGATTTGACAAGTAGGTATTCAGTCTGAAATAGTGTGTCACGGGTGCCTGACGGTGCCCGAGACCGCCTAGACGACCCCAGGGTACCTAGCGGAGAGGTTTTAATCCCACCTCGTCGTAGCCGATGGTATGAGTCTACACCGGACAAGTGGCTAGCTCGTCGCGATGTTTTGAATAGACCCAATAACCCATCTAATTAGTTTCACAGGTTGGTATAGTGAAACCGGGACCGACAGCTTAACGTGATCTCCGATGCACTATAGTTGTTGTCATACAAATGTACATATTTTTTTTAATTAAAAGCTCATTGGTATACACCGAACCAGGGACCTAAGTTTTAAGTCCAAGGTCTAACCAACTCGGCCACCATGTAACAGTTTGTACAATAAAGTTATTTAATGGCTCTGCAGTCGTCTCGATGCCCATACGCACACGGGCACCAACTAGTATTTACTGTGTATATTTACCTCGAGACTCTGGTCAGAAATTCTATGGCAGGTTCAAACTGTCCGGTCAGAGCTAACATTTGGAAATACAACACCGGCTTCTCGAAGGCATGGTAATGCGTTTCTCCTGCAAAATTATATATTATTTTAATTAAAAATAATAGGCGAGATAGGCTTTTGAACAATTTTTTTTTTTTTTGAATTCGTGCCTGCTTGGTTTGTACACATATAACTTAAAAACAAATGGACCATTTTTTTTTTTTTAGTGAATAGCTATTAGCTCTGGGGGTAAAATAGGGTATATCTATTATATTTCGATATACCTACAGGAAGCTCACATGTACAGGGTGTTTGTGTTTAAAGAGTTTTTTTTAAACACCAGATATAAAGTGTTCTATAAAGCAAAGTTGGGTATATTACAATAACATAAAACCGCCTTAAAATATTTTTGAATTTATATTAAATTTTCGAGATTTTTATTTGTATTCTAAAACTTTTTCTAAGAAACTCTTTAAACACAAACTTTCTGAGCTCCTGTGTAAATATGTTAATACATACCATACTCTTCTAGTATAAGTTTCTGAAGATCGGAATATGTGAAGCAGTCAGTCTCCGAGCTGGACCTGGCGTTGATGAGACACAGTTTGAGCCAGAGATAATCGTCAGCTGTGATGGCGACTTCTTGGTGCTCGTCTGTTACATCGCAACCACCGACTGCGCAATATACCTGCAAATTATACGCATTTAGGCCTCCTAAATAAATAAAAAAGTAACACTTTAGAACTGAACGTTCCATGGAAACAAACATTCCAAAGGGCAACACAATCTAGTCAAATAAATACTTCTCACGAATGAAATTACTTGCAACATTTTTAAACATTCTGCGGTGTCGGTAAAAGAGGAAAGCAAAGTCTGTTACGGGATCTTAGAATGGACACATGGCTGTCGGAACTTATATGAAACGCATTTTCAAGTGTGTAGTGTGGTAGTACTGGCTCGATAAAAAAAAATACTAAATTTCACATATTTTACTTCTAGCATCTATATGACAAATATTCCCTGCCGTGACTCTAGCTATTTTAATAATAATTCCTAGTAATAAATCCAATAACTAGGAATGTAGTAACTTTAGACAATGATAATTTTTATGATCTTAAATATGTTATTGTAAATTTAAATATATACGGTGATTATGATGTTTTCCTGAAAATAAATAAAATCGAACTCCACTCCTTAGCCGTGCACACAATAAACAATATAGCGAAACGCTTTGTGTGAGCTGGTGAATATCAACGACAAAGGATGTCCTGGTCACAAACTAAGGGAAACTTGTACTATGTGTTCCAGAAACAAAGGTACTAATACATATTATATTTTATAAACACCCAGACCATGACAATCAGTACAGAAAAATGTACTAATATGTTTTGCCATGAGTGGGAATCGAACCACATCTTCTCGATACAACACCACTAGTCTACGGAGGCGGTATAATGGATGAAACCACGCTCCACGTATTGATGTCGGATATCGGAATGGCGTAGGTTTAATAAAAGGATATGCAATGGATTTGTAGCTAATGGAATATAACCTTCATTATTATTATAACTTACTGCTCTTTTGTATGGGTCAGAAGTATTTCGGACTGAGATTCTGTATTGGAAATTAATTGCAGTCTGAAGTTTTTCACTGAGGGGCTTGTCAGGCTGTCGGATACGCTCCTCCAGGGCCGATACAAACTCTTCATGGCCTCCACTGAAATCATATTACTACTGAAACCGTATTGTTTTCCAGGAGACTACCACATCTATTTCTTGTCGAGTAGAGTATCCTTTTAGGGTGCAATTGATTTGATGAATAAGCAACAAGGATATTAAAATAGATTAGTAATGCAAAATCGACCCCTTTCATATTTTACTTTATTGGTCTGTTTCCTATCAGGTAGATACAAAGTCACATGTCTTGCTCCAATAAAATATAAAGTGCGCAATTTTACATTTGGTAATCCTGCGGGTGCCGAATAGTACATATACATGGTAACTTTATAAGGTTGTACTTTGGGCAAATATGAAGTTCTAGTGATCAAATTGAACAATTTTTCCCATGAAACCGAATGTGTCGCAAACGAAAAAAAAATCCTTCTCCATACCAACTAGCAATGTTAAAATGACAAATTTGTATGGGGTAGCCAAATTTTTTTTTCATTTGCGACATGGTTCCATGGGAAAAGACGTTTTATTTGATCTTCACCTTATATTAGTGCAAAGTACCTACAACTTTTTTAATTCACCCTATAGGTATAGTTAAGAATTGCTCACCCAGCCTTCTTCAAACAATGTACAGCCGCATTAGCATCTCCACTGCGAAGACAGTAATACACCATGGGCCACAGCGGTCTTTCGTCAACTATGCCATCGGTCGCTGCAGAGAGCGAGCCTGCCAGCCTCAAGCCCACAAACCCGCGGACCAGCGGGTAAGTCCCGGGGGTTCCCCCACGCAAGGCGGCTGAAGGATTCGAACGGACCACGTCTCCCATATACATCTTGTATCTGTAAAAAAAGTTTCATATCCTTATACATTTAAATTGTGGATATGGGCTTTATTAATATATTCTGGTTTATATGTTTAATAATACATTTAGTTTCCAAGCCGTTTCTAGTTTCTTGATGGCGTGGTCTTTAGGAATTTTTGTTTCCAGAGAGAGAGGGAGGCAATGTTCCTAGCTATACATGGCTTAACCGTGCGGGTGGCGGGTCCATCGCGTGGTTGGAAGGCAGAATGAATGGTTTTGTAGTTTAGCCTTAAATGAACACTTCACATTCATAATATTAGTACAGATTACTCACCTATTTTCCAGATACTTTTTGGCTTGTGTGATGAGATAATGCTGGACTGCAGGGCTCCCTCTAGCCTTTAGTGGATCCTCATCCCTGGCTAGGGGTGGAATGTTTGCCATTGTTTTGATTAATTCCCACATTTCTTTTACTTTCTGCAAATTTTTAAGTCTGATAATTTTTATTATATTATCCGTGACATATGTACATACAGTATAAGGTAAAAATAATCTTTAGAATTATAAAGAGGTAAAGTTTGTGAGTTTATGAGGTTCCCCGGTAATCTCTGGATCTACAGAACCGATTTTGAAAATTGTTTTAGTGTTGGACAGCCCATTTATCGACAAATGCTATAGGATATATAACATCACGTTAAAACCAATAGAAGCAGAGCATTAATGAAAAATGTTGGGAAAAGGGGGAGAATTTGTTGCTTTTGAAAGCTTCCGTTGCGTGCGCTGCGTAAAGGTTAAAGTTACACAGACGAAGTCACATGTCAGCTAAAAAATTAAGAAAAATAGGTTATTGAGAATTAATATAAATTCAGAGCCCTTTAAAGAGTTGGTAACGATGTTAGCAATAATAATATAGGTACATAAATAGATTACTTTAATAATAGTCTTATAATTGACAGAGTATGGTCCCAGTTTAAAAATTATAATATATAATATATTATTGTTTCTGGTATACATAGTACAAGCTTAGTTTGTGACAAAAGCAATGTGTATTTTCTAAAAAAAAAAAAAATATACAATAATAATTTAATAAAATATAAACTTACAGGATCATTAAACTCCTCAGAGACTTGAGCGAATTTGTGATACAAAGCAGTCTTAGATTTGGTTCCTTGGAAAACTAACTTATTATATGCATTAACTTGCTTAGCATATACCGCCTCAATATTATCTAATAAGGAATGTGCAAACTTCTTAGGCATTGATGCTATACTCATAGGTTCTGGACCCCTCTTGAGGTCCAACCAGTTTTGAGACGGACCTATCATAGCATTCATTATTTTAATTTTTTCCTTATTCCATTCTGAAAGCATATGTTCCCATTTTTGATCTTCTGTTGTTTGCAGTGACTGAAAGAAAATTTATAATCTAATACAAAATAGGTAAGTTTTTAATATTTTTGAAAAAAAACATTAAGGAAGGTGATTAAATAAGGAATAATTAAGAAAGGGCAACATCCCCCGCTAAATTTCAGAATATGGGACAGGGTGCGAGGATATATATCAATGGATATATATCACGATGTATATCATGATATATATCACGATGTATATCATGATTTATATCACGATATATATCATGATATATATCAATGGATTCTTTCATAAAAATCATTGATATATATCCATTTTTTTTAGGTTTTAGAAAACTAATATATTTTCATAAGTCAAGGCTTTATGGGCTAGATTCCTTTGCCTTAAACCTAAATTTAAAAAAAGAATAATCTGTCAGTTGATTTATCAATTTTAACATAATATAGGATTTCTTTGAGGGTAGCCCAAACACTGTAGACGCATGTTTATATTATATTTTTCAATTTTATTTTTTGTTTACCAGTTAGGTAAGGAATTATAATTTTATAATAGTATAAATAGAAATATTAAGTAAACCAAGTCAAATATTGTGATTTTAATAAATGATTAAGAGGTAATTAAATGTTTTTATTAACGGGGTTCCTTATTTACTTGCCTTCTTTAACAAAATAAATAACTAATATGTACCTAAATAAAATTAAAACTATTATTGTGATAAAAGGCTTTCAAACAATAAAAAATAATTATTTGGATATATATCAACAATCCGATTTTTTGATTTTTATTATAAAAATCGGATTTTTTCGCACCCTGATATGGGATCAATAAAACTTTGTAAGTAGTCTATCTCCATTAAAACTAAGAGACCATAAATAGTTTTTTTTTGAAACTTTAATTGGGGTCAGGTGGGGCAAATAATTTAAAATAGGGGGTTCAACTGGTCCTAATTTTTCAATAGGTACAAAAATTAAATTAAATTCTTTGCAAACATAAGTATGATTTAATTTTTAATCCTTGACAAAAAAGGTGTTATTACAGCACATTACAAACTAACAATGACCAAGTCTTCAATTTATAAAATAAATATTACAAAAAAGAATATATTTACAAAACTTAAAATGAAAGCAATACAATACTTTGGCTTGTTTAGGATTTCTTTTATCTTTACAAGTACTGATTTTGTGCAGAGTTACAAGTGATTATGTTCTCCACGCGGGTGCCAATCTAATTCTAAAAATTAATTCTAAATTCAATAAAAGCACAGATAATGAGCTTCCAAAGTAAATTAAAAATAATAATAATAATTTGGAAAATATAGCCTAAAATAAGAAACTGATTTCGTTTTTATCAATTAAAAAAAAATTGTTTTTAAGATATCAATGTTTTAATTTTATTTTATTTTTTTCATTTTTCTCGGAAGCCTGTCAAATTATGTTATGGTGTTTTATTTAAACAGTAGTAGTAGGAGACATAGTAGGAATAACTCAATGGAGAGCAGATTATGATTATCAATGAAAGTGATGGTATCCAGAACTAGAATGTAAAGTTTATTTCGCAGTTGATTCTCATTATACAATACTTACATTCTTATTAACTTCATCTATAAGTGACAATATAGCATTTTCTCTTTCATTTCTTAAAAAGCTTTCTATGTCTGAGTCAGCAATTGGCTGTAGGGGTTCAAAAGTTCTTTTTGAACTAAGAGTTTCCAATTTTTGAGAAATCTGTTGCAAATCTATTCCTTTTGATCCAAATAACAGGTGACTGAAAAAAAGGATTATATTAGAACAAAAGGGTGTTTATAAAATAAGCTTTTGACCACATATTTGGATGTCCTGCGAATTCTCATCAAGATATATCCTATGTAACATTCAATTTCACATTATATTTTAATTATGAAATATCATAATATTTAAATTCCTTACCACATTTTATTTTAATCTTTCTGTCTGTTACCTTTTGACCCTTAAACCACTAAACCAATTTAGATGAAATTTGGTATGAAGATTGGATTGAGACCAATTTTCAATATAGCTACAGAGCAGATATACAGGGTGTTTGTGTTTTAAGAGTATCTTAAGAAAAAAATTTTAATGCACCAGATAGAGATGAGTTTTAATACAATACATTGTTGTTTAACAAAATTAATCGCTTGCACTATGCCGGTTAAATGATGCGGTTACAAATTGGGTGACTAACATGCCCTGGAGCCTTATTTTGCAAAGGACCGGTTCGACAAAAATAAGGCATAACTTATACTAAGATTAGTAACGTCAAATTACAAACAAATAAAAAATTTGAGTAGGTATTAATAATTAAATTTATAGGTAAATATTCATATGGGATTTGACATTACTATCCCATCATGTATTTTGTATTTACTCAGTTGTTGTTTCTGGTTCACATTACAGGAGTCGAATTCTACTAAATGAATGGGCTTCCGAGAGAAAAAAAAAACTATTAAAAATAGTCTAAAATAAGAAATTAACTTCGTTTTTATGAATAAAAAAAAACTGGTTTTAAGATATTCATGCTTGAAAACTTTAATCTATAATTTTTGTGATACCTACGTTAGTATAATAATGGCAAACAAAACAGGCCGCTTTTTTTAATAAAAATATAATGCGAAGTTGACATGTATGTGTCACAAGCAAGCGTTTCTATTGGTTACTGCCAAATGACTAATATAATCTAATTTTTTTGAAGTATCTTACAGCATGCTATAAGATTTTTTTTTATTTATTGCTAATTTTATAGGAAATGATAAAAATAAAGCTTTACAAGATTTCTTGAAGTGAAAATTCGGATAATACTCTAAAGTTTATGGGTGGTATACGTGTTTCTTAAAACTCATTTTCACTTCAAGAAATCTTGTAAAGCTTTATTTTTATCATTTCCTATAAAAATAGCAATAAATTAAAAAAAAACATTTTTTTTCTTATACCATGCTGTAAGATACTTCAAAATCAAACCACTTTTATCCAATAGTAGATACAGTGTGTTCAACAAGTGTTCAAACATTCAAGTTGTGATACAACAAGTGTTCTATGAAGAAAAGTTGGATACATTAAAATGGCATAAGTATGCATTAAAATATTTTTAAGAGGAAGTTTTTTCTTTACAAGTTGACATTTTTATGGCAACATATTGCCTATTTAAATGATTAAGTAGGTAAGAAACTTACTAAAACCAAAATTACTTAAGTATAATATAATATTCTTTTCATTAACATCAAGGGCAAATTCATAATCGAGAGAAATAATTTATAATTGCAAGAAATCATATATAATCGCAGGAAACAAATGAGATATAAACTTTGGAATATTAAAGTATATATATATATCTTCACGGGTGCCTTGCGGCACCCGAGACCGTCTAGACGGCCCCAGGGTACCCAGCGGAGGGGTTTTAATCCCACCCCGTCGTCAATATTAAAGTAAAGCAAAAAAAAAACATTACAATATACTGACAATACTTACTCGAACATATTGTTCTTGAATATTAAATATAGTTGTTAATAAATTGTATTTGACTATTTTACATATTAATTACCTACTACATTCTTGGTTGAAATAATTTATGGAAGATGTTTTTTTTTACTTTTATTTGGAAAATAATTATGGGCCTCTGCTCTTTTGTTTTTTAATTTTGTTTCCTAACTACACAGTAACTATTTAGTACACAAAACCTAACTGGGCTAACTTGTATTTTAAGTCCTGACGATTTTAGTGATGCCGATTTTTTAAAAGACACCCCTAAATGTAACAATTCATTTTGCAAAGTTTCCATATTAGGAAACTTATAGTTTTCTAGAAAATTAAATTAAAGTTATCAAGGATTTACTATACTTACAAGAGTAATTACTCTCAGCACTTTAGTAGCTGTGTATAGTGGCTCAATGGCTACTTGTATAAATGTGTAAAATGCATGAGCTATAGCTTAAGGTTTTATAAAACTTCAAACACTTCAAAATTCCTTGAAAATCGTTCATAGTGGAAAGGTTCTGTCGTTGAAAAACTTATCTACGAAACGTTCTGTCGCCGATCAATTCAACAGATATACAATTTGAACTACATACGAAAATTGTCGCGGAATTACAAGAAAAAGCCTAGAAGATAAATTAGTTACTTACGCTTGAATGTCGTTGGTGCCACTTTGAATAACCCGTGAATATAACTCCTGTGACGCTTCCAGTACTTGTCCCAGGGAACGTTCGACTCTCGGAAGGTCTTCATTTCCTTCTATTTCTGTAGTTAATTGTTCTGCTTCTTGCAATAATTTACTAAAGTCGGCGTCGCCCATTATTATCTTATTTAATTTTTAGGTTATATTTTCAAAGTCGTATTTATTTATTTTCTTAGATATGGCTTTTCTCTTTAAGCATAATTCTGCTAATGTCAAGTTTCGGCGGAGGCACGTAAGAGCACGGGCCCCTGGGGCTTTAAAGAATATTTGACGATTCCATCGACGATGGAACCGCCATCAGTCGATTGGCGATCGTGTTCTTTGGTCAGGCAGGCCTCAGGGGCCTGAGCGAAAATGCAGGCGAGGCGATATGTCGCGTCGCCTTTAGTCCAGGAGAGTATTATGCTCCTTGTTCCAAAGAGTGTGGATTTAAACAGGATGGCGCCTCGCCTGCATTTTCTCTCCGGTAGCCATATCGGCCAACCGATCGACTCGTCGATTAATAAAAATTAATAGAAAAAAATGTAGAGTAGAACATCATAATTTATATTTAATAAAAAGTAACCGTTAAAGTTTAATAAATTTTAACATTTAACGGTAACATTTTCTGTAAACGGGTTGCACCTACAAATAATTTCCTAATGTTATCGTTACGGACACTTTCTGACGCATCTCATTTAACGAGTAGGTACACTTACGCTAACATAACTAAATTGGGTTGTCACGTTACACCCGCTCCATATTATATTTATGTATTTTATTTTATTTGTCTTCCTATCATTTCATACATTTTTTTAAAATGACCACCAAATGTATCATAATGCACCGTTTTCAGGGAAAATTCCAGGTAGTAAAAACATGGTTAAATTGGTTAATATTTGTATGTAATACTCCAGAATTTTGACAGCTGGAAATTTCCCTTTTTCATTTAGTTACGTTTTTTTTTTTTTTTTTAATTAATTTTTACATAGCATTGGATGCAAGTCCATCAGCCGAAATCTTAACATTTTTAATAAAATATATAATTAAATTGAAAATAAATTATAAACACCCTATTTTTGTATTACAAAGGTAATTATATAAATATTTAAAACAGTTAGCATCACTCAGTATATTTTTTATTGTAATGGGAGGAATCTATTTTATCAGATATATCTGCTGCCATTGTTAGTCTTTCCAATTTGAAGTTTGAACATTTTAACAATAAATGTTCAATATCAGCATCAGCTTGATTACAATATTCGCATTTATTGCTATAATATAGTAAACTATATTAAATCTATTTAAATGTTTTGGGGTTTTAACATGACCTAATCTTAATCTAGATATTGCTGTAATAAACTCCCTATTACTATAATCAATTTTAGCAAACCACGGTTTTCTAGAAATATTACTCTGAATACTATAAAACCATTTTCCAATTTCTTTAAATTCTACAAAATATTTCCAATATTCAAGCCACAGATCAATTTTAATTTCTACGATGTGCATAAAACTGTCTGTAAAGGGTATTACAAAATTATCAATTACAATTTCATTAATACCTAATACTGCTGCATTATCTGCAATTTCGTTTCCAGTAATACCTTTGTGAGCAGGAATCCACATTAATTCTACATTTTGCATACAATAATCATTAATTTCATTTTCATTCTCATGTGTTTTTAAATACATTTTATAAATTATTTCTTTAATTTCATATATTAAATAATTTAATTTGTATTCTAATTTAGGCAATTGTAAACACTTAACAACACTAAGCGAATCAGATAGAATACGTATGTTATTAAAAATATTTATACTATATAAATATTGTAGTGCCTTTAGAACCGCTAAAGCCTCAGCTGTAAATATGCTTGCGAGTGGGTTAATTTTATAACTTTTTATAATTTTAGCTTGCGGGTCATAAAAAGCTGATCTTACTATGTTAGAAGATTTACTACCATCAGTGTATATATTATAACACTTATATTTATTTAATTCATATAATAGTTCAGAATTATTACAAATATTAGAAATATTTACATTTATATTTACAAGTTTACTATTATATGTCCCTGTAAAACAAGGCCAATACAAATGGGAATGCAAATCAGGAAATTTGTTTTTTAAATTATTTATAATTTGGCTAAAGATGGATACTGGTTATATACAAGATCCATACCTGAAATTAAATGTTGGCTTTGTAAAAGTGGATAATAGGGAATATGCATGTTTTTTTTTAATTTCATTAATTGATAGAGTAACTACATTAGATCCTAAAAACAAATATTAAACATTTTTTAAAGGGTAAAACACAAAAATAAAAGGGTTTAAACTTTATCTGCCACGACCGCAGTAAAAAACGGTACATCACTCCACCGCCATTTTGTGACATCATTCGTGCTCAAAAAGCATATTAGTTTAAAGATATTGCACCTCAAAAGTTAGTCAAAAGGTTTGCTTATCACAAATTATCGTAATAAAGGACAATAAATACCCGAGAAAACAAGAAACTGTAGACTACACAACACACGTTGACATTTGTTTTTGCACGAATGACGTCACATGCAGTGTTTGCTAATGTCGGAGCGTTTAGAAATGCGTTCCGTTTCTACAAAAAAATATATTTTAAAAATCATATTTATAAAAAAAAATACCAATCAAAATAAAATTGATTACTGTAAATATGTTCAAAGACATAAAAGGAACATTATATATTAATATAATAATAATTGGCGTTACATGCATATTCCCTATTGGATACATTCATATTAAAAATTGTAGTTTTAAATGGACTTATGATACATTTAAGGCAAAATTTTTTTGCTAGATAAAGTCGTCTAACTATTAATGGTTCTATAACTGATTCAACTTCCATGGATCTAATTGGAGTTGAACACATAGCTCCTAAAATAATCCTGAGGCATTTGTTTTGAATTATATCAATTTTGGGTCAAAATCAAAATTTTTGTACATTAACAAAAAAGAAACAAAAATGAATAACGTTACAAATATGAATAATGTTACAAAAAAGTAACAAAAAGGAATTGTAAGGGCTTCTTCACACTATGGTAATTAAATAAAAAAACATTTAACATTATTTAATATTTATTACTCAGAAAGTATACAAATAGCAAAACTAACAATCTTTTCTAAAAGCGCGAAAAAATTCAAAAGAACAATGCAAAGTTACCATATATCATTACAGTTTAATGTATCTTTACTTTTATTACATAATCGTGTAAAAATTAAAACTAAAACTAAAGGTTCATTAACCTAATGTAAAATAGCCTTTATTTCATTTTTGTTACATCATTTTTGTAACGTAACAAAAAAACGTAACGATTTGCTACAAAAAGGAAAACAAATCATATGTTTAAAACATAACCCTTAGCGATAAAGATACAAATAAACTTCTAAGATTAAAATAATAATCAGTTTCAAATGTATTATAAACAGCATTTTACACAGTATAGTAATAGTTTATCATTTTCTTTTCGTAAAATATACAGGCTTAACAAGAAAAAGGAATATATATTTGTTTAAATAAATGAATACGTAAAAAAACACACGTGTCGCACAACCATTTCACGCCATCAAAATGTCTGACTGCGGCCGCAAGACGGATGCTATTGGTCGTCCTTATATCAAAATGTTGCAAGCCCAAAAATTTGGAAATCTGCTAAAATTAATGTTACAAAAGGGAATAACCAAAATGAAAAATAATGTGGACACGTGTTAAATTGTAAATAATTAATGTATCTCTCCTTGCGGTCCGATTCACACCAAAATCGATGTCAGCGCTGTCATCACCGGTCCGATTGGGCGTAAGCGCGCTAACGATAGATGATTTGACATAGATAGTGACGTCATTACAGACGCCATATTGGAATTACAGTGATTTTGCTTGTGGGTGAAATCGCTGTGAGCGCTGTCAGAATGACATTTATCTAGAAACATGTTTTCAAGAAAGTAATAAAATTCTTTAAATAATTATTAAGTAGATAGTTAAAAGTATTGTGTTCTCATTTATTTTAATATTAATGTAAACAAATATATAAAATAACATTAAAATTCATGATTTTTTTATTGCGTTTTATTTGACATTCAAACAGAGTGAGAGGAGCATATGTTTTAGTTGCGAGATAGAGGGAGATACAAGTGATGTTCTTGTGAGCGCCCTTAATCCCTGTGGCCTTATTCCGAGTTTGCAACCGCTAATCACGACAAGACGTTGCGTAAACTATAAATATGGAAATATAAGTTCTATTCCAATGGTTATATAGTATGTATTAGGTTGGCTATAATAATGACGCCATCTTGAAATACACGAATTCTTCGCAAGTTTGAACATATGTGGAGCATTGGAATTTCAACTCTATAATTAACAGGATAGAACTTATATTTCAATAGTTGTATTTTACGCAAAATGCGTGACGGTGAACGTGTCAAAACTCGGAATAAAGCCCCTGGTCCGATTCATTATCACGCCAATAGCGCCGTGAGCGGTCTCATCGCGCTTTTTGAATCGGACCGGTGATTATGAACGTCAGCGCTGACAGCGGTGTCATCCCATTCGGACCGTGAGGTCTGTGTTATATTTATTGATTTTATAAGAATTACGTGGTAATGATCATAACGCAGTTAGATAAATTTAGAATTATCTAAAATTAATTAGATTTTTTTTTTAAATTACTTTTTTGTAACACACGTGTGTCTGGAGACATAATTATTTGTATGAACCAAGTACGATGTGTATATAGCAAAACAGATTTTTTTATACTTACCAGTATAATTTCTTTGTTTATGAATACTAGAGGTATTAATTTGGAAAACCTATATTTAAAATATATAGATCTTATTTAAAAAATATTAACCATTTCAACACTATTCACAAGGACGTTTTGAGATGTAAAATGTACAAAAATTTTGAATACGACCCTTTTATGTAAAGTTTTAGGGTTTGCATACATATAAGCTAAAGAACTATAATCAAAATGACTACGAACGATGCTTTTATACAACATTATGAGTGTGTTAAGGTCAGCTCCCCAAGAGCACCTTGCTAGACATTTAATAATATTTACACTGGTTAAAGCCTTTTTGGATATATATGGCCTTATTCATAAAAACTTATTGGAGCCTTGAAGAACACTTTAGTTATGGAATGTTTTGTCTCTTTTACACATATTCATTTTTGTTGCTAAATAAAAGAGACAAAACATTCTATAACTAAAGTGTTCTTGAAGGACTCAATAAGTTTTTATGAATAAGGCCAATAATCTATATGTTTATTAAAATTTAACTTAGAATCTAAAATAATACCTAGAAACTTATGTTTATTGGTAAAAGGAATATCGCTATTATTATATTTTAATTTGGTAGGATAATTAATATCATACTTGTTAAAGATCATAACGGCACTTTTCAGTGGGTTAATATTCAACTGTAATTTGATATAGTAATAATTATGTAACTGATTTAAAGCTGTGTTAAGTAGATTAAAATTATTATCAATATTTTGACTAGTACTGTACAGAACTAGGTCATCTGCAAATTGAAGTATATTTACATGTGTAGTGTTTACATATTTTAAAACTTGTGATACATATATATTATATAGAATTGGAGATAATACCGATCCTTGCATAACTTCTTTATGTACAGATACCGGATCATGTAAAATATTGTTAAATTTAATATGTACATCACGATCATTTAGGAGATTATAAATCCAAAGTATTAGTTTACCGGGAATTGATAGTTCATGTAATGTCTGTACTAGTATTGGCAAATCTAAAGAATCAAAGGCTTTTTGGACATCCAAAAACACACATACCGTGGAAGAATTATTTAAAAACCCGTTTCTTATATTTGAAATTAAATTCATAAAACTTTCTGAAGCACTTTTACCTTTTCTGAATGCGTATTGATTTTCAGGTATAATATTGTTGGTTTCTACAAACCATTCTAATCTGGTTTTTATAATAGTTTCAAACAATTTACAAATAGAAGATGAAAGAGTTATTGGTCTGTATGAATTAGCATCCTTGGGACATTTATCAGGTTTGAGAATCGGAATTATACACTGAGTTTTCCAAGCTGGAGGAATTAGCAGGTTCTGCCAAAGTTTATTACATATCTGAAATAATTTGTATTGAGCATTAAAATGTAAATTTTTGAGAAGTATGTATGGAAAATCGTCTAATCCTGGTTTGGTATTTTTACGAGTTTGTAATGCTGTAGAAAATTCAGACCACGTAAATGGAAATAGTAAGGAACTATTTTGATTATTAGATATAAAATAATTGGATAAATTAGGTGTAGTAGGATTATTATTTGTATTATTAACCAAGTTTAATTTGAAATTATTTATCCATTCATCATTTTTGTTGAGCTGAGTGTTTAATTTGGAATGTTTAAACTTTTTAATATAATTCCAAATTCTTGATACTGGAGTATTCCGATTAAACGATGTGCATAATTCTTTCCAACTATTAGTTTTTAGTTCACTTATAACTTTTTTTTTTAATGCGTCTATTCTTTTATATGATATAAAGTTTTCTATGGTAGGATTACACTTATAATATTTAAATGCTTTTTTAGAATTATTAACGGCTTCTAGACATACTTCATTCCACCATGGGACAGGTTTTTTAATTAACAAATTTATTTTAGGTTTACTTACAGGTACATACATTTTTTTAAGTTCATCGAGTTTACTACAAAACGCATTATATACAGATAGAGTATTTTTACTCTCAACATCCAAATCAACAAAATGATATTCTGAATTATTTTGAAAAGTACGCCAATTTGTTCTATTATAAATATATCGTTCAGTAGAATCACCGGTTTCGTACGTACTTGGGTTAATATTTATTGTCATTAATGTAGGAAAATGGTCACTACCCATAGGGTCATTAAAAACTGACCAGTCACAAAGAGGAGCTAATTCAGCACTTATACAAGAAATATCTATTGAAGAAGGTGACTTATTTGGAGAACCTACCGTTGTAGGGTGTCCCGTATTTAATACACAAAAGTTATAATCATCTAACATATTATAAATATCATTGCCTCTTGAAGTAGAAGTCAGACAACCAAAGGCTAAATGGTGTGCATTTAAATCTCCTGATATTAATGTAGGTCTAGGTAAGATTTTAACTATATTTTTTAATTTATTAATATTTAACCTATTTTTATTTCCAGGGGGACAATATAAACAAAGAATTGATAATGTACCAATAGATGTCAAAATTGAAATACTTATGTTTTGAATATTTTGATAAAAAGGAGTATCGATTATATTATATTTTATATGAGTTTTAATCAAAATAGCCACGCCACCGTGTTCATTATTAGCACTTTTAAAAATGAAATTATAGCCGGGTATTTTAAATGAACAAGAAGATTTTGTCCAAGTTTCGTTTAACAAGCAAATATCAACATCTTCATCTACTAGAAATTGTATTAATAATGGTTTTTTATTATGTAAGCTGCGAATGTTATATTGAACTATCTTTAAGAATGAATCGTTAGTAATCATTTTGAATAAATTGAAAAAAAAAAAAAAAGAAAGAAAAAAAAAAAAACCTAAGTACCTCAACTATTTTTATAAAATACCTTGCGGTAAATGAGGAATTTTCTATTTGCCGGTTCCAAAATATTCCACTAGATGGCAGCAGGAGAGATATCCACAAAAACTGTCAAAAAAGGCAGTTTCTATACTTGAGTAGTCTATAAGTCTATATAAAAATATAGACTACTCAAATATAGCCTCTAAATTCTCTATGAATTAAAACTAAATTTTGGTATTGCAATACGTGTTATATTTTTACCATATTTTGTCACTTTTATATGTATCTACTTACTCGTTATTCTTGCTCTCTATAATCATTAGTAGATACCCTGTCAAGAAAAACTTCGTAAAAAAGACTATGGTTACTTAGAAATTCAAATTTAATTACTAATATGATGATATTTAAAAGAAAAAATATTGCTTAAGTTGGTGCCGTAAGGCAAAGTACTCAGGATATTAGTGTATATGTTAAACAAAGTTAAGTAAATTTTATAAATTATTCATATAAAGGTATTTGTTTTCCTATTTACCCTAAATTTTGGGTGTATTTTATATATTACCGCTATCAATTTTGACAGTTTTTGTAGATAGCGACTAAACGCCATCTGTTGCGTTAAATAATAACTACTGGAAAACTCCTCGAGGAGTTTTCTTTTAGACGGTTCCAAAATATTTCACTAGATGGCAGCAGGAGAGATATCCACAAAAACTGTCAAAAAAGGCTGTCTCGATACTTAGGTAGTCTATATTTCCATATAGACTACTCAAATATAGACTCTAAATTCTCTTTGACTTAAAACTACATTTTGGTATTGCAAGACGTGTTATATTTTTTACCATATTTTGTCACTTTTGTATGTATCTACTTACTCTATATATTTGCACTCTATAATCTTTAGTAGATACCCTGCGGTCACATTTTGTTTTTTATAACGTGATCGTTAGATTGTCAAAATATCGATTTTCGCTATTAGCGCACTCTCATCCAATCAGACTAGTTTTTTAATCTTCGCTGATTGGAGGAGAGAGCGCAAATAACGGAATTCGTTATTTTGACAATCTTACGCTCACGTTATAAGAAACAGAATGTGGCCGCTGGGCTCTAGAGAAAAATCAGGCGAGGCGACGTGTCGTGTCGCCTTCAATCAAAACTGTATAGACTTTGGCAGGTGACAGCGTACCTCACGCCTGCTGTCACTGTCAAAATACATACGTTTTTGACTGAGGCGACGCGACATGTCGCCTCGCCTGCTTTTTCTCTAGAGCCCCCTGTCAAGAAAAACTTCGTAAAAAGACCAAGATACCTTAGAAATCTAAATTTAATTACTTAAATGATGATTTTTAAAAGAAAAAATATTACTAAAGTTGGTGCCGTAAGGCGAAGTGCTCAGGATATTAGTATATATATATTAAACAAAGTTAAGTAAATTTTATAAATTATTCGTAAGTATAAAGGTATTTACTTTCCTATTTACCCTAATTTTGGGTGTATTTTATATGTTACCACTATCTATTTTGACAGTTTTTGTAGATAGCGACTAAACTGTTGCGTTAAATAATAGCTACTGGAAAACTCCTCATTTAACTAGGCCGACCGGTCTCGTTACCATCGCCCATGCAGACGCAAAAACCGTCAAGTGACCTAGTCATGTTTCGGTTTTAGTCTGCAGGTTTCAGAAGATTACTACATCGATTTCTTGTCCAGGTGGTAGTCACCTTACAGGGCTCGGTTACGAAATGGATGGTTGAATTGATGATAAGGCAACGAGTATATTAAAATATACTCGTAATGCAATTCGTATTTGTCGTCGCCCTGTTCGTAATCTTTAGCCGGCATAGTGGGAGCGATTAATGTTTTTTTAAGAACAATGATTGATTGGATTCATGGACTTTGTAGGTCTGCTCACCACCAGATACAAAGTCACATGCCGTGCTCCAATAAAAATAATTAAAAAAAAACGGAAATGCATTTACATTGGTTTTAAAAATAAATTAAAAAAAAAAAACATTGGTTTTACGTTGTAAGGATCCCACCATATTGGATTGTTTTTTTTTTATATGTAGGACTATTTACACATATTGCTCTGTACCCCTAGTGTGAGTTTTCTAGCTATTACTTTGCGTTTGAGTTAACTAAAAGTTGTATGGGATATAGTTCAGCGCTCCAAGCGGAAATTTTAAGAACTAAAAATGCGAGCGTGTGATTGGTCAAAATGTTAACGTTAAACGCGGGTGGATTGTTAACACGAAAATAAATGTTAAAAAAACTCACACGTACCATAGCTGATGGTCACAAACTAAGCTCTAGTACTCTTGCTACTGCTCTTGTACTATGTGTACCGGAAAAAACGATATAATACATATTATCATCCGGTTACTTAACTAAAAGTGCAATCAGTAGTCCAAAGAGTACTTTGTTATACTAGAAACACTAGTCTATGAAGTTTATAATAATAGTATCAAAAAATAAATTAGTAAATTTGTAACGATGTGAGACAAAGTAATTTTTTTATTATTTATAAGTAATTTAGAACCCAAATTTTATTATAAATCCGTAGATTTATAATACGAACAATTTTCATTAAATTTTTTCAAAATGTTTTAGGTTACTTAAGAGCAGCGTCTGATAAAACATTTCCCATACATTTATAACCTTTTGGTCCTAACTGTTACCCCTCCCTAAACATTCATAGATTTTTATTATTTTTGGAGGCATTATAAATAAGACATATATCTAGGCTCTTACGTTTTCCATCTTTTAAAGTTTGGTATAGGAAAAATAATATCAACCCCTGATATTCGAAAAAAATCGCGATAAAATCCCTTGCATTAAAATAATTCCTATAAAAACAAGACAGAAAATAATAAAAAACGTACAGTCGTTTATTTTCTCTTTAATAAAATAAGCCAATTTTTTTTCCAATCCATTAAAGTTTAGGTCTGAAAGTCGTTTTGCTGCCTTAATTGTAGGTATAATTATACTCATACGTTGTCTTTCTTTTATTGAGGGTCGGTGGGAAGGTTTACATAAATATATGGTAGCGTTACCGACTCACCGTCATGCGGGGGGAGAGGTAATACTTTAAAGTTGAATCAGCATGAGCATCGAAGAGCCTCATCAGACACTCCTCTTAAATAATAATTTCCCACCCAAATATACTAGTTTTTATTTAGTTCAATAACTAAAGAAAAAGGAACCCTAAGTGCTTAAACAATATTCGCACTGATTCCTTTTATTTATAGTAATATTTTTTTTAATGATAAGTAAAAAAATATGTAATAATGATTTTAGTAAGTAACAAACGTTAGATACGTTACTTAGGACCGGTTTCTTGATGGATAGTTTACGTTACTATAGTTAAAAATGGCGGGTGTTCTATGAGATTTTTGTCAAAACATATTTCAATTTCATATAAAAGACGCCATAACTGTCATTATTTAACAATTAGTCTGGATGACTATCTATCAAGAAACCGGGCCTTACTAACCCAATTAATGTGGTTGATACAAATACAAATACAAATAATCTTTATTTTTTCTTCACAAGGAACTTAAAATTAGAAGTACAATATAGGTTAAATACTATTTATAAGATGAGTCCTTGTGAGAGACTGGAGTCTGAACTAGGCGACAAGCCTGTACTACAGATCTCCAGGCCCCCACTTTAGGTTGACTATTGAAAGGGTACAAAAAGTTTTATAATAAAGTAGCTATATACTTATAACTATATACATAATATTATTTTGGTTAGAAGTGTCGAAGATATGAGTTTAGTTTTTATTTGTGGTGAATGCATTTATGTGTGCCTGTGTGTATGCGTGTTATTGTATGGGTGCGTGTGTGTGTATCTGTAAGTGCCTGAGTATGTGTTAAACCAGTTATTTACAAATGACCAGAATATTTTCAGTTTCTGCATATGTTTTCTTTTTAAGCCATTCAGCAACAACTTTGTTACATTTATATTTGGTAAGAGGAAATATTTGAAGTTGTGAATTTATTTTATTATACTGATAGCTACCTAGGAAGCAGTTAAATTTTTGTGTAAAGCTCAATCTACAGGGTAGTGCTGGGGATATAGCGTAATTACTACGCTTGTGGTCGAATATATTTTTGTGAAATTGAATATCTGAATGTTGATTAGTAATAGTACACAATATGAGCAGTTGCCGAACAGTAAGGACATTACACAATTTATAAAGGTCAATTGTGGGAAATCTAAAGGGTAGGTTCCAACCAACCTTAAGGATAGCTCGTTGAGCCCGCTCAAGTTTTAATAAAGTTGATTTTGGGGCACCACCCCAAGATGTGATGCAGTACATCAGTACAGACTGACAGAGAGCATAATAAACTGATTTAATAATTATTGAATCTGTAACTTGACGAAAATTTTTAAAAATATAAATTAGCTTTCTTAATCTTGCACTAAGCAGGTCTATGTGTGGTTTGAAACTAAGAGTATTGTCGATCTGGATACCTAGGTATTTAATTATATTTGTATTTGTAACTTTGTGACAAGAACACTTAAGTGAGTAGGAGCAATTATGAGAGTGAGCAGTTATAGAAAAGTTTGAAGTGTCAATATTCGTGTTTTGCACAGAAAATATGACATATTTAGTTTTATCTACATTCATTGTAAGTCCATGGTCTCTTAGCCAGATCGTAACCATATTAAAACCCACCTGTGCATTATGGAAAACATCAGCCCATGATTTTGCTTTAAACAGTAATACCGTATCATCTGCAAAAGAGATAATTTTACCATGTGGAAGTATCAGGTCACTAAGATCGTTTATATATATCAAAAATAGAGTAGGTCCCAAGATACTGCCTTGTGGAATACCGTACGTCACTGGTAAATCATCGCTTACCCATTCATCAATTTTGACAGATTGACTCCGGCCAGAGAGGTAATTTTCAAAAAGCTTAAGTTGAGTATCTCTAATACCTATAGACTCTAACTTGCTTATGAGAATGTTGATCGGCACAGTGTCGAATGCTTTTGCCAAATCTATAAAAATACCAATACTTTTATGATTGGTATCTAAGTTAGTTGCTATATAATTCGTTAATTCTAGGACAGCGGCGTCGGTAGATTTTCCACTGCGAAAACCAAATTGACATTGTGACAGGAGATTATTTTGTTCAAGAAAGTTGACAAGTCTGCGGTTTAGTAACTTTTCCAATATTTTAGAAAGAGTAGGAAGGACAGATATGGGTCGATAATTATTACTAAGAGTTTTATCACCAGTCTTGTAAATTGGAGTAATAATAGAACGTTTAAACGCAGTAGGAAAAATTCCTGTTTTAAAAGATAGATTACAAATATAGGTAATTGGAGAAACCAAAATGGATTTAAAATGCTTAAGAAAGGTTCCAGAAATGTTGTCTCTACCGACGGCACAATTATTTTTTAAATTTAGGATTAACCGTTCGACTTCGGCTTCATCTGTAGGCAGTAAGACAAAGGAATGGATGGACGACTTCGGTGAAAGGGTTGTGGTAAGAAGGGAAGACGTAGAATTTAGTTTTTCAGATATTTTTTTAGCCAGATTTTTGCCAATATTTGCGAAGAAGAAGTTAATATTATTTACAGATAATTGTGAGTTATTATTATTTATTAGTTCACTAGCTGTTGATTTTGGTTTGGAGGTATAAGTAACAGCCTTAATAGTGTCCCAGAGTTTCTTTTTATTGTTTATAGCTCCTTCTATTACGCCCTTCTCATATTCTACTTTTAGTTTCCTTAACAACTTATTACAATAGTTCCGGTATCTTTTATATATTATTTTAATTTCCTTATTGTTAGGAGAAATTTTAAGTTTTTTATGTAAATTATCCCTATTTTTCATGCACCTAAGGAGGCCCGGTGTTATCCACGGCTTTATTATATTCTTTCGTTTTGGCATTGTAAATACTTTAGTACATTTTGTTATAGCATCATTTAATAAGTTAATAAGGTAATCAACAGCAGAGTTAACATTATCCATTTTATAAATTAGTTTAAAATCAATGTTTTGTAATGTAGTTTCTAAGCTAGTATAATTTAATTTTCGTATCGTTTTACGGGGTTGGTGTTTAGCCTGAAATAAAATATTTAAAAGTATACTGTTATGATCTGTGATACTAGTATTAGCAACGTAACAATGAGCTTGGCGTCTAGTTTTAAGTATAACATGATCAAGACATGTTCGACCATGGGTAGGAATCGAGTGAGCTGGCAGCATACCATGAGATGCCAACAAGTTAAGGTAAGTTGAAGAGTATGAATCAGTGTTATTTTCAGAAATATCTATGTTTATATCACCAACCAGGATTATATCACTATATCTAGCGTAGTTATGAAGCAAATTATTAAGGGAGTCCAAGAAAATATCTATGTTACGATCGCCTGGGGGACGGTATATTGATATTATAACAGATTGCTCACTTAGCTTTAAAGTTAAACAATTGGCTTTATATAGTTCAGGCTCTTCAACTGTCCCGTTGCGATCCCTCGAACAGTAAATGACAACTCCCTCATTTTGAGTTCTATTTTTCGAAGTTGCAAAACAATGATAATTGTCCATGTCAGGAATGAAGTGTGTAGAAGGTAACCAACATTCTGTTAACACTAAAATATCCCAAGTCACTTTGGATCTTGTGAGTAAGGTGTGGAGTCCAGGCATATTACGATTAATACTTCTTATGTTTTGATGTATTAGGTTTAAGGATTTCCTTTGTTGAAATAAAGATGGACATTGATCGATTTCACATGTTGATGATTATGCAACTGATATTGAATCCAAGTCATTGTCTAAAGTGATAAAATTTGAGCCTGTTGGTATCATGTTTATTTAGTAGGTAGAACCACTAATGACAACACTTAGTATTTATATAATCAATAGTTATTAGTAGTAGTAGAAATTAAAAATGTTAAATTTTACTATAATTCGCTTAAATGTTATATATATATATATGATTGAGTTGTGTGTTTGTATTGTGTATATTAATGTAATTACAATAATGTGTAAGCTATTGTTTTATTGTCAATTAAAGAAGTATATTCAATAATTGCAATAAAGTAACAAAATATATATGAAAAGAGGATATATATATATAGGTAGTTTACTGTTAGGCACCAGTTATTTTGAAATTAATCCACTTAGGACCTCTTCTGAATCAATTTTGATAGCCGGTAGTCCGTCGGTTTTTCTTAGGTAGATATTTCCAAATGAAGTCCAGCAAGCCTTATAATCGTGTTTTTTGGCAAAGTTTCTGGCCAAATAATGTAAGTACCTTCCCTTCGGCGTAAGATATTCAGATATATATATTTGTTTAATCGGTCCTGGTAGCTTAAGATGAGATGAGTTTAGTTTTTCTTTAGAATCCTTATTAAAAGCTCTAGTCATGGAAATAACATTTTCCTTATTTATATTGGATGTAAATTCAACGATAATTGGTTGGCCAGTAACAGATTTTGTTTTAATTCGGTATATATCTTTAATTTGATATAATAAGTAAATTTTAAAATAGGGAAAAATTCACAAGTAAATTAATAAAAAATATTTTAATTGAGTTTATTATATTATATATTAGTAATTTTAATATTATCAACTTTGCTATATATAATCTAAGACTCTTAAAACACAAACACTCCATATGCAAATGGAAAAGAAAGGCCGTGGTTGGAGGTAAAGTACCCTAAATATTGATGATAGGAAATTTTACTGAAAGGAAACATTTTTTTTTAATAAGGAAATGCATCCAAAGATGTCCACTTATGCAAAGAATGTTTAGAGAATACGAATTCCTTATGAATGACCCATTCATATCAATTTCTCTAAACAAAGTATTTTAAATTAAAGGAAGATGCCATAAAACTACAGATTCCTGGGTATGACAGCATATTTTTTAAAATCTTTGCATGTTTACTTAAGTATTTTTGAAAATAAAAGGAAATTTCATTTTAGTAAAATTTACTATCATCAATAATTAAGGTACTTTCCCTCCAACCTTTCTTTTCCATTCTGTATATCTCAACCTCCTGTAGTTAATTAACCATCAGAATTCAATTTTCCTTCCTACAAAATTTAATTAATATATGTTTAGTAGTTTAAACATGAAATATCCTCAAACACACAGAATCACATCCGCATTTATAATGTTTTTTTTTTATTACATATGTACAGTTTTGAGAGTATAATATTTATAAATAAGCTATAAAACTACAACTATCAGTAGTACAGTGGACGGCGAGGTAAAATAATACCCACATCCTTACACGAATATAAAACGGTTTATAAATAATTATTGTCTATGGAGATATATATAGCGAATCGTCATAATACCTAAAATCGCCTTTCCAAACGTGAGAACAAAAGATGGCTGCCGTCATACAACCTCAAAATAAAAGTGTTAATTGGTTGAAGTGAGAACAGAATATGGCGGCAACACGTTTGACATTTCGTTTCATAGGGGATTTTAGGGTTTAGGAAGGTACCATTATTATCGTAGTTTCGGATTTTGTAAGTAATGCAGAATTAAAACTTGCTTTCTACATGAAGGCAACAGACAACTTATTGGTATGAGTCATGATGGTATTGATCATTATGCTTTGGTTTAGTGTTAACGTAACAATAATACATGTAACAGAGGCTGTGCCCTGAATTTTTGCTTTGTCGGCACTCTCATATTGTTGGCACAACCAATAGGAAGATGGATTTTTGAATAAAAGCTAGTTGTGACTCACGTATTAACACGATAATACAAAGCAAAATCTCATGGTAGAGCCCCTGAACATTGAGTTTTAAACATTTGCGTAAATACAATGACTTGACCAGCTACGCCGAGCCATGTGCGCGTAATTGTGACCTGTTTTCGGAACGAATCAAATAATTTAAAAAAGGTATGACTAACCTCGCCGTCCACATTTGAAATTTAATGTTTACAATTTAATAATGAAAGTTATTTTAACGTAGGTATAAGTATAAATATTATTACAATATCTTTCGACATAGCTTCAACAGGTTCTATCAGTTGTATAAAAGCCTAGTTATAGCGAAAAATATTCACAATGATGTTTTATATAAAGTATTTTATTTTTATTTATCCATTTATAATATTTATGATAATATAAATAGTTTTTTTTTTATTAGGAGATTATTGTGGAATTGATGAACGTTGTTAAAGGTCATTATGTGAGCCTGAACCCAAGTGAAAGATATTACAAGAAACCAGCGAAATGATTACGTATTTGTTGTAACACCTGCGTTTACGTTATAATGTGTTTTTTACAAATAACAATATTGTCTGTATCTTCTTATAAATAAAATATCAGCAATAACAAATTAGTAGAAATACCGTAAAACCAACGATTGCGTTGCCATTAGTAAAAGTGGAAAAAATAGATGGAATTTAATATATCCAATCTAAGGTAACTGGGGGTATAGTTGACATCTTCAACTTAAAAGACATTTAAAAGGTCGCTTTCTGTTATTTCTTGTCAAAATAACTAAATCCTGTAAAAAAAATTTTTGGGGTTCAAACCCCAGAAATGTATGAAAAAAAAGAGCTGCTTCCGACAGTTTTACCGCTTTTCGATGTCTTAAGGGTTAAACACCCTTAAACACAGCTCTATCTAATCCTATTACAAAAATGGAAAAAAAGTGATATAAAGGAAAGTTTCCATAACAAGTGGGCCGTTTTAAAATTTTAATACTCCTCTGGTTAAAATAATAAAAAAAGAAATTTCGGAGGGGCCTAACTACATGGATTGGTTATAATTTTTTTTGGGAAACTTCGAATAAATTAATATGAGTACTCCCCATTTACCTTAATTTGCTATTGATTACATAATCGTAAGATTTTCACTTGGATCAGGGTGCCTAATAATGCCTTTCTATTGCTTATCATGTCCACAAATAAAATCTCCTAAAACTAAATGTTATTTAAATTTTTTGGGGCCAAATATCAAGTCTGCGTCGGGAGCACCTTTGGGGTGTTGGTACTTCTGTCTCACGGCGTGGCCTCTGTTCGGGTTCCCGAGGCCACCGGAACCGCTTCCGGACTCGGCACCGTATTCTTCTTCTTCTTGTCGCTCAGATATATTTAGCGTTAGTCTAAAAAAAATATTAATTTTGAAGTAGGTAATATAAATGTTGAAGGGGACTGATATCGGAGAATTAACCGATGTTGAAGAATGATCTTATTGTGAATTACCCAACCAAAATATATTCTTGCAAAATGAAAAAAAAATTGTTTCATTTCAAAAATTATAAGATTATCGAAAAATTATAAACTTATCCATCATCAGGTTTTTGTGAAAAAAAGATTTGTACGTTGTATATTCATGTTTTATCAGATATAATATAATTATCACAAATAAAAATTTCAATACTACATAATATGTAAAAGGGTGTTTATGCTTTCTAGTGAATTATAAACTTTATAATTTTTTTAGTACCATAACATTTCAATAGATGGCACTAATACTTAAAAAAATATAGGTAAAATAACATTATAACCTAAAATGTACCTTTTTTGGACTACCTGGTTTTGGAAAAATAAAATGTAAATTCGTTCAGGGTTTAACAATATTTACCTTTTAACTCTTTCCATTTCTTGTTTATCCGCCAGCGCTTGCTGCTGCAAATTGCTGGCCAATTCAGGAGGAGCGTTGAAGGATTTGTATTGCGGCTTAGTGCCCTTCCTTACCATTAACACAAATTCTACTCCATCATTTCCTTGCTGAAAAATTATACAAACTATTATCAACTTGTTTCTGATGTCAAAGTTATATAACCTACTATATAGCTGATGATATATAAGGCTTTGCACACGTGTGCAACAACCATTTAACAAAATAACCATTTTAATTATCTCAGACAATCTCAGTTGCGCGCGGATGTTAGTTGCGGACGCACGTATTTACGTCTTTTTTCATAGCTTATGTATAAGTGTTCTTTGCACTTTCAAAGCAAAATCCTAACCTAACAGACAGGCAGTTACTGTTAGCTTTAGGGGTAAAATAGGGTATATTATATTTTAATATACCTACAGGTGCTTACAGTAATATACAGGTGTAGGTGTTTTAAGGGTCTCCTAGGAAAAGTGTTAAAATAAATCGGATAGAAATATATATATTTATATATATATATAAATAGTTGGGAGCACTAGCTTGTATCTAATAAGATCCACAATAAAACATTAAAAAGAAATACCCTCTGTTATTTGACGGAGACAAAGATTATATGTTAGATAAGATATACATAAAAATATACATTAATAAATCCTCTAATATACCCTCAACAGATGTTTAGTAGATTTTTTTTATGGATTGAATGTATATTTAGTTTTCTACCCAACAGTATAATGTATAAATGCATTGGCAAATGTTGCATCTATGGTTGCCTAGTTTTCATATGATTATATTTGTATTATTTAACCGCCTTTGTACTAAAAGACTGGAATAGATGCCAGAAATATGGTAGACTGGTGAGGGACAACCTGACGAAATATATAAATAAGAAATATTGAAGGTCACAGAGAAATTAAGGGTATATTTATTTGTATTTATATTTTTTGTTAGTACAAAAAAAAAATACTATGAGACAATGTTCTTAGCTATCCATGGATTCTCCGTGCGGGTGCCGAGTCCATTGCGTTGTTGGAAAGCAGGGGAATGAACTGCAGTGGTAACCCGAAGACTGAAGATGTGTGATTCTATTTTATTTCTCATAGTTAAGTTTATAGTATATTATTGTGCAAAAATGTACCAATTTTGTAGAATAAGCATTCCGTTGTGATCTTAAGTGTGAGAAGTGTAGTATTTACACAATGTCTCGGTGTTTGTGTTATCTCAATGAATCTCTTAACCTTCGATAAAATGGTGGTACCCGTTTTATTGTTGGGTTTTCTTCCTCTTCACTTAACACTGGCATCACTATACCGTATGTTTGCTTTTTAAATCTACCCGCACTTGACATTGGCAAAATTAAGCGTACGCGTAGAGGTCATTAATATAAGATAATAATAATAATAATAATACCGTACCATTAATTGTTCGTAAGTTTTTTTGGTTTGTTGTCTGCACGACATTGGGACGGCTATGTCTCGTTGTTGCGGACGGTTCTCGCGTTGTCTCTCCGCCATGTTATCCGTCACCATCTTCTCAAATGCGCTGTCAAACTCCACATCTTTCACCTAAATAGAACAATCAATTTATAAACAGTATTTAATTATTACTAAAAAAAAAAAAATGTCAGAATATAGGTGGTTGAGTTGTTTGATTGATCCTACATATTCTACCACACGATGATGGGCACAATAATAATATGTAGAACAATTTACACATATTTCTTTGGTCACAAACTAAGCTCTAGGCTTGTACTATGTGTAAACACCCAGACCATGACAAGCTGTACAGATAAACGTACTATTTTGCCATAAGTGGGAATCGAACCCAAGACCTCGGTACATAACGCTAAATGCGCAACCGTCTATGGAGGCGGTCTAAAAACTATTTTTACTTTATACAGGGTGATTTTGAAAGGTTGTACTTTAGGCTAATATGAGGTTCTGCTGAAATAATAGCAAATAAAAAAGAAATGCCTTCTCCATATAACTAATGATGTTAAAATTACTAATTTGTATGGGGAAGCCATTTTTTTTTTCATATGCGATTTGATCAGCAAGAGAACCTCATATTAGCCCAAAGTACATCCTTTCAAATTCACCCTGTATATACTTATTACTAAGCATACTTGACACTATCACACAACTATACAGGGTCTACATTACAAAAATTAACCTATCTTCATATTTTTTTTTACCGAATAGTATAATTTAAAAAGCAATGATTTATGTAATAATTTTTTAAAGAATCCCAATAAGTAAACTATTGTCTAAACTAAATGATTTTGTTAGGTGATAAATAAAACTGGCATAAAAAAATGGGTTTGACTGACATAATTGTAGTCTTGACGCATTTTATTTATTTTTTCCTTTAGAACTATAAACCTCTTCATTAGTTTTGAATATGTCTAATTTATTATCGTAATAAAAATACAAAGTTCTAATATCTAAACTAACACCAATTAATTATTGTCACCGCTGCTATTTGTCTAAAAAAAATGTTATTCCACATAGGATTAAAATTTTATTAAACTTGCATGAAATTAATTAATTTACTATGGTAAAAGTTTTTAAAAATATTCTAAAAACATTACCGCTTTAGCAGTTGGTCTCCTTGCTTCTTCAGTCATGGCTTCGCCGTTATCATCAGTTTTGTCTTCGGTTTCATCTTGTATGGTTTCCGTCAGCGGCTCTTCATCCGAACTTTCTTCTAGCAGCTGAGGGTTGTCGGTCTCGTCATCCGTCTCTATGATGGTGTCCAGTCCGTCATGCGTACTGTCTTCTGTCCCCTGGTCCTCTTCGTCTTCTTCCTCTTCTCCCAGCTCCGGGTACAGATTCTGCCTCAATTCTTCAATAGCATCCTTACACTGTTGCCAACTAGTGAACAAAGTCAATTTCGGTCTTAAACTATTCAAACATTCTTGGTATATAAAATCGACATAAATTGGAAACTTATTTGGTTCACTCCAAAATGGGTCCGAATACTTGAACCAGAAATAATTTTGGAAAAAGACAATATAGTAGTCTAAACGTTTTTTACTGGACCCACTATTGAAATAAGCTCCGCACGTTCCGAGAAGAGCACATATTAATTTAATTCTAAAAACATTTTCGGGAGGATCCAAAGGCGAAATGTTATTGTGATCGTTTGTTACACCGAAAGTTATGAAGAAATATAAGACGGTGAATATGTCTTTGGAGTCTAACAGTTTGTAATTGTATAATTCTCCTAGATATTTGACGGTTGCGATTCTTCTTTGATTGTATTTGGGATGAGGATCTTCAATAGTCGTTCGTAATTCTTCTAACACCGTGTCAATTACAGCGGGCGCTACGGCTTCTTGCCATGTGGCTAGTTCGGCAGTAAGCCTAGCCAGAACGCGCCTAGCACTAGCTCGTACGCGCCATCCTGCAGATAGATGCTGTATAGCTACTTCGGCTATGTCAGGGTCGTCCCAGTTGATTTTCCTCATCAGTCTTAGTATTTTTTCTTCATTTGACTTCTGTAGATCTTCGTGTAGGATTTTTCTGATAAATTGATGCATTAGTGGTTCTTCTTCCTTGGGTTGTGTGGGTGCTTCGGGGGGACAGACGTAGTAGAATGCATTTTCAATTTGTGTTACGTATCGTGAATCAAGAACTGATACCGTCTGAAAATAGGTTATAAATTCAAAAACCAATAAATAAAAAATAACTTTTATTTCCCCATACAAATTGGTCATTTTAATATTACTAGTTTGTATGGAGAAGGCATTTTTTTAATTTGCAGTTCCATGGGAAAAGTTCTTCTATTTGATCAGAAGAACCTCATATTAGCCCAAAGTACAACCTGTCACCATGTAGGTATAGTAATTATATACAGGACGAAGGTCTCCATAACTGTACTAGACCAACCGATCGGCTACTTTACCACCGCCCATATTGATACAAAAACCATCAAGTGAGCTAGTCATGTTTCGGTTTTAGTCTGTCGATTACTAGTTTTCAAAAGCCTAGTGCATCGATTTCTTGACGAGATGGTCGTCTTCTTTCAGGGCGTGGTTGCGAAACGATTTAACGATAAATCCGTTTACGCAGCGCACGCAAAGGAAGCTCTCAAAAGGAACTGATTTTCCCCGTTTTCCCAACATTTTTCATTGATGGTCCGCTCCTATTGGTCGTGAGTGATATTATATAGCCTATAGCCTTCCTAGATAAATGGGCTACCCAACACTAAAATAATTTTCAAAATCGGTTCAGTAAATCAAATTAGTATAGATAAGGTGGCGACAAACTAGAATTTGCATTACGAGTTGTAATGCAAATTGTCGCCGCCGGTTTGTAACCGCATCAGCCGGCATATTGCGTTATACAATGTATTGATCAACTCCATTGATGGACGTTATAGGTGTGCTTACCATCAGATAAATACAAAGTCACATGCAGTCCTCCAATTAAATATAAAATATAAAAATCAAGCATTATTTAACAACAATTTTTGGTTCATTTAATTTAATAAAAATACCTTTTTTCTCATCATTTGTTGAAGATAAATAATGGTCCTTTGATGAGTGTCGGGGTTACAGTACAAATATCTTCCGCATGTTTCTAACAAATTGCAAGCCATTTCAATGTGATGATGTTTAAAGTCATGTAAAAGAACTTTTAAACAATATAGGGCTTCAATCTTTGAGTACATTCCAAATTTAACTAATTCTCCAATGAATCTTACAACTTTTATCTAAAAAAAAAAAACACTAATTACAAATTAAGCCATGTTTGAAAAAAAAAAGCAAATATTTTTTTAATACTACCTTTGATTCAATATTAATTTGATCCTTCTTTCTCACATGATATTTAAAATCTTGTTTCAACATTTGACAAAGGTCAACACAAACATCTGGTAACACCGGATACAATATAGCTGCAAACCGTGAATAAAATGGTAACAAGTCAAGGCGAGTTCTGGCAACACTAAACAGAATTCTTGTTAATTTTCTTCTATTATTTTTCGTGTTTAAATTAAGAACAAAATCTACAGCTGCATTATCAATCAGTTCTCTATTAATACAGTTGGGAAGTTCATTGAGGAAAGTTTCATATGCATATCTGTAAAAAAAAACATTAGTGAGTATAAAAATAGTATTAGTAAGTAGTACCTACTATTAAAATAAATATCATCACGGCTGCCTAACGGCGCCCGAGACTGATTAGACGGCCTCAGGGTACCCAGCGGAGGGTTTTTAATCCCACCTCGTCGTAGCCGATGGTATAAGTCTACACCGAACAAGTTCGAAGCTCGTTGCGATGTTTGGATAGACAAATAATAGTTTTACAAGTTGGTATAGTGAAACTGGGACCGACAGCTTAACGTGCTCTCCGAGCACTATTGTGGTGTTGTTAAATAAATGTACAATATTTAGAAGTTAAAAACTCATTGGTACACACCGGTGTTTGAACCTGGGATCTAAGTGTTTATAAGTCTAAGGTCTAACGGTGGTCTAGTGGTTGCTCCTTTGGCGTATTGTATCCGGAGGTAGTGGGTTTGTATCATGGTCTGAGTGTTTTACTAATATTATATTTTATAAACACATAGACTATGAGAAACTGTACAGAAAAACGTACTCGTATACAAGTGGGGGTCTAATGCCCGATTTCACCAACGTTCCCTAATTTTAAAGGAGCCCCTAAATAAGAATTTTAACATATTTGCTTTTAAATAACTGTCATTAATTGTCCGTTAACTTGGTTTGGGGCTCCCTCAGATTTGGTGAAATCGGACATAAAGCCATTATCAGTGAGTAACATGGTCTTATATTTTTGATGTATGAAGATGATTTGATGAGTATATGTCTTTTATTTTTGATCCAATTTCTTTGAAATTAAGCAGCTGGTTAAACAGATAGTATAAATACGTAATATATACGTAGTGGCCGAGTTGGTTAGACCTTGGACTTAAAAACACTTAGGTCCCTGGTTCAAACACCGGTGTGTACCAATGAGTTTTTAATCTTCTAATTTTTGTACATTTATTTAACAACACCACAATAGTGCCTCGGAGAGCACGTTAAGCTGTCGGTCCCGGTTTCACTATACCAACTTCTGAAACTATTTATAGATGGGTTATTGAGTCTATTGAAACATTGCGACGAGCTAGCCACTTGTTCGGTGTAGACTCAAACCATCGGCTACGACGAGGTGGGATTAAAACCCCTCCGCTGGGTACCCTGGGGCCGTCTAGGCGGTCTCGGGCACCGTAAGGCACCCTTGATGATACATATAGCTAGTATACAATATAATAGTATTGTTGTTTTTAGCACACACAATAACTACAACCTAAGTTTGTGACCTGCGGCCACATTCTGTTTCTAATAACGTGATCGTTATATTGTCAAAATAACGATTTCCGCTATTAGCGCACTCTCCTCCTATAATAACGGAATTCTTTATTGTGACAACCTATCGTTCACGATATAAGAAACAGGATGTGGCCTCTGGGCATTATGTGTAAAAAAATACCCTACGTATTATTATCTATACTAATATTATAAAGCTGAAGAGTTTGTTTTGTTTGAACGGGCTAATCTGAGGAACTGCTGGTTCAAATAGAAAAAATATTTTAGTGTTGGATAGCCCATTTATCGAGGAAGGCTATACGCTATTACATTACGCTACGCCAAATAAGAGCGGAGCATCGATGAAAAATGTTGCGAAAATGGGGAAAATTGATTCCCTTTCCCTGCGTTCCGAGAGCTAGCGCGGGCAGTTTCTCGTGCTGACTTCAAAAACCAGCGCGACCGCCGTTTCAACACAGCCATGTCATTTTTTTTAGCGATGCTAAAATGCAGCTCGGAAACGATCGGTGTTGATTATTGATGCCACTTTTTGACAAGAAGCACTATTTTGAATTAAATAATTGAAATTAAAAATATTACTACCTTATCATTATATAATAAATCAATATTTTTTAATTAACTATTATTTAAATACAATAATTTTATAATATAACAATATTAATTTAATTAACAACCTCAAACTAAACATACCAAAGCTGAATTTAGTTACACGATATTTATTTTTTAGGTTTAATCGAACTTTTAAAACTAAAACAGATATGAATATATAAAATAATTAATTAAATTCCAATTTGTAGATGACACATGTAAACAAACATCTGTCAAAAAGTAGCCGTGCTAACTTTTCGTGTTGAAATTTCTGTTCGCGGAACGATTGATGGTAACTTGAATTGCTACATTTCCGCGCGGTGAAACGACCTTGGCTAAAAAAACCAGCGATCCGTGGCAGCGATGCTGAGGTCGGAACGTGAAGTTTGAGAACTTCCGTTGCGTGCGCTGCGTAAACGGTTAAAGTTGCGCAGACGTTAATTAGAACAGTGTTGCCGTTTTAGGGCTTTCCCCGCCAGAACTGGTGGATTTTGTGATCCTCTGGCGCGAAAAAAATCGGGTTTAGCGGGAAAAAAATATTTGGCGGTTTCTAGCGGATTTTCCAACTTTGAATACTGTTAAAATAAAAGACATTTTATGCAAAAATACTAGCGAGGCGGGACTAAATAGAAGCGAATGAATGGTGAAACGCAATGAATTTTGGCGAACGATGGCGTTTTTTTTTTGCTTATCAAGATTTTCATAACAGATGATATGTGTAACAAAGGCCCATTATATAACAATGATTTCTATAGCGTTTTTATATATATATTTTTTGCGCTTTTCTAATTTATAGAACGGCATCACTGGAGTCAAGAATGTGGCGCAGTTTCCAAAATGCAGTTTAGGAAAAACTGCATTTAAAAAAACTTATGGCTAAAAGTACTAAGTGAAGTACATAGACTAAACAAGGAAGATTATTATGATTACCTGTTTGAGACATTGGTAGTTGGAATTTCTTCTTGTTCCACTTCAGGCACAGTTGGTTCTTCATTATCACTCAAGTCTTCTTCCTTCAGATCTTCATCTAACATTTCTTCAGTGACAGTTTCAGTTTTGTTTTTTTGTGCCTAAAAATATCAATATTAATTTCTAATAACAATACGAATTTTACGATGGGAATTCAACTGACGAACAAACATAGTATTGGTGACCACGAACTTAGGTAGGAGGAAGGTCTCTCCACTTTGCTAGTGGCAAAACCGTCAAGTTGCCTAGTTATGTTTCGGTTTTAGTCTGTGGGTTTAGCGTTTTTTAGGACACTCCTTTTAGAGTGCGTTTACAAAATGGGTTATAATTTGACAATAAAGCAGGCTATTAAATTAATGTAAAATAGTAATTACCAGTCATTTTGGAACCTCATAATTTAGCAGGCATAGTGGGAGCGGTTAATGTTGTTAAATAACATTGCATTGATTGACCTTATTCATGGACTTTACACTTGACTTAGGTTTACTTACCATCCAGTAGTTACAAAGTCCATGTCATGCTCCAGTATAAATAAAAAGTATAACTCTGAGCATACATACATACCTCTTTCACCTGATAGTTCGGCATAAACACTTTTAAGTCAGGAAGGTTGGTGTAAAAAGTTCTGGTATCTTCGTCTTGCCAAGGATCAGTGCCAGCTTGCATCATATACTCTTCATGGCCACCTATACTGACTGTTCCCTGACTTTCTGATACCACTGATGACAGTACAGGTGCTTCACCAGCCTCACCCAAGTCCTCTCCAAGAATTTCAGCAAAATTTTGTGCACCAGCCAATAGTTTATCATAGGTTGCCTGATTTGAAAATGAAAAGGTTATAATATATTACTACCAGTTGAGCAACGGAATCAATTTTCTTCAATTTTGGCATTAATCATTGATGCTCCGTTCCTATTGGTAGTAGAGAGATATTATATCCTATAGCCTCCCTCAATAAAAGGGCTATCCAACACAAAGAATTGTTCAATTCAAACCAGTAGTTCCAGAGATTAGCAAAAACCAAGCAACAAACTCTTCAGTTTGTACAGATTAGCTATACCCCACAGTTTAATTTAAAAGAAATTACTTCGCTTAGTGGATTACTTTTTTTTCCTCGGTTCCTATGGGTAATGGGATGTTAAATAACCTTCCTTAAGAGAGGCAAGAACAAAGACGTAGAGGAATAGTTTTTACTTATCCACTTCTAATTTATAAAATAAAAAAAACCTAGTGGGTTTTTTATGGAGACAAATTATTATGTATAATAGTATTCATAAGAAAATATAAATAAGATTAGCCAGAAATTAGCTAGTACAAACAAAAAAACATACTCTTTAGCAGGCTTAGCTTAACTTCTGCATAGATAGGCAGATTTTAATAATTATTTTTCTAATCAAAAGTTAGATCAGCCCACAAGATAAACAAGGTTTTCAGTGAAACTTAAAAAATGTATTTGTGGGTATTATATGCATCTATATTGTATTTATATCAAAATAAATAAAAATGTAAAACCTGATGTTGTTCTAATTGATCTTTCCGTTCCTGGGAAAGTTCTCCTCGGGTGTGCAGGGTCCTTTGGTTAGCTGCATGTAACGCCAGTAACCGAGCCTTTTCAGCCAAAAGATGTTTTGTAAGAGATGCAAAGTAGTCCTTTAACAATGTCTTTACTACGGTTTGTTTTTCAATTGGAAGAAAGGTGTTGCGTGGTATGCTCACTTCATATTTCTAAAAAAAAATAATAGTTAAGCCTCTTAAAGTTGATATTAAAGCCTCTATAATTTTATTTTTATTACATTTTATTAAATTTAAAGGGAAACTGCTCTGGGTGACTGTGGTACACAGAAACATATTTTTTGTTAAATTTTTAGCTCCAATTATTCTTGCTCTCCTCTATGATATACTTCCCCTTGAAACCCATCCTGCTAACATCAACATTGCAACATAACAATACCTTGCTTTCCCTGTCCAGCTTCTCTGGATTCAAGGCTTAAGTCAACATGTAACAAGATTCAAGCCCCTTCTCAACTTTACTATATTCTAATATAATAGGCCTATATTTAATCCAAATATGATTAAATTATTAAATGCCTAATATGTATCTAACACTTACAGTTCCCTTCGGTTTCACCTGCCATTAATTTTTTAACAAATCAGATTATTAATAAAATACAGCCCATGTTACTCGCTGATTATTTAGGTTTAAAGAACTTTATTTCTAAAAGAATTACAAAATTCACTTTATATGGAAACAATTATAAACATAAATTATACATGTAAATATATAGAAAATCGGCAAACAAACAAGACATGATTATAACAAGGACACAAATCTATTTTGTTTGGTATTAAACTAACTTAGAAAACAAAATAAAGTAATAATAATGACAAAAAATAATAATAATAATTCAAACTATTTAAAAAAATTAAAAAAAGTATAACTTGTGGGTAAATATAAAATTTAGCTTTCTATTTGTGAAAAAAATTTAAATATTGGTTCAGTAGATTTTGAGTTTCTTAGAAATTAACAAAGTTTTCTCTATAGATTATAGTAAATAGTATAGGTAAATATTTCTTTTTTAAATCTGTTTGATGTTGTTATTATGTTGGCCTCTGTGAAGCCTTGTTTTGTAATTATCTAATATTAATTTAAATGATTATTCAACTTTGTTTGTTTTATGTATTGCTCTATTTATTTTACAATCATTACTCTTTCTACATTTACTTTTACTTCAACATTTCCTAACATTTGATTCAACTAAAAGTTTTGAACGAATGAATGTTGCATTTGGTAGATTAATTTCTTGGCCTATATGGCAAACATGTCTATAATGATATTAACAATAAATCTGGAACATAACAAATTCAGAACATGTTGAATCCAGACATTTATTATGAATCATAAAAAAAATTTGAATTAATAATTTCTCAAAAAAAATCAAACCTCAGCAGCATGTCTTATTTTCTTTGGAACAAGCCCGGCATAATCTTCTCCACAATGTTTACAAAATGACAGCAGTATGGGTATATTATTGTGTTCTTCTTTATCCATATTAATTAATACAGTTAACACATTGCCCAACAAGGGAAGGCCAATTTTATTAACAAAGATTCCTGTCGCTATCAGTTCTCCATAAAATCTAATATCCACTCGTAATTTAGATGAATTCACAATTTTATCACTGCCTTTATAATTCAATATTTTTTGCCAATTTTCAAAAAAGTTTGATGAAAAGTCGGTGTAGAGTCTATGTAAAGATGAACATAAACTAATAGCAGCAGGTATATCAGACATTTTTAATTTTGCCTCAGCTATTGCCGCAGCCACCTCAGAAATATACTTTGTAAGATTTAAGGTGTTGATATCTTTCAAAAGAGCTTCCAATTGGATTGCACTAAACGATTTTACTTTCTTTACAAAAGTAGTATTCTTTTTTAGGCCTGAATCCAATTTAGAAAAGTGAGATTCGGGTGGTCTAACGCAATTGAGGTTTTCATTTCTAATTTGGGTTTTGATATTTATTCTAGCTTCTAATTGCGAGATATATTCAGATAGCAATTCTTTAACTTTTTCTTCATCGGTTTCCTCATCAGGTTCTTCATTTTGCACTTCTTTCACAGGTTCGCTTTCAGACATAATATCTTACTTTTACATACAATAATGTAGTTTAAACGATAATCGTGATTGCTTACGCGAAATGCAATGCATTGAATTCGTTTAAATTAAATTGCACAGAAACCGCAGCAGAAAATATTATTGAATTATAATATTTACTAAATATTAATGGCTTCTACGTATGCGAACAATTACGCCATAGATGTTTAATATGAATAACGAAACTCGAAAGATATTGACTTCCGTCCACAACGCGGGAAACAAAACTAAATATTTCGACATAAAATAAATTGTGTTAAATAAACTGATTCCTCTAATTCCTTGAGGCCCCTAAGACTGAAGAAGTGAGTTTCTATTATATTTTTCATAAGTTTATAGGGGTTTTTTCATATTATTATGCAAAAATGTACCAGTTTTGTAGAATAAGCATTCCGTTGTGTAATCTTAAGTGTGAGAAGTGTAGTATTTTCGCAGTGTATCAGTGTTTGCGTTATCTCAATGTATCCATTAACCTTCGATAAAATGGCGGTACCGATTTTATCGTTGGTTTTTCTTCCTCTTCACTTGAGACTGGCATCACTATACCATATGTTTGCATACAGTCATGTGGCTATTTCTAATTCTAACATAGTCCTCTCCCACCTATTATCCCACTTTCACTTTATATTCGTTTTTTTTTAATCTTCCCGTAACTTGACATTGGCAAAATAACGCGCTCGCGTAGAGGCCATTAATATAAGATAATAATAACTAGGCTGCATAGATACTACCTTTTGTCTTCCCCAAGGGAAAATTTAACAAAAAAAAAGGATAAATAATAAAAACAAATAAACAAACTATTTTCCTCGTTTCGTTTACTTATTTGATCTTTGTTATACTGCATTTATTAGAAACATGTGTGGTATATTTTGTGAATTTTATAAAGAGAATAGACAAAATAATACTTTTGGAGTAAGTGCTGTATTTATAAATATCAAGCACAGTATTGAAAAAAAACTAAATTCTGTTACCTTGGTAGGTTAGGTTTCATTTCATAATGCTATTGTTCTTTCCAGAATAATAACATTATTAAGAGGATTGTAAACAGAGGACCCGATTGTGTACAACATATATGCAAGCAGTTAGACAATGGTATTAGTGCCATATTTTATGCATCAGTATTATGGATGCAAGGTCTTTCAGTAACTCCACAGCCAGTTGAAGATGAGCATGGAATTTTACTGTATAATGGTGATATTTATGATGATTCTTGGCCAAAAAATTATAGTGATACATTTACAATTAAAAAAAGATTGAGTGAATGCTATGATGTAAGTTTTATATATGAGAGACAATGTTCTTAGCAAACCATGGATTCACCGTGCGGGTGCCGGGTCCATCGCGTGGTTAAAAGGCAGGGGAATGAACTTCAGCGTTCCCGGACTTGAGACCGCGAAGTAGGTTTAAAGGCCTTTTGAACTCTCACCTGCACTGTGTTCACTACCCTCTCTACTCAACCAAATATTATATGATCCTGTTAGCGCCATCCTGGAAACACGCTCCATAAAAGTATAGTGCACAAAATATCCCGTATGATCTAAGTGCTTTGTCTTGATGTATATCTAATCAATATCAACTCATTTAAAACTAAGGCTCTCATGATTTTTAAGTACAGTAGAATCTCACTAATCTGTTTCATTAAAAACTAGGATGTTATTATATAACAATGACATATCAATTAATTAATTAGTTTTAATTAGAGATGTGCCGAATAATCGGCGACTAGCTGGTAAAGCGGACTATCTGGCGACTATTCGGCAAAGAGCGCCGACTATCCGGCTTCTTACTTTGTATATATATATAGGGGAAATTACATTATATAAAAACCTTGATTTTTTATTAATATTTTTATTTTATAATATGTCTTACACATTTTGAAATAAAAAACAAAGCAACCTTTCCTTTGGTAATTAGTATTTAAAATTTCCTGCTTATAAATAAAATATAACTATGACGTGTTTATAAACAAAGTTAGTATCTTAATTAACAAACAAAACAATAAAACAACATAATATATTCTTATCTTCAATAAACATTTATAATTATTTCTTATTTAATATGGTTGTACATACTTGTAGTAATTGCTGTTTTTCCCTGCCCACCACGAGAAATTATCATTTGGTCGCACTTAATTTTACGGGAATCATTGTCCAATTTTTCAAAAAATATCCATATATGAGATTTTCTTTTTGACATGATTACATTTTAATTGAGCTATTTCACTTTAATACACAGTATTATCATTACACATTTTTTTACACAAAATTACTGCTCTGACCCTTACAAAAGCAAATATCAAGAAACTATGCTAAGTAAACAAAACAGGTTCCGACGGAAATCCCCGAAACCGTGATTGGCTTGGCTTGGCTGCTAGATTAGTGAGACTACTTTACTTACATTGCATGCTATATAATATGTACATATAGTTTTGCTACAATTGTAGGTTTTTGTAAGCAAATAAACATTAACTTAGTAGTTAAAGTATGGTGAGATCTTTGCCTTTTAATCTTTATTATACATAGTCTAGCCATAAATACTGTTACAATGATAATAAAAATTCAGACTTCATCAGAGCTGAAACTGGCCGTTTTCTAGTCCCAATCTTAATCCCCCGGATTATGATTTATGGTCAGTTTTAGAGAGTACGGAACAAGTGGCTAGCTCGTCGCGATGTATTGAATAGACTCAATAACCCATCTATAAACAGTTTCACAAGTTGGTATAGTGAAACTGGGACCTTAACCTGCTCTCCGAGGCACTATAGTGGTGTTGTCAAACAAATGTACATATATTTTTTAATTAAAAACTCATTGGTACACACCGGGATTCGAAGCAAGGACCTAAGTGTTTTTAAGTCCAAGGTCTAACCAACTCGGCCACGTGTATGTAATAACCTACACACTGTAAAAGTAATAAATGTTATTTGCAATAGAAATAAATTTTTTTTTCTTTGTTACAATATTTATAGCAAGACTAGGTATAGCCCATTAATCTTTATTCAATACTATTTGGTGCCTGCAACTCTTGTGTTATTTTAAAACAAAACTATTTGCTATCATTGTTACGGTAAAGTAAACATGTCAACCATGGTTGCTATGCCTTGCGCCCCAAGGTATCACTTCCATAACAGACGCCAATTTTCGGATAGCTTTGGGTATGTAGTTGCCAAAAATATAAACTTTAAACAAAAAAAGTTAATTCAATGAGTAAATAATAAATCAAAAATATTTTATTGCAGTCTTTAATATTTATCCAAATGTTTGTATCTTATATTTTATTTTGTCTTTGTATTTGGATCTTTTGTTTTGATTGTTTGACCATGTTCATGGTCTTTCATAAACATAGCCCATTAAAGTGTGGAATGTATAACATTTCTCCTTTCTAGTTTATTAGCTACACATGATGCATTAATTTTGTCATTGGCAATATTTTTACTTTCAAGTGACAGAAAGCCAATATCAAGATTGGATTGAATATTGCAGTCTTATGCAAAGTCAGGTATATTATTTTTTCTATCTGGTGTATTACAGGTAGACTAGTTTTTCTATCTTGTGTATTTTAAAACTTTATCTAAAACTTTGAGACTCTTAAAACACAAACGCTGATTTCCCTGTGTCCAGTATATAAAAATATAATATACCGAATTTACCCTAATAACTTTATTATTTAACAAAAAATATATACAATCTGGTCTAGTAGTTTTTAACTGATATATATACAGACAGACATAATTTCTAAAATGTTAATTTTTTATTATATTGAGTCAATTTCACTGATTAAAAAAAAAATCTAATCAATGGCTATGATACTGAATGTGCTATGAAAACGGTTAGTAGGCTATGAAAACTATACATTTACCTATAGGAAGCAAGCAATTGGAGTTTGGTGTACAATATATTAACCTTGCTGGTAAATTAAAATTTGAGAGGTGAAACCTATTCTGTAACAGAATAAGCATATAAGGTATTTTATAAGTTATACATAATATTTTTTTTATTTCAGGTTAATCTTACAGACTACAATGACAGTATTATAAAATTGTTCAAAAGTTTAAAGGGACCATTTTCTTTAGTGTATTATGATAAACTTATTAAGAAAATATACTTTACACGAGATCGGATTGGAAGAAATAGTTTGCTTTTCCATGAAAATGAAAATTCTGTTGTATTTAGCAGTGTATTAGGTAATTAATTAAATAATATTAATATGATTTAAATAATATTATTATATATATATTAGTGATGTACAGGGTGAATTTTTCAACTATGCCTTCAAGGCCAAATCCTAACCTACAAGGATACAAAAAAGATTAGCATGGCCCCTGCGCAAGGATGACACGCAAAATCGTGAAAATAAAAAAAGCGGCCCAGCCTAGTGGTTAAGTCACTGCGCAACTGATAACAAGGTTAAGCAGATAACAACAAGGCCGGCCTGGGATGGGTGACCGCTTTATACAACGAGGCTATTTCATCATAAACACCGCAACAAGTTCGCGACTTGTTAGGTGTTGCCTCCGAATACCATCGGCGGACGGTTTAATCTCTCTGCTGGGTACCCTGAGGCCGTTTAAACGGTTCTCGGGAGCCAAATAGGCACCCGTGATGGTATATTTATTTTATTATTGCACCAGCTGATAGTGCGCTTATAAAGATCAAGTTCTGGTAGGTAATAACTAGCGGCAAACTAAAGGAAAGTGCAAATTTTTAATAAAAAAAAAACAATAAGAAAAATCATACTTTACCACCATCTACTTTACTAACTAATCAAATTGTTTGAAATGATGGTCTTCATAACCCATCCATATTGAAAACATACAGATGCAAAAACCTTTAATTGACCTAGTCATGTTTCGATTTTAGTGTATGGGTTTATCGGTTTTCAGGAGACTTGCATCAATTTCTTGTCGAGGTGGTAGTCTCCTTTTAGGGTGTGGGTGCGGAACGGACTCATTATGCGAATTCGTCTTGTCGCCCCCCGTTTCGTAACCGCATCTCTTAGACGGCATCGTCACCTTTTCGGGGAGGTGGTTTCAACCTACAAACGCTCAACATACGGCGACCCAAGTCTACTCCCCCATACAAATATATCTATTTCCAAACATTTCGGGGGTGTTTGAACCCCCCCCCCCTCCCCCTGGCAACGCCCATGATATATATTCCATTCATAAAAAAAAAAATACAGATGCCTCTGTCGACTAGTTATGTGTGGCCATACTAAAAATATTCGTAGAAAAACGTACGTTTTTCTGTAAGTGTCATGGTCTGGGTGGCACTCTTGTATGGCAGATGATAATCGGAAGGTCAATGGAATCAGCTAACCACCTAGTCTTACACTAGTTGGTTATGTAGCGTGCGTTCGGTTGGTTGGTTTTTTCAATACTTTTATTTATGACACCTTTTATTAATTAATCTATAATGGTTATATATATATATATAGCAGCCTAACCAAACGCACTCTAGACCTTATTGTTAAAACTTTTTTTTTTTTTTGACTATTCATAAATATCTGTAAAGATTTACATGAAATAAATAATATTTGATTTGATTTGATATTTGGGTGTTTATAAAATATGTATTAATATCGTTATTTCTTAATGTATACAAGTACACACCTAGACCTTAGTTTGTGACCAGGGAAATGCTTATAATGTCGTAGGTACATATTATTATTTAATTATATTCTTTACAGGTAGAGATTATAAATGTTATGAAATACCAGCTACCCATATACATATTTTGGATATCCAAGAAAAAACTATTGAAATGCATCCATGGAACGAAACTAATCAGAAGAAATTAGCTTTAACTACATGGGTACAAGATCTAAAAGAGCAACAAAGTATATCTGATGAAAATTACAAATTTGATTTTGTATATGAAGATCTACAAGACAATGCAAGTAATTTATTAAAATTCATGTGTTCAGTAATTAAGATATAACTTAATTTTAAAGGATTTTTTTTCATATGTGTACCAGAAAAAAAGATACTAGGTACTACATGTTCATCGCGTTCCGTGCTTAGCATCGCTGCCACGGATCGCTGGTTTTTTTAGCCAAGGTCGTTTCACCGCGCGGAAATGTTACCAATTCAAGTTACCATCAATCGTTCCGCGACCAGAAATTTTAACACGAAAAGTTAGCACGGCTAATTTTTGACAGATGTTTGTTTACATGTGAATATCTATCTACAAATTGGAATTTAATTAATTATTTTATATATTCATATCTGTTTTAGTTTTAAAAGTTCGATTAAACCTAAAAAATAAATATCGTGTAACTAAATTCAGCTTTGGTATGTTTAGTTTGAGGTTGTTAATTAAATTAATATTGTGATATTATAAAATTATTGTATTTAAATAATAGTTAATTAAAAAATATTGATTTATTATATAATGATAAGGTAGTAATATTTTTAATTTCAATTATTTAATTCAAAATAGTGCTTCTTGTCAAAAAGTGGCATCAAAAATCAACACCGATCGTTTCCGAGCTGCATTTTAGCATCGCTAAAAAAAATGACATGGCTGTGTTGAAACGGGCGGTCGCGCTGGTTTTTGAAGTCAGCACGAGAAACTGCCCGCGTTAGCTCACGGAACGCAGGGATTATATTTAACAAGTATTTTTCGTGAGTGGGAATGAAACCCCTGACCTCCTGATACCACGCTCAAGGCGCAACCACTTGACAGGCTTTTAAATACATAAAAAAAAAAAAATTATATTCGTTTTATTAAAATATTGTGTAAATCTATTTTCAGGAAGGTACTGTGGAATTTATTAACAAAATAGCACAAAGTTATGAATGTAAAAGGACCATAATGCAAAATCTTTTGGATAATGAAGTTATATTTAGAACTATTAAAAAATTAACAGACCTGTTAGAAAACAGTGTTAGAATGCGTTTACAAACACAGCCACAAAAGTGTAAGCAATGTATAAAGTTAGATATTATAAGTTGTACACATTGCACTGTTGGTATACTTTTCTCGGGTGGATTGGACTGCACCCTTTTAGCATATCTTGCAGATAAATATTTAAGTACTGATCAACCAATAGAACTTATAAATGTAGCTTTTAGTAAAAACAAGAATGAAGACTACAATGTACCAGATAGGTTGACTGGTGACATGTCATTTGATGAATTGAAAACAGTTTGTCCTGAGAGGTAGGAAATAATATACATACATAATATGCACATTCACCCCTGTATTATAGCAACTATTCCATAACCCCGTTTATTCGTGGCAATCGATTGACGAATATTTGGCTTACCCCTCGGCCGAATATTCGGCAGCAGACGTGTGTATAAAATTACGAGACAGATGGTGGTCAGCAAACGCAAAATCATACCCAGTCCTGACGAAATTCCCTAAGATTTATCTATCGTCTCCTGGCAGTAGTGTCTGACTTTTTTCAGAAGCAGGTATTATTTGTGAAGAAAATCGATTACTGTCAACAAATGTTGAAAAAAATGTTTTTATTCATCACAAGTTACCATTGGTAGATTTTAAGTATTAATATAGTCATTTGTGATTAAAATATCGTATTTTTGAATAATATGTGGTTTTTATTCATCCACCCCAATCAAAGACTTTGTAGGGCTACTCACCACCTTTAGATCAATGTCACATGCCGTGCTCCGATAAAAAAAAAGTCCTATAGTAATAGAAATTATAAAGTACTAGTTCATTTCATTGCTATAGGTACTAAAGAAAGATAATCATATATATTTTATTTTATAACAATATAAAATAACTATAAGCTTATTGTACAATATTTAAGTATTTTTAATTTATTTTTTCATGTCGTCATACACTACTTTTCACTTACTAAGTTGCTAGATTATTTTTCAGTGGCCATACTGTTATGAAAGTGATCGAAAGGACTTTTGTTACAGACAATGGGTGTATCGTAAAGTAAATGTTCCAATGGAGGAATTACTGAATGAGCAAGCATCACAGATAGCAGATCTTGTGTACCCTCGACAGACTATACTCGACGAAAGCTTGGGGACAGCGCTCTGGTTTGCTGCCAGAGGAACAGACAATCATGGGAGTTCACCTTGTAGAGTATGTACACAATGTATTTAAGTAAAATAATAAATTAACAATTTATGACCATACTTTATAATAGGTACCTTTTTTTACTGGAGCACAGCATGTGACTTTGTAGTTCAACTTACCCTTTACCTGATGCAAAGCATACCAACAAAATCCATGAATGGAACGATCAATACATTGTTGTTTAACAGCATTAATCGCTCCCACTATACCGGCTAAATTATGTGGTTACGAAATAAACGAAAACAAAGACGAATTTGCATTACGAGTTTAATAACCTCGCTGCTTAATCGCCAAATTAACAGAACGCTTCGCAACTGAACTGCACCCTGAAAGGAGACTACCACCTCTACACGAAAGCGATACAATATTCTCCTTAAAACTGGTGAACACAGACTGAAACATGTTTAGGATCGCCCATACTGATGCAAATCACGGACGGTTTTTGCTTCAGTATTATCAGTGGTTACAAGCTCCATATATTTTTGCTTCAGTATTATCAGTGGTTACAAGCTCTATATATTTTTGCTTCAGTATTATCAGTGGTTACAAGCTCCATATATTTTTGCTTCAGTATTATCAGTGGTTACAAGCTCCATATATTTTTGCTTCAGTATTATCAGTGGTTACAAGCTCCATATATTTTTGCTTCAGTATTATCAGTGGTTACAAGCTCCATATATTTTTCATTATCTAAAGATATTTATAATGTGATCATTTTATTTTTTCATTTTTTTTTGTTGTGAATTTGTATCTGCCTGGTGGTGAGCAGACCTACAAAGTCCATTAATGGGGTTAATCAATAATTCTTCTTAAACAATATTGATCGCTCCCACTATGCCGGCTTAATGATGCAATTACAAAATCAAGGGGGACAATGACGTATTTTATAGGTCTGACTAGTTTGGTATGTATTTAGTTTTCTGAAACTTATTAAAAGGTGTTTTAAGTTACAAGATCAATATTTTTGACCACTGGTTGTTTAAATACCGCGTCAAAAACTAGTCATATTGTGGTATCAGTCTTTTGGTTTACCAATTCTCAGAAAATTAAGGTATCAATGTCAATTTGACGTAGCTTTACCACAAGTTTTTGCAAACAGTTTCTACTATAATCGCTAGTAACTATAGATAGGGATCACCAATAGGATCGCTTTATTTTTCAAATAAACCTCTCTTATTGGTTGATTCCTAAATTCCTATACCCTAACTATAGTTACTAGCGACACAGAAAAAATAGTTTGCAAGAACTTGTGGTAGAGCCTACAGTGGCGACCGCGAGTGCCGCGGTTACGTATGGATGGAAGCGAATGGTTGACGCACATTAAATTAATTAACCTATTCCGTAAAAAAAAAATGACCCTAACTTATAGACTGTACTGTTTTTGATTTATTGAACTAAACAAAAAAAAAGCATTTTCTTCCATTTCCTTCATACTAAGTAACTCCCAGTATATCATCGGTATAATTTGCCGAGGTTATGGCTCCTTGCGAGATGGCTCGTGGTTTTGCAAATTGGCATGGAGATAAAGGAAGATTGAATCGCCTTTTCAGTCGTGAGAACAGAAAATGGCCGCCGCATGAAGGTAAAAACCGTGCCCGTCCGCGCGCGGAGCGCGTTTTTTAGCTTCATGGGCCGCCGCTATATAAATAAAATAAAAAAATGACAATAAAAGTAATCACTGAGCGTTGATTGGTTGAAGTGAGAACAGAATATAACGCCAACGAACTCGTTTGACATTTCGTTTTATAGCCCATTTAACGCACTATGGCGGTTTTATATATTATTATTAGTTTAATGGTAGATACTCGTAAATCTTGGTATTTAAAATTTTTGACACGTTTTTTATTCATTGCAGGTATTATTATTAGGATCTGGAGCAGATGAGTTATTTGGAGGCTACACCAGGCACAGGAATGCCTTTAGGAGACATGGTTGGGCTGGTTTGCAAAAGGAACTTACTCTGGATTGGAAACGAATATCATATAGGAATTTGGCTCGTGACAATAGAGTAATTTGTGACCATGGTAGACAACCAAGAATGCCATATTTAGATGAAGATTTTAGTGATTATGTTCTTTCATTAAAACCTTGGCTAAGGTAATTATAAACACTAGTTTTCAGGTCACTGGATCAAGCCCTGCGGCCACATTCTGTTTCTTACAAAGCGAGCGTTAGATTGTCAAAATAACGAATTCCGTTATGAGCGCTCTCTCCTCCAATCAGCGAGGTTTAAAAACTACTCTGATTGGAGGAGAGTGCGCTAATAACGGAAATTGTTATTTCGGCAATCTAACGATTACGTTATAAGAAACAGAATATGGGCGCTGGTGTTTATCAATGAATTTTTATTTTAAAACATTTTTTTTTTTTTATTAATACTACTCAATATTGTTATAGACCAGCAAACTCAACTTTTTTTTTAATGAGGGCTACAAAGATAATAATATGTAGGACAATTTATACATCGCTCTGGCCACAAGCTAAGCTCTTAGCTTGTTCTATGTGTACCAGGAACAACGATATAATACATATTATATTTTATAAACACCTAGACCATGACACACTGTACAGAAATCCGTAGTAACATTTTTATTGCCGCGGGTGGGCATCGAACCCACAACCTCCGGATACAACGCTAAAGGCGCAACCACTAGTCTACTCGAGGCGGTCAAGATGTTTTATAGTTAAAGTGCCGGGGGCCACAAGAACCAGGTTAAGTATTGCTGTTATAGACCAGAAAAGCTGTTGGTCATGGTTTCACTAAGCCGCGTTCGTAAACTAACACTTTTACACTGGGTAATGTTACTACACTAGATATTTGCTTTCTCTAAGCATTTTTCAATATTTTTATCGCACTCTGTGATATTACCCAGTGTTAGTGTTAGTTTCCGAACACGGCCCTTAAGCGATGGTTCATTAAGTCTATATTGACCGCCTCCACATTCCACTGGTCACACCATTGGCGTGGTATATCGGTCGTAATTTTTATAAAATATAATATATATTAGTATTGCTGTTTCTGGAACACATAGTATCATGTTGTGACCACGGCAGTGTGACATGTCCTGCAGATTATTATATACTGTGACTGCCTCGGCACTTGTTCGTCATATTCCAAGTAATACTAACGACGATGTAGGTTTTATTCCTACATCGTCGTCGCTCCCGCCTAGTACCACATAATACCATTTTGGCGGTCTTGGTGTCCTGTAGAATAAATAATAATAAAAAATTTCAACACATTAATTTTATTGTTTATAATTTTGTAGACAGGTGTCGACACAGAAACCTATTTTTTTATTTATTTATATTTTTAGGTGTTATCCCAGTGAAAGCTTAGGACAAGGTATCGGGGATAAGCTTATGCTGAGGCTTATTGCATTTAATTGTGGATTACAAAAAGTATCAACATTTCCCAAACGAGCTCTGCAGTTTGGTTCCAGGATAGCAAACAAGAAGGAAAAAGGCAATGACTTGTCAATGAACTTGATGTGTAAATAGAAATATTGTTTATTCAATAAATACTTATTTATTATAGTTATAATTTTATTTACATTGGAACATAATATATGGCTACATATAATATTACTTACAGGTACAATGAGTATATATAAAATTTAAAAGTTTGGGTAAACTTTTAAAAATAATAATTTAAAATGAACTATTCTAATAGGAACTGGAAGGTTTATTAGAGGTGAACTCAGTTTGGTTTGGTCAAGCAGTACATATCAGTCCAGTGACAAAAAGGGCTGTTATGATAAAACAGCCCAGCAAGAACATTAAAGTAGATTTGTAATACAAATTTGTTGTTGTATCTGCATCAGTTATGCTGCATAGTGGGAGCAATCAATGCTGAACTGCTGAAAATCGAACCAAATGGCACGGCTTGGGGAGATTATTGTCAATAGTGGACTGCTACAGGATATGAATTAATAGTTTTGTTACTGATTCTGCATATCACTATTCATTTCATTCTCTTACATGATATAGTACCACGATGTTTTTGAAGTGCACTGTAGGATGAATAGCATTTGACACACTTCTCACATTTAAATGGTTTATCCCCAGTGTGAGACCTCAAGTGAGCCTTAACATCTTGTGCTCTTCTAAACCTATTATCACACAATAAACACTTGTAGTCCTTTATATCACTGTGAACTCTCATATGCCTAATTAGATCTTGTTTTTTTCTAGAAGACTTTCCACAGGTGTCACATGTGAAAGGACGTTCATTAGAATGTATTCTGCTGTGAACAATTTGACTGTCTTTTCTCGTAAAAGTTTGTTTACAGATTTGGCAGGAATAAGGTTTCTTAGATGCATGTTTAACCATATGTAGCTTCATGTGTGAATTCTTTTGAAATGTTTGCCCACAATATTCACATTGTAGAAATAACTTAGTTTTATTATTCTTATTTTTTAATGGTACTTTTTTTTGACTAATATTAAATTTTAAACAAAAATCATCACTATTGTCTGCATTGTAGAAATCATCATTGTTTACTGAAAATCAATATTTTAAAAATAATTAGTATTGCAATATGAGTACAGCTACAAAGTAAATATTATTTATGTATATAATATTAAAGTAGTGTATTTATTAAAAACCTTACATTCAATCTTCACAGATGAATTTATTTCATTATTTTGAGAAGTCTCATTAAAAACCTCACATTCAATCTTAACAGTAGACATTATTTCATTTTTATTTTGGGAAGTCTCTTTATATGATCTTAATTCTTCATTAACTTTGGCACATTTTTCTTTAAATGCATAAAAGTCATTCACTTTATTTTCACATATAACACATACATTTTTTGGTAGGCCATCTTCTGGAAATATCTGAAACAAGATAAATATTTAGCTATAATGAAAGGTACAACTACATACAATAGTTGTTTGAGAGTCGCATATGAGTAATCTGCGTTAGCAAGTACAACTGCTATTATTACCTACACCAGGTAAATAAAAGGAATTATATGGAAAATATACATCCATAACTAATCAGCTGTTTACTTGGGGAACTACTTTGACCAATTTTGACCTACAGGGTGTTTCAGTATTTTAAAAGCGCTGAATGCTGTAAAAATGAGGAATACTTGAGAGCCCTTAAATATATAATGTAATAAAGTCCTGATACCATACTCTGGCCACGTAAAAAGGCCTAATCTCTTGGCTAATTGCGGAAAACGACGCCGTGACCAAGAACCATACTCTGGCATGAATAATTATTTTTGAATAAATTAATACTTAGGTTGGTGAGCAGCACTAAATTTATCGCATCTTACATACATTAAAATAGCATGTAGTAATAAAAAAGTGGCATTTACTTTTATGTCCAAACATTTATTTACTTTTATATATATATCGGAATTTCCTTCATATATACCATTGTTGCCAAAACTCAGACAAAGTCTGCAAACATTATTGATTGTGTTCATTGTGAATTTATGAAAATGGTCCCTTTATATTATGCACTCTCTACACTACCTATTATACTCTTTTTGAGTATATACAATTTTTGCACGCACAACACAACGTACAAAAAAATTGTAATTTTGTTTTGATTGTTTCCATTTTGTTTATTTTGTAAATAAATATGGCTGTCACTGCTAGAGGTGAGCGTTACGTAACGTAGATAGCTACAATAAAGTCGATATTTCTTAAATAACTAATAACGGTTATTATATTTGTAATAACTATTTAATTAAAAAAACGTAATTAAGAAAAAAAACAATATTGATTTTTGAGTATTAAAAGAGTTAGATCTCATTATTTCCTTTTATTAGAGTACAAACACGATAGGCTTACGACCGACGGTTGACGAGATAAATTGAAAAAACATTTTCGACCTTAATTACATTTATCGAGTACCTTTTTTTTATTTCATTCGACTTATTAGATGGCATACCATCGAATTCTACCAAAAAAATGCAATTGTCAATAAGGTCGAAAATCCTTTAACAAAGCTGAAATTACTTTCATTGGCTAGATATCATCGATACCTATCGTTTAAGTACAAACACTGGGTCTAGGGCCAATACGGGTTAATAAGTTATAATAAAAAAACGTTTTGACATGACATTTCGCCAGATTACACCAATACCATAACTATGAGTCCAAACAAAATATAAGCCATGTGGATATAAGAGTTATTATCAAAACAAAAATTTAATACTTATATTTAAAAAAAACAAAATAAAAACTTACACAAGATAATTTTTAAATACAACTACAAAAAACCTAGAAAGAATGCGTCACGGAACGTAGCGCAACCAATCACCGCAATAGCGTGAACATCATTAACCACCTCGTCGGAGTGCAACGACGATATTTTAAAAACCGATACAAGAAAAAGAAACTAAAACGAGGATAGCAACAATAACTTAAAAAAAACACAACGTCAAAAAACCTTAGAACGAATGTGCAACCAATCACGAAAAAACTACTATAACAAAAATCACTAAATATCACAATCACGTAAAGTAACAATTACCACAACGTTACAATAGTTTCCATTGTTACAAGTTACAACCGTTTCAAGCGTTTCAACAGTGATATCCATATAGATAGGTACATTTGTTCCGTCCGTTTCAAACACAAGTTGTGAAATGTCGGCGAGCAGCGACATAGCGCAAAGCGGTGATATAATAAACTTAGTAAACCAATTTATAACAACTACTACAGAGAGATGGCGCTAATAAATTAAATAATGCAGAATATAAGTAGTTTGTGGTCACTAAAACTTTATATGTCTTTTGGATGTTAAAGTTAAAAATTGATTAAAATAAAAACACATGTAAAAAACATAATAAAAATATGAAATTAAAAAAATGAAGTGCAGAAGCGGGGATGGAACTGGCGTTCTGTGGTTGTTAAGTTATTTAGATAGAATATAATCATGTCGCCATTAAAAAATTAAAATAGATTGAAAAGTTGAAATAAAGAAAATTTGTTAAAGATATAATTGTACAATGTAGATAAGTTTTCTGACTGCTGTTATAGTGAATAAGTTTTTATATTAAAAAAACATTGGTACACGGGCTAAGTAAAAAAATAATTTAAAACAATGATTGTTTTGAGATTTAGTTGAGAGTAAAGTAGGTACATAAAATTAAAATTATTTTCAAGGCTCTACGCTTGTTAATTTTTTTTTTTTTTTTTGCTTATAATTAGATTTTTTAATAATAACTATAAATAGTTAAATAACGGGTGATTAACAAAAATAAACGTAGCCGTTACGTTACAATGAAATCACGTAACGACACACCACTACAAATCACGTTCGTTTTGGGACAGAAACATGTTCACAACGATCACGATGTATATTTATGCGTTTTTTTTTGAGAATTCGGCGGCATAAGTGGCGATGTGATCTGCCACATGACCGTTTTTTTGGCCCAGAATGCTACCGTGAACTGCGGCCATATTCCGTTTCTTATAACGTGATCGTTAGATTGTCAAAATAACGAATTCCGCTATTAGCGCGCTCTCCTCCAATCAGCGAAGGTTAAAAAACTACTCTGATTGGAGGAGAGAGCGTAAATAACGGAATTCGTCAACCGTCGGTCGTAAGCCTATCGTGTTTGTACTCTAATAAAAGGAAATAATGAGATCTAACTCTTTTAATACTCAAAAATCAATATTGTTTTTTTTCTTAATTAAATAGTTATTACAAATATAATAACCGTTATTAGTTATTTAAGAAATATCGACTTTATTGTAGCTATCTACGTTACGTAACGCTCACCTCTAGCAGTGACAGCCATATTTATTTACAAAATAAACAAAATGGAAACAATCAAAACAAAATTACAATTTTTTTGTACGTTGTGTTGTGCGTGCAAAAATTGTAAATACTCAAAAAGAGTATAATAGGTAGTGTAGAGAGTGCATAATATAAAGGGACCATTTTCATAAATTCACAATGAACACAATCAATAATATTTGCAGACTTTGTCAGAGTTTTGGCAACAATGGTATATATGAAGGAAATTCCGATATATATATAAAAGTAAATAAATGTTTGGACATAAAAGTAAATGCCACTTTTTTATTACTACATGCTATTTTAATGTATGTAAGATGCGATAAATTTAGTGCTGCTCACCAACCTAAGTATTAATTTATTCAAAAATAATTATTCATGCCAGAGTATGGTTCTTGGTCACGGCGTCGTTTTCCGCAATTAGCCAAGAGATTAGGCCTTTTTACGTGGCCAGAGTATGGTATCAGGACTTTATTACATTATATATTTAAGGGCTCTCAAGTATTCCTCATTTTTACAGCATTCAGCGCTTTTAAAATAGTGAAACACCCTGTAGGTCAAAATTGGTCAAAGTAGTTCCCCAAGTAAACAACTGATTAGTTATGGATGTATATTTTCCATATAATTCCTTTTATTTACCTGGTGTAGGTAATAATAGCAGTTGTAAGTAACAGAAGAAATAATTGTACAATGTAGATAAGTTTTCTGACTGCTGTTATAGTGAATAAGTTTTTATATTAAAAAAACATTGGTACACGGGCTAAGTAAAAAAATAATTTAAAACAATGATTGTTTTGAGATTTAGTTGAGAGTAAAGTAGGTACATAAAATTAAAATTATTTTCGAGGCTCTACGCTTGTTAATTTTTTTTTTTTTTGCTTATAATTAGATTTTTTAATAATAACTATAAATAGTTAAATAACGGGTGATTAACAAAAATAAACGTAGCCTAGTGGTTAAAATTAGTGGATTGTACGATTTAACCTATATTTTACTTGACAAGTGACAGTTGACAGATTCGTGATAATATTACGTTCGATTTGGATAGTGGTAATTGTGGCATTGTGAGTAAAACTAACAAAAAAAAAACGCAAGTTTGCATTAAAATAAATGATCATTGTGATCATGTTTCATTCCCAAAACGAACGGACACTGGTGTGCGTTACGAAACGTAGATAGTTATAATAAAGTCGTTATTTCTTAAATATCTAATAACGGTTATTATATTTATAATAACTAACGTTAACTTTAACTTAAAAAACGTAATTAAGAAAAAAAACAATATTTATTTTTGAGTATTAAAATGGTTAGATCTCATTATTTCCTTTTATTAGAGTACAAACACGATAGACTTACTACCGACGGTTGACGTTCTCCTCCAATCAGACAAGGTTAGAAGCCACTCTGATTGGAGAAGAGCACGCTAATAACATAAGAGCACGCTAAGAAACAAACAACGGTCTACTATTCTTGGCAGCTTTCTTGCGTTTCCATTTTTACGTTATTTTACCCATAGCGCACTTCCCTATTAGTTAAACTCTCACTGTAAAGATTCTTCGCAAATAACTACAATAAGGCAAATAATAATTTCATTCAAACTCACTCATTCATTCATTATAAAAATGGCTGCAAACCGTCGAAAACAAGACGATAAAAATTTGGAAGTTTTACGGGAACTTATAACAATAAATGGAAATAAATATTGTTTAGATTGTAATCAAAGAGGTCCAACATATGTTAACACTACGATTGGCTCTTTCGTGTGTTCCAAATGTTCAGGGATGTTGTAAGTATTTTGCTTGATGTTGCATTTTTCAAATTATCTTTTATATCTTTACAATAGATAATTTTATTATTTTAGAAGAGGAATTACTCCACCACATCGCGTGAAATCTATATCAATGGCTACTTTCACACCTGAAGAAATCGAATTTATTAGAACTAGAGGAAACGATTATTGCAGGCGCCTATGGCTAGGTTTATACGAGGGTGAAAGTGTCAACTTTGCGGACGAACAAAGCGTTCGTGACTTTATGTCTGATAAATATGAAAAGAAAAGATATTATTTAGAGTCTCAATCTCTAGTAACAAATGGAACTTCTGTTAAAAATAAGGCAAAATCAAAAGTAGCAAGCAGTGTTAACGCCGCACCCTTAATTTCACTCCCTGCGCCGCCTGTAAAGTCTGCACAGACAAATAATTACAACAGTTCAACAAAAGTTAATCCCACATTACCGGGACCGACCAGACATTCTGTTATCACTGCCCATAAATCTTCAAAAAGATTTAACCATGTTGGTCAACCATTTGATATTAATGTTAGCAGTAATAATTCTCAAGTACCTGAGTGAGTATTTTTATATAATTAGTAATATATTCAAATTGTTGTATACATTACCTGTATGATTTAATAAATAATAATTTAATTACAGTTTCCCAGTAGATTTTTCAAATGCTGATATATACTGTTGTAACCAGTTTCAAGTAAGCAATGTGATAAACAATAACCTACAAGCAAGTTCTGTCCAGTCAGCATTTAATGTGCCAACTTCTTCAATAAGTAATTATTTACATAGTAAAGTATATATATATATGATAGTGTTTATTTTGTTTTTTTCTTAGAAATTATATATTTTATTATTATTCTAGATGATCGATATGCTGCACTAGCTGATTTGGATTCTGCTTTAAGACAACAGAATTTAAGCCATCATAAACCTGAAGGTAAAGAAATCATGATAATATTAGTTTTTAACAAATTGGCTATTTAAAACATTAAAATATTATATATCTGGCAGTTAGCATTAATAAAGTTACTTACTGTACATTGTCAGGTGTCATTAGCTGTCATTGTTTCGCTATCTACATTTATCACAAACTGTTTAATTAAAATGAACTACTTTCATTTTTAAGCCAAAAGTGTGCATATCTATTAAATTGACAGGAAACACAAAATTATTTTAAAATATTCAATAAAAATAAAATCCCGCTAGGTATTGTTCTAGATTACTCTACTAACCTTTCTATAAGACACTTTACTGCCTTGTTCCTATAGATTATAACATGATATTATATAGCTTATAACTTTCCTCAATAAACAAGCTATCTAATGCAAAAATATTTTTTTATATGGAATTGTTAATTCTTTAGATTCTGATGTTTAACTGTACATAAAAAATAACTAACTCTTTAGCTGTATAATTTTAAAATAAATTAATATACAATATTTTATTCATCAAACATTACAATATATTTTTTTTTTATGTAAGAATTATAAACTAAACTAAAATAAATTAAAGTATTCCTCTAGTTTGTCAAGTGGCATGGTGCCCAAGATGCTGACGGCATTTCCTTTTTGAATTGCTAAAGATATTCTTTGTTTGAAATACACGCCAGCCCTTGGGTCACCAGTAGCGTCGATTAGGAGTGGAGCCAAGGTTTTGTAAAAAGACTTAGCGTCAGAACTCCATGGACCAAGTGTCTCCACCGCGAAAGCCATAAAATCATAAATATATTTCAGATTAATGTATTTTTTATGTTTATTGGCTTCCGCGGTAGATGCAGCAGATCCCGCTCGACATGCTGTTCCCGATAAGTGTGACAAAGCCATGGTGTCTACGCATGTTGCATCCCACACCATAGCTTTGCCAGACCTCCAAGGAATTAATGTCATCCCATCAGGTCTCTTACCATCAGTTCTCGAGAGGCCTTTGGGCTCCAGGATCGAAGGCATGTTTGCTGTAATAAGAGACCTGCGTAGGATGTCATTAATCTCAGCATGTCTACGAAATCGGCCGGCACTTTTTATACAAGATAATCCATGAAGTCCATGCGAATCAACGCTACTACCACAATGACAAACATGAGGTTCACATAATTTTGCGCCTACCCGTAAACAAATGGCAATCCTAATAATTCGGGAACACTGCAGTTCATTCCTCTGCCTTCCAATCATGTGATGGACCCAGAATATGGAGCTAAGAACATTGTGTCTGTCTCTCTCTAATAATAATACAAATACTTATAATAATACAATAATTATTCATTTTATTTCAGAAGAAGTTAGAATAGAAAACAAAAATCCATTCCAAAGTTCAACCAATGATATATTTGCAAACAAAAACCCTTTTTCTAATGGAGGATGGAATTCTACATCTTCATCAGTTCCAGTTAATCCTTTTGCAGTATGTATACCATTTTAAGTAATAAATGATTTTAAATAATAATTTCTGATATAAGGAAGACTAACTGCTTTAAGGACACTGCATTAACTATCGCGAAGTCTTTGTTCTTCAAACAAAATGTTGACAAACCAATTCTGCAACAAAAAGTAATAAAAAAAATACTGGAAGTGCGGAAGCTTATTTTGTATGGGGATTGCAGACTAGAAATTGCAAATACAGTGTCTTTAATACAAATTCAGCTAAACTAATAACTAAAACTTGGTGGAGTGGTTTGATAGATTTATGCTCTATTTTATAATACTCTACTATTCATTAGTTATTATGCAAATTGATGATACAATTCTCTAAAGTTTGATTAAACATATTTGGCTCAGTGCCAAATAGTCTTAAGTGACCTTTTCAAAGGAATGTAAACATTAGACCAAGTAGGTTACATTTGGCAATTGGTCTACTTTCATTTAGTATTGTTTATTTTTTATTGTGTATATAGTATATGCATCTTCTTAATGTCAGGTAAAATTATTTCTGTTTTTTTTTAAATAAATTTATTTAATTTCAGTGGTGAATAATATAAGTAATTATTTTATGATTAAATTTTGTTTTTTTTATTGTCATGAATTTGTTATATTTTAAATTGTACCTTATTTATATTATGTACTTTAAAGTTCTGATAACATGTTATTTAATTGTAACAAGTTCCAAGATTAGCTCTTGGAACTATTATGGAATGTGTTTCCAATATGGCATTTGGTTGGGTCTATGCGGTCTCTTGTTCGGGAACACTGCAGTTCATTCCTCTGCCTTCCAATCATGTGATGGACCCAGAATATGGAGCTAAGAACATTGTGTCTGTCTCTCTCTAATAATAATACAAATACTTATAATAATACAAATACTTATAATAATAATATGAAGTAACTAAATAATATATAATTTTATTACTGTTTAAATTTACAACAGTTCATTGTTATCATTACAAATTTATCATTTGTAGAATAATTTTTACTTCCTTTTTGATAACATTTGCAGAATTTCAAAGACCACATGACTCACTACAGTTTTACTCTACTATTAGAGTATTAGTTATTTGTATTGATACAAACGTTATGATAATTCTGTTATTTTCTCTTTGTTCACAGCCAGCCACAAACAATGGTAACTATGTTCATTCAAAGAATCCATTCCTTTAATTACTTGTTCAAATTAGAATGAAAATGCATGAATTAATTTATATATATTAATGTTAAATTGCAAGTAAGCTAGTAAAGTATCTCAGCAACCTTTGTGTTTACATAGGGATAATCATATCAATATGTTAAATAATAATAATCAGAATAATGTTTCGACCCTATTTTTGCCGAATCTATAGAATGCATAGCCCTCTTGGGATATTATTAACGTTTACTATGCTACTGCCTTATCATTTTCACCAATCACACGGTCGCATTTTTAGTTCTTAAAATTTCCGCATGGAGCGCTGAACTTTTTCCCGTACACATTTTTGTAACTCAAACACAAAATAATAGTTAATAAAACTCACACTAGCGTTACAAGAGTGTGGACGGCTTGTTTAAGTAAAATAATCAATTGCTGTGGCCATTATAATAATATATCTGTATTTTTTTGTTGGATTGTAACTATTGAAACTCTAAATTTGGTTAGTTTTCGTGGTTGTCATATAATAATTAAGAAATATTCCAAATAGGTCTTTTATAACTTAATCAACTACAAATTTAAATATTTTCTGCTATTGCAGCTGCTTGGAAAAGCAGTTACTAAACCAATTACTACAAAATATTTATTAAAGAATGTCTTGATGACAAGTAGTGAATACATGCCATGTCACAGTGTGATAGGTACTGGGTAGAAAGGCGAATTTAATATTGCTTTTTTTTTTAAATTAGGAGAGCACAAAGATTATAGATTTTAGTATACAGGTGATCCTCAATAAGACGAGTATTTGAGATTTCATTGCTGTTGAAATACACGTTATTTTGTCAGTTAATGTGACAAATTTCTTGTTATATGTAATAGGTATGGCTACACATAGAACAAATATTAGAACAATAGTAAATAATAAATGTTATAAAATGGGGTTGTAATTATAACTGATAGCCCACCATAGAACCTTGTTTAACTTAACTTGAAATCTGTCAAGAATGATAATTGTGATCCATCTTAATTTTATTGACAGGTTGCGTTAAGGTTTCGCCAGTCGCGTTACTCCATATACAAACACTTCTGGTATTACAACTTGACTGTTAGCCTAGCTAGTTTAATTACTATATAATTGTACATATGAATTGAATTGTATTATTATTTGACAAACAAAAATATTGTTTGAGTTCTACAACAAACAGTAGTGCACAATACTGGAAGTATGATAGCTTATTTTGTATGGGGGGCTTCGCGATTGCAACTGGTGTGTTCTTAAAAAGTTCTTAAGGGGGCGTACAGTAATTTATTCAGCCCCAGTACAACAGTATAATATAGTGACCACAGTGCCTTAAGGTGTACAATTTGTTAGTCAAAGAGCGGATTGTGATGCACGACCGCCTAAGTAAGACTTGTTATTGATGTTGCCTTATTACGTGTAATTCTAGTTCGATTTAGAATAATTGGGTCTATTTTATAATTATTTACAAAAACTATTATTAAATTGTAAATTATTGACAAAAAAATGTGTAAGTTTTGAGGCTTGATGTTATTTATGAAGTTGTTTTTTTTTATTATGTTTTTAAGTAAGCTACAAATATTATTTCTGTTTAGGTATAGAAGGCAATTAATTAGAATATTTACCATGAACAAATATAATAATATTCATTTGAGCTTTAATATTTTTTGCCCATGACATTACAATTTTTTTATGTGGATTATTTAATGAGATTAGCTATTTTTTTTAATATTTTTATATAACTAACAAATCAGGTAAGTATTATTTTTAAATTAATTATAATTTATCAAATATAAATCTGACATAAATGATAAACCTAGTTGCCACTTGAGATGTTTTTAAAATAAGAAAAATCAATTGATAATTATTATATTTTTTTAAGATACCTTTTCACTTTTTTATGAATAATAATTTGGAAGATATTTCCTGCCATCTGTGATTTAAATACGTATCAAATCCATTGTCCATACTAATCAAGTTTTATGCACTTATCTTTATTTCTTTATATTATATTGTTATTTTTTTATTTTTAAGCACGAAGATCTGTTAATTTTTATGAATTAAAATCACGATTAATTTTTGTAATTATTTGTTTTATTGTCATCCCTCATCGGTTCTCAACTTCTCATTTTCTCAAAAAAATACCTAATAATAATTAGGTATCTTCTACAGCAGATAACTTTATGATGTGTTTGTAAAATAACAATAAATAATTAACTCGCAACGAACAGGTATATTCGGAAAGCAGTAGCTCTACCACAAGTTTTTGCAAATAGTTTCCACTATGGTTGCTAGTAACTATAGATATCAACCAATAGGATCGCTTTATTTTTCAAATAAACCTCTCTTATTGGTTGATTCATATCTATAGTTACTAGCGACTATAGTAAAAATTGTTTGCAAAACTTTTGGAGAGCTACAGATGGTTGCGCCTTTGGCGTTGTATCTGGAGGTCGTGGGTTCGATCCCCACCCGTGGCAAAAATATATTAGTATCTACGTCTTTCTGCAGGGTTATAACGCGTCTTAAGTTCGCTCGCACGCCAATCGTTATGACGTAATTTTCTAAAATTTTTGGAGACATTGTTAAGAAGCCAAGCTTGCACTACGTCAGAATGACGTCATAACGATTGGCGTGCGAGCGAACTTAAGACGCGTAATCACCCTGCTGTACAGTTTGTCATGGTTTGGATGTTTATAAAATATATGTATTATATCGTTGTTTCTGGTACACATAGTACTAAGAGCTTAGGGCAATATATGTGTAATGGCTTTCATAATGATATTTCGCGGGCTTCCAGGCCGAATATTCCTGTGATACTTCGTGGCCCCGCCGTAGTAGATATTTGAACCGTGCTTAATACTAAAATTACGTTCATAATATGTACGTAATTGTACATAACTTTAAAAAATGTGTACTATAAAGGTTTCCGAGAAATTCAATAAAAACAGTTGGCGGGGCTAGGAAGCATCCTATGAGGACAGTGTACCCCAAGCGGCGTTTTTAAACATGACTAGGTCACTTCATGGTTTTTGCATCTGTATGGGCGATGGTAACAAAACTGTCCGGTCTAGTGAAGTTATTTCTACCTTCCTCCACCTAAAACGTATGTACATTAAAAAAAAATAACCCGTTTAAAATCAGTCCGTCTGAACACGCGAAAAAGTAATAACAGAGAGTAATAAATAACTATGAAATAAAATCCATGACGAAACTATCAGAAACGCCTAATAATTTCGTCATAGCCATAGTACCATTTTAATTTTAGTTTTTATCATGTAGGTAATGATTTTTTGTACATTTCCTATTATGATTATAATGAACAATATTTTTTTTTTTTTTAACACTAAGTTTGAGCACTATGGGCGGGGCCAGGAAGCATGCTTCCTGGCCCCGCCCACTATTTTTGTTGAATTTCTCGGAAACCTTTATAGTACATATTTTTTAAAGTTATGTACAGTACCCCTAGTGTGAGTTTTCTAACTATTACTTTGCGTTTGAGTTAACTAAAATTTGTATGTGAAATAGTTCAGCGCTCCAAGCGGAAATATTGAGAACTAAAAATGCGAGCGTATGATTGGTCAAAACACAGTAGTAAAGTTAACGCGAAAGTAAATGTTAAAAAACTCACACTAGGGCTGCAGATACGTACATATTTTGAACATATTTTTAGTAATAAGCACGGTTAAAATATCTACTGTGGCGGGGCCACGAAGTATCACACACTGCGCGTGGCGTTAAAACTTCGACGTGTTTGTCAGTGGTGGATTTACAGAATTTGCTGCCCCTACCTATCTCTTCAATTCGATGCCCTTGTAGATAATATTTTTTTCGTCAATGTAATTGTAACTTTGTGGTTTGAATACCTACTATCTTTGTATTATTTACTAGCTGACCAGCGCTACTTTGTCTAAGTAACTTTAACCGTTTACGCAGTGCACGCAACGAAAGCTCTCAAAAGGAACAAATATTCCCAACATTTTTTATTGATGCTCCGCTCCTATTGGTCGTAGCGTGATGTTATATAGCCTTCCTAGATAAATGGGCTATCCAACTCTAAAAATCATTTTAGTAGATAAGAATTTCAATATCGGTTTAGTAGATCAACAACCTCATAAACTTTACTTCTTTATTATATTAGTAGATATATAAAACATATTTATGGCTCCAAATTTGCCGCCCTAGGCTTCAGCCTGCTGGTAAACTCGCCACTAGTGTTTGTGTCTCGAGGACCGGCCTGAGGCTCTACCATGGGTTTGCGCATTGTAGAAACGTAACGTATTCATTTACGTATACGTGAGCAACAACCAATAGGATCGCTTTATTTTTGGTAACAGGATTGAATAAATGCGCAAACCCATGGTGGAGCCTCAGATTACTCACTCATAGTTACTGATTGCTTGTGAGATTGATTGTTAAGAGGTGGTAGCAGAAAAAACTCAGGTCACACCGGTAGTAGGTACCAACATGGAAAGAAAAAAATGCTGTTGCAACTGAAAAATACCTTTATTTAAGTAATGCCTAATGACCTTATTTATAAAAACTTATTTGTGTCCTTGAATAACACTTGAGGTGAGATTGTTACAAACTTGGCAATAACCATTAGTCTAAAGCTATACTGCGATAGTAAACGATCAGTCTGATCGCTCCCACTATGCCGGCCAAACAATGCGATTACGAAATGGGCGGCGACAGAGACGAATTGCATTACCGGTAGGGATGTGACATCTAAAGAAAAAAATCTATTAAATAATAATCGATCTTTTCAGGCAAGAAAATAATCGATTTACCAATATCGATTTTTTTAGGTGAAAATAATCGATTTTTGGAAAAATCGATTTTTTGTCAAAAAAAATAAAATGCATTTCTGTAGGCATTAAAACCATACTAGTCAATCATATTAAAATTGAAATCCGAAACAATTCTTTATTCGCTTTTACCTCTTTTATTTCTATGTACAGAATCCTAGGAAGCATCAGCCTATGTTCTCGCAGCTTTTTGTATAGATAGGTACCTAAAGAATACCCAACATTTAATTGAAAAAAAAAACCTATATACTTATACGAATTTTTTAATGTTATTGGAGCACGCGCGGCACGGGGCTACCTGGTGGTAAGCAGACCTACAAAGTCCATGAAAGTGGTCGTTTATATTGATGTTTAACAATATTTCGATCCCACTATGCCGGTTAAAGATGCGGATTCGTAACCGCATTCTGAAAGGAGAGTATCACCTCGACAAGAAATAGATCACGGCGACAAAGACGATTTTGTATTACGAGTCTATTAATCCCAGCTGCTTTATCGGCCAATGAACTGCCGTTTCGTAATTGCTACCTGAACGTAGACTACCACCTCGATAACATATCAATGCATTAGTCTCTTGAAAACCGGTGAACCCATAGACTACAACCGAAACATGACTAGGTCACTTGACGGTTTTTGCATATAACAAGGTGGGTCGGTCGACTTTGTCAAGTTAATCTGTCTCAGAGCTTTGACTGGTAAAGAATGCCTAGCGGCATTAAGTACGCATTTGTACTAAAGGAGTACGGTCATTCTGGACCCAACCGTAAAAGCTTAGCGTTCACAAACAACGATATGCTTACTTAATAATAGATAATTATAGCATTATTTTCCAGTATTTAAAATAATTTTAGAAGTTGGGAAAAAAAAGTTCTGACAACTTTTGTTACGTGCTGATTCTTTTGCCTTTTTTTGTGACTTGCATTCAGTGCTATGTTAAGTTAATATAAATAATTAAAACAAAGAGCGACGATATATATATATCATTGGATGATATCATCCACAGATTATATAATTTTTTTTGTGCGGTTTTCTCAAATATAGAGAAGGCAAAGGTCTCTATGAACCATACAGCCTAGGTCAGATTATATAATATTATTCTGTCAATTCTGCAGCACAAGGAAACACTACTAATAATTTTGCGGATTAATAATTCGCGGGCCGAAATTGTTCGCTATACTAACCTAATAACTAGTGATAACATAACCTCAAATTGAAATTCAAAGGAGAATAACTTTTTTCTCCCAACTTCTCGAACTTCAATGTAATTAACAATTTTATTAAATGTATTTTCCTCTATCGAACTGGATAGGTTTCATTTTTGAACGCGGCTTCTAGCCTGGGTCTGAAAATACATGGGCTATGACCGTTCTTCTTTGTGCAATTTTTTTTTAAAATAAATAACTAAAGTTATAGAGACTTCTTGTCTAAAATTTGTTTTTCATTGATTGTATAAACGTTTGTTGAACGATAACAAATTTATATACTTTTAATACTTCTTCCAGTGCTTGGATGCCGCTGTTTACAAAAATCGCGACCTAATGCTTTTTTTCATCGCATAGATTTTCCAAAATCACGGCTTAAAACTTCTTTCAGCCAATAGATAGCGCCTTTTATAAAAATCGATTAAAAACTGATTTTTATATTATCGATTTTTCTGTTTTTGAAAATCGATTAAAATGAAAAAATAATCGATTTTTTTTTCACATCCCTAATTACCAGTATATTTTAATATTCTTTCTCGTTGCCTTATTGTCAATTCCACCACTCGTTTCGTAACCGCACCCTGAAAGGGACTACCACCTCGATAATAAATTGATGCAGTAGTCTCCTGAAAACCGCTGAACCCACAGACTAAAACATGACTAGGTCATTTGACGGTTTTTTCATATGTATGGTGGTAACGAGACCGGTCGGTCCGCCTAACGAAGTTATAGAGATCTTCCTCTCATTTATAAAATAGCCGAATAAACAATATGTAGGAAACACATTGGCCTAGTCCCAAAGTAAGCTCTAGGCTTGTACTATGTGTACCATAAACAACGTTACTAATATATATTTTTATTTATAATGTATGGTGGTAACGAGACCGGTCCCAGGTACCAGTACAGTTTTTTTGCCATGCGTGGGGATCGAACCCAGGACCTCGCGGCTAAGGGCTTCAGCCTGGCATCAAAATTATATAGTCAGACCAAATAGCACAAATACAAACCTTTGGGACAAATTAAAAAGTATAAGTATATAGGTGCGATAACAAAGCTGTAATATTAATCAACATAAAATTACATTGTATATACACATATAATATATAATTAACAGCAATACACACTCACATAAATACCTTATACTTACTAAATATACTATATTATAAAGCCACAACATAGGGATCAATATAAATATGGACCTAGTTGTAGTATTGGTTAACCTAGAGCATGATTCTACTAAATGAACAGGATATCAACTGTATATCAAAGTTAAAATTTGACATATTTCCTGTATGTAAAACGTTTTAATATTTAGTTTTTGATAGACAGACCCCATAGTCTCAGTAATGCCAACCTAGGGGAGGAAAATATGCAGCTGCAGTGTGAGGTAAAATAGCAGAAACATACTTTAGTCACAACATATAATAATATAATGAATCGTAAGTAAAAATAAACAATTGTTATATATATATATATCTTCACGGGTGCCTTACGGCGCCCGAGACCGCCTAGACAGCCCCAGGGTACCCAGCGGAGGGGTTTTAATCCCACCTCGACGTAGCCGATGGTATGAGTCTACACCGAACAAGTGGCTAGCTCGTCGCGATGTTTTGGATAGACTCAATGACCCATCTATAAACAGTTTCAAAAGTTGGTATAGTGAAACCGGGACCGACAGATTAACGTGCTCTCCGAGGCACTATAGTGGTGTTGTCAAACAAATGTACATACATTTTTAAATTAAAAACTCATTGGTACACACCGGGATTCGAACCAGGGACCTTAGTCAAAACAATTGTTAATTAAGTATAAATATTTCGCAGAGGCACAGAAGAAATAGTATTACTTGTACCCACTCCAAAAATCAACTAAATAAATAGCGACTCTTGCACCAACACAATAAAGTTCAGCAGTCCGATTATGACCACTTTGTTATTAGTTCTAATTAGGTTCATATTTCGACAAGCCTTAAACTAGCTCTAAATTAGAACTTTGTATAGATATTAAGCCAAATCTACTTTTTCAACTTAAGCTAAACTTTATTGAAAATTCGGTAACTTGCCAACTGAAAAAATACAATGATTGAACGAAATAAATATTGAAACAAGCGTCTAATTAAATGTTTTTCAAGTATGTTACTGAAGACAAGATAATAATAAAACATAAATAATGTTTTTCCTTTTCATTTTATATCCTTATAACGTAAAAAAATATATAATAGGTAAATATATTAATTTAGTTTTTTTTTATAGTAACACTTAACTCCTTTCAATGTATTTCTTTTCACGAAGCACCATGCCGTGCTCCAACAAAATAAAAATGTTAGTTTTTTATCGGAGCACGGCATGTGACTTTGTATCTACCTGATGATAAGTAGTCCTAAAAAGTCCATGGATGGGGTCGATCAACATATTGTTGTTTAACAACATTGATAGCTCCCACTATGCCGGCTAAATTATGCACATACGAAATGGGCGGCGACAATAACGAACTTTTTGCATTACGAGTCGCTGTTTTATCGTCAAATCAATCTCCCGTTTCGTAACCGCACCATGAAAGGAGACTACTTCCTCGACGAGAATATCAATGCAGTAGTATCTGAAAAAGCGTAGAACCCACAGACTAAAACCGAAACTTGATTGGGTCAATTACGGTTTTACTATAATTGTAATAAACTTAGAAAATTTCGCAAAATCAATTTTAAAGAAGAATTTTAGTTGTAAAAGTTAATACAAGAGTAAAGGTCATTGGGCACAATCCGACCCAATTTGTGAAGGTTTGCCTACAGAAACAAAATTATTTTTAAATTAATAAGGTATATCCCACTTTCCATTTTAAGTTTTTTTTTTTAAAAACCATGGAAATAAAATATTACAAGTGATTTAAAAGTTGAAGATATTTATTGCAAAGAACAAAATAGAATTTAAATGAAGGAATTGTATTAAAAAACACCATGCGTATGCGTATTTTTAGATGATACAATTGTACCTGTTGATATTGATGGAATAGAATAAATTTTATAAATAAATAAATAAATCTTTTTTTTTACAAACCATCATGAACAATTATCGAAATTCTCTACACTATTTTATTTCTGTAGATTCTGGATATATTTTTTGTACTAAGTGAGATAGTACGAATGCACCTGTAGATATTTATCAAGTTGAAATAAACCTCAGTAATTTTTTTTTCTAAGATACAGAATTTCATTTTCTGTCTGATTCCCATTATTTATGGTAATGCGACCCATAAACCTAGATATAAACTAACATTATTCGTAAACCAGACATACGAGTATATGTCGAAACATCCCACATCAATTAATTTCTGTGGGTCGTGGGTAAATTGTTCATACTTAAGTGCCCAATGGCCTTTAATTCGTCTGTAATTTTGGCAGTTGTTTAGTTTTATTTGACAAATACCCATTCAAACTAAAACGGTCATAATTTCGGTTTTCATACAAAAAGCAAAGCTAAACTTTGACTTGTATTTGGTCGTCAAACAGAAGAGGTCGTGATCACAAAACATCAAGTTTAACTTTATAAGTTATAAATTAGATCTAATAAACGTGGGCATAATTGGGCTGCAGTTCAGGTCGAACAGCGCTAATGGGCTACATCTATATTCACCTATACTCTTTCTATCGCGTGTTGTTTTTCTTTTCTGAAGAATTCTTCTTTTAAAGAATAATTAATCTCAAAATGTTTAAGTACCAGTTGTATATAACAAATGACATTTCAAGTAAACCTAGACTATGTACATTATAAAACTATTTTAGGTTGTCTGCAAAGGTACTTTAACCTAAGAAGATTCGTAAGCCATACGGCGCGATTTACGAGCAAGTTACGAGCTTAATACTTTCTAGTACCTAATAGTTAGTGCATGGTCAAAACTAAACCTGACCTTGTAAACACCTAGCTATACTGTAATATCAATAGTTAAATATCTAACAGAGTAGGTACGTAAATACGAAAGTTAAATAAATAAGGATAACAAAAGTCAGATAGGTAGATAGGAAAGGTGGCGAATAATAAAAATTCGCATTCTTATACACAGACTACTAGCTAGACACATTTTTTGATTTAAATATATATCATTACGTGCGCCCGAGACCGCCTCAGGGTACCCAGCTGAGGGGTTTTTAATCCCACCTCGTCGTAGCCGATGATATGAGAATACACTGAAAAAGTGGCTAGCTCGTCGCGATGTTTGGATAGACTTTATAACCCATCTATAACCTTAACGTGCTCTCCAAGGTACTATAGTGGTGTTGTTAAACAAATATACATATTTTTTTAGATTAAATAAACTCATTGGTACACACCGGGATTTCAACCAGAGATCTAAGGTTGAGTTGCAACAAAATAAACTCTGTAAATGTAACAATTAAAAATGACGTTGATTGTACCAGTTTTAGGTTAAAGTGGAATGACAGCTGGTACATTCGACGCCATTTTTATCTTTAATCGTTACAATTACTTTAACAGACACTTTGATGCAACTCACCCTAAGTATTTTTAAGTCTAAGGTCTAACCAATTCGGCCACCACGTAGGTAAATATTTTTTTAATACAGTTGCTCAAAAAGTGGCGTATTGCAGGGACGTATAGCGTTTGGGATGTGGGCTATTACATACTAGAGCTTTTTTTTTACCTTTTCCGAACTCGTGCGTTCTCTTTCCCAACTGTCAAAATAATGTCTATTAAAAAGAAAAAACCAACCACAAAGTTTTTACTAAAAAAAAATCATAGAAGTTTTTATGATTCATGCAAATATTTCTAAAAAGAAGCTACTAATTTGTTTCAACATCAGATTTAATGATTTGATTCAATGAGTTAGGTTAGGTTTCATTTCATTTAATTTTCATTTCATATCAATAAAAAAATTCTACCGAAGACTTGGCTGTATCCCTTTGCCTACCCAGAATGGGTGAAGAAAATAAAAAAGGTTAGGTTTGGGTTAGGGGTAGGAGTGCGCTGCAGCGCGCCTGGGATAGGATATAATTTTAGTGTACCTGCCTAATAGGTAGGCGTGGATTTCTTTACCTTTTGATGTCTTTTAGAAGTGTGAAAAAACGTGAAATCCGGATTCTTGTTATTATTTAAACAGCCGAATGCGATTTAATATTATTGTCTTTTTTTCAGTCAATAATAATATCGCGACGCGGCGCGTGAGTGTTTAATTTTTAAAGTTTACGTTTCCGTTATCCTTTGATATAAATCCTTTGTGTACAATGGCCACGACACAGTATGCTAAACACTTTCATACCAAAAACACCTGTAATACAAGGAAATACAGTGCATGACTATGGCCGCTAGGTAAAGTTATAAAGAATTTATTGTAAATGCTTTGCGTAAAGAACCGATCAAAAAGTACATATGTCATCACCTTAACTAGTATTTATTATCAGTTATCGACTAATTTTACAATAATAAAAACCATATTATTTTATAAATAGTTTGCAGTCCATAATTTACATTTTACATTTTTTCGATATTCGTCACATTTTGTACTTGGCACTTTTTCTGTTGATCACAGGTGTGGAGAAGTTGTCTGGTGTGGCCGGTAGGGGGGTTGCGGGCAGGGGCGTGTTCTTGTCTTGTGGTAGGGACACCGTGGAAGCGTTCCTGATTTCGTCGGGTAGCTCCTCCACAGTGCCGGGCGTGTGCGACGTGGACGCGGCCAGACGCTTCTCCGAAATGGTTCGGAGGAGGGACTTGCCGGCTTCTTTTGTCTAAACAATTTGTAAAGTATATTTTATTAAATGTTGGCCACGAGAATAGCAACCTAAAAATGCTCTATGCCAATTTAATACTAATACTCCGTCAAAACAAATGAGGGAATTTTCTTTTGGGACCAAGTTTTTTTACTTATGTTAAGTGCACAGGAAAAGGATCTCGAACTTGGTTGTCAAAAAACATATATAAATCATGTTTTTAGTGATAATAAAGTTTATTTTGGAAAATAAAGAACATGGAGGTGTAGATTTTATTTACTTGATAATAATTACATAATTTCTTTGTAAAAAATCTGTTAAATTGACAACTAAAGTAATATTTTTAGAATCATAAATCAAACTTTGGGTGTCTTTTCAATAGTTAATAGATTTTTTATAAAAAGACTATCTAATTAGGATCGAGTAAGTAATATTTACAACCTTACGTTCTTTTTTCAATAAAAAAAAAACTTTGCTATCACTGAAAACAACATTTATACGAGATCGCGAATCCCTTTTCCTGGCTTCTTAATGAATACCTTCAAAAATATGTCCCGTAATAGAAACTACATACAATTATAGTAAAGTCTAACCAGAATAGGGTATTTGACTCCTTTTTGAAACTCGTTTTATATGATTCTTGAGTACATAATAAGCACACTACATTGATATTTCCGGGATGTCTACTCTATTATTAATAAAAATCAATGTCATTGTCTGATAGGATGACCACAATATATAGTATATTTTTAATGTAGTCAAATAGCCTATTCTAAATTATTGGAAATAACATACAATTTGACTTCTACATTATGGTAAAAATAGGAAATATTTTAATTTGGGCGCTATAATTCCATTTACAAAGCAATATGGATATTTTATTTTTAGGCGTTATAATTACATGTGACGCCATATTTCTCAATATTCAGTTTAGACAATATAGAAATAGTTACATAATCTAATCGGCTGTTATTTTCTAATCTAATTTATTTTTGCCAATAGGTCCAGTCAAATGTGGATTTTTTGGTATTTTACAAATAACCTAGAAATACTAACTGTAATGTATATAGAGATTTTGTTAAACCGAGTCGTGTTTCATAGTCAATTGCTGATTTCGGGAATTTTTAAAACCTTTTCCATCGGTTATAATTTGCCGTACACTTACCGTCTCGTGGTCCAGACACTTGTAGGCATAGTGGGAGGCGTGGTCGAGCAGACCGAAGCGCAGGTAGTAGTGCGCGAGGTACTTTAGTGCTGCCGGGAGTTCCTTGCTGGACGCGTTGGCTAGATCTTGGCAGGCCGCCGTGTACGCCGCGGCCGCACTGTTAGGCATGTTGGCGCGTTCGTATAGTCTACACGAACAAAACCATATGTTAGTGATTTAACTCAATTTAAAGATAACTACATCACGGTGTTTGTAAAGAAAGACTCAATGATAAACCGTTTCACAAGTTGCTATAGTGAAACTTATACCGATATCTCAAGTTTTATTAAAAATTTTCATGCTTTAATTTTACAAAATCCAAGTTGTCTGTATTTTTTTCTTTGTGTTTTTAATTTATAGACTTACTGGGGGGAAATCAACAACGTATGAACCAATGAGTTTTTAATCTACAAAAAAAATGTACATTTGTTTATCAACACCACTATATTGCCTCGGAGAGCATGTTAAACTGTTTATAGATGGGTTATTGAGTCTATCCAAACATCGCGACGAACTAGCCACTTGTTCGGTGTAGACTCATACCATCGGTACGACGGGGTAATTCAATGATTATCCGCAATATGTCGACGTTTTATATTTTGCTGATCATTATATATTTCCTATAGGTACTGTATGCTACAAAGCTTTAGGAGCTTTGAAAAGTACAAAGGCTTTATTCTCTATGGACTTAACAATATATTGGATTGAAAATTGTAATTCATACACATTATTAATTTCTAAAATATTAAAATCTTTTAGTAAATAATATATAATATCTAGGACTTTGCTATTTTGGTTGTGTTTTTAAAAGTTTTGTAAGCCTTTAATGAAGATTATTTTCGCCCTCAAAAACCATGAGAATCGGGATTGAGGGGTCACATTTTGATAATACGAATTTACTAATAATTCTTATGCCAGTAGGTGGTAAAAATTTAACCTAAGTGTGAAAAAAAAAAACTCAAGTTTGTAAAAGTTAAAATAAAACAGGGATTTTCTTTTTCAAATATTTCCGTTAAGGGGGAATTCGTATATGTGACGTCATCTGTCAGATTTCACTCAAAAATGTTTGAGATTATTTCTTCAATTTATTCTAACCATGAAGGTAAAAACCGTGGCCGTCCGCGCGCCGCTACTGGAGTAAGCATCTTTCAATTTGCAGGGTGCCGCGCGAGTGACAAATTTGTCACTCACGCAAACTTTCACATTTTTTACATCCTCAGTCTGATTTGTGCGTTCGGCGGAGAAAGAGCTCCGCTTTTATTGTCGGAAAAATAGTTAATTGTGCATTAAAGCTGTGTAGAAACTACTCTTTAAAAAAAGTACCTGGTATCACGTTTTTTAAGTATGTATTTAACATGTTTTTCTTATATTAAACCTTGATAAAAAATAATAATAAAACCCATAATTAAAATATCAAAATCTGACGGTAACTGTCAAACTATGTTAGAAGTTGAAGAACTAGTGATGTGTTTTTATTTTTAATGATAATTTCGATACTTTATAATCAATTTAATTTAATCAAAAGGTATGGCGACAACAGAACCGTCCAACGAGGTTTGATGATACTTTTTAGTGATGTGATTTTATAGTTGATAAACTCGATATTTCTAAATAGTTTAAATTTTTTTTTTTTTTTTATATAATACTAATTATATTTTCTATACATACAGTTTCCCGAAAGACCCGGCATTAAAACGTAAATGCGTAAAGGAAATTAAAAGAGAAGAAAATTGGTTATCAACAAGCATACCACAAAAGGCGAAAAACAATTAAATCGTAACTTGATTCGATTCCAACATCGTGTATGTTCAGTACATTTTGAGGAATCACGTGACACATGTGACGTCATTCGCGCATAAACAAATGTCAACGTGTGTTCTATAGTCTACAGGTTCATGTTTTCTCGGGTATTTCTTGTAAAGGACAAGATATTACGATAATTTGTTAGAAACAAAACTTTTGAGGTGCCCGAACCACACCCACAGCTATATATATATACATATGCAAGTGCATGCATATAGTTGCATATAGCAAGGTAATTTTTTACATAAACTAATAAAAGAAAAAATGAATAATTTGTAAGTAAATCCAAATACATAGTTTAATTATGAAATAACATTCAACAAAGCCTTAATTGATCATATTAGCCCAAAGTATATCCTTTCAAAGTTATTGATACTATTAATAACATCGCGACGAGCTAGCCACTTGTTCGGTGTAGACTCATACCATCGGTTACGACGATTATTAAAACCCCTCCGCTGGTTACCTTGGGGCCGTCTAGGCGGTCTCGGGCGCCGTAAGGCAATTATCTGCCACTACCGCAGTAAAAAACGGTACATCACTAGCCGCCATTCTGTGACGTCATTCTTGCTCAAAAAGCATATTAGTTTGATGTTATTGCACCTCAAAAGTTAGTCTCTATCAAATTATCGTAATATCTTGTCCTTTACAAGAAATACCCGAGAAAACATGAACCTGTAGACTATAGAACACACGTTGACATTTGTTTATGCGCGAATGACGTCACATGAAGTGTTTGCTAATGTCGGAGCGTTTAGAAATGTTTTCCGTTGCTACAAAAAAAACATTTTTTTAAATCGCATTTATGATAAAATTAGCTAATCAAAATAAAATAGATTACTGTAAATATGACCAATGACATAAAAGGAACATTATATATTAAAATAATAATAATTGGCGTTACATGCATATTCCCAATTGTATGTCGATAATTAAAAATTAAAATAAATAGGTAAAATATGTTTAAAAATTGTAAAATAATGTGCGCCCGACGATACATTTTATTCAAAATATAAAAGCTACCAAAATAAAAAGCTGTTGCGTAGATTTAGTTAACGTACGGCTAAACCAACGCGGTGGCGATCAGTTACTGCAGTAGTACTTGTATCGACAGGTTCAAACCAAACGCGTTCTGCGGCCGCCCGCGCGATCCGTGCAGAGTCTGCACGCGCGATCACGGACGGCCGCCAGTGTTGCCAACTTAGTGGATTTTCCACTAAAATTGGTTGTTTAGACCAGTCTTTCAGCGGGGAAATTTTGTTTTAGAGGCTGGTGGTTTTTCTTAGTTGTTATGTATCCTAATAAGGAATTTATAAAAATGCATAAATATAAAATACTGAAAAAAGTAAAAATAAAAACACTCCCATCTAGTATTAGAAACTAGGACTTCTAACTTCACTCGTATAGAGTGTGTAGTTCGTGGGTTCGAGTCCCACCCACCAGGATTTTTTTCTATGTTTTATTATATTTAAAAATTTTATATAAAAAAAAGTAAGATTAAAATTGTTTTATTGAAATTTCAATGCGTACTATTTTTTTTTTATAGATTTATACCCAAAATACGACTTTTACTAGTGTTTGGTACGATCCCTTAAAAAATAATGTTGATGGCAACAGGTTCACTTCGCCCGAACGCAGATATCCTGAACGCGTTGGTGTGAACGGCTGAGATCGCCACCGCGGCCGCCATCGCAGATTGATCGCGTTGGTCTGTGCGTACCTTTAAGATACGCACAGACCAACGCGATCAATCTGCGGCCGCGGTGGCGGTGGCGGTGGCGGCGGCGGTGGCGATCTCAGCCGTTCACACCAACGCGTTCAGGATATCTGCGTTCGGGCGGAGTTGCCAACAACATTATTTTTTAAGGGATCGTACCATACACTAGAAAAAGTCAAATTTTGGGTATAAATCTACAAAAAAAAAATAGTACGCATTGCAATTTCAATAAAACAATTTTAATCTTACTTTTTTTTATATTAATTTTTTTAAGATAATAAAACAATGAAAAAAATCCTGGTGGGTGGGACTCGAACCCACGAACTACACACTCTATACGAGTGAAGTTAGAAGTCCTAGTTTCTAATACTAGATGGGAGTGTTTTTATTTTTACTTTTTTCAGTATTTTATATTTATGCATTTTTATAAATTCCTTATTAGGATACATAACCACTAAGAAAAACCACCAGCCACTAAAACAAAATTTCCCCGCTGAAAGACTGGTCTAAACAACCAATTTTAGTGGAAAATCCACTAAGTTGGCAACACTGGCGGCCGCAAGTGATCGCGCGTGCAGACTCTGTACGGATCGCGCGGGCGGCCGCAGAACGCGTTTGGTTTGAACCCGTCGATACAAGTACTACTGCAGTAACTGATCGCCACCGCGGCCGCCACCGCCACCGCCACCGCGTTGGTTTGGCCGAACCTTTACATCGGACCGTCTGTCTTTTTTTTGTAAGGTTACTGACAGTGACACTTGGTGAAAATTGCATATTTATTTTAGCTGAATCTGTAGTTAAACGTGTTAAAATGTGTAAAAACATAGAATATAATCAAAATAAATATGTACTTGTCTTATAAAATTCCCAACAGTGAATATTTAGTGTTCCAATAGTAAAATAGAAAAAAGCGACGCGGAGCCACCTTTCACAGACGGGATCGCCCGCACAATGACGGCCTGTCATGGATTTTGTATGAAGATTTCCGTCTGGCAAGTTTTGGTAATTATTTAATTAATAATTTTCTATTAAACTTGCAAAAATCTCTCTATACATTTTTAGAATACATAATAAACTATTGATATCTATTTTTTTATAACTATAAATTGTTGTAGTTTTGTCGCTTGCAGAGATGTTAAAAAGTACAAAATTTTCATGTTTTGGAAAATATAAATACATTTTTTATTGAAATAATATATGGGAGACTATATTAATCTCTTCATACATTTCATGTAAAAGAGAGTTACTATTTGCATAATAATAGTTGTCTTTGAGTATCGAGTAAATTTCTTTAACAAACATTTTTAGTTTTGTAGTTCTAGATTTTCAGAATACAGCCTTAATTCAAACGGATTGAAGTATATATATATTTTACAAACTAGACCTATTTTCTAAGTTTGTAACTAGTTTAGTTTTAAAGATATTGAAGTGGACTTTAATAAAAAAACGTCAACACAGAGAGGCCAACTATAATCCTATCTTACTTTTTTATTTCAGTTTTACAAACTTGAGGATTTTTTTACAAATTTAAAGTAGATTTTTGCAAACTGTGAACAACTAGTCTAATAATTATAAAGGTGTCTGAAACAGAGAAACGGTGGCCATTTAACCGATATTTTGTTTCATGTGTAAATGTCATCACTACCACCATACACATATGTAGAAAATATGTTAATAATTTATTAAATAAATATATTTTTTTAAATTTCAAGTTCCTAATGAGACAAATAAATCAAGACCCGCGTTTTTCTTATCCCGTTTATAAACAGGGCCTTTTTATTTAGGTATTAAATGACAAAGCCCTTTTACAGCCGCTATATATATATATTTTTTTTTTTTCTAATATTGTTTATTATCTACCTTTTCAGAAATATGACAATGCCCATTTACAGCTACTATTAATATTTTTTTTTTTATTAATGTTTTATTTACTTGACAAAACCCCTTTACAGTTGCTATTAATTGAATTTGTTGTATTTTACTGTTATTTGTTAAATTTATTATGTAGTTACTTTTCTTCTTTATATCTATTCTGATATTTGTTAAATTATGACAATTACTAAGTGTTCCAAAAGTGTACCTATGGTTGCAAATAAATGAATATGAATAATAATTAGTTTCGCGAGCGAAGTTATATTAACAAAATACTTACTTGGCCAATTTGAAAAGCGCCATTCCCTCAATGTCTCCGGTGCTATGGGCTTTGTAGTAACACTTAAGAGCATTGGGTATTTTGTCCATTTTCTCGTACGCCTCGGCCAACGCCACGAGCATGCGAGAGTCATCCGGCTTCAGCTGGGCCGCCCGAGAGTAATAGTACACGCAATACCCATTCAGACCTAGTATCTCGTACGCTTGACCTAAACCGTTCCAAGCCCGGTAATCGTTTCTGTTTACATCTGGAATTGTAATTGGAAGAAATTAATTAACAGCCTGACTCTAAAACTAAAAACTAAGCTTCTCATGTTAAATCAATTCTGTTTTTATTTTGCGTGGTGTAAGTAATTTTAGTCGTGCATAGCAGTGATATGCAATGGCATACATACACCAATATTAGCGTTTTTCAAATGTACCCATTAGTGTATCATATGTCTGTTTTTATGGTGCAAGACTTGGCTTGAAAAAAACTATTATTTGCGCCAACGACCTGTTATATTTTTTTTTTGTAAAGCTGTAAGTCTCTAGAGTTATCTATATATATTATTGTCAAAGAAAAGAAAAACTTAGTAGGCCTTTCTCAATCATAGCCAATGCACCAGACTGGAAAATACTAATGGGTACATGAGAAAAATACCAATGCTTGTGTGCATAAATGGAATTTTTAGAGAGGTTTTAAGACTCAACTATATTCAGTGAAAGTCAGTGCAATAGGAATTCCAACAAAGTGATTGCATCAACTATTGAAAGATCTTATTAAATTTATTTATATAATCACTTTATTGTACATTAAACCAAAGATGTTTAAAGGTGAACTTAATGGCTTATCTATCAGCTAACCTTTAAGATTGTGTATGATTTTAGCTGTTGGAACTTTTATGGAAAGAGTTTCCAAGATGGCACTGACAGGATTGTATGGTATTTGATTGGGTAGATTGTAGTGTTGCATTGTGAGTAGGGATGGGTCAATGAAAAATTTCATTTTAATGAAATTAAAAATATGTGAAAAATATGAAAAATTTCAAAACTCCTTGAAAAATTTCAAATCGAGTGAAAAATATTTTTGTTCTAATAAACTCCGAATTTTAATGATTTGTATTAAAACTTTCATTATTTTGTACTAAGTAAATATATTTTATATTATGAAAATTCATTATTTAAATTATAATTGGATTTTATTGCGTAAAATTATATAGAAAAAAAGTTACCGAGTCTTGCTTTTTGGAGATACCTTGCTTCCGCTAAAAATTAAATAGATATAATATTATCAATGATGCATAATAATACTTAAACTACTTCGGAAATATGGTCATACTTGCGCAGGCCAAAGACAAAACGTCTACATATCACAAACGTATTAAGTAAATCTTGAGTAAACATCAGCCTTAGCACGGCCAATTGTCAAAACGATGTGGCGTGACTTTTTGCTAGCTGACGGATGGTGACGATGGGGAAAAATTCCCACTTAATGAAAAAGAGAGGAAATATTTCTACCCTATAAATAAAGTAGGGAAAAATTAGCAACTTTTGAAAAAGTGGGAATAATTCCCACTTAATGAAATAGTGGGGAAAATTATAACTTTTTAAAACTATGGGAGAAAATTCTCACTTTTTATAAAGTGGGAAAGAGTCCCATAGTAGTCAAATTGAATATTTCAACTGTTTTAAGTGGGGAAAAATCCTTTTTTTTTTAAGTAGGAAAAAGTCTTATTTGACGATTAATTGATTTTTAGTGGGAAATAATATCCCATTTTATAAAAAAATGGGGGAAAATATTTTTTCCCTCTTTTTAAAATGTGGGAATTTTCAATTTCTGTCATGTAGAAATACTTTTTCCAAATTCCCACGTTATAGCATACTTTCTCTTATAGTATTTTCCAACCTTTACATTGACTACTTTTTACAATTCCCACGTTCCCAAAATACCCTCTTTATCATATATGCATATTTCCACGTAATTCCCTTTTTTTCTCCTAGAAACTTTTTTTTAAAGATTTAAAAAAGTTAAGCAATGTCGCGGGCACCGAGATATACATATTTATTACACCCAATACCTCAAGCAAGACAAAACTCATGACAAGACATGAGTCTTGTCTTGAAGTGGCCGTGCTGCAAGTTTAGGATAAGACTGATGTGAAAAATTGTCAAAGGACACACTCTCATGTCCTGTCTTGGATGTGGCCGACACTGGGAGCGCTTCAGCGAATGCATACTGGAGAAAATGCGTTTACTGATATCAGCGACGTGGTAGTTCCTGGAAAGATCGGAGGACATGTGTAAATCAAGCTTCTTAGCATGTTGGCAAAAGGGAAGTGGTAAATTATTAAATAATACCGGAGATATGGCTCCCAAATCTAATCTGCTCAGCATGTGTTTAGAACCAATGATCATGACCTGAGTCTTGCAGGGGTTGACTAGAATACCGAGACTTTGCGAACGTACCCGAATAGCCTCCAAATCGCTATTCACGTTTGTAATCGCGGCATTTACGTCGCTCATTTCAAAGTAACAGTTGCTAGTCATCGGCATACAGACAACAGCGTATTCTATGATAGGGAGAAGTACAGAATTGACTAACAACTTAACCTTAAAAGGAATAAGATACTGGGAGCGTTTCAGTGAATGCATACTGTAAATATTTTTTGTTTAGAAAATCAGTGAATTGCCTTTAGACAACGTGTTTAACTTTAGATTATGTCTAATCTGAACCATTCGGACTTAAGAATAGGAGGAAGAGAGAGCTACTGTGTACGACTGGAGTATAGGTACCGTGCCGTGAGGCGTGCGTGCAGTGACTTTATCCAGCAATGTAGTCTGCATTCGAATTGACGATTCTGATTCAGATTAGGCTATATTTACTTACTTCTTGTATCTAAATCAGAGTCCTAACTAAATAACACATTCCAACTCTATTATGTTTAGAATTTCGCGGTTAGGATTAAGAACATTTAGAGATTTATTTATCATTAAAAATAAATAAACACAATAAATCAGTACCTACCTATTAAGTAATTTTAAGTGTAATAGTAATCAAATGATGACTCGAGTTTAGTATATGAAAGACAAGACAATAATTAAGTATATTGTATAAACACACTTTTTTAAAAACATTTTCACCAGAATAAGTCCTTGTTATGTTCCTCGTTGATTTTTTTTTAGTATAATTTTAGAAATATACAAAATTATATAATTTTGTTAATTCGATACATTGTAAAACAATTTAACTTTTAATAAATCAGACTATTGTATTATTAAGAATAGTGTACACATACATATATACACATTTTTATAAGAAAAATATTTTTCATATCAAACGTGAAATTTTCAACACCAAATGAAATTTTTCCGAAAAATTTCAATGCTTGAAAAATTTCACGAAATTTACCCATCCCTAATTGTGAGACTACTTTTAGGTCTCAGCATACTGCCATTTACTGACCTGCCTCCCAACCACGTGTTGGATAGAAAATCTATGTATTGATTTTTTTTTAAAGTAGGTATTTGTGCCTCAGAGAGCATAGTTAGCTTTTTACTTATGAAATTATTGTATACTATACAGCTTCTCTCTTCCCCAAGTGTTCCCAACATAAAAATTATAATATGGAATATGCATGTAACTCTAAAATATGTATATTTCATATATCTAGAAACACATCTGACAAAATATATTTTATTTAAATTGACCCATTATTTTCTAATTTAAAAAAAAAAATGTTTAATTTTTGCATAAACGGAACGCGCACGAAACGGCGTGAGTTGACACTTCTGACGTGATGACATCACAGCAGCCGAAACAAACAAATTTTACGGTTGTAATATACTTCTAACCATGCAAAAGAAGAAATAGAACCATTGTTTCTTTAGTGTGCTGTGACATCACATCAATGGTGAGCTAGTGATGCACCGTTTTCGTATACATTAAAGAATGATAAATGTTAATCCCTTTTTTAAAAGATTATCACAGTTATTTTGGATATATGGTAAATACTATCAAATAGAGCAATAAAAAAAAGTCATGCATATTCTCTATTGAACTTCGACTAACAGCCAAGTTGTAATATTTGAAGTATGTTTGTATGGGCGTCAAGTCAATTAATAATATTACCTATAGCATGTCTATAACATTGTATAGCGGCATTGGAGTTTTGCAGTTCAATAAATTCATGTCCCATGAGTATCCATGCAGACAGATACTGTGGATCCAATGATAGTGCCCTTTGGAAGTAGACCACTGCTTTCTGGTGCTCATTCCGTAAGCTGTAATAGTTTCCTGAAAGTTAAGACTTAAGAATTATATCAGGTTTTTTTTAAGGACAATGATATCAATGTTTGTTAACTAAAGAGTGATACAAATAATATTTAGACTTAACAGAAAATTGTGTTGCGGTGTCAAATCATAAGCTTCATGACGGATTACAACTTGAAAATTAATTGGCATCACTTATTACTACCGACATAGACATCTTGCAAATTCTCATTGTGTACAATAGCAACTTTATGTTGTGATATGACCTATATACGTCAAGATCCTCACTTTAAAAAAAAGCCCTAATGTTAGGTTTACACGGTATTTTCCTAAAGGTGTTTCCAATATAATTTCTGCAGTGCTTTGGTTTTCTATTATTTTCAGAAATTGACTTCTAAAGAAGGGTGGCTGGATTTATTTAAACTTCCATGGTAATATTATAAATGTGTGGTAATTTTGGAGCTACTTAACCAAATTTTATAAGGTTGGAGCATATCTATTAGCACCGCCCATACAGCTGCAGAAGCCAAGTGACCTAGTCAAGTTTCTGTTTTAATCTCTGTCTGATTTCTTTTTAGGTAATAGTCTCCTTTCAGGGTACGGTTACGAAACAGGCAAAAAGTTACGAAATTTGGCAGTAAAGCAATGCAAGGCAATAAAGCAATGCAAGGCAATAAAGTAGTAGTTCCTTTTCGTAACAGCAACATTTAGCCAGCGTATTGGAAGCAATCAATGCTGTTAAACAACAATGTATTGATCAACCCTGTTTATGGATTTTGTAGGTCTGCTTACCATCGGGTCAATACCAAGTCACATGGAATGTGTGCTTTTTTTTTATTGAAGTAAAAAAAATATGTAACATAAAGAGCTCCATACAAGATGATATACCAACCAATAACACAACAAGTTTCAACCCTATATTTATCTATTGCAGCAGCTTTTTGTGCAAGATTGGCAAGTTCCATTCGCCTTTCTTTTAAATACAAGAGATGTGAATACACATCCCAATTGTCCAGACGATATGGGTCATTCTGAAGAAGATCTTTAAATAATGACAGTGAAGAATCAACATCTGAAATAAATTATAATTATTAGAAATCTATCCAAATTACAAAAGTTAGGGGTTGCAATCTTGGCTATCACTCATATACTTTTAAAAAAATATAAGCTTTTGTACCAACCTCTCCGATCATGATGTGCGATTGCCATTTGAGCAGAAATATAAGTGCTCTTTTCAAATCCACTATTGACTAGACTTGTGTAAGCTTCCAGCGCTTGATCTGACAACTTTAACTCTACAAAAGCATGAGCGGCAAAGAAATACATCATCCAATGTTTAGGTAGCTGCAAGGAGTCCAAGGCTTCTGCTTCATTAGCTAGTCCAGCCAGTTCTACCCAGGCAGCCCATAGTGTTGGCACAGCAGCCACTGATGATTGCAAGGCTGTGACAGCCTGAGACCTAAGGTCAAGTTTCTTAAGTATTACTCCTTCTAAATACTGAAGGTACCCATCTGTGTGTTCATTGATATTCTGAAAATTTTAATAGTAAATATGATTGTATTTATATGTAACTGTATTAAATAGGCTAAAGATTTTTTTTAAATAATTTGTGTCTGTTTGTCATTTAAAAACTACTAAATATTAATACAAAGCACCTAGATTAATAAGACCAAGCTTGTGTTCTTTTTGGGACAGAAACATGTTCACAACGATCACGATGTATATTTATGCGTTTTTTTTTAGATTACGGCGGCAAAAGTGGCGATGTGATCTGCCACAATGGCCGTTTTTTTTGGCCCAGAATGCTACCGTGAACTGATCACAATGACCCCAGTCGATAGGTGAGGAGTTGTGAACATATTTTGACATTTGTGGTTGTGACAGTGTTGTTGTTTTAAACGTCGCAGCCGTCTTATATTTTTAGAATCAAATTTATTGTATTTTAAATCGAAATGATTTTAGAAAGATTTCGCATATAAAATTAGCGGATTGTACGATTTAACCTATATTTTACTTGACAAGTGACAGTTGACAGATTCGTGATAACAATTGCGTTCGATTTGGATAGTGGTAATTGTGGCATTGTGATTGAAATTAACCAAAAAAAACGCAAGTTTGCACAATGTCATCATGATCATTGTGATCATGTCTCATTCCCTGACAGACGAACGGGCCCTTAAAGTGAAGTTTTGATTTTATTATAAACAGAGTCTGCATTTGACCTTAACCTTGCCTGATGGAAAGCAATGATGAAGTTGAAAAGATAGCATGCTTACTCTATAAAAAAAAGACTTACACCTCAACGAGAAATTGATGCAGTAATCCCCTGAAAAGCGGTAAAGCCAGTCTAAAACCGAAACCTGACTAGGCAACCTGATGGTTTTCACATATGTATGGGCAGTGGTAACGAGACAAGTTGGTCAGCCTAGTGAAGTTATAGGGGTTTTATTTCTAACCAGTGTAGATACCTACATGTACTATAAAGCAATGCTAACAGTTTCTCAGTGCAAACTTTAACAGTCTGTTCTAGACAGCAGTCAATCTTTAACAGACTGATCTAGTAGAAATTCCTATTTAAACTGATATATTATAATATGGAGGACAACACAGATATTTATGTTATGCCCTTGTCACAAACTAAGCTCTAGCGTGGTACTATGTGTACCAGAAACAAGAATACATATTATATTTTATACACCCAGACAATGATATGAAAACATACAAATATTTAATTGCCATTAGTTGCAATGGCACTCATAACCTCTGAATACAAAGCTAAAGGCGCAACCACTAGTCCAAGGATGCAGATAAATATGAGGTGAGTTTTTAGAGTAATAAATAGGTGTCCAATACCTTAAAATATGATAAAAGGTCCAATAAAACTTGTGTGTACTCAGAGTTTTCAAATCCTGATTCTGTTGCACTATCTATCTTCTTTTTTTCATTTGACATGTACACACAATACTTAGATAGGAAAATACATTTCATACTAGTGCAGCCTTCCAGGAAGTATACAGCTCGGTCAAATTCTTGACAATCAAAATAGCTTTTAGCCAGTGTGTAAGATTCGAGCTCTTCGTTTTTTAAGTCATCGTCAAGTTTTTCTTGTGGATCACTTTCAACTATTTTATGATGTTTGAGAGCATAATTTAATTCTGCTAACCATTTAGCAGTTTGTATTAAACCTCTATCATTGCATTCGCGAATACCTTTTAGTAAATCTATTCGAACTTCATTTATATCAATTTGTATGTCTCCTTTAGAATGCATTGTTAATGGTTGCATTTTAAAGCAAATAAGTAATCATTAAGAAAATTCGAAAATGCACGGAAAATCTTAAATAAATATACACAACTTTAAAAAAAACTTTATTTATTTATTCACAGTTTACATAGATTTTTTTTTTGTTCCGTTTTCTTTCTCCATAGATTATAACTAATATAATACAGAGTTTTCTCAATCAAATATAGAGAAGGCAAAGGTCTAAATGAACCACACAGCCTACAGGATTAACAGTGTGTTCGTTTACTCCTGTTTTTCGCTTAAAGCGCTTAGGCCATAAGCCAATATACAGTGTGTTCGTTTACTACTGTTTTTCACTTAAAGCGCTTAGGCTTTAAGCCAATCTAAACAGCCGTCAAACGGTACGTTTGACTACTGCTTAAAAGGCTTACAAAGCTAGCTTAATTTACTTGACAGGTGTTTTTTTAGTACTTCGCTTTGCTTTGGATTTTTGATGACGTCACAGAAAAAAAGCAAATTACGTCATCGAATTCGCTGCGAACGCTTTGAAAATACGAGTAGTGCAATCAAAGTAAATTGTCTGTGGTCACAATTATTGTGTATCAAATACTTATTTTTGTTTATTTTTATTGTTCCTCTTTTTCACTTAACTGTTTTTGAACTCTATTTGTATTCTCCTATGATTTTTATTTATGCACATAAAACTGTTCGAGTACTCCTGCAAACGCTGCGATTGCTTTGCTTCGCTTTGTGTACTTTGACGGCTGTTTAGATTGGCTTAAAGCCTAAGCGCTTTAAGTGAAAAACAGTAGTAAACGAACACACTGTATGTACACAAAGCGAAGCAAAGCAATCGCAGCGTTTGCAGGAGTACTCGAACAGTTTTATGTGCATAAATAAAAATCATATGAAATTCATAAGAGAATACAAAATAGAGTTCAAAAACGATTAAGTGAAAGGAAGGGAACAATAAAAATAAACAAAACAAAGTATTTGATACATAATTGTGACCACAGACAATTTACTTTGATTGCACTACTCGTATTTTCAAAGCGTTCGCAGCGAATTCGATGACGTAATTTGCTTTTTTTCTGTGACGTCATCAAAAATCCAAGGCAAAGCGAAGTACTAAAAAAACACCTGTCAAGTAAATTAAGCTAGCTTTGTAAGCCTTTTAAGCAGTACTCAAACGTACCGCAACAGTGTGTTCGTTTACTACTGTTTTTCGCTTAAAGCGCTTAGGCTTTAAGCCAATCTAATCAGCCGTCAAAGTACACAAAGCGAAGCAAAGCAATCGCAGCGTTTGCAGGAGTACTCGAACGGTTTAATGTGCATAAATAAATATCATTAAAAAATCATAAGAGAATACAAAATACGGTACGTTTGAGTACTGCTTAAAAGGCTTACAAAGCTAGCTTAATTTACTTGACAGGTGTTTTTTTAGTACTTCGCTTTGCTTTTGATTTTTGATGACGTCACAGAAAAAAAGCAAATTACGTCATCGAATTCGCTGCGAACGCTTGGAATCATCAAAAATCCAAAGCAAAGCGAAGTACTAAAAAAACACCTGTCAAGTAAATTAAGCTAGCTTTGTAAGCCTTTTAAGCAGTACTCAAACGTACCGCGCAAGTACTACGCTACGTAGGTAAAGTACAGACAGGAACAAGGTAAAGTATATGTTTTTAAAGTAAATTGACCCTTAATACAGAGGCATAGAGTGCATAGGGGAATACCATTACCATGCCGTTGACTGTACTCGAGTTTATTTCTCATTTTCACAAGAAAAGGAACTAGATATTTGAGAAATTGATTTATTCTATTCTGCTTTGTAGTTTCATTTTTTTGCTTTAAATTTTATCTATACTATTAGTCTGTGGTATTAACTACTGTGGTTTTCTTAATTCGTGTTTTCTGTATTTTTATTTTTGAATGGATTCGTTTTTTTGGTTGGATTTAATGCTTTAGTTTTTATTAAAATATAAAAGACAGTGGTTTAAAATATCAATCCATTTTAATATTTCATGGCAACGAAGTTTGCTCAATTTTTGTTTGATCAATTGTTGTCTGCTCACCAGTAGACGCCGTTCGTTCGCATCATTATTGGCAGAAGGTATAGTGCAGGCGGTGTGAAACCAGCAATATAATATAATGGCTGATCAAGTTCCTGAAACCACATCAAATGAAGCACCAAGTACTTACACTAATCCAGCAACTGACCCTAAAAACATGCAGGAGGTAACTCAATATGTGAGTATTTAGATTTAAAAGATGAATTATTCCAATAGCGATTTTCCGTTTCGATTATGGATTAGATAACTATTGTTGAATAAAATAGTAGTATTGTTGTATAAGTAGTTAAATAACTATTATTTCAGGTGCAGTCCCTTCTTCAAAACATGCAGGACAAGTTTGAAACAATGTCTGATCAAATCATTACTAGAATTGATGAAATGGGTACCCGTGTAGATGAGCTTGAAAAATGTATCTCTGATTTAATGACACAAGCTGGAGTAGAGGCTGAGAAGTAAAGAAAGTTTTAACATTATTGTAGTTTTAATAAGCAAATGCACATGGTAAAAAAGAAATATGGCTGAAAAAGCAGTTTTTTGCAAAAGCTTTCATAGTAGTGGTTTAAAGTACCATAACTTCAATTAATTGGTGTTTGACTGTAAAATCATTCTTACTTAATTAATCCCCTTAATTCAGAAACATTTAGCTAAAATAGGTTTATCAAATATTTCTGAATAGACACAGTAACACCATAAGACTACATTGAGTATATAACTGTAGGTAGATCATATAGTGTAGATCTGATTCCGGGGAGGTTAAATATAATTTGTATTTGTTGTAAGAGTTTGTGTTAAGTAAGACTAGGTTTTGTAGTGAGTCAACAATTTATTGAACCCACTGCCCTGTCATAAAGTAGTTTGATTACACTCACAAAATTTCAACTGTGTGCCAAACTGCTAATATACATATTTAGGAAATAAAAAAAAAATAGTAATAAAAATATTGCAGTTTAATGAAAATATAAACACTATTAACAAAGTATGAATCTTGTCTGTATAGAATTTTGGGAAGAACACTGGCTTCATTTGAATGTTTAATTTATTTGCTGGATCAGTATATAAATTTTTCATGGAAGGAAAGAGATTTACATGTTAAAGTATTATATGTCCTAAAGCAATATCAGACCAACTACAAAAACAACATTAGAGCAGATGTGCAGTAGAAATTTAGTGTGTTAATCATGTTATAATAGTAAACACATATTGAATTAAGTCACCCAAAGAAAATCTAAAAAAGAAAATGCTTGCAAGGTGTGACTGGCTGCTTACAAATATTTATATTCAAGTTGTTTACTTATACATTCATTTGGATTGTGTCAGAAATCTTGACAGGATATAAAATAAAACACAGTTTTAACTTGCAAACAGCTGGAAGTTAAAACCTATGGTAAAATATGATAATAGGCACTGAAACCCACAAAGTGTAAATATTATCTACATATAATTTTGTGGTATGTTTGTTAGGTTTTAATTGCATGCGTGATGTCTTTATTATCTTTATTAGCTATGACGAGATGGGATTTAAACCCCTCTGCTGGGTACCCTGGGGCCGAGTAGGCTGTCTCGGGCGCCATAAGGCACCCGTGATGATACACATGTCTTTATTGTTTATACATATAATTATCCCTATACATAAATAAATAATTACTGTACATTTTGAGTATTCAATAAAATAAAAATGCTGCTGTATTTTCATTTTTTTTTGTCTTTTTACACTTTTGGGAATTTTCCAGTTTAAAGATAATACTGTAAACAACATGCAATTAATAATAAGTTTCAAGTGTAACTATTAAGGAATGACTATAAGGTGTTATTTTATAGTGTAATTTACAAACAATATAAATTCTATTTAGAAACATTTTGATAAACCAAGGCTAGCTAAACCTCTATTTTCTCCATTTCCTATCAAAGTTGAACAAAAGGGACAAACTATTTACAACTTGGCTTAGGCTAAATGTTTCTCAATAGAGCAGAAGTAATAATAAACATAAATTTTATAATTGGTAATAATAAAAATCTGCACCTTGCAGTTAAAATAAAGACTTTTCAGAATAGCTCGTTTTATCAATAAACTTTTTTTAAAGTAAATAAAGTAGTTTTATTTGTAGTTTTTTGTAAGTCATCACTTAAGTCTAAGAAAGTACTAATTTAATTGTAGGAACCAATTATCTCATTTTTACATTCCTTACCAAAATATATTTGATTGGATATTACATAAACTCAAGCTACAACAGACGCATTAGTGTGAGTCTTTGTAATAAATTATTATTTAATATAAAACACGTTTTTTATTTCTACATTGCATGTCAAATGTTACTGAATAAGTTAAGGGCTGAATATTGATTTTACTTGTGCTTGGTACTGACTGGTATTATTTCTTACCAGTCATACCATATAAATCAAAAGCCATGCCTATAAATTTATTTATTAATTATGTAAATGGGGTTGATGCATAAAAGAGGATTGTTAATATAACTATATTTATTGAATCACGGCATGCGACCTTTTATCTACCTGGTGAAAAGCACACCTACAAAGTCCATGAATTGGGTCTATCAATTCATTATTGTGTAACAATATTGATCGATACCACTAGCTGGCTAAATGATGCAGTTACGAAACGGGCGGCGACAAAGACGAATATGTATTGGGTCTAATAGCTTCGCTGTTTTATCGTTAAATCAACCGTTTTTTGTAACCGCATCCTGAAAGGAGACTACCACCTCGACAAAAAATCGATGCAGTAGTCTCCTGTAAACCAATGAACCCACAGGCTAAAGCACATCATGAATAGGTCACTTGACGGTTTTCGCATCTACGTAACGAATTCAGTCGGTCGGCCTAGCGAAGTTAAAGGAGACGTTCCTCTCTTTATAATCCGGTAATTCTATGTAATCAATCTATGGAAAAAACAAACAAATTAATAAAGTTTTGAAACTAATGTGGCGTGATACCTATGGGTTTGTTGTTCAAAACCCACAACTCTCCCCCCCTCTCCACTTGACGCTACACCCCCTACACTGCGAAATATCTCCCCGTTAACAGGTTTTTAGAAAAAACTATTTTAGATATGATAACGCACGAATAATCTTTATGAAATTCTTTATTAACTAATAAAAGTGATAAATTTTATTCTGGCGGGAAGTGTTTATGGGACCTCTTGTAGACGTATGCGACGTTGCCAGCTTTATATTTGGTAACAGGATTGAATAAAGCGATCCTATTGGTTGTTGCTCACGTATACACATGAGATCTCCCCCTATATATGAAAGCTAAAGAGATTTTGGCTATTGAGCCTAATGGTACTCTGTCGAATGTGGTTGCCAGATTGGGAGGTTTCCATTTATTAATGTCCTTCCTGGGATCTATTGGTGTTATAATGGCGGGAAGTGGACTCTCCGAGTTATGGTACAGTATATGCTTCTGCATCAATCACTCATATGACTTCAGGTAAATTAACACAATTTATTTTATTGAGTATAGTTTTAAAGTATATAAATTTAAATTGTTATAAGTCGTACATATACAATACTGCACTTTAGTTATTTATGAAATAGAATTATTGTAGCGTATATAGTTTTTTCCAGGAATAATAAATATATGCATATGCAAGAGCAATACGAGCCCACTGTTTGACGTTATGTGCCATTACAACACTGATTTTTGAACAAATAGAAATAAGCGACGGATACAAGTTTAATGTTAGGCAACTTCTTAGTAGTGATCTATCTTATAATTCTTTAGAGAGCTATCTTAAAACTAAAATTGTACATTTACAAGACATCGGAAAAACATCAAAACTGTGATCTGGTAATAATTGTCCTACATTTTATTCGGACAAAGCGTACAGGTAACTGGGAGCTGCATTTGGATTGCGTAAGAGCAATGCTTCCTATATTTCATGCTACTGCACATTTTCAGTATGCAAAAGCTTGTCAAATATATTTACAGGATAAGGACACACTACAAGACAAAATGAATACAGAAGAATATATAAAATTTACACAGAAAGGTTTTTCACTATAAGGCGGTCTCAAAAACACTGGTCTGGTATATGGTCTGATATGACCATCGAACAGACTTTGATGAAAAATATGAAGAGTGTTGGAGGCATATGTCATGGAAGAGGCTTTAACGAAAGCGTTCTCAATAAATGGATAGTAGGCTTGCCTATAGCTTAATCAGTTTCCGAATCTATTGAGAGTTACTGCGGGGTTAGATCTTCAACTTCTAATCAACACGAAGAATTAAGAGAATCACGCATACAAAAAGACAAAAATGACCATCAAAAATTTGTCCAGTGGCTGAAAATCCATTCCCCTTGGTCACAAACTCCTAACCTTGTTTCGCTTGGAAGTGGAACAGTTGCGAATAAAGAAGTAAATTATTTTGAGGCAAAATCGGTTGGTGAAGACATTCTCAGTAGCGCTGTGCAAGATGGAAAGAAATTTGGAGATCTCAAATTAAAAAGAATCAACATGGTCAAAATATTATCAAATTCAAAATCAGATAAAATTGGTGCACACTTAGAGAACGATGACTCTACGCATTACTGCTTTCTTTACGCTATGACTGGTTGTGATACAACTTCATCATTTTTCGGAAAAGGAAAGATACAAGCTATCCAGCTATTTAACAAAAGAAAAGACTTACAAGACCTTATCGGTATCTTCAACAACAAAAACGCCACTCATGAGGAAATCGATACTGCTGGCGAAAAGATTATTCTTTATTTATACGGTGCTAAGTCATCAGAAAATAGCCTTGATTTACAAAGATTTACATATTTTAATAAACTTGTTGGGAAAGCAAAAAGCGCAGTGGTACTGTCAAAACTACCGCCTACTTCATCTGCGGCACATCAGCATTCAAGGCGAGCGTCAGATTTTATCCAACCCCATTCTATTGGATTTAATATATTTCCAAACCATGCCTAAACTTGCAAATAGACTCGCCTTGAATGCTGATGTGCCGCAGATGAAGTAGGCGGTAGTTTTGACTGTACCACTGCGCTTTTTGCTAAAATGCAGTGGTACAGTCAAGTTTATTAAAATATGTAAATCTTTGTAAATCAAGGCCATTTTCTTATGACTTAGCACCGTATAAATATAGAATAATCTTTTCGCCAGCAGTATCGATTTCCTCATGAGTGGCGTTTTAGTTGTTGAAGATACCGATAAGGTCTTGTAAGTCTTTTCTTTTGTTAAATAGCTGGATAGCTTGTATCTTTCCTTTTCCGAAAAATGATGAAGTTGTATCACAACCAGTCATAGCGTAAAGAAAGAGAATAGAGTCTTTGCACCTTTGAATCAATCCAGCATTAGAAAGGCTTGAACTATACAGTCTACTTTTTACTGTACCTTGGTTCTCTTTTAACAGAGCCTGTGCAAGAGGAAGAGACTGTTGATTAGTTTTTTTTTCTTCTTTTTATATTTATTATATTTGGTTTTAATATTTAACAGCTTTTCATTCATTATTACATTCCAATAATAATACTTATTAGAGAAATTATATTCAACTCGTACTTTAAAGATTAATTTATTTTTAAACTAGCTATAGCTTAAAAACCGTCAAGCTAATCAAAATAAAATATAGAACATATTTTGTTTAAAATTTAACATATATAATTTTTGCCTTTGACACTTTTTTTGTATCTATTATAGTTTTTCAAAAATACTTAAAAAATCGTTAATGGGGCCCAATTTCACGGTGCGGGGGGTGCAGCGTCAAGTGGAAGGGGGGGGGGGAGTTGTGGGTTTTGAACAACAGACCCAAAGGTATCACGTCACACAAGTTTCAAAACTTTATTTATTTGTTTGTGTGAAAAACATAGAATTACCGGACTATTATAAGAAAAAAGATTTTTATGAGGAAACAAATAGTAAGGAATAATATGTTTCAACTGGGCCCAATAACACATTCAACATAATATCTAACATAACGTCGAAAGCGCGAGAATAGCACCACTTGGGGTTTAGGAACTTTCACAGTTTTTCTGTGGGAGCTTCAATAAAAAAATAACGATGTAGGTATTAAATATAAATTTATTCGTGTTTTATTTTTACAAAATTAACAGGCAAGGCACATACTTATATATTGTTATTTACTTAGATTCTGATTCTTCAGATTCGGTTTCTTCGTCTTCACTGTCCTGGAAAAAAAAAGTCTAAACTGGAATTTGAGGAGGTTAATGAAAGATGGTATATCATCCCATAAAAGTACCTACATGTCCATGATTCCCTGCAAAAAACATTTACATTGCACGTCCGTATAAGAGGGATACTAGGTACTCTACAGCGAACACACGAAACGAAAGCCACAGAAGAAATAATAATCTGTTAAGTTAAGACCAAAAGGTCGTGAATGTATTAAATGTTCGATCAGACGTTCCTCTTAAGACTGGAAATGTGTTCGAAGTGGGAAATAGTGCACTATTTCCGAAGCTTCCGTTTCGTTTAAAGTATAAAGAAACGTTTCTGCGAAACGTTTTTTTTAAATACTTGTTTCTAAAGGTACGCGACGTATAGCGGGAACGTATGACTAATAATAACGAGTCCGAAATGAAAACACCGTATAGTGAGGGTGTTTTCGGCATGAAATATCTCAGGATGATACACCTAAATCGCAACTATCAGTGGTGTTATGAATGATATATAAAAAGAAGTAGTAGATAAGTAGTTTAGTACGGTACACTTCAATTTAATTTATACTCACCGTGTATTCGTAATTTTGTTTAGGAGGCGATGGAGGATGCAGCAGTGAGCCCAATGAGCCAGTACGCGCTGCAGACCCAGACGACAGTTGTCTTTCAGGAGATTTCAACTTACGTCTGAAACTCTGAAAAAATATGTTCAATCATGTTCTATCTCTCGTAAATGTTGAGTAAAACTTATTTAATATAAGTATATTATTAATTTAAGTATATTATGGTAGAACCTTAGACCAAAGCCTGATTTTAGTATAGGTACTATACCCACTACTCCGCCAAAGTAAGTCTACACTCCTGTTGAGGCTCTCCATAGGATCGCTTTATTTTTGAAAACAGCAAAACAACTCGTGGTAGATTACGATGAAAAAAAAGGAAGTTTATTAAATCAAAGCAAACCATTCACGGAGAGCGCGGATATATATGTGTTATAGTAGTATGATACCCATGTAGAAACATACGCGCCCTCATATTGAGTGATTTAATAAACTTTTCATCGTAGCCAGAGGATTTATTTATTTAAATCTTTATTGCATACAAAGGCGGACTTAATGCCGTAGGCATTCTCTACCAGTCAAACCTTCGGGACAACCAAAGCAGTTAATAATGAGGTATGTGCAATAGAGTAACTGAGCATATAATTTACCATGAGTTTTTATCATCAGACCATGAAAGTGGATTGGGTAGGGACCGCAACAGTAACTATGATCAATTGTATCAATGTTCTTAGCTATCCATGGATGCGGGAGCTCCGGGTCGCGTGGCTGGGGAATGAACTGCAGTGTTCTGGGACTTAAGACCGTGAAATAGGGATTAAAGGCCTACTTGAAAATGTGTTGTTTTTTTTTAATTGGTGGTATACGGCGGATATATCACGTACGTAGTCAATGTTTGTGCAAGTTGATTATTTTGCAAAATAAACACAATAATTACCCTTGAATCCTCCTCTTCTTCAGAAAGACCTGAGTTTGAAGTCTAACAAAAAAGGTTTTTTTTAGTATTTAAAACTTCTTAGTTTTAGTGCTTTTAAAGATTAGTATATGTGGTATGAAGTTCGCACGGAATACCTGCGTAGTAACATACATTAGGTGCGTATAGTACCCACGCAGTACCTTGTAGCTCTACCACAAGTTTGTGCAAACAGTTTCTACTATAGTCAGTAGTAACTATAGATAGGGATAAATAAAAGGATCGCTTTATTTTTCAAATGAACCTCTCTTATCGATTGATTTATATCTATAGTTACTAGCGACTATAGTAAAAACTGATTGCAAAACCTTGTGGTATAGTTACAGAAGGTAAGGAAAGATGTGGTTATGATTGGCCAGAACCAATAGTAATGTCAATTAATCCACCCGTACCTATATTTACTCAGCAGCTATTAGTACCTACTATTTAAATACGTATTGATGTTATTGGTACTTCGAGCCGGATTTACCTTAATAAAAGTATAAGTCCATACTGATCACGTTAATAAAATAATAATACGGCCTCATTCGAAAATACCTTTTATAAATAGTCGTAATACATAAACATAGCTCAGTATATACTTGTAAAATTAACTTAAACCTAGTAAACTATGTGCCTAAGAATAACCTACCTCTAAATCGGCTTTATCATTGATTTCGCTGATTTGTTTATGTGCCACAGTGTACAACTCCAAAGCCTTAGCGTGGAAAGTCAATTGGATGGTAATGAAGTCAGTCAGAAGCGCTTTAAGCTGCTGCAGCTTGCGCTTCTCAAAGAAATCTGTTTGCTCGCTGAGGCTTTTCGCAGTGCGCGACATTTCTACGGAAGCCTTCAACAACTCTGTTTCAGCATAATTCTGAAATAATATCATCTTTGTAAGGAGGAATTAATTTTGTCTGTTAAATTTGATAAAACAAATACCTACCTAACTTAACAGAACTAGGTATGCAAACTAAAATAAAATACGTACCTGTAATAGGTATAGCAGACTTCAGCATCGAAGTATAACAAAAATAATAGGTAATTTTGAAAAGTAAGTATTCCTATCTACTTGTACTATTATTTCTTCTGTGGTTATCTTAAACTAGCTGTGCTCGCGACTTCGTCCGCGTGGAATAGTTATTTTTTTATCATATAAACTTTCATCCCCTATTTTATCCCCTTGGGGGTAGAATTTATCAAAATCCTTTCTTAGCGGATGCCTACGTCATAACATCTACCTGCATGCCAAATTTCAGCCCGATCCGTCTAGTGGTTTGGGCTGTGCGTTGATAGATCACTATGTCAGTCAGTCACCTTTGAGTTATATATATTTAGATTATTCTTTAATACATATTTTTTGTGTATCTTGAACCGTTTTCACGGCGCACGCAACGGAAGGATTCAAAGATGAAATAATTTCTCCTGTTTTTTACACATTTACCACTATATCTTTGCTCCTATTGGTCGTAGCGTGATGTTATATAGCCTATAGCCTTCCTCGATAACTGGACTATCCAACACAAAAAGAATTATTCAATTCGAACCAGTAGTTTCGGAGATTAGCGCGTTCAAACAAACAAACAAACAAACAAACAAACAAACTCTTCAGCTTTATAATATTAGTATAGATTAAATTTCTTTATCGCAAAAAAGCTTATTGTATATAGGCGAGCTTAAAATGCTAGCCATTATCTACCGGCTAATCTTATATTATGCAGCGTAATCTTCTGTAATAAGTATAGGTATAAAAAAATATTTTACTATTTGTTGTCGATTGAATGGTTGTTTTTCCTTTGCCTTGTCCAATACCTTCTTCCTCGATAGCTCTCGATCTCGGACGGACATCGTGTGTTTCAACTCCTCCCGTGCGTGTTTACAAATGGTCTCGTATTGACATAGTTCCCCAATCACCTGGAAGTAAAAAACACCAGTGCATGTGCATAGGTCCAACGTTTTATTCGCACACGACTTTTTAACGTAAATCCGTTAAAAAAAGATTAATAATTAAGTTAAAATGTGAAATATCCGCTTCAACATCCGCGTGGTGGTCGAGTTGGTTAGACATTGGACTTAAAACACTTAGGTCCCTGGTTCGAATTCCGGTGTGTACCAATGAGTTTTTAATTAAAAACAATATGTACATTTGTTTGACAACCACTATAGTGCCTCGGAGAGCACGTTAAGCTGTCGGTCCAGGTTTCACTATACCAACTTGTGAAACTGCTTATAGATGGGTTATTGAGTCTATTCAAAACATCGCGACGAGCTAGTCACTTGTTCGATGTAGACTCATACCATCGGCTACGACGAGGTGCAGGGATTAAATCCCTCCGCTGGTTACCCTGGGGCCGTCTAGGCGGTCTCGGGCTCCGTAAGGCACCCGTGATGATATGTATGTAACCGCTTTAGCCGCGTAGATATAACCGGTTGTACCTAATATCGGCAACCGGTATTACAACCGGAGATAACGATTGACGAGGAAGTAAAAGTTAATGCAAATTGACACTTCAGCTACAGAATAAAGGTTGTAAGCGCCGGATATTTTTAAACGTAAAATTAACTACTTATAAGTTTGATGTAAACTTTATGGCACCTGTAAATAAAGGAGCAAGTGGCCTGGGCTCCAATTCCCTTTAGTTCAATGCATCGTAATATAATCATTATCGCTTAATTTGTCACGTTTCGCATTCTGCTAACAAATTATCCATAGAAAACTGCCAAAAATTAGCATATGTGATTGAATTTGGCAGCCTCCGTAGACTAGTGGTTGTGCCTTTGGCGTTGTATCCGGAGGTCGTTCGATTCCCACCCATGGCAAAAATATATTAGTACGTTTTTCTGTACAGTTTGTCATGGTCTGGGTGTTAACAAAATATCATATGATTGTGTCTGGTACGCATAGTACAAGCCTAGAGCTTAGTTTTTGATAGGTATTTAAAAAAAAATGTTATGATGCGACCGCTAAAAGTTTGTATCGGACATATTTACCTTAGCTTCAAGTCGTTGGACGGTACAGTTACGATATTCTTCAATAGCAGTAAGTGTCGTAGAAAAATTTTCCAGACCTGTGCTTAGTGATCTGTTTACTGTCTCACTTTCAGCGTAGTCTTTTATAACTTTGGCCAAATCATCGCCCTTGTCTCGAAGTCTAAAAAACAGTTATTTTTTATGAGGGATCGGCCGTGAGACTACGTCTGTCTAGGCCAGAATACAGGGTGAATTTTTCAAATGTGCCTTCAAGGCCAAATCCTAAACTACGAGGAATAACGAAAAATGCTCAAAGCAGTCTTGGGACCGATTTAATAAAAAATAAAACTGCATCATTAGATTTTTGATAATGTCCAAGTCGGGAATAGAACCGGTTGATTTTGAAAATAACTATCAGACTAGAGAGTCTGATAGTTTCACTTATAATCAAATTCTGGTAAGTATAATCAAGCGGTAAAGTATAAGAAAAGGCTCATTTTTATTGAAAACAACATCATTTCAAACAAAATAAAAGTAAGAAAAAACAAATTCTATTATTAATAGCTATTATTTCGAGCATTTTATTAGTTAGGCTTAAAAAAATATATATATTATATTAAAAACTAGCATTTTCCTTCAGATTGACGTTTTCAAAATCAACCAGTTCGATTCCCATCTAGGAGAATATTGAGTGAGTTTTAGTTTTTATCAAAATCGGCGCCGAGGCTCCTTTGAGCATTTTTCACTATTCCTTGTAGTTTGATGATTGGATTTGGCCTTGAAGGCACACTTGGAATATTCCCCTGTATAAGATCTAGGTATACAACACCTGAGGCACGCTCATCTACCATGAGTTTTTATAAAATAAAGCGATCCTATTGAGCCTCACGTATTAACATCACGTTAATAAATCCATGAATGACGACAGCCGATACAGAATTACCAATGGAGTGCGTTCCAAAATATTTATATTATTGCATATTTTGGGTAATGAAATATTGAAATATATTCAAATTACATATCTCTATCTCGTTTTTTCTGTGCGTTTTTTAAACTATTGATCATTCCCTTTGATCAATCGTTAGTAACTGCATGGGCCCTAATTATAAAACAGCGAAAGCGATAGCGGTCTGTCAATGCGTTGATAATTTGAGTTCTTCTTCTTCTTCTTTTTTGTAGAATGGCAAATACCCCTCAATTGTACGAAGGGATTAGTGCCAGTGTCGAGTTGGATATAAACAGTCCATGGTATTACAAAAGGGAGCGTATTAAATAATAATCTAATACTACTGCTTCCCGAAAACCTGTTGGAATTGTTAGTATTGTTTTTATTAGTGAGTATTAATGAAAACTAGAGTTAAATAAAGATACATCATGCAAAAAATAAAATAAAAAAACATAACATAAGTAAAATCAAAAACAGGGGTAATTTAGCTAGGTAACTACTACAAAAGCTAAGTTAAATTTATTGCTAAACTATTACATACTTAAGTGCAATCTCTATATATATTTTTTTTAAAGAGAATTACAATGAAATTTACAATTTAATATTATGGTGGGTAAGAAATTGGGAAATGGCTTTCAGGGAATTATAGGTTTCAAGGGATAGTAGACAATTAAGGCTAGTAGGTAATGGGACTTTGTTAGCTGCTAGGAAGTGGTAAAGAGGAAAGGAGTTATACCTTGGGCAATTAAATAGTATGTGAGTGACATCACCAACAGCAGTGTCGCATTCACATTTATCAGTGTTATTAATTTTAAGTCTGGCTAAATGAGAGGGTGATGAACAATGGCCCAGTCTTAGTCTGGAAATTATGGATGTAGTAATTTTATTGAATCTAAATTTAGAGAACCAGGGTTTAAAGTTGACATAAGGTTGGATATTGTACAGATGTTTTCCTTTTACTCGGCTAGATTTTTTCCAGTGTAAATTCCAGGATGAGAAAAGGGACTGTCGGGGTATTGATACAATATCATGGGGATAAGTAATGAAGGAGGATTTTGAACCATGGGCAGTAGCAGATTTGGCGAGTTGATCGACCCATTCATTACCTAGTATTCCTATGTGACTGGGGATCCATGCCAATGTTATGTTAATACCGTTATCTGAACAACTATATAGTAACTTTTTTAATTCTAGAGTAAGGGGACAAATTGAGTTTTTAGAAAAAGGGTTGGAGGAGAGGGATTGGATAGAACTTAAAGAATCAGAAAGAATGAGGGCTTTGTCAAATTGGTTTTCAATTATGAATTTTAAGCATTCAATAATTGCTAGGTTTTCTCCTGAAAAAACTGAGCTGTAAAATGGATATTTGAATTGTTTAGAAAAACTGGAATTATGATGAAGATAGGCAGTCCCTACAGAACCAAGGTCATTAAATTTAGAAGCATCAGTATAAAAAACATCATATTTATTCCATTTTTTTGTAATTAATTCATTTAATTTAGTGTTGGGGTTGGTAGACTTTTCGTTGATCCCTAGAGATGCTATATTAGGAAAGAAAATAATGGAAAGGTAGTCAAAATAGTAGAGAGGATGACAAGGGAATTGTTTAATGGGAGATTTAATAGCGTTAATGCGATCAAAGCTATTAACTAAACATGGGGCAGCTTTGTTTTTCCAGAAAGGTTTTGTTGATATGTATTCTTTAAGTAATTTTAATTTAGGGAATAAGGGGTGATTTGAAAATAATTTTATTTTGGAAAGGTAGCGGTCTGATAGATATTGGCGCCTGAGGTTAAAGGGGGGATCACCACATTCGGTTTGAAGGGAATTAGTTGGGGTAGATTTCATAGCACCAAGTACAGATCGATGGCATTTACTTTGGGCACGTAAAACTTTATTGGTATTAGCTTGGGAGTCAAGGTTAACAAATGATGCATAATCAAAAATACTGCGAACTATGGCATTGTAAACTAATCTTAAATTAAAGGGATGGGCGCCCCACCAGACGCCTCTTAAAGCTCTAATTATATTGCAGCCTGCTTCCGATTTAGCAATAATTTTATTTATTTGTGGGGAATTGCTCATTTTGCTATCAAAAATTTTGCCAAGAAAATTCACTTGTTTTACAATTTTAAGAGGCAGATTGTGATATATGATTGAAAGGTTAGGGAGTTTTATTTTTTTTGTAAATACAACAATGGAACTCTTTGAAGGTGATAACGAAAGGTTGTGTTTTTGTAGCCAAGAATGAAGAAGGGAAAGGGACGTATTAACACGGTGGGCAATATCTGATAAATCAGACCCAGAGGAGTAAATCAACAGATCATCAGCATACTGAAGTATTCTGCTATCAGTCAGTTCCCGTTCAAGGTCAAATGTATAGACATTGTATAGTAAAGGGCTAAGGACAGAGCCTTGTGGGAGGCCCTTCCACACAGTCCTCGAAGGAATATCCCTACCAGGGATGCGGAGATTAATTTGTCTTTCAGAGTAAAGATTATAGAGAAAGGTAGTTATCTTACTAGGAACTCTCAGCTGGTGCAGTTTGTGCCTGAGAGTAGTAAGATTAACATTGTCATAGGCTGCTGAAATGTCGAGGAATGCAGCTATGACTGACTCATTTCTAGAAAGGGAAAGGTATATATCTGTGGAAAAGAGACTTAGGTTATCGAGGGTGCAGTGACCTTTTCTAAACCCATGTTGAGATTTTGCAAGTAGAGAGTTATGTTCAAGGAACCATTCTAGCCTATTTTTTATAAGATGTTCTGTAACTTTTGATGCGCATGAAGAAAGAGCGATAGGGCGAAAGGAGGAGGCAGAGGAGGGGTCTTTACCGGGTTTTAAAATTGGTATAATTGTTTGATTTCGCCAGGAGGATGGAATATCACCAGAGAGAACTATGAGATTAATTAACTGTAATAAGTAAGAGAGGGTGTGAGGTTTAGCTTTGGATAGGAGAATGTATGGTATACCATCTGGGCCAGGAGCTGACTTAAGTTTAACCTTTTTAAGAACTAAGTTTAGTTCCTTGATGGAGAAGGGAGAATCAAATAGGGAAAAATTGGGAATTAAAGAATTATTTTCAGGGGAATGAGTATTTTGGGTTGGGGCTGGAATGGGGTTCGAATTAGGGGCTAAGTTATCCATAAATTGGTCTACCCACTCTAGAGAAAAGGATTGGGGGGAATTAAGTTTGTAAGAGGATCTATATCGTCTTATATTTTTCCATACAACTGAAGAGGGAGTATCAGGGGAAAGGGAAGAACAGAAACTTTTCCAACCTTGGACTTTCTTTTTTTTTAATAAACGTTTAGTTGATGCTTGTATGTTTTTTAAGTTAATGAAATTATCTACATTTAGGGATAAATTGCATAGTTTCTCAGCTTCTTTCCTTTTACTTATTGCCATGGTACATTCATCATCCCACCAAGGAGGAGAGGAAATGTGTTTTTTGTTAGTTTTTTTTTTTGGAAACAAGGATGAAGCAGTTTGGTGAATGGCATCAAAAAATAAGTCGTAGCATTGCAACAGATTATTAGAGGTAGGAATATCAAGTAATAAGATAGAGTCTTCAAGAGAGGCAGAAAATGAAGCCCAATCAGTAGATTTATTAATAATATAGGGAAACAACGGCGGCAGAGGGGGAATGTTAGAAGAATTCAAGGGAGAAGAAACTAAAATGGGGAAATGGTCACTGCCGTAGGTTAATGGGAGAATTGACCAAGAGAGAAGGGATGCTAAGTTTGCCGAACAGAAGGTAATATCTACAAAGCTGCTGTTGACCCCTGGGGCAGTTCTTCTTGTTGGGGACCCATCATTTAATACACAAAGGTTGAATAATTCGAGAATGTTTTCAATTAGGAGGTTGCTGAAAGGGTGAGTATTATTAGCCCCCCATAGAGGATGGTGGGAATTAAAGTCACCTAAAAGAATCATAGGGTGAGTAAATTGTTGCATAGTATTTTTTAGGAAAGGAATGACAGTAGGGTCTCTTTTAGGGATGTAAAGCGAAATATAGGTTATATTGTTTACTTTTGCTGCAATGATATTAAAATTGGGATAAGAAGGAGTCGGGATTAAAGAGAAGGGAGTGTTATTTTTTATTAGTAAACAGGTGCCACCCCAGCCATCATCTCTGTCGTCTCTGAGACATGAATATCCAGACAGGGCAAAACGAGAGCTAGGGTGGAACCATGTTTCTGATAGAGCGAATATAGTGGGTCTAAGTTTTTGAGCTAGATGGATTAGTTCAGATTTTTTTTGGAGGGCGCTTCTAACGTTCCACTGAATTACTTTTAAATCCATTTTCATTTTGAAAAACTAAAACTATATTTTTAATTAAATTTAAGGCAACGTCATGCGGTAGATTTGTGTTTGAGACTATTTCAATTATTGAGAGGAGAAGGGAGTGAAATGGTGAGGGATTATCGTCACGGGATGGGGGAGACTGTGGTGTAGGGGGGTATCCACATCCATTTTCTGGAACAGGCATGGCGAAATCATTAAGGATTTTTTTATGAGCGGCAGAATCATAGCCTTTGGAGTGTACCCGCGAGCGTGATTTTGAGCGTGAGGATCTAGGTTTAAGTGTAGAGAATGTGGTATAAGGGTGGGGGGATGAAATGTGGGAAGTCTCAGGTTGAGTTTTTTTTGTTAAAATATCGGAATACGACTGTCTGGTTTGGGGCGTTTTCTGGCTAGCCTCTAAATAAGGAATGTTTTCCTGAGTCATTGTTCTTTTGATGGTGTACTGCCTCATGGTTTCAGGACACGATTTGGAAATGGCAGTATGGGATCCTTTACAGTGTATGCAGACAAGATCAGTAACCAAACATTCAATGCCATCATGGTCCAGCGTACATTTAAAGCATCTAGGCCTTGAGCGGCATTGGGATCTGGTGTGACCGAACCTACAACACCTAAAACATTGAATGGTTGGGTAAACGTATGGCTCTATTTCTATAGACGAGTAATAGGAAAAAATCTTTTTAGGCAATTCTTGTCCATCAAAGGTTAATACCATTGATTCAGTTGGTACCCAAGAAATATCATTGTTTATTTTTTGTTTCTTACTAAGTCGTCTCGACTTAATAATTTGACCGAAGCCCTCTGGAACCTTGATTTTCTCGATGACATCCTCATGAGACCAATCTAATGGGATGCCCCTTGCAAGACCTAATCTCGAGATATTAAATGAGGGGATATAAATTTTATACTCGGATTTCAACCACAGCTCACTTTTTAGGAAATTATTTGCATCTTTATAATTTGAAAATGTAACAGAGAGTCTATTTCGTCCAATTTTTTTAATGCCATCTTCCATGATTTTCCTTAAATTATGGTTAAATAAAAAGGCGCCAAACTTCAAGGGATGAAGGGTGGTGCCAGAGGCAGGTTCAGCGGTTAGTTCCACATAGATAATAAAGGGGCCTAAATCCGTTACAGCATATTGTTGTCTTATAATAACAGATGGAGTTGGAGGAATAATGTCTTTTGAAATAGAGGGGGGCGGAAGAAAAGGTAGGGAGGGTCTTAGCGAAATATTATCTGAAGAGACTATGGCTCTTTTTAGTGTAGGGGATTGATTTGAATCCTTCAATTTATTTTTAGTAATTGATTTTAGATCCGATTTTTTCTTTGGAATAACAGAGGTTGACAAAACAACATTAGCCCCTACCGGTGGTGTAATATACAAATCTTGAGATTCCATAATCTCTTCATATTGGGGAATGCCAGGGTCTGGTGGATCAGGATTTAAGTTGGCTATATCCATGTTAGCATAAAATAACTTACCGGTTACTAATCTAAACCTTACACGTGCAAACACACAAAATCAAACAATAATTAGAAAAAAAAAACAAAAAAACCCAAAATAAAATATGAAAGTTGAAACAGTAAGTATTTTACAAAATTAAATTAAATTAACGCGGACGCGAAACACATGGAGAGTCTAAAATAGTTCTCAACACTTCTGCACTATGCAAATTGCCATTTATTTAGGTTTCCACAGTCAGCTCTTGATTAAATAACAGGTCCAGCACAAATAGTTATTTTAATGCACTTTTTCCATTTATATAAGAAGCAGATAGTAGACAGTTAGTAAATATTAAGCAATTATTTATCGCAGAGGTAAATTTCTAACAGCAGCCATCTTTTTTTTTTTTCCATCTATTTTTTTTCGATAATTTGAGTTGTCATCGCTCTTATTTCAAATCACGATAGCGATCTGCCAAAATTTCGTTTCATAATTCTATCTATATATATTCGGCTATAAAACAGATCTCTGTTACGAAATGGGCGGCGATGAGAACAAAATTTAATAATACATTACAGTACCTAGCTGTTTTCCTGGCATAGTCACCAAATGCTGAACACATTTCACCAAAATTTTTCTCGACGTTGAGTATTCTATCTTGTATAAATCTTGCTTGCTGCTCATATCCTGGAGTGCTAGATTGGTCACCTTTAAACATTTTCCTTATTTAGGTATATTTTATATTTATGTTTTTCAAACAACTGATTATAAAATTCATAAAAAACAAAGTTTGAATTTAGGTTGCCATGGTTACCTTTCCTAATAAAGGTCGCCATTCACGGGTTCATTACCCGAGTCCCTCCGGTATGTGTTTATACCACAGAGTTATTAACTCTGTAGTTTATACAATACATTCGCCTATTTTCCGTCTAGTTTGTAAAAGGTTTGTACGAATGGTTTTGCGCATGTGAGGGTTAGAGCAATAACTTCTTGTGAATTTCAAAAACTGCTGAATTGTGTGGCCGCCACAGAGTTGGTGGCCGCGCTAAGTGTTGGAAATCCAAACTTTCCAAAATCGTGCGGCGCCACTTCAATGGACGAAATCCAACTCATCGTGAATGCGGAAAACGCGCGCCGCTGACTCGTGACTCGTGAGTGTCGGAACCGAAATTCACAAAAGCCTACCAACTCTTCGATCGATCGAAAGCGAAAATAAAATGTATGTGATTTGACGTTTCTCGGTGATCGAGTTTTACCCATAGACAATATTTCCTATAATTTTTTATCCATCGAGACGCGTCGATCGGTTTATCGAAGTGGCCTCGCGGTAAGGCTCAAGGCTTGAACTTGCTAGTTCATTGCAGCGATCGGTTCGTCAATCTTTCAAATGAATTGATTTTTGAATGAAAAGATGAGACAGTTCGTATATCCATACTATAATATTATAAATGCGAAAGTAACCCTGTCTGCGTGTCTGTTATTTTTACACGCTTAAACCGCTGATTATTTAGGTGAAATTTGATATGGTTGTTTGTTTGAGACCCTGGGAAGGAAATGGTATATCACTTTTCAATATAACTACAGGAGGGGTTAGATATAAATGGTTTTGTATTTGAAGAGTAAAAATTAGACTTTGAAGCAAAGTTGGATATTATTAAAATATTATTGAAATGACATAAAAATATTTTTAATTAAAAAATGTATGTACATATGTTTAACAACGCCACTATCAAAGAACACGTTAAGCTGTCGGTCCCGGTTTTACTATTCCAACTTGTGAAACTGTTTATAGATGGGTTATTGAGTCTATCCAAAACATCGCGACGAGCTAGCCACTTGTTTGGTGTAGACTCATACCATCGGCTACGACGAGGTGGGATTAAAACCCCTCCGCTGGGTACCCTGGGGCCGTCTAGGCGGTCTCGGGCGTCGTAAGGCACCCGTGAAGATAGATAGATAGAGATATATACATAAAAATATATTTGACTTTATATTTACTTTTTGAGGAATATATTGTTTTCTTTAAAAAATACAATTTATGTCTTCATATTGGCTACTTGAAGAAACTTCTAAAACTAAAAAATTAATGCTTAAGGTCAAGTGCGTATGAAAATGATTTTATATAGAAACTTGAAATTTTGAATAATATTATATATATATATATATATCTCATCACAGGAGCCTTAAGGGGCTCGAAAACGGCCTCAGGGTACCCAGGCGAGGGGTTTTTAATCCCACCTTGTCGTAGCCGATGGTATAGATACCTATACACAGAAAAAGTAACTTGCTCCTCGCTATATATATATATAAGTAATAATAATATAATAATATGTAGGACAAATTACACATATTGCTCCGGTCACAAACTAAGCTCTAGGCTTGTACTATGTGTACCAGAAGCAACGATATAATACATATTATATTTTATAAACACGCTATATTTGGATAGACTCCATAACCCATCTATAAACAGTTTCACAAGTTGATATAGTGAAACTGGGACCGACAGCTTAACCTGCTCTTTGATAGTGGCGTTGTTAAACATATGTACATACATTTTTAGATTAAAAACTCATTGGTATGCACCGGGGTTTGAACCAGTGAAGTGTTTTTATGTCTAAGGTCTTACCAATTCAGCCACCATGTAGGTATATAAATATTAAAGCTGCACAAAAAAAACTTTATTAACCTTCCGCATACAACGTGGAATAAAGTTACAAGTTGTACAACATGGGGTCTAGTACACCCCAACAATATATTACAGATAGTTCAACTCAGTTGTGCGCGCGGCCCTATGTGTGCGTGCGCTTGTAAATATACAACTTTCATTCGTGTGGCAGTGACGCGGCAGCCGTCGTCCGAGCAAGACGTGTTCTTATCGATTTTTCTTACGGGTACAGTCGTTTACAAAAATGTCTAGTTCTTCACGGAGAAAATGTTTAAGGAGTCAGGTAAATCTTTTTTAAATTTAGATGTAATTAATATTTATCGACACTGTACGCCCGCAAAATATATCCTTGTTGACGTTTACGTATTATTGTTTCAGACTCAAATATAATAATAGAAAAAAATATAGCTTTTAATCAAGATATGAAAAAAATTGAACTGTATGATTTGATTAAAAAAAAATAAAGAAAACTATATCTGTTACAAGATTGACGACATACTTCAGCCATATGGCATAAAAGTTCTTCGACTGCCACCATATCATCCTGAACTAAACCCCATAGAAAATGTGTGGGGAATTTAAAAAAATATATTGCTTCACATAATATCGACCAAAATGTGGCGGAAATAATGAAACTCATAAATGAACGTTTAAGTCAAATTGATGAAGGGATGTGGGGTAATACTTGTCGACATGCACAAAAGAAAGAAGAAGAATACTATAGACATTTTGACATGGAGTCAGAATTCATAATTAACCTTGGTGAGAGCAGCGAATCCGAAAATTCATCATTTGATTTTTCAAATAGCGATTCAGAATAATGTTCAATAAATAAACATTAAATTACCAAATAACTGTTTTTTTTAAAAACCCTATTATATATATAAAACTGTATTTGTACCCGACTGTACCTCTTGTCACGCACACAACATTTGTAACATTTTAGGTAATACAGATTTAATTTAATTAAATTTATTATATATTTATTTTCTAACGTTCAATAAGATGAAAATTAAAAATAATAAACAATTTTATTTCAATCATTTATTACAAAATCTCAAAAACAAAATGTCACCTAAAACCTACAAAAATAATGTAATATATTAATAGCCAAGTGTGAACTATATTAAATGTAATACCCTCAAACATACACACTCACACACCAGTATATCTACATTCATACACAAACAAACATATTTGTAACTGTTTCACACACAGGAATTCACATACTGTAAATATATAAGTTATATCATTACTAACATTCTACTATCCCTTACATTATAATATAAAATAGAATATTAAAAAAAAACATAAAAAAAGGCTGTCCATTGTTCTAGGACAAATACAAATCTGAATCTGTGAGCACGAATTGGGCACTCTGATTTCGTTACTTCGACAATTTTTCTAAGATAACAAATATTTTTTTGGCGTTTTTCATTTCTGTTTTATATTCTTCAAATAATTTTCTTTGGGACTTAATCCTAAGTCTCTTAGAGCTTATTGCCTTATATTTTATCTATAGACTTTTTTTTCAAACTTCCAAATTCATGTTATATTTCTAGTAAGCAAGTCGACAAATTGTAAATTACTTACTAAGAAAACGACATGATAATATGAAATGCTTCTATGTCTGTTCCATCAGAGACCCGCAAGTAGTTCTTTGTCGTATACCAATAAACCAAGAAGTTCTTTGAGCCAAGAGCTGATTGCTTTAGATACTATCTACAGAGTTTTTTTTTAAACTTCCAAATTCATGTTATATTTCTAATAAGCATGTCATCAAATAGTAAATTACTTACTAAGAAAACGACATAATAATGAAATGCTTCTGTGCATGTTCCATCAGAGATCCACACGTAGTTCTTTGTCTTATACCAATAAACCAAGAAGTTCTTCAAACCAAGAGCTTATTGTTTTAGACATTATCAACAGAGTAAGACCCCAGAGCGTTCACTGAGGCTCAGGACACGATTTAGACTAAATAAATCTAATTAGTCGATTTGGCAATGTTGCACTCGAGATTAGCTGGAGGTACAAATTAATAGCACCAAAATTAAAAGAGATATCCATAAAATATTACGTCTGGGGTCTATTAAACCCCACTATTAAATTTAACTAGCTTATCGGGCTATGCAGGTATTAATATTAACCTTCCGCGTACAACGGAAGGTTAATATTAATACCTGCATAGCCCGATAAGCTAGTTAAATTTATATGAGTAAATTCTGTTTTTGATTATAACAAGCTAGCTGATATTATAAAAAAATAATTATACACTATCCATATGGATTATCGATTTACAAAACTTCACACGAGTAACAATATTTTGTTGTGCACTACCCACCAGTTGTTGCACAACTGACAAAAATATGGAGCAGCACGCTGAAGAGTGATTGTGAGTGGGGTATGAATTTGGACGTTGTCCACCGAGGTAGTGTGTTGCCAAATGAAGTTGGAGTGGGCGTGAATGGAAACATTAAAACCTTTTCCAAGAGGGATCAAGTACAAATAATTTTGAGGCTCTTCCAAAATTCTACACAATCCAAAAATGTTAACAATCTAACTATCACGTTATAAGAAACAGAATGTGGCCGCAGGATGGAAAGGAATAGCGAAAGGACTCGATTATCCCACTTTTATCGTACATTGCCATTTCTTTATAAATCAACCCACATGTCATTGGCGAAATTATCTGTAAAGCCACAGAAGAAATAATAGTACAAGTGTTAAGCGTAGAAGGCCATTTAGGTAAAAGAAGAAGATAACACACATAATATTTTATGTTTAAATCGGCCACATAATATTAAAAATGTAATGTTATCTGAAACAAATAAAGTGTGTTAGATGTGTTTCTTACTTGGTAAAATATATAAATTGAAGCTATAAAATTTTATTGCCAAATATTTCGCCTCTCTATGGAGCGGCGTCATCAGTGACAGTGACTGAAGGTCTTTGTCATAAATTTTGAAGAAGTAATTTTATGTCTTTTAGCAATGGTAAAGGCAATGCACTATACAGTTTTGTATTTATTTTTTAGAAAAATATCATCACCACCTAGCCCATCATGGAAAACATCATCAGCATGTTATGTCCATTGTTGGTTCGATATTAATAAATTTACAAAACAAGTTAGACAAAACCTAATGCATTACATTCAGACCAGCGGCCGCATTCTGTTTCTTATAACGCAATCGTTAGATTGTCAAAATAACGATTTCCGCTATAAGCGCGCTCTGCTCCAATCACAGTAGTTTTGTAAACTTCCCTGATTGGCGGAGAGCGCGCTTATAACGGAATTCGTTATTTTGACAATCTAACGATCACGTTATAAGAAACAGAATGTGGCCGCTGGGCTATAGTATGCACCAAGCTGCCATATAAAAGAGCTTTCCCATGTTTTTAAATCAATAGACCGAATAGTTTTAGGAAAACTCTTTAATACTCTTACTGTGAAACAATTGTTAAAGGTAGTGTTATGTATACGCGCATGGGTGGGCACAGGTAAAATATTATTAATTTGAGAATCTACTGAATGTCTGTGTCCATTCATGCGAGTACGAAGGGGTGTCGTAGTTTCTCCCACATAAAAACTGTTACAAAATCTGCACTCCAGCATATATACGCAATGAGAAGTAGTACATTGTGCGAAATTTTGAATTTTGATGACAACAGGGTTATGATGAGTTTGTATATTGATATCGGAATTTATTATGGGACATGTTTTGCAACGAGATTGGTTGCACTTGTGTGTACCTAACAATGTGTTATTGATCCGTGTATTTTTATTTTTTGCCAAAATAGCTTTTAAATTTTGATTTTGTTTATACGTTACACTAGGGCACGTTTCCAAAAGATTTCGTGTAATATTATTATTTTTAAGGATAGAGAAGCTATCCTTTAATAAATTTTGAATTTTGTATGCCCCGTGAAAGTATGGTATTATAAGCCGAAGGGAATTTTGTTGTTGTGTGTGTATAGCGTTTGGAGTGTTAGAAGGCCTGTTCATGTGTTTGTGTAAAAAGTTTGGGGGATAATCGCGCCTACATAACCCATTGAAGATTTTGCCTTGATATTTAGCCAAAGATGTTGAATTATTACAAATTCTTTTACCGCGGATAGAAAGTGAATGTGGTATAGACCGTTTTGTGTGCGACGGGTGGCAACTACTGTAATGCAGATACTGTAACTTGTTGGTTTCTTTAAAATGAACAGAAGTTGAAATATTATGATTATTATAAGTAATATCTACATCTAAAAATGTTATGTTAGTTTTAGAAATTTCATGAGTGAATCTTAGACTGCTAAATGAATTTAGTTGACTAAGGAATGTATTAAGAGTTTGTAAACTATGAGGCCAAATCATGAAAATATCATCTATGAATCTTAACCATGTTAAAGGTTTGAGAATTTGACTATTTAAAAATTTTGTTTCGAGAGAACCCATATATAAATTTGCATAAGAAGGTGCCATGCGCGTACCCATGGCAGTGCCTTTCTCTTGGTGATAGAATTTATTATCAAAAGTAAAATAGTTATTGGTTAAAACCATTTCTGCTAAATTTAGTAAAAATTTTGAAGAAGGCAGACGCGGGTTTGGGCGGCTATCGAAATACTCTTTTAGGGCATACAAACCTTCGTCTTGTGGTATATTAGTATATAAGGACACAACATCTATAGTTACTAAGAAAATATCATTACAATTTGGAATATGAATATTTTTTATAATATTTAAAAAGTGGTAAGTATCTTTAATATGCGAATCTAAATTTTTTACTAAAGGTTGCGCATAAAAGTCTACAAATGATGATATTCTTTCGGTAGGACAATCATAAGAAGCTACAATTGGTCTACCTGGATTACCAGGTTTGTGTACTTTCGGCAACATGTAAAAATGTGGTGTCCTCGGATTAGAAGGAATTAAGGCCGAAATATCATTGTCAGAAAGTCCTTCATCGGACGCATTTATGTAAATATAATTTTGAATTTCAATAACTAACTGTTCACAGGGGTCAGCTGTAACAGTTGTATAAAATGACACGTCATTTAGTTGTCTTAGACCCTCATTAATGTAGTCAGTTTTGTTAAGTATTACTGTAGTAGATCCCTTATCTGCTGGTAAAACCATTATTGATTCATCATTTTTTAATTTTGATAAAGCTATTTTTTCGCTAATGGATAAATTTTGATTACTACTTTGAAGGGAATTTATAAAGTTAGGATCCGAAATTTTATGTAAAATATGATTAATAAATGTATCGATGGGATGACCAGCCGGTAACGGAGGTGGTTCATTTCCCGAAGGTAATTTAAATTTTTGCAATGCCTCATGCAAACCATTACTATTATTGCCAGATGGTACGCGATTATGCCAAAAATATTTCCATTTTAAGTTACGACCAAATGTTAATATATCTTTAGTAATTTCGAAAACATTAATTTTGTTAGTCGGGCAGAATGTCAGTCCCTTAGATAGCACTGACTTTTCTGCGGAGTTAAGAATTTTAGATGATAAATTTATTAAATTACTTTCGTTATTTGTGTTTGTCCGTACTAATCGTTGTTGTTGATTACACGTACGGATAGCTTGAGGCATACAAAATAAACTAGACAAGTTTGTTGGTTTAAGATTTAAAAAGGAAGGAGTTGAAATCTGATTATGAAATGGAATCGAAATATTTTCATTTCGATACGATCTGATTAATTTGGAAAATTTTAATAGTAATCTTTGTCTATCTTTGACTTGTATACCTCTAGCTCTATTTAAGATATCACTTATAATTTTATTTAGATGTGGAAAAGCTAGCAACGAAGCCTGTATAGTGTCATCTAAGTTGTTTTTGTGATGTATGGACAGATAGTAGTATTGTGTGTGTAATAATTGTGTGGTTTGTAAAGCATGTATGTATTGTAAGTCAGTAAATGGTTGTCTCACATCAGGAGGTATGGCATCCAGTGGCACACTGTGTATAAGAGTTTTAGGAGCTATGCCATATTTAAGACATTCTCCCAAAAACTCATAATGACCAAAGAATTGTGCCAATTTGTGAGCATGAAAGTCGATTTTTTTAATAATCTCCCTCATGCACAATTCGGATCAATTCCCGGTGTAATGTAAAATAAATCATATATAAATAAGCTAATCTTTGTAAAAAGGAAGGCGCACGGTGTCGGGAACAGCGTAGCCTCCCCGCCCTCGCTTGTGTCGGCTACGTAGCGCAAAGAGCGCGCCGACGACAGGTAGGCGAATCGTATGAACGATAAGAATTATCTGAAACAAATAAAGTGTGTTAGATGTGTTTCTTACTTGGTAAAATATATAAATTGAAGCTATAAAATTTTATTGCCAAATATTTCGCCTCTCTATGGAGCGGCGTCATCAGTGACAGTGACTGAAGGTCTTTGTCATAAATTTTGAAGAAGTAATTTTATGTCTTTTAGCAATGGTAAAGGCAATGCACTATACAGTTTTGTATTTATTTTTTAGAAAAATATCATCACCACCTAGCCCATCATGGAAAACATCATCAGCATGTTATGTCCATTGTTGGTTCGATATTAATAAATTTACAAAACAAGTTAGACAAAACCTAATGCATTACATTCAGACCAGGGCTATAGTATGCACCAAGCTGCCATATAAAAGAGCTTTCCCATGTTTTTAAATCAATAGACCGAATAGTTTTAGGAAAACTCTTTAATACTCTTACTGTGAAACAATTGTTAAAGGTAGTGTTATGTATACGCGCATGGGTGGGCACAGGTAAAATATTATTAATTTGAGAATCTACTGAATGTCTGTGTCCATTCATGCGAGTACGAAGGGGTGTCGTAGTTTCTCCCACATAAAAACTGTTACAAAATCTGCACTCCAGCATATATACGCAATGAGAAGTAGTACATTGTGCGAAATTTTGAATTTTGATGACAACAGGGTTATGATGAGTTTGTATATTGATATCGGAATTTATTATGGGACATGTTTTGCAACGAGATTGGTTGCACTTGTGTGTACCTAACAATGTGTTATTGATCCGTGTATTTTTATTTTTTGCCAAAATAGCTTTTAAATTTTGATTTTGTTTATACGTTACACTAGGGCACGTTTCCAAAAGATTTCGTGTAATATTATTATTTTTAAGGATAGAGAAGCTATCCTTTAATAAATTTTGAATTTTGTATGCCCCGTGAAAGTATGGTATTATAAGCCGAAGGGAATTTTGTTGTTGTGTGTGTATAGCGTTTGGAGTGTTAGAAGGCCTGTTCATGTGTTTGTGTAAAAAGTTTGGGGGATAATCGCGCCTACATAACCCATTGAAGATTTTGCCTTGATATTTAGCCAAAGATGTTGAATTATTACAAATTCTTTTACCGCGGATAGAAAGTGAATGTGGTATAGACCGTTTTGTGTGCGACGGGTGGCAACTACTGTAATGCAGATACTGTAACTTGTTGGTTTCTTTAAAATGAACAGAAGTTGAAATATTATGATTATTATAAGTAATATCTACATCTAAAAATGTTATGTTAGTTTTAGAAATTTCATGAGTGAATCTTAGACTGCTAAATGAATTTAGTTGACTAAGGAATGTATTAAGAGTTTGTAAACTATGAGGCCAAATCATGAAAATATCATCTATGAATCTTAACCATGTTAAAGGTTTGAGAATTTGACTATTTAAAAATTTTGTTTCGAGAGAACCCATATATAAATTTGCATAAGAAGGTGCCATGCGCGTACCCATGGCAGTGCCTTTCTCTTGGTGATAGAATTTATTATCAAAAGTAAAATAGTTATTGGTTAAAACCATTTCTGCTAAATTTAGTAAAAATTTTGAAGAAGGCAGACGCGGGTTTGGGCGGCTATCGAAATACTCTTTTAGGGCATACAAACCTTCGTCATGTGGTATATTAGTATATAAGGACACAACATCTATAGTTACTAAGAAAATATCATTACAATTTGGAATATGAATATTTTTTATAATATTTAAAAAGTGGTAAGTATCTTTAATATGCGAATCTAAATTTTTTACTAAAGGTTGCGCATAAAAGTCTACAAATGATGATATTCTTTCGGTAGGACAATCATAAGAAGCTACAATTGGTCTACCTGGATTACCAGGTTTGTGTACTTTCGGCAACATGTAAAAATGTGGTGTCCTCGGATTAGAAGGAATTAAGGCCGAAATATCATTGTCAGAAAGTCCTTCATCGGACGCATTTATGTAAATATAATTTTGAATTTCAATAACTAACTGTTCACAGGGGTCAGCTGTAACAGTTGTATAAAATGACACGTCATTTAGTTGTCTTAGACCCTCATTAATGTAGTCAGTTTTGTTAAGTATTACTGTAGTAGATCCCTTATCTGCTGGTAAAACCATTATTGATTCATCATTTTTTAATTTTGATAAAGCTATTTTTTCGCTAATGGATAAATTTTGATTACTACTTTGAAGGGAATTTATAAAGTTAGGATCCGAAATTTTATGTAAAATATGATTAATAAATGTATCGATGGGATGACCAGCCGGTAACGGAGGTGGTTCATTTCCCGAAGGTAATTTAAATTTTTGCAATGCCTCATGCAAACCATTACTATTATTGCCAGATGGTACGCGATTATGCCAAAAATATTTCCATTTTAAGTTACGACCAAATGTTAATATATCTTTAGTAATTTCGAAAACATTAATTTTGTTAGTCGGGCAGAATGTCAGTCCCTTAGATAGCACTGACTTTTCTGCGGAGTTAAGAATTTTAGATGATAAATTTATTAAATTACTTTCGTTATTTGTGTTTGTCCGTACTAATCGTTGTTGTTGATTACACGTACGGATAGCTTGAGGCATACAAAATAAACTAGACAAGTTTGTTGGTTTAAGATTTAAAAAGGAAGGAGTTGAAATCTGATTATGAAATGGAATCGAAATATTTTCATTTCGATACGATCTGATTAATTTGGAAAATTTTAATAGTAATCTTTGTCTATCTTTGACTTGTATACCTCTAGCTCTATTTAAGATATCACTTATAATTTTATTTAGATGTGGAAAAGCTAGCAACGAAGCCTGTATAGTGTCATCTAAGTTGTTTTTGTGATGTATGGACAGATAGTAGTATTGTGTGTGTAATAATTGTGTGGTTTGTAAAGCATGTATGTATTGTAAGTCAGTAAATGGTTGTCTCACATCAGGAGGTATGGCATCCAGTGGCACACTGTGTATAAGAGTTTTAGGAGCTATGCCATATTTAAGACATTCTCCCAAAAACTCATAATGACCAAAGAATTGTGCCAATTTGTGAGCATGAAAGTCGATTTTTTTAATAATCTCCCTCATGCACAATTCGGATCAATTCCCGGTGTAATGTAAAATAAATCATATATAAATAAGCTAATCTTTGTAAAAAGGAAGGCGCACGGTGTCGGGAACAGCGTAGCCTCCCCGCCCTCGCTTGTGTCGGCTACGTAGCGCAAAGAGCGCGCCGACGACAGGTAGGCGAATCGTATGAACGATAAGAATTATCTGAAACAAATAAAGTGTGTTAGATGTGTTTCTTACTTGGTAAAATATATAAATTGAAGCTATAAAATTTTATTGCCAAATATTTCGCCTCTCTATGGAGCGGCGTCATCAGTGACAGTGACTGAAGGTCTTTGTCATAAATTTTGAAGAAGTAATTTTATGTCTTTTAGCAATGGTAAAGGCAATGCACTATACAGTTTTGTATTTATTTTTTAGAAAAATATCATCACCACCTAGCCCATCATGGAAAACATCATCAGCATGTTATGTCCATTGTTGGTTCGATATTAATAAATTTACAAAACAAGTTAGACAAAACCTAATGCATTACATTCAGACCAGGGCTATAGTATGCACCAAGCTGCCATATAAAAGAGCTTTCCCATGTTTTTAAATCAATAGACCGAATAGTTTTAGGAAAACTCTTTAATACTCTTACTGTGAAACAATTGTTAAAGGTAGTGTTATGTATACGCGCATGGGTGGGCACAGGTAAAATATTATTAATTTGAGAATCTACTGAATGTCTGTGTCCATTCATGCGAGTACGAAGGGGTGTCGTAGTTTCTCCCACATAAAAACTGTTACAAAATCTGCACTCCAGCATATATACGCAATGAGAAGTAGTACATTGTGCGAAATTTTGAATTTTGATGACAACAGGGTTATGATGAGTTTGTATATTGATATCGGAATTTATTATGGGACATGTTTTGCAACGAGATTGGTTGCACTTGTGTGTACCTAACAATGTGTTATTGATCCGTGTATTTTTATTTTTTGCCAAAATAGCTTTTAAATTTTGATTTTGTTTATACGTTACACTAGGGCACGTTTCCAAAAGATTTCGTGTAATATTATTATTTTTAAGGATAGAGAAGCTATCCTTTAATAAATTTTGAATTTTGTATGCCCCGTGAAAGTATGGTATTATAAGCCGAAGGGAATTTTGTTGTTGTGTGTGTATAGCGTTTGGAGTGTTAGAAGGCCTGTTCATGTGTTTGTGTAAAAAGTTTGGGGGATAATCGCGCCTACATAACCCATTGAAGATTTTGCCTTGATATTTAGCCAAAGATGTTGAATTATTACAAATTCTTTTACCGCGGATAGAAAGTGAATGTGGTATAGACCGTTTTGTGTGCGACGGGTGGCAACTACTGTAATGCAGATACTGTAACTTGTTGGTTTCTTTAAAATGAACAGAAGTTGAAATATTATGATTATTATAAGTAATATCTACATCTAAAAATGTTATGTTAGTTTTAGAAATTTCATGAGTGAATCTTAGACTGCTAAATGAATTTAGTTGACTAAGGAATGTATTAAGAGTTTGTAAACTATGAGGCCAAATCATGAAAATATCATCTATGAATCTTAACCATGTTAAAGGTTTGAGAATTTGACTATTTAAAAATTTTGTTTCGAGAGAACCCATATATAAATTTGCATAAGAAGGTGCCATGCGCGTACCCATGGCAGTGCCTTTCTCTTGGTGATAGAATTTATTATCAAAAGTAAAATAGTTATTGGTTAAAACCATTTCTGCTAAATTTAGTAAAAATTTTGAAGAAGGCAGACGCGGGTTTGGGCGGCTATCGAAATACTCTTTTAGGGCATACAAACCTTCGTCATGTGGTATATTAGTATATAAGGACACAACATCTATAGTTACTAAGAAAATATCATTACAATTTGGAATATGAATATTTTTTATAATATTTAAAAAGTGGTAAGTATCTTTAATATGCGAATCTAAATTTTTTACTAAAGGTTGCGCATAAAAGTCTACAAATGATGATATTCTTTCGGTAGGACAATCATAAGAAGCTACAATTGGTCTACCTGGATTACCAGGTTTGTGTACTTTCGGCAACATGTAAAAATGTGGTGTCCTCGGATTAGAAGGAATTAAGGCCGAAATATCATTGTCAGAAAGTCCTTCATCGGACGCATTTATGTAAATATAATTTTGAATTTCAATAACTAACTGTTCACAGGGGTCAGCTGTAACAGTTGTATAAAATGACACGTCATTTAGTTGTCTTAGACCCTCATTAATGTAGTCAGTTTTGTTAAGTATTACTGTAGTAGATCCCTTATCTGCTGGTAAAACCATTATTGATTCATCATTTTTTAATTTTGATAAAGCTATTTTTTCGCTAATGGATAAATTTTGATTACTACTTTGAAGGGAATTTATAAAGTTAGGATCCGAAATTTTATGTAAAATATGATTAATAAATGTATCGATGGGATGACCAGCCGGTAACGGAGGTGGTTCATTTCCCGAAGGTAATTTAAATTTTTGCAATGCCTCATGCAAACCATTACTATTATTGCCAGATGGTACGCGATTATGCCAAAAATATTTCCATTTTAAGTTACGACCAAATGTTAATATATCTTTAGTAATTTCGAAAACATTAATTTTGTTAGTCGGGCAGAATGTCAGTCCCTTAGATAGCACTGACTTTTCTGCGGAGTTAAGAATTTTAGATGATAAATTTATTAAATTACTTTCGTTATTTGTGTTTGTCCGTACTAATCGTTGTTGTTGATTACACGTACGGATAGCTTGAGGCATACAAAATAAACTAGACAAGTTTGTTGGTTTAAGATTTAAAAAGGAAGGAGTTGAAATCTGATTATGAAATGGAATCGAAATATTTTCATTTCGATACGATCTGATTAATTTGGAAAATTTTAATAGTAATCTTTGTCTATCTTTGACTTGTATACCTCTAGCTCTATTTAAGATATCACTTATAATTTTATTTAGATGTGGAAAAGCTAGCAACGAAGCCTGTATAGTGTCATCTAAGTTGTTTTTGTGATGTATGGACAGATAGTAGTATTGTGTGTGTAATAATTGTGTGGTTTGTAAAGCATGTATGTATTGTAAGTCAGTAAATGGTTGTCTCACATCAGGAGGTATGGCATCCAGTGGCACACTGTGTATAAGAGTTTTAGGAGCTATGCCATATTTAAGACATTCTCCCAAAAACTCATAATGACCAAAGAATTGTGCCAATTTGTGAGCATGAAAGTCGATTTTTTTAATAATCTCCCTCATGCACAATTCGGATCAATTCCCGGTGTAATGTAAAATAAATCATATATAAATAAGCTAATCTTTGTAAAAAGGAAGGCGCACGGTGTCGGGAACAGCGTAGCCTCCCCGCCCTCGCTTGTGTCGGCTACGTAGCGCAAAGAGCGCGCCGACGACAGGTAGGCGAATCGTATGAACGATAAGAATTATCTGAAACAAATAAAGTGTGTTAGATGTGTTTCTTACTTGGTAAAATATATAAATTGAAGCTATAAAATTTTATTGCCAAATATTTCGCCTCTCTATGGAGCGGCGTCATCAGTGACAGTGACTGAAGGTCTTTGTCATAAATTTTGAAGAAGTAATTTTATGTCTTTTAGCAATGGTAAAGGCAATGCACTATACAGTTTTGTATTTATTTTTTAGAAAAATATCATCACCACCTAGCCCATCATGGAAAACATCATCAGCATGTTATGTCCATTGTTGGTTCGATATTAATAAATTTACAAAACAAGTTAGACAAAACCTAATGCATTACATTCAGACCAGGGCTATAGTATGCACCAAGCTGCCATATAAAAGAGCTTTCCCATGTTTTTAAATCAATAGACCGAATAGTTTTAGGAAAACTCTTTAATACTCTTACTGTGAAACAATTGTTAAAGGTAGTGTTATGTATACGCGCATGGGTGGGCACAGGTAAAATATTATTAATTTGAGAATCTACTGAATGTCTGTGTCCATTCATGCGAGTACGAAGGGGTGTCGTAGTTTCTCCCACATAAAAACTGTTACAAAATCTGCACTCCAGCATATATACGCAATGAGAAGTAGTACATTGTGCGAAATTTTGAATTTTGATGACAACAGGGTTATGATGAGTTTGTATATTGATATCGGAATTTATTATGGGACATGTTTTGCAACGAGATTGGTTGCACTTGTGTGTACCTAACAATGTGTTATTGATCCGTGTATTTTTATTTTTTGCCAAAATAGCTTTTAAATTTTGATTTTGTTTATACGTTACACTAGGGCACGTTTCCAAAAGATTTCGTGTAATATTATTATTTTTAAGGATAGAGAAGCTATCCTTTAATAAATTTTGAATTTTGTATGCCCCGTGAAAGTATGGTTTTATAAGCCGAAGGGAATTTTGTTGTTGTGTGTGTATAGCGTTTGGAGTGTTAGAAGGCCTGTTCATGTGTTTGTGTAAAAAGTTTGGGGGATAATCGCGCCTACATAACCCATTGAAGATTTTGCCTTGATATTTAGCCAAAGATGTTGAATTATTACAAATTCTTTTACCGCGGATAGAAAGTGAATGTGGTATAGACCGTTTTGTGTGCGACGGGTGGCAACTACTGTAATGCAGATACTGTAACTTGTTGGTTTCTTTAAAATGAACAGAAGTTGAAATATTATGATTATTATAAGTAATATCTACATCTAAAAATGTTATGTTAGTTTTAGAAATTTCATGAGTGAATCTTAGACTGCTAAATGAATTTAGTTGACTAAGGAATGTATTAAGAGTTTGTAAACTATGAGGCCAAATCATGAAAATATCATCTATGAATCTTAACCATGTTAAAGGTTTGAGAATTTGACTATTTAAAAATTTTGTTTCGAGAGAACCCATATATAAATTTGCATAAGAAGGTGCCATGCGCGTACCCATGGCAGTGCCTTTCTCTTGGTGATAGAATTTATTATCAAAAGTAAAATAGTTATTGGTTAAAACCATTTCTGCTAAATTTAGTAAAAATTTTGAAGAAGGCAGACGCGGGTTTGGGCGGCTATCGAAATACTCTTTTAGGGCATACAAACCTTCGTCATGTGGTATATTAGTATATACTACATAAAAATGTAATGTCAAATATTGACAGTTAATTGTTGTTTTTTTGACGTAAATAAAATAACAGAAACAGCTGTGTTTGTGTAATATATTTGTGATTTTTATTTTATTCATGTAAGGATAATTGTAAAGTTATAATAAAATGAATGAAGAAATTGATGAGTATGATATATATCATCAGGACTTTACTACCGTGTCAGATTGGGAAGTATTTATTGCGCGAATAGAGGAAGTGTTAAATGACTGGCATTTATCTAAATCTACTATTGAAAAACGACCACACGAATTTACTTCGAAATGGCTTGAAACATCAGAGCACATCACCTTCCAAGGTCTACGATTTACGATATCATACCACTCACTCGAACCAATAACGCCATCAAATTCTGAAGAGAAACCCAATAATGTCATTCCTTTGTCCACGCGTCTGCTAAACGGAGTTTGGGATGCAAATAAAATATTTATGGATGAGTCAGATGGAGGAGCATTCCCAGTTTCCTCATGGTATGGCTTGAAGCGATTTGTAATGTTAAATCCGCAACACCCCTTACTAGATGAAAGCCAAATTAGGCTAGTTATGAGTTCAATTAATATTGCATTTTCAAATGTTGATTGTGGTGTGCCCTTGTTTTTAAAAGTAAGAGAACATTGGCAGCAATGTTATTTGGGTTTATTTGAGGACAAAGAATTTAGAACAAATTTTGATACTATTCACTTAAAGCGAATCCCAAATCAATGTCTTCATTTAAATGGATTAACAAGTTTATTTAAAGGAAAAATTTCTTCACCTGTTCCGCTTACTCCAGTACAAATGTCTGCTAAATTCTCTTATGAATTAAAAGATATTGATACTTTTTCTTGGAAAAAAACCTTTGTGGATGAAGATTTATTTATTGATGAAAATTCAGATAGAATAATTAAGTTACCATTTGGTTCAGATCAAAATCCTATTAAAAGTGTATTGTTGCATGTTATGTGGCCTAAATTTGTAGAAAATGCAGTTATGGATTCTTCTACTTATTCTGATTTTGATCCCATAATGGCCCCAGTTTGGACTATAACTATTAAAATGAGAGAAGATTTTGATTGTCTGCTTTCACAGAGTATAAACAGATTAATGGATTTATATGCATATGATCAGTTGATTATGGATGAATTGGGTTTAAGCCGAAGCTTGGGATTGGTAAATCCTCTTCATAAGATCACAGAAGCTCCAATCACTATATCAAAGTTAGTGAAAGCAGCTATAGGTTCTTCTGGTTCTACAGAATTTAAAGGACCTATTTCAGATGATACATTTATGCCTATTTTATATTATATTTTTCCTGATGCCAGTGATGATGATACTAATAATTATCAAGAAGATGTAAGTAGTCTTAATTGTAGTTCTGTTGTTATATTTATATCCTGTGAAATATTATTATACTAATTATAAATCAGTATATTTCTATAATTTCTTTTTGTTTCCAATAGCCACAGTATGCAGATACAAAATTATGCAGTTATATTAAAAGCAGCCCAGTCAATTACCTTGTATGGAGATTATCTTTAGCCGCCATGCGCCTGCATGACATGGGAGGTCTCCCATTTTTAGCACATTTATGGTATGAATTCACTCAGGAACTACAGTACAGATGGGAGCGACAAATTATGATTCCGGGGTAAGTGGCAATATAATATTGAAATAATTCACTCCTCAATAAGTAAAATTTATATTATTTATTGTATGCAAACAAAAGGTGTTCTGTACATTGTATTATTATTATTATTTTATAATACTAGTTGCAAGCTTTTTCAGAATTATTTATTATACTATTATGCACATAAATTCAATGAAAATGGAACTATATTTATTTTTACACATAATAACAGATAATAACTAGGACATTTCACATATATTGCCCTGGTCACAAACCAGTCGGGAGGCCTGTACCATGACTACCAGAAACAATGATACTTAGACTATTACTAACTGATTAGTTGAAGCCCATTCTTATTTCCATTGAATTTATGTGACAGAACTATAGCTCTACCATTAGTTTTTGCTATTATATTATCATGTGTCAAGCGACTAATAGGATCACTTTACTTTTTAAAATAATACAAATAAACCTTTCCTATTCATAGAAACTATCATATAAACTTCTTAATAATAATTTCTAATTATCATCTATATTAATACAATAGCAAAACTCATCGGGAGATCTACTGGTGTTTTCATTTCATTCAGTGATATACATTAAGATAATAACATGTTCCTAGGTTCCTACATATTAATCTATTTGTAAGAAAATAACAGTCTAAGAAGTTAATGGTGTCATTTATCTGCATTAATGTAATGGTAGTGTTCCTTCTTAATTTTAATAACACAATTGTGCAATAAAATAAACATTAGATTTTAAAATAACTATACATATTTTACATAGATTTCTACCTATATACAGTTTATAACCTATTACTAATACATGACCTATAAGCTATAATTTAATACTAACTTCAATTAAACATTTTTGGGGTTCTGTAATAAATAAAAAAAAAACGGAACTCATCTAATCACTCACTCTGTCTGTCTGTCCAGACCAATATCATGAAAATTGGTTAAGGCAGAAAGGAAATAAAAAACAATGCTCCCAAAGTAGAGGGAGTTTGATCTCATAATAATATTACTATCCTCTAACCAATTAAAAGAAAGCTGAATTTTGAATGATACAAATATTCCAGATTTTTTGGAACTTCACGGTCGTGTTCACACCAAAAGTAGTTCCAATATAGGCTAGTTGTTAGTCAGAGGTCAATTATTATTATTATGTTGGTAATTGTATATCTTTCTGTTTTAATATATACTTTAGTATTATTAATAATATTAAAAAAGTTTATTTTTCTAATTAAAAAAAAAAGCAAAACATTTGTCCAACACTGAAAGATTAATAAGTAGAATGATATAAAAGTTAGTTCTTTACCATTTTTTTTAATAGATCCTCGAAAACTATGAATTATATGTAACGTATTATTTACGGCGCGACGGTTAGGAGTACCCAGCGGTGTGGTTTTATTTATATCTAGCCATAGTCGATATTTTGAGTCGCGGTGTTTGTTTAGACAGAATAACCCATCTGTAAACAGTTTCACAAGTTAATATAGTGAAATTGGAGTGACTGCGGTACCATAGCAGTGTTGTCAAAGAAATGGTACACACCGGATTTTAAACTCGTGATAACTGTACAAGTTGAAGGTCTAACCAACTTGGGCATAACCTAAGCCCCTTTTTTTTTTTTGTTTTTGTTGTAGGGAATTGCTATTTACAAACCCTCAATTCTTTATTTTGTTTTATTAAAATGTTATAATAATACAGGGGAAGAATGTGTGACTAGTTAAATTATAGGTATGTGTTGAATGAAAGTAAAAATATAATGAAATTAACTACAACAACAATTTCTATGACTGGCAAAATTTTATTTTAATTTATATTATTTTTATTAATACTCTTAATATTTTCGCTATCCTGCCTAAATAAGCATATTCCTTAATCCTGTTATGCTTTACTTATATGACTAGCCGATATAGTAAAGTGTACCTAGGTATACATTTTATAAATTGTTATAAGAAAATATAAATAATTTCTCACACATATCGACAAATCACACACTTAGTTCAAAATTAAAGTTATGCATCTCCCGCTTAATAACACCCGACTATTGCACACACCAGTGAACTTGTTCACGTGGTGGAATCGTCGGCGTTGTAATGCTCCCTCAGTAGTTCCCACGGTGGGCCAGGTCTTTCGGCGGCGTCAAGCTCGCACGACGAGGTGTATGGCGCGGTGAGCAGCGGCGACAGCGAGCAGGGCGCGCGCGGCGTCCGCACCCTCCGCATCTGTCCGCCGCCCCCAGGCTATAAGGGCACCAGGCCCCCGCGTGCCGTTGCATTCCGTGCCATGTAGATGTCCATGTCATGGTCGGTCCAGTTGTCAGACGTGTCACAGTATCCCATTCCCAGGGACCCCACGCTGTACCGACTGGCAGGCCGGGAACGCGAGCGGGGTCTCCGGCGGGAGCCCGAAGTTCCTCCGGTGGCCCCACCCGCCACGCCGCTCAATGATAACCGAGAAGCGCGTTCTGAAGCGGCCCCCAATGACTGACGAGATTGTCGCAAATCTGTAACCATATTTAAGTATTTCATTTCATGGTTATGGTTTAAATTTGGTTAAATACTTCATACTTTTATATATATATACCTGAACGAGATCCAAGAAGACTTCCTGGGTAACCCGGAACTCCATATCTACCAGAGTGCGAAAAGCTATTTTGAGATTGTCCATCGGCTAACGATCGTGTTCTACCTGGACGGCCCGGCATTGGTTCTGGTGGAATTGGCTCTGTATAAGTCCGAGCTCTTGGAATAGATCGTGCACTGTAGGCGGAAACCTGATCCCATTCACGTTGTTTTCCAAAAGCGCCTAGAGTTGCTAAGGAAGATAGTGGCCCTCCAGGACTTGGAGTTCCAGCAATTCCACCACAACAGGCGGTTGGCATTTTCTCTGGTGCCTGTGTGTGGAGACGATGAACAGTCCTAGATCTTCTGCGGGAGGCGGCTGCAAACACTAACACCGCAACTACAATTGTTCCGCAAATTGCAGCACTGGCAGCTATTGTAATTTTATCCATATTTGAAGCAGCAGCGGAGACAGTGCGAACTTCACGACATTGTGAATATGGTACCGTCTCTGGACTTACATGAACTTCTTCTAAAGAAATCACGCATACTACCATACATTCCTGAAAAAAAATAGGTCACTGTAATATAATACATGATGCGAAAGTAAGTATATCTGTTTAGGACACTTTCACGTCAAAAGTACTTGTATTCCGATTTGGATTAAACTTGGTAAAGAGGTAGGTAAATTGAAACTTATGGTCAACATAGAGTATTTATTACATTTTAACATGCCTAACCGGGGTGCAGATTGTTGGTTTTTAAAGAGTCTCTTAGAAAAAGTTTTAAAATACACTACAATAAAATGGCTACTTTAAAGATTGTGTAGGTAAGTAAATTTAGTACCATTGTATTGATGCAGTAAGCCACGGGAAAAATATAATGTTAGTCAATTATAACAATAAAATAGCATTACCTGTGATGGTACATTTTTTATCTTAAATTCTCTCTCACTAGCTTCTAAAGGTGGCCCTTGTTTGAAACTTTTATCTCCGAATAATCTATATACGACTCTAAATCCCAAAATGTTTGCTACATCAGAATCCCACTGAATAATAACAGAATTATCTTGTCTATAAGCATTTTTTACAATTACTTCATTAGAATCATCTATTTTCTGTTTTTGTTGAGGAAAATTCATTACAACCGGAGCACGTTGTTGAGGTGCGTGTCGCCAAGTAGGCGCAGCTGGTCGTACTAATGGTATACGGCTCTGTCGCACTGTAGTAGTAGGCAGTTGGGTAGTAGTCGGAGGCCGTGTAGTCATTTCCGTCGTCGTGGAGGTGGTGAAGCTGGTCGTCGATGTACTATTTTCTGTGGTTGATATTTCATTTACTTTCCATTCGTTAGTTTCCTTTTTGGGTTTTACTGGCTCATCAAGTACTCCATTGGAGTCCTTTTCACAAATTAATTCGCTTGGTTCAAGCCCGTAAAAACCTCGATCTTTAAATTGAGGTGGACTACCACAAAATTGAGGGTTTCTTTCTCTTGAAGTAACTTGCAGTTCTCCATTACGAATCCATTCTATAATCCACTTTAACTTACAATCACAATTTAAAAATCGACCACCAAGACTTAATCCACGAAGAGTGTGATTTAGATGGGCTAAGGCTTCCACTGGAACCGTTGTCAAAGGATTGCCGTCTAATGCTAATAATGTTATAGATGGATTATTCAGAAAAGCTTCATTGGGAAGTTTATTTAATAAATTAAAACCGATATCCAAAACTCTTAAATCGCTCAGGGTGGCTATTGCTGCCGTAGGGAATTCTGGCAATAAATTATTTAGCAAACTTAAAGAAGTCAAGGTGTTCTTAATTCCAAAAAATGCATTGACTCCTAGGTTGTGAATCAAATTTCTTTCTAGATTTAATGCTGTCAACGAATCCAGACCTTCAAAGGTTTTGCTGCCATCGGAGCCAGGCAGTTCTTTAATGCTATTTTGAGAAAGATCTAAGAATGCTAAACTTCGAAGTCCACGAATGCATTCTGGGACCCACTTTTGCTTTGTACCTTTTAAATTTAGATTTTTTAAGGAAGCATCCAATCCAGTAAGAGCATTAGGCGACAGAGTGATATTATTATCGGATAATTTCAATGTTGTAAGTTTCTGTAATGTTTTAAATGAATGGTTAGATATATAAGTAATTTTGTTTTTAGATAGGTCTAGTAGCGATAGATTTGTTAACATTTTTAGTGCCTTTACTGGCACTTCTGTTAGTTCGTTATCTTGCAAATTTAAGTTTTTCATATGCGGTCCTTGTCCTCTAAAAGCGTCTTCAGCTATTTTCCTGATTTTACAACCAGATATTTGAACATTATGAATCTTCAGATTTTTGAAAATATCATTTGTTAGTATCGGGATTGTAGAGTTGTTGATGTATAATAAATCTAATGGTATATCCCGCGCACTAGAATCCAACGCCCTCAGTAATGTTGGAAAATCAACCTGTAACAAAAAAGGCATTTGATTATAAATTAGATAAATGAACTTCAAAAGCGGGTTGAATTTGTTTTTTCAGCCCATGGCTGAATCTTAAATTTATGATAGTGATTTTTTCTAATTGTTTCCTCACCCGCCTCTTGATTTGGCGCAATTGGGCTTTCGCCTGTTTCCAAATTTAAAAAAATCCAACCTCGGTGGACAAAAATTTTGCTTAAATGAAGAATAGGTCAAAGCCGCATTGAACCTCTATTGAAGTACCTTTAAGATTCCATTCGTTTTTCCTTTAAAAAAAATGGTACCTGATATCTCAAAAACCGTTTGAGATAGATAAATTTAATTTGGAATAATAGTATGCTTGCGTGATTTTGCTTGTGTTTTATTATTATTTAGACATATTTGTATTTTAATATTTATATTAACTCATGAATATTTACCTGATCGCACTGGACGGAAAGATCTCGAGCCAAGTTAACTGCGCACACACACGACGCGTGGAGACTTGGTGATCCTTCCCATGGACATTGCGATGTGGCTATGCTGAGATACGTCAGGAGTAGGAGCAGTTCCGACCATGGCCGAGCTCGAATCCTAGTCCGCGCTTTCTGAAACATTTAAGTTTCTTATTATTTGAGAGAAATCCATACCTGACCACATCGGTGGTTTTTCTGTAAAGTATTCCAGGTTTGTTTTTCTGGGTAAATGTAGTATCGTTATTTCTAGTACACTTATAGTACAAGTCTGGACCTTGTTTGTAATAAGGGCAATCTGTGAAACGTTCTAAATAAATAGACCTTCTTCACGAATATTCGATTGTTAAAATGAATTTTGTTTTAAAATTTTAGGTTTAATATTATATTATTAATACAATTATTTTGTAATTAAATTTTTATGTATGTATCATCACGGGTGCCTTACGGCGCCCGAGACCGCCTAGACGGCCCCAGGGTACCCAGCGGAGGGGTTTTAAGGTACAAAATATAATTTATTTCCAAATAATGTTCTAAACTTTTTGAACAAATGATCCTTATTTATTAAATCGAATTACAATAAATATAACAAGTAATTTTAATGTTAATTGTATCCGGAGGTCGTGGGTTCAATTCCCACCCATTGAATAACTATGAGAACGTTTTTCTGTAGTTTGTCAAGTTTATTATGAGATTAGTTGACAAATTAAGATACGATCTTGTTTAAGTTTTGTAACTATTTTTATAACGTGTAAGACTTAAAACACTTTAATCTAATCGTAATAATGTACTTGGGTAGTTATTACAATAATTATTTTGTGTTTCGGGTAAATTAATGTGCCAATAAAAAAAGTAGCAAAGGAGAGAGTTTAAATGACTGTGTTACATAAATACTATTTAGTTAATGACTGACGTAATTTAAAAAAAAAACCTATATATTTAATTATATATAATTGCCACAGTAATAGTTACTTTAAGATATCGTACTATAACTAAACTAATAGACCACTTTAGAGTTTGGTGCTCTTAATCTCAAAAGTGTACTTATAGAGTTATGTAAACAAGTTATTTTCGACCATATGAATTAATAAATAAATAAAATAAATAAATACCATCACGAGTGCTTATTTGGCTCCCGAGAACCATTTAAACGGCCTCAGGGTACCCAGCGGATGGATTAACCCGTCCTCATTTCGCCGATGGTATTCGGAGGCAACACCAAACAAGTGGCTTGTTGCGGTGTTTATGATAAAATAGCCTCGTTGTATAAAGCGGTCACCCATCCCAGGCCGGCCTTGTTGTCATCTGCTTAACTTTGTTATCAGTTGCGCAGTGGCTTGACCACTAGGCTAGGGCCGCTTTTTACCATATGAAGTAAAAACATATTTTATGACTAAACCTTAAAATTCAACAAATAATTATTTTAATAATAAGTAGTTATTTATATAAAATTTGACATTTTACTCTTGATATAAGATAAATTAGAGATGGCGAAAGTAGGGGTGAATTTAATCAACATCGGGATGGCATTAATACACACAAATATTGTACTTTTAACAGTTTTAATTTCAAATGCCATCCGATTTAAACTAGTTTAACTATGTTTTTTTTCATTATACTTGAAAAAATCGTTTTTCAGCGACTTTGAAGGGTTGTTTCTAGGATCGGTTGGCAATTTTTTTCCAACGTTTCGTGGTGTCAACAACTCACCATGGCTCATTAATTTTAAAACTTCTTTTTTTATCGCTAGTGCAAAAAATGTCTGTGTGTTTCGGCTGGTAAAAAGTAATAATTATATAATTAAGGTATTACGTTTCAAGAAACCGCATTTTATTCGGTTGATTCGTTCGCGCATACATTCATACATTAGATAAGAATAAATCTTATTGGGAGATAAAATACATAAGGTTTTAAGTTGAAATTAAAAAAAAAATATGGTTTTAAATAAAAAATCAGCTGATAACTGCATTTTGCATTTGATTTTGATCTGATTTGTTTATTATTTTAGTTAATACTATTTGCCTTCCTCACATATTATTTCCTATATATATACATTTATTTATTTATATATTTATGTAGGTACATTATAACATATAATATTATGTATGTATCATGGATACACAATATAAAGGTATGTGTGTATGTATCTATGTCTATGACACATAAGTTGAGGTCACATTCGCAACACTGCAGCAGCTAAAAATCAGCGCTACCAATGAGGTTGCAGCCTATGTTGAGCATAGAGCCCATTTTGTGTCAAAATATGTATTTTTATCTTGTTAATGTATATTGTGTTTGAATTGTATTATTTTTGGAACAAAATAAACCATGTTCTTTCTTTCAAATAAGATAATCTAATCTAAAACGCCGCATGTACTTACCATGTAGCTCTACCATGAGTTTTTGTTAAACAATCTTTCACTTAATGTACAGTTTAACTGAAGGGATCCATCAATAGGTTCCTTGTTTAACAAAAAAACATAGTAGAGATGTGAATGGGAACAAAAAAACGCGCGTACAGTAGCTCTACCATAAGTCTTTGCAAACAGTTTTTACTATAGTCGATAGTAACTATAGATAGGGATCAACCAATAGGATCGCTTTATTTTTTAAATAAACCTCTCTTATTTGTTGATTCCTATCTACAGTTACTATAGAGACTATAGTAAAAACTGTTTGCAATAACTTGTGTTAGAGCTACTGTTCTATGTGTATGTTCGATATGTGCTACGTTACCAATATTGACTAATTATGATGACCACAATTTATTTATTGATTCTGTACTATACCCTAATTTGTTGTCAATACTACAGTGGAGGGACGCGGCGTTTTAGCTTAGATTATCTCTACAATCATTTAAACATTTAAAAAGTTATTGTTTACTATTTAGGTACTGAAAAAGTGTTCATTATGGTATTTTCAGGAGACACTGAATCGATTTTTTGTCGAGGTAGGTGAATTGACGATAAGGCAGCGAGAGTATATTAAAATATACTCGTAATGCAATACCTCATTGTCACCCCCAATTTCGTAATCGCATCATTTAGCCGGCATAGTGGGAGCGATCAATATTGTTTAAGGACAATTATTGATCGATCCCATTCATGGACTTTGTAGGTCTGCTCACCACCAGGTAGATACAAAGTCACATGTCGTGTTCCAATATATAAAAAAAAGTAGTCAATTTGAGGAAGTTTTTTAGGCAAAGAAAATGAAAAAAAAAAATTTGGGGAAAGTGGTTATATAGTAATTGAAGCAAACGTTGTATTAAAATTTTCATTCTCAAGATTTGCCGAGAATTTAAATTGAAGAAATTGCTTGAGATAATTACTACTTTCGTGATAGTGTAATTAAACAGGCAGAGGATTGCCACAAGATCGGTGACATATTCGCTATACTACGCTTTCCACTTTGTAAACTCACGCTATGTATTAGACGTGAAAATGTACCTACTGTTGATTATGTTAATAGCCGGAACAGAGCAGTTAGTATAATTTAATCGTTATTTTCTTGAAGAAAAGAGTTTAATTTCAGTATTACGATTTCAATATTATATATTTTTATATACACACACACTACCATCCTTTGGGGGATAATTTAGTAAGTGGTAAAAAGTTTAGGTCAGGCTGTTGGCACAGTCAACGGCAAAGTTAAGTATACCATTTTAAAGTAAATTGACCCTTAATACAAAGGCATAGACTGCATGGGGGTATACCTTTACCTTGCCGTTGACTGTACCTAACCAACGTTAAATTGAAGTAGCGGAAATGTTTTTTTATAAATAAAAGAAGTTTTGAGCGTTTAACAATATAAAATATATTAAATCCTGTTTAAAGTGGTAAAACGGTAGCCCTAGTGTGAGTTTTTTTAACGTCTACTTTCGCGTTAAATATACTACCGCGTTAACATTTTGACCAATCACACGACCGCATTTCTAGTTCTCAAAATTTCCGCTTGGAGCGCTGAACCATTTCCCATACAAATTTTAGTTAACTCAAACGCAAAGGGGTACTGACGGGCTATTTAACCGCTATCAGCAAAGTAAAACTAGCAAAGTAGATAAAAATAGTTCACTATAAATAAAAACAGATGGCGCTAGCATCACTGAAACTTACAAGAGTTTGATTTAATAAGTTGAGGACGTTACCACGTTACTAGCGGTAACGTTCATAAACTGTTTAGTTAAGTGTTTAATAATGAAGCTTGCTGATAAACTGACAATTGCTTCTTCGCTTGAGGGCTTAAAAAGCATTAAATAAAAATTAGTTTAAATATGTAATTCAAACCACAACAAACTTATAATTAAAGGTTATAAAACTGTTTTTTTTGCTTGAAGTCCCTCTGATATAATTTTTTCGTCGTTGAAATAATGTAATTACTAATTTCCACTTTACCAGCCAGGAATAATGAAATAATATTTAATTAAAAAATATTTAAGTGTTGTCACAGAAGAAATAATAGTACAAGTAGTGTTGTTTAGGATAGTTATTGTTTCATCTCTTGTATTTTGTTTTTGGTCATAAGAGTAAGTAGTAAGTCGTGGTTTAGTGATAGAACACTAATTAGCTTAAATATTTTTATAAGTATGCCGCTCAGTTTTAAAATTAGCTCAATATAATACGAGTATAATTTTTTTCTTGTATGTCACAGTGACACACTTGTTGTATCATTCGCTCTCGACGCGGAGCAAGTGCAGTCTACCGTTGCGTTTCTCACTTGCAACTTTTACAAAGTAACATTGCCAAGATTATTTATTTAATAAGTATAACTATTCCTATGTATTTATTTAAAAATTTCATTGCTCAAATTGAGTTGAAAGGGTACTTACGCAGACATTCTCTATTTATATGCCAGCCTGACTGGTATATACTATTTCTCAGTTTCTCTATATAGTATATAGAGAATGCCTGCGTACGATTAATAAAATATTATTAAAAATTACTATTCGAGGCTTCGAGCGAAGCGAGTCCTACCCTTATACCCTACCTAGTACCGTCATCTATTATAAGGTTTAAGTTTATTAATGATTTAATTGATTCAAAATCAATTTGAGGAATGAGAATAAAAATAATGAGAATTTTTAGAAAATCTAAAATCGAATATTATTATCAAATCGCCCTTATAAATATTATTTACTACGGTTATTAATTTAATTATGATAGGAGGATTAATTAATATTATTTGATTATTCAACCAATTATTGAGGATCTTTCGTAAAGATAGGAGTCAGAAGGATTTTTAGCCCGCCAAGCGTAACATTCGGCGGCGGACATCACACAGACGCGTGCCCAATCCGATCATCATACTCCGTTAACCTTTGGAAAGATCAAAGAATTTACTTGAAAAAAATACCATGGATATATATTTTGAATCAAAGCATAGTGCTCTTTTTATTTACTAGTGGCGCCATCTGTGGTAAAATTTTGGAACTAAAATATTATATAGTTTTTGTAGCTTTAACAATGTGAATGTTTAATTTTAAAGTATTGGTTATTGTAAAAAAATGGCTCAGATTAAACAGAATAACTCATAGGTACCTGTAATGAAAATAAAGCAGAGGCTCTACCATGGGTTTGCGCATTGTAGAAACATTTACGTATACGTGAGCAACAACCAATAGGATCGCTTTATTCAATTCTGTTACCAAAAATAAAGCTATCCTATTGGTTGTTGCTGACGTATACGTAAATAATACGTTACGTTTCTACAATGCGCAAACCCATGGTATAGCCTCTGGTTCCTTAGAATAATAAAACTCTTTGACCGTGTCCAACAGAAGAACAAAATCAGAATTTCTGCTAAATCCTGAGCAGTAGTGCAGGGTGTAAAACGCGCTATTAGCGAGTTGTGAGGTGAGAAAAAATATTATCATCGGAAACAATATAAGGCACTAATTGCCGACGCGACGCTCAAAAAACTGCCATGCCAAATCAGAATAGGTAGGCCACGTGCACCATATGCCCGATTAGTTATGCGCTACACCAGCACCAAGACCGTGCTGCAGGTGCCACTCATCAGAAAGAGCAACGTGGAAGGGGATCCAAAAGATGGAAGGATGAGCATAGCACCTTTGCATGACTGGCTCAACAAACCAGCGGTGATATACAGAGTCCTTCAGGATGTTGAAGATTATTCAGTCTTGCTGCGAAATGATGACTAAACATAAGTTATACGTGGGGATGATAATGAAGACGAATAAAATGCTGATAGTCAGAACAGCATAACAAATAGTTAACAATTTAATAACCTAAAGACCTTTCAAGTTGACTAAGATTTAGAATTTCATCACTGACAGTGCAGTCACGAAGACTATTATAAAATAATGGGATACTTATCCCCGCCCGCTATAGCAAAGCACACAATAGTTGACGAAGCGTAACAAAAGCCTTGTGGTAATGGGATAATAAATGCAAATAAATTGACAATTGAGAAGTTAACCAGTTTCGCAACAACTGCTTTCACCAGGAACTTTAAAATCATACTTTGTATCACTAGTATCTTATTATAGTGAAAATTCAGAATGAAACACTGTCATATTTTGAGTCATAAATATGAGAAAGATAAGCGATTATAAGCTAATGTACTTAGATTGTTTAGTAGATAAATTTACATTTTATAATTCTTAAAATAATTCCATATTATTAAGAAAAATATAATGGCATTCTTAATTAATTTTACAAATTTCTCAAGTCATTAGAAGAATTAACAAGATATGGAAATAAATTGTGGGATCACGGAATTTATCTACTCTTCGAAATGATGGTCTTGTTGAAGTAAATTAGAATGAGCTTCTTTATTTTTTTACTAATTGTTTGCCAGCGTTAGAGACAGTAAAATTAATTATTTACCGAAAATAATGTAAACGATTTCTATCATCCTATGTAAAGAGGATCAATTATAATTCGTCTTAGACAAACGAACAGTATTATGTTGAACTGTCGGAAATAATTAAAATTAATTCAATTGTTTGCATAAATTGTAAATCTAGCATTACGTCAATAATTTTAATTGTGCACTGATCTGTGATACTATTATATCAGCTTTACGTGCACGTCGATCTAATTGCAAAGAACTATTTCCGAAACGATAAAACACGCGATGCGTAAACCGTAGGGACGTAAAGATCTAACGGAACCAGAAACAATGCATGAGGCACTATCTCACGGAGGTATTCATAATAAGATATGCGACTGTGATGTAAATCATTGGTCGCCTACTAAATATCACTATCAGGCCGATTTTTGCTCATGGTGTTATCAAAATTTAATAATGGGCTTCCGAGAAAAAAGTTAATATTATTTTTGATTTCGAAAATAGTAAGAAATATGGACTAATTTCTTTTTATCAATTAGAAAATACTGGTTATTAAGATATCGTTACCGAGAAGCGAAGTGAAAATTTCGGTCCGATAATACTCTACAGTTTAAAAGTAATACGGTAAGTATACGTTTTTCTTGAAACTCATCTTCTCTACAAGAAATCTTGTAAAGCTTTATTTTTATTACCTATAAGCATAGCAATGAAATTTAAAATTAATACTTTTTTCTTATTACTATCGCTGCAAGATAGATAAAAAAAAATGGTTATGTAAGTTTTTTTTTTATAGAGGTGCATATTGTACCACTTATCCAATAGTACAGTTTTCATTCAATGTCTATTATGTCCGATTTCACTAACGATCCCTAACTTTAAAGGAGCCCCTAAATAAGAATTTTGACATATTTGCTATGCAACAACTGTCATTAATTGTTCCTTAACTTAGTTAGGGGCTCCCTAAAAGTTGGTAAAATCGGGCATTAGTATATTATAGCGTGCTTGTGACGTCACACAGCTATTATAGATTTCCAAAATTAATATCTCATAAACCATAAACCAGTTTTATATTTAAAAAATAAGCGAAATCAGGTGTGCGATTCTCGCGCATTCGAGATTTTTAAACGAAAAATGACTAAATATGCCATTTTTCGTTCAAAAATATCGAACATTAAACGAAATAAATATTAATTAATTAATATATAAATATTGAACGAAAAATGACATATTTAGTCATTTTTCGTTTAAAAATCTCGAATCGAGATGAATCTCGAAAGCGCGAGAATCGCCCACCCTTATTTTAGGCTATATTTTCGAAAAATTTTGTCAATTTCTTATTTTTTTATTATCGCCGGAAGAACATTTTTGTTTGGAACACGATTTTAACTGTTTTCGTTATTCTTAATTATTTTTTCAAGATCAGGCGATAAATTTGGTTTTAACCTTACAAGATTTTTTTTCCATTTTATCCCACGCTTTATCCACTATCTACTCGTATCCTTTATAAAGTCATTTTCAACTTCAAGTACTACTTATTTCTTAGCTGTGCAAAAAAAAAAAAACTTAAAACTATTTATAACTTCAAAACTCACTGGGAAAGTTTATAAATTTAATCAAAGATCAAGTGAAAGTGAAACGACGATGATGACTCTACCTTTGAGTATTTTAAGGCTTCGGGTACCGTTAGCAGCAAAATCTTAACACATGTAAATGGGACAGCGGTGCGCGAGATGTCACGAAACACCGAGCTCTATACAAATTGTAATATGCTGATAATGCTTACATTAGCGAACATGTTTGATTTTTATCGAAATAGAAAACTTATACATTATGGATTTTTATAAATATACATAGTTATTTACATATGAAGTCTTAGTTTGAGTTTTCTAACTATTACTTTGCGATTGAGTTAACTAAAATTGGTATGGAGTATATTGAAATTAGTATAAAAAATTGCTACATTTTATACAAATTTCAGCGCCTCTGCCGGAAAATTTGGGAACTAAAATTGATTGAGTTAACTAAAATTAGTATAGAAAATATCACAACGCGTCTATCGGAAAAGATTGAGTTAACTAAAATTAGTGTAGAAAATAGCACAGCGCCTCTGCCGGAAAAGATTCAGTTAACTAAAATTAGTATAGAAAATAGCACAGCTCCTCTACCGGAAAATTTGGAAACTAAAATTTCGAGCGTGTGTATGGTGAAAATTAAGTAGTATAGTAAACGTTAAAAAAACCTACTCTAAGGGCTACTGATATATTTTACGTTTATCTTTAGAGATAATAAAATAATAAATGTCTCTGAAATAGGTAAACACGACCCAAAAAGCAGTTGCTATGGTCCCTAAATTGGTTTTTGGTTCGGTACAAAGTGTAGCATTATGGAGCGTCTTAATGTAGGTACTCTTAAAAGGCCGAACTTAATTAAGGTTTTAACGTCTTTTAATGGCATCTATATTTTAACTGTCGGGACGCGAAAAACGAAGAGAAATTGTGAGCTCCATTATTATATTTTTCTAAAGTTTTTTTTTTTTTTTAATATGTAGGACAAATTACACATATTGCTCTGCTCACAAACTAAGCTCTAGGCTTGTACTATGTGTACCAGAAGCAACGATATAATACACATTATATTTTATAAACCGACCAGACCATGACAAACTGTACAGAAAAAAACGTACTAATATTTTTTGCCATGGGTGGGAATCGAACCCACGACCTCCGGATACAACGCCAAAGGCGCAACCACTAGTCTACGGAGGCTGAGGTGTGTATTATTATATAATATTTAAATACTAGAGTGCCGTATTTTTAGGTTTTAACTGGTAAATCTTCAATGAAATAGTTTGTTTGATAAATATATTGAATTTAATTTGCTATTTTACAATAAACCTGAAAATTATATGAGCAAAATAGGGATTTCTGCAAACTGTTTCTCTACTTGATTGAATGACAGTTGTATTTTTTACAATCTTTTTACTTGTTTCCAAAATTTCCAGGATTTGAAGTTACATGATGTTAGTATTTTAGACAGTCGGAAAAAAATATATCCACAAAGAATACCATTTAATGTCTAAACTTTGGTTGGTAATTTCTCCACAATACCAATTACACTTAATTTAATAATAATAATAATGTGTAGGACAATTTACACATATTGCTCTGGTCACAAACTAAGCTTTAGGCTTAGACTTTGAAAAGATGTACTTTGGGCTAATATGAGGTTATGTTGATCAAATCGAACAACTTTTCCCATGGAACTATGTGTCGCAAATGAAAATAAAATGCCTTCTCCATACAAACTATAATAGTAATGTTTAAATGTCTTATTTTTTGAGAAGCCAAATTTTTTTTTCATTTGTGACACACAGTTCCATGGGAAAAGTTGTTCGATTTGATTAGCAGAACCTCATATTAGCCCTAAGTACATCCTTTCAAATTCATCCTGTATAAAAAAACTATTAAACCAATTTTGATGAAATAAGATAGGCAGTAAGATTAGCGGATCAACATAAAAATAATCACGTAAATCGGATAAGTGGCACAAACGGACAGACAGACTATTTACATTTAATATGCATTACGGATTAGAGATAATAGTTTTAATAAAAAAAAAATAAACATATTAGTTATATTCAGTGTGATATCTCAATTAAATAATCTTGTCTCAAAGTATAGTAAAATTATTCCTATACGATCATTCCCGAGAGCCAAAAGGCATTCCTGATGGTTTAGTATGTGACCCATTTTCTCTTCTCATATTTATTATACTGGGATGATTTCGTTGATATTTAACGCCGGTACGTGATGAAGATGCCCTCGTTGTGTATGCAGATCAAGTCTGCTTGCGGCATCACTTGAGCCATGTATTTACTCCTATATGTACCTTCAACATATATTACTTGTAACTTCATTTTCCTTCTTTGTTTTTAAAGTACCGCGCTAAGCTCGCCACGTTTTGTGTAGGCTGCGGCCACATTCTGTTTCTTATAACGTGATCGTTAGATTGTCAAAATAACGATTTCCGCTATAGCGCGCTCTCCTTCAATCAGAGTAGTTTTTTAACCTTCGCTGATTGGAAAAGAGAGTGCTAATAACGGAATTCGTTATTTTGACAATCTGACGCTCACATTATAAGAAATATAATGTGGCCGCTGGAATTGCATCGGATATGTAAACATGAAAATCCCTTCGCTGGGTCTCTGGTAAATTATCATTGATGAATAATTTCGTCACTAATACAATTACAGTCAGCGCAAAAATAGTAATTATGAGCAAAACTCCGCTAAATAATAATAATAATATGAAGGCCTAATCACGTAAAAACGTTTTTTTTTTAAATCATTTGGTCATCAATAGCTATTTTCATGAAGCTAAAAAAACGTAGGGGCGCGCGGACGGGCACGGTTTTTACCTTCATGGCTATTTTAGATATAAGGGGTATATTCTTTATTGACGATATTGTTTTTGCTCATAGCAACACTGCCCCCCGAAATCATCTAAATTTACTTAACAGTAACAACCAAAGCATCTTGACGGGGAAAAATTTCAAAAATAATCGGGGTTGTAGGTAATTAGTAATTACTTAAATATGGAAAGACAAAAAATGAATCAAAAATATGGATATTATATATTATATATAGCTTCTGTAAGCTAGGCTGTAGCTTTCTATAGATACACCATAAAATATGACCTTTTTTTTGACGTAGGCACTTTTTTACATGTACCGCTATTTTGATGTCAAAAATGATGTATATCTTTTTGACATAAATCCATTGGATTTATTGGATATACGAGTTGGCCGTTAGAGATTGAACTTAAAAACACTTAGGCCCCTGGTTCGAATCCCGGTGTGTACCAATTAATAATTTAAAAAAATGTGTACATTTGTTTGACAACACCACTATAGTGCCTCGGAGAGCACGTTAAGCAGTCGGTACCGGTTTCACTATACCAACTTGTGAAACAGTTTATAAATGGGTTATTGAGTCAATTCAAAACTTCGCGACGAGCTAGTCACTTGTTCGGTGTAGACTCATACCATCGGCTACGACGAGGTGGGATTAAAAACCCCTCCGCTGGGTACCATGGGCCATCTAGGCGGACTCGGGCGCCGTAAGGCACCCGTGATAATATTTGTATGTGTGTGTATTTATGGGAGTCAACAGGATCAATAACCATTCTAGATTTTAAGTAAAACATACTAATAATTCTCTAGATATTAAATGCGGAACACTAGAGTGTCAACATTAGGGTTTTTTTTCGAACTCTAAAAATATAAATTTGGGTCTAAAATAACTATCTTTCACCTTACCAATTCAGTTTCCACCAGAAAATCTCGGAGTTGGAAGAGATAGATCTGGCATTAAAGTTTCACGCTATTTTCGCTCACAGGTAAGCTTTCGGTTTCAGAACTGACACTTTACAAAACTTTAACGGGATCTTCCACAGACCTTGATCAGTAGACAGGGGTGTGTATCGTCTGAAGTAGAAATCACCCGTGTGTTATTATCACTTATCAAATTAAATTCGGACCACGTTTCTAGATTAATTAAATAGTGTATTGGGTAATATAGAAAATATTTCACCAAATCAGTCATGGAGGGCCCCTAAGTTTCGAGGTTTTTTGTTATTGGCACTGCGTGTGACTTTGTATCTTTCTGATAGTAAACATAGCTTCAAAGTCTGAGTGGGGTCGATCAATGCATTATTATTTAACAGCTCCCACTATATAATGCGAAACCAGTTGCTAAATAATGCGAAATGGGAGGCGTCAAAGAGGAATTTGAATTACGAGTCTATAGCATTGTCGTAAATCAACCGCCCGCTTCGTAACCGCGCCCTCAAAAGACGCTACCACCTCAAGACAAGGAATAGATGCAGTATAGTCTCCTGAAAATCGTTGAACCCACAGATCATAACTAGGTCACTCGACGGTTTTGCATTTGTATAGGCGGTAGTAACGAAACCGGTCGGTCGGTCTAGTAAAGTTGAAGACCTTACCAAGAAAATTATTCCCCAAATGAAATACTGGTATAGCTCCTGGCGTAGGTGTAATGAACCCCTTGAATAAATGAATGAATGACAATTTTTTTAATGCACAATAACTCACTATTGAACTCGTACGTAGGCGAGCTTAATGCCTTAGGCATTATCTACCAGCTAACCTGGGAGATTGACCAATAACAGGAAGAGTGCTAATGCAAGCCATATAATACATATACAGGTGAATTTTTCAAGTGGGCCTTCAAGGCCAATTCTAAACTAAAAGGAATAGCGAAAAATGCTCAAAGCAACACATATCAGCTGGTGTAATAATACAGATGAGTTTTTTTTTTCAAGATCAATCGTTTCGATTCCCACCTAGGAGAATAAAATTAAAAAAAATCTAATGATGCAGTTTATCAAAATCGGCCCGAGACTCCTTTAAGCATTTTTCCCTATTCCTTGTACTTGATTCAGTACTCAAACACGACCGACGATACACATAACCGACTTCTTCCTGACTACTGCACGCGACTCGCGTATGGTCGCTGCTATCCGAATGTTTCTTGTCGCGCGACAGAGCAGCGGTAGTTGGCCGCGCCTGTCTGCCGTAATTCGAATGCTACCTTCAGATTTGGCCTTGAAGGTTCACTTGAAAAATTCACCCTGTATAATACGAGGATATATAAATAAATGATTATTGCAAGTGTTTTAATAATAATATTAATACGTCTTAGTACGACCACGTGTGTCGACCATTCTACCCTGATTCATGTTCTGTGGATTGTTCGTTGTTTTCAGAATGATTGATTCAATACCAGCGGCGAAATCCACTCCGGATCTATTGAAAATTTATATACCTTCTTTCGATTTTGCTTGAGTTTTATTCCTTTAAACGTATTTTGGTTTCTATTAATAATACAAGATATAGGTTATTGATCATCATTTTTTAGGTTGCTTTTAGAAGTTGAAATCTAAAATCCTAATATTCTGACTTCCTGTATGATACAAAGTATATTTTTTATCCATATTAATATTAATATGTGTCTGTAGATGCAAAATGCGCCAAGTGACCCGAGACCATATTCTGAGGCTCTACCATAGGTTTGCGCATTGCAAACCTATGGTAGAGCCTCTGTTTCTTTTAAAGTTAACGTTAGATTGTCAAAATTACGAAAGTACAATGGTCACGACACGAAATGCTAAACTTTCAAGACAAATGTATCTATAAATATTACAAGGGAATAGAGTTCATGATTTTTTAGTGTTCGTTGTTGCTGATTGTTTAACGTTCTATATATATATATCATCACGGGTGCCTTACGGCGCCCGAGACCGCCTAGACGGCCCCAGAGTACTCAGCGGAGGGTTTTTAATCCCACCTCGTCATAGCCGATGGTATGAGTCTACACCGAACAAGTGGCTAGCTCGTCGCGATGTTTGAATAGCCTCAATAACCCATCTATAAACAGTTTCACAAGTTGGTATAGTGAAACCGGGACCGACAGCTTAACGTGCTCTCCGAGCCACTATAGTGGTGTTGTCAAACAAATGTACATAAATTTTTAAATTAAAAACTCATTGGTACACATCGGGATTCGAACCAGGGACCTAAGTGTTTTTAAGTTCAAGGTCTAACCAACTCGGCCACCACGTATATTTATAGAATTTTGTTATTTTGACAACCGTTTCGGTTATAAGAAACAATATGGCAGCTGGTCATGTGTCGGTTTTAGTATACCGATTTTTTAGAGACTACTACCATTGATCGTTTAAGGGTGTAGTTACGAAACGGGCAGTCGGTATGACGACGATAAAGCAGTGAGGATACTCGTAAGTCGTAATGCAAATTCGTATATTATAAATTGTATTATAGGAAAAAAAAATATCATGAAAGGTAGGTCATTTAGCCGGCATAGTGGGAGCATTCATTAGCATATCGTTAAACAATAATATGTTGATCGATCCCATTCATGGACTTTGTAACTGTTTACTATCACGTAGATACTAAGTCACATGCCGTGCTCCAATAAAAAAAAATGCTTGTAAATGTTTACATTAAATACATATTTTTGACTTTTGACAAAGCGATTTTATATTTAGCAGCGACTATTAATCCGACCCTTAGATTTCGGGTCATATAATAATGTATTAATCATGAAGCTAAAAAAACGGTAGCGGCGCGCGGACGGGCACGGTTTTTACCTTCATGGTATTAATGAATTAAAAAACTAAATTTTGACAGTTACTTGGACCCTAAGACTGCGGGTCAAATATCATGTAAGATCCCGGCTCTTACATGATATTTGACCCGCAGTCTAAGGGTCCAAGTAACTGTCAAAATTTAGTTTTTTTCTACGACTATTAATCCGACCCTTTCACTGCGGGTCAAATATCATGTAAGAGGGAGGCTTTTACATGATAATATTGTTGCTAACAAATCGGTAATGAATTAGAAAACTAAATTTTGACAGTTCCAGAAATGGCTCATGCTAAGCAACGATTATTAATCCGACCCTAAGATATCGACAGTGTGTGAGGTGTGTCTCTAATTAAATGTTTGTTAACAGTCTAATTAAAACCTCTATATATTAATAGGAAAAGTTAGTAAGGGGACAGTTTGCCTTATTACATGAGAGACTTGACTGGACTCGGTGTGTGTATAGGACTGTTTACTCGTATTTTCTCTTGTCGACCTTAAACATTTATTTTTAGAAAGCGCACGTGTGTAATTTTCTACCTACCAACTGAGTTACTGATAACAGTTGCCTAGTGATTACTTAATATATTTTTTTTATCTGATAATGGTTATAGTCATAGGTTATTTATTACATAAATTTTATTAGCCTAGAACAATAATAATGGATCCATAAAAATATATAATACCTTTTATTTATTATTTTTAAAAGAGCACAACATGTGATCTTGCATCTACCTGATGTTAAGCACTATGCAGTGATAGCAACCAGAGGATGCATACAGGTGCTTAAGATCCCATTGATACATGGGCTTATTTTAAGATCCAATTTATTTTAAATTAAACGGCAGATACAACCGCGGCGCAGAGCTAGTAAAAAAAAATATATTTGTATTGGTTTCTGGTACACATACCCTCATACTAACATAGTATAAGGGTCATTGAGGGTACTACGAGTACGGTACCCTTTAAAACTTTAAACATTTGTTCTTAAAATAAATAAATCTTAAAACAAGTTTAATCAGAAATAAAAGATGAAAATCTTTTTACGTAAAAAGGTCTATAAGGTATAGATCTAATGCTCAAATCCTACAGATTTTGTAACGTAAATATTTTTTCCTAGTTTTCCTGTATATTTTTAATAAAAAATATATGTTATAAATAAATAAAACTTTATTAAGCATACTTAAATAACATTGCATACCTAATTAAAACTATCTTAAAATTAATACATATTTGCAATCAAGTTGGGTAGGTATACATTCAAAAGCAAACTATTACCTCCCGCGCTAGTCGATAGTGTTACGGCAAGGTAGTGGTAGATTCTCGCTTCCGATACAATGAGACATTAGGTACCTACATTGATTCTTTACAAATGCAGATTATGATGAGCTATAATGACAATTATTGTTACATTGTCTTTTCCATCCCTTTGTTCAATATGAACATATATGATATTATTTATCATGATTTAAATAAAATATTTTAAAGCCATGTCCTTTCTATGACGTAATAAGGTCGCAATGGACTATTTACTTCGGTAGTGCCTTTGAGTTTGTCAATGTATTTCTAATTGTGTATGTCGTCTGAACTAATATCAACACTTTAAATTAAATAACTTGAATATAAATTAAACATTGTTAACAATACAATTATCCAGTGATTCTCTAATATTTGTATGAAAGAATTACTCAATACAGATATTCCGTAATCGAGAAAAAAATATATTTAGGCAAAAATATCATTGATATATTATTTTTTTTACAGAAAGGGCACCAACAATAATAAATATCCTAAACAATACAATTAAATAACGAAGATTGGTATATCGTATACCTTTTGTATATTTTTTTTATTGCAGCACGGCATGTGACCTTATATCCACCTGGTCGTAAGCAGATCTACAAAGTTCATGATTGGGGTCGATCAATACAGTGCAGCAGTGTTGTCTAACAATATTAATCGCTGTCACTATGCCGGCTAATGATAAATGATGCGGTTACTAAATGGGCAACGACAAATATGTATTTGCATTACGAGACGATATTAATATCGTAACCGCGTCATGAAAGGATACCTTATTTATAAGTAGTTAGTTCTTTTAATACATACAAATTTTTTTACTTACTTTACTTTTAATACATTACATTTTCTCTTAGGGCCGGCTCGACCAAAAGGCAGCATAACTTTACTGGGGAAAGTCATATTTTCTTATATATTAAAATATTATGCTCAGTATAATTATTTGTATGTGATTTGACGTTACTAAACTTGATATAAGTTATGCCTTCTTTTGGTCGAACTGGTCCTTAGAGTGCTATAAAATTTCTATCACCTGGATCTATTATTGTTGTCTTATCATAGTTATTAACTTTGGTAATAACGGTTGAGTATCATCAGGAATAATCTGGATCAAATGTTATTGCGGTGAGTCACAAAGAGGCTAATCTTCCAGTGGTGTTTGCCTCTATGTCACACCGCATGTGAGCTTTCTCTAAGTTGCCAATTGTTTCCGACTTGATGGCATCTCGTTAGAGCGGTGTCATAGTTTTCGTTTCGCTTATTGTATGCTCAGAATGCTCAGAATTAGTTCTATCTTTGTTTTCGTTACGGGTTATTTACTGACGTTCAATTTGTATTGTTGTTTATATTGTTCTTATGTGGCACGTGTAACTGATTTGTTCACACTTGTGTCTTGGTTTGTATTTGGGAGTTTTTTTTTTATAATGAATCTGTTTTAGGTTGAAAGAGAGATATTGCTTACTTCTTCAGCTTACTCTATTATTCATATTACAATTTTTTTAATATATATATTTAAGTTAATTAATGAATTAAATCATTTTTAATATATGAAGCTGTTATGATTATATTTGTTTTATTTGATCTGTGTTCTAATGTGTAAGTATATTATTTTAGGTTCTTTTTTTTATGTTACTAATCTTCTAATATCTTTAATTCTAACTCTTCTTTTGTGAGTATTTATTTTATTTGCTTTTGATCTCCCGCGATTTTGTTCGTGATATGAGTTACTCTGTTGAAACCACTTGAAATTGAAAGTAATGAGAAAATTACCAACATATATATATGGTAATATAGTACGTCGGCGGCACCCGAAGCGAATTGTCTTAAAAAGGTGCCGTTAAGTTAGAAACGCGAGCGGTACTTAGCAGGGCTTTTACCGCTACTTGGGGAAAAACTACTGAGAATGTACGAATGTATGAGGTTCTTCTTCTAACCATTATAATGTTATTATAACGGATATTTGCATATCTTGGTTTGCTTACTCTGCTGGAGCTTGCAAGTGATTTGAATGAAATAATAGATCACGTTTATTTGCATAGTTTTAAATGGTTCTTTCTGTTCGTTTTAAATTAATTTTGTCAAATCATTTCTTATTTCTTACATCCATATGAATGAATTGTTTTTTTAATGAACTGATAATTTTATTATAGTTGCGTTTAAATTCTTTTATTGTTTTAATAATATCTTGGCGGCAGTCATATTGGTTTTATCTGTTATCTTGTTGTCTTTATTTTTCGACTTAGATTTTTTTGAAATTATTTTGTTTCATGTTTTATATATTTTAAGTTTATTTAGTGTTGCAATTTTAATAATTTATTTGCATTTAGCTTTTGATATTTTTTATATAATGCTTGCTATATTTACCAATAAGCGGAATAATAATTAGTTATAAATATAACAGAATATGGCAAGGCTAAGCATTTACAAAGTGATATTTTGTGTAAAGAAAAAAAAACCCTGATATTATTAATATCCAACTCAATTTTTTATTGCATTACTTAAATTGCACCTTATATTTTTTGGTATAAATATTCCCGACTTTACATAGCTCCAGCTCCACGTTATTATAACCATTAAAAGACTAGGCATTGGCAAAGTATCAAATAGCTTTTGCTGATGATGCTATAAGGGATATAATACAGCATTGTGAGAGGAATTTTGATTACATTGTATTATCCCCGATAGCTTTGGACGCTGGAGGGAAGCTTTAAATCCCCGATTACCAAATTGTGCTGGACCGCGGCATTTCTGCAACAAAGGCCTCACATTTTGGCTATAGGTACAGTCGCCAACATATACGACGTTATGTTTGTTGTTATTATCTAATTGTTCTCAAAGATCTTAAACATTATTTTTAGTATTGTTAAAGCATTTTATTTAAAAAAAAAAGACGTAGAGGTGTAGATTTTAATTATCCGATTCTAATTTTATTCTTTTTTTTTATTAAAAATGATATTTTAAAATAAAACTAAATTACGATTTATAAGGAGGTAAATTTTATCTGTGTTCTTAATGGACCTTGATTATTCTTTATTTAAGTCTCTAAACTTATAATATACAAACTTATAACTACTTATAATAACTTATAACTTTGTATTTTCTTATAAGTAAATACTAGTAGAAGAACAGTGGTAAATTATGATAGAGGCAATCAATGAAGTAACGGAAACCACATTTGAAGCCAGAGATACTACATTAATGTTCGGATTAATAGTCATGGCTAAGCACTGGCTCAAGTCGTGCTCACGAAAGTAATACTCAAACGATGCTTAGCCGAGCAACCACTTCGCACTATAATAGTCGAGTAAATAAACGCAGCTAAGCAAAGCATCGCCTCAAGCCAATGCTTGCTGAAAAATGTATTTACTTGGAATCCTGGTGCAAAAAACTCAAAGTATTGAGAAGTTGCATTTCCGTGGAACTTCTACTGTTGAAGTTTTATAATATAAAATGTATAATTTGCACTGGCACAGAAGGAATCATGGATTTTGTATGAATAAATTATAAAATACTCACAAGAAATAAAAGAAAAATAACAATAATATTTTTAAAATGACAAGAAAATTATTTTTTACGTAATCAACAGAAACTTAAAAATATCAGACTAACATGAAGAATCTAACGCTGAGCTTAAGTAAAGGAATATCGAGACTAATGCTTAGCCGAGCAACGGCTCAAGCTTTAGCCTGAGCCACCGCTCGGAGCACCGACTATTATAGAAATTACTGTCACTTTGACAGTTCTAAGAAGTGGCTCGTGCTAAGCACTGGCTTAGCAACGACTATTAATCCGAACATTAGAGTTCTACATTGGCATTGATTGACTGACTGACATATATTTATAGGAAACATTAAGTTATAATCTCTAACATATAAATACGTATATACAGAAGTACCTTCAGATATATTGCGGTCTGAAACGACGTCTATATGACCACTAAAAGAGTCATTATTGGCTCTTACAATGCGGTGTGAGCAACCGTGCCGGCAGTTAGAAAGCGCGACACCCTAGCATTACTCGCAGAAGCCTTCGCTCTGCTGGCCACTGCATTGATGGTGTTACCAATTTAATAGGAGACCTCACTATAGTTATGGCCTGTGGTTATGGACTAACTGTAACGCTGATGGACTGTTGTTATCTATTGATCCGTATGTTATATTTTGTTAGAAATCGTTCTAGGGCAGCGTTGTATCAAAACAAATATTGCCAATATCTTATTTGTTTTATTAAATTTATCCAGCTATCGTAATAGGTCGGGGAATGTCTTCTCGTATCTTACATGCATGAAGTTGTGATGAAATCTCTTTGTTGAAGTGATCGTATTTGGGTGGTTTTCATACCACCCTTTATTTTATAGAATAAAACGCCATTTTTCACGCCATTTTTCAATAAATTTACGCAGACTTCGAGAACGCAGACTTCGCGATTTTTTTAAATAATATGTAGCACCATTTACACATATTGCTCTGGCCACAAACTAAGCTCCAGGCTTGTACTATGTGTACCAGAAACAACGATATATACATATTATATTATATTTTATAAACACCCAGACCATAACAAACTGTACAGAAAAAACGTAGGTACTAATATATTTTGCCATGAGTGAATCGAACCCACGACCTCCGGATACAACGCCAAAGGCGCCACCACTAGTCTACGGAGGCTGTCAATTTGATTGCGAATGCAGTCCTTTATTTTATTAATATTATAATTTATTAATGATTACAATATTATATTTCGGTTATGCTTATAGTTCAAACATCATTTTCTCATGCAGGAACACACTTCAATAATAACCACACCCAAAATGATTACCGTTGATTGTTAACGGTTAAGTTATCGATTACCGGTTGTTTTAATATAGTATTTCGTCACAAGATCGCAGGAAGCTTCGCTCAGAAATCGTCTGTATGGATTGATTACTGCGAATTTCGCAACTTCCAACGGAACGCGCCTAATTGGGCGTGATGAGAAAATTATCCGAACCTTCACATAAATAGACTTTAGTTGCACCAAAGTGTCCGTTAAAGTAAATTTAAAAATGGCGCCATATTTCATTCGACTTTCAAAATAAAACTGGCACAGTCAATGCCATTTTTAACTTCATCATTACACTTACAGATAGTTTATTTTGGTGCAATTCAGCCTTTATATATAGTTACTAGCTGATACGCGCAACTTTGTCTGCGTAACTTTAACCGTTTAGGCAGCATACGCTCTCAAAAGGAATAATTTCCCCCCGTTTTTGCAACATTTTCATTGTTATTCCTCTCCCATTGGCCGTAGCATGATGTTATGTAGCCTATAGCGTTCCTCGATAAATGGGCTATCTAATACTAAAATATTTTTTTAATTCCAAACCAGTATGTTCCTGAGATTAGCGCGTTTAACCAAAACAAACTCTTCAGCTTTATAATATTAGTATAGATAAACTGCGAGGTATGCTCGACAGTAAAATTACTAATTGAATTGCATTCACATCCCTATGTTTTATCTCAGCATTATAAATACGATTTCTGATGTGAGTAAGCAACGTCGACTATCAAAAGTAGCACGTAAAGAAAATGTTGGAAGTCACAATGCTTTTAAATATTACTTAAAGAAAAACTACATATTATACAATTTTTATGTAGTTTTTTATTATTATTAAAATAAATCACAAATACATTTTTGTAAAAAAAATATGTTATAGTAAGGTTTATGACCTTTCAGAGATTTTACACGATTTATTTCTATCGAACAATCTATTTTATTTTACGTTTCTGACACATCTGTTATCGTAAGGCACCGTGATAGTAGGTAAACTTGGTTTTTAAATAAATGAATAAACATTATATATTGTAATAAAAAAATAGTATATTCAATAAGCATTATGAAAACCGAATTTTTCATTAGGTAAGTAAAATAAAATTCCTGTTATGTTATGTGACCGATAAATTACGACTTTGTTTTTATTAATGTAAAAAAGGAAATAAATTATATTTTTGTTGCGTTCCTGAAGTCGGGTATGCGATCACAAAAACCTGCGCACGCGCCACGCTTCTGACGAAGACGTAAAAACGCGTCGACCGCAATGCCTCCCGACGCGAGACCGAGCTCTTTATGCGATCATAATCCAGATCTAACTTATCTTACTCTATTTAGTACCGGAACTATATAAACTTCAGTTCTAATTTGTGATACGGATGTTACACTGTTTTGTTTTTGATCAACCCATTTCTTGAATATTTCATACTACAATGTACTACAACCTATAGGTACTGGGTTGTTTTTCTTACAGTGAAAAAAAAGGCCTAAAATATTAGTTAGAAAACCCATTTTTTTTAAATAAAAAATTATGCTATTTTTTCTTAAAAAAAAAAATGTCTGAAAAATAAATTATCATATGAACGCCTATATGATTAAAATTCAACAAAATATTTAATATTGTCTTCGTATTAAGCAAATAAAATACCTTTAGAAAAAAGTTGAAGTGATTTATGTACGTTTTTGGTACTTTAAATAATTTAACATAATAATTTTGGATACTAAAAGGAAAAAAATACATGTTTCATTATTTTCATAATAGAACATAATATTTTTTTTAAATCCACGGTGACAATAAACACCCAGTATATATTTATACATATTAGGTATAAACAGTTTTTCTGTTGACATATGTGTAGTTTTTCTATTCCAGTATTAAAGCGAATAAAACAAAAAAAATATAATAATAACGTACGGGAATTATTTTTATTATAATGATATAATATTAATATTTTAGAAACTACCATCTTTAATCCCATGGCCACAACTTCATACTAATTTGTGTTTTAATTCATTTAATATAACTGTACCAAAGGGCTTAATAATGAAGATAATTACTCTACGGTTCAATATATCAAAATATCTGTCAAATTGAAATTGAATACAATGCCCTGCCTGGTTTTTGTTGTCACTAGGCGGATATTAGCGTCGTATTGAATAGATACATATACATACATATTTAACGTATTCGTATAATGAACCGCACCGTTAGATACAACTCCGGTATTCATGAAATATTTCTGAAGCCACTCAAGATTCTTGCAGCTTCTTGAAGTAAAAGCAACATTGAAGTGTATGCACGATATACCAATGATTCCATTATATTGCATTAACTGTGATCTCAGTACAAGTGTTTTTTATTAATGTTTTAAAAGGCTTTGGAAAATCCATCATCCTAAACATGACATTACAAAATTCAACTAGTTAGAACCAAGTGATATTTATTTTAAATACTTCATTGCACGAAATTACAAAATAAAATTGTACATAGACGAACTTAATGCTTTAAATAACCAAAATTAAAACATATGAAATCAATGCAACTCACTAAATGACATATTATACTTGTTAAACAGAAGCATCATTACATTAAAATTAGAATTGAACATAAGAATCTTAATCATATCATATAATTCATATAACTCACCCCATCATCAGAAGGTTGACCCTTCACAAATCATGCTACAGACTAACAATAGAATAATAAATTATTTATTTATTTATCTTCACGCCAGGTCCCTTACGGGGTAGGCAGAGCCAATCGAGCGCCACTTGTCTCTATCTCTACATTCTTCTTTTGCTTCGTCCGTCCACAGTCATAACTCTTCGCATACATGCACGCCGATTTCTGAGAATTTTAACTGCAGGGTACTTTAGAACCTTTTCAATCTGATCATGGTAAGTGTGTCTTGGTCTCCCACGGCCACGTTTACCCTTCACCTTACTTTTATATATCTGGTTCGTCATTCTTTCATCACTCATTCTTTCTACATGAATAATAAATAAATTCATGTAATACAAGTACAATTTAGGATATTTCAGCAAATCGTGGGCGTACAAGTATTTATTTATTTTTATGGACTCTAGACTACTACGTACTCTAGCATCATAAAGCACTTTCATACGTTGTACCTACAAGAATGCCATCTTTGTTGCCCTCAACTAACACTTAAGTGCAAGTAAAGTGATCGACTTAATATCTTCCACCTGCTGCGCTAATACTGCCGTGATTGCTCGCGTAATCCATCTTGGGATATCGACGGCGACGTGACTAAGATGGATGTAGTCACCAAACCATCAGGGTGTTCTAACCTAGACCTTAATGCTTTAGAATAAAGTATAGGGCTGCTTAAGAAGATTTGCTGGCACCTGTACTGCCGATGTCGGTGCAACAACCTTAAAGCAATGTGTCTACGTGAACTATGTTTCTAGAGTATGTGCTATGAAATCCTGTTTGGTGTCAACCTTTTCCAGATGGTTTTTAATCATGCGTAGTTCACTATACGTCTTACAAGATTTTAGTGTTATAGAAGACATTTCTTAACAATTAGTCTAAAGAGACAAAACATATGATTCTTCTCTTTGAGTCTTTTGACGAAATTAGTCAAAACTGGTCATTAGACCTGGGAAAATAGGTTATCATATATTGATTACTTGCTTGAAAAAGAATCATCAAGGAATTTAGTTGTAGATAAAACTACGAACTTACTATCGGATTAAAATTTAGATTACAACTTCAACTTCGTAATTTTCTAAAATTCGACTCTGTTCTTATCTGATCTTGTTTGAAGTTTTCGTCCTGTATTTTATCTATGGGTTCATCAGTGTTCAGGAGTCTACTGCATAGTTTTCTTGTCGAGGTGGTAGCCTCCTTTCAGGGTTGCTTTTACAAAACAGGCAGTTAATTTGACAATAAAACAGCGAGGATATTAAAGTAGAAATTGGTCTCCAATTAATAGACCCCATTCATGAACTTTTTAGGTCTACTTACCCGTCGGTGGATAGAATGTCACATGCTGTGCCCCAATAAAATTTCTCTTATGATCTCGATATGATCTACGTATGGTTCTAAACTAAAAATTATCAATTTCTAAATGCAGTATTACGTAAAATTTCTAATAAATATCTGTTAAGTTACCTGTTAATAGTAACAGGTAATGATAGAGTAATGACAGATGGACGTATCGCGTGTGGAACTGTTACATTGATCATATGTTTGCAGGCTGCCATTAGTACACTTGATATTTTATCGACCATCAGGTTCAAGCAAACAGTTGATATTATGATGTAAGGGTTCATTGCCTTGTTAATTAACTTGCAATTATTCATACAATCAAATCTTTTTAACCGTAATGCTGGGACTATCGTATATTCTATTTATTATCCATTGTGGAGTTAGAATGTCAATGTTTTACGATTTTTCTCAGTCATTAACAATGTAACAAGATAATGTTTTTATTATTATTTAGCTCTGAATAACTAGGCTTTGCTAGAGTTACGCGTTAAGCGAAAAGCCGTTCATCAAAATAATTGAATTCAATTGTTTTTTTTGTTCAGAAAATGCGTATCAATTCCATATATTATACTTTTTACTATTATACAACTGCAAAAGTATACTTTCTACATTTAAATTTTCTAAACGTAAAAGCTATTTTGTCATAAACATTGTCAAGAAAGACATTTGGTGTGAAGAAATTGCGAAGCCTCTAGCACGTTGCTGCTAAAAACTGTTTACTTGTCGCTATTAACCTAGAACCAAACTGGTTTGTAGCACGGTGCGTTGATGAACACCAGACAGGTATTATCACGAGATGACGAGTGTCAGGCGAGCGTGGAGACAATAGACATGACGAGCGACAATGAGTGGAGGAGGGTCTCACGCATGCGCCGCGGGCAGCTGGCTAATCAACGGCACAGTTACTTGCCCCATTGTTTGAGTTCGTCGCCTAGGGTTTTTGCTCATTTGACGATCGAACCTGGTGGAAATCTGCTAAAAAAGCGGAAACATCATTAGCGACAACAATGAGTGACCGAGCACATTGACTTGATTAATCGGAGATTTCTTTGTATCAATATAAAAGGGAAATCGTACGAAAGTGAAGATTCTAATAAGATTCAGCCTAAGATTGATGTAGATCCTAAATAGTCTGCAATATATTTTCTTCCAGTTCCACTCATTCGCGAATTACGTCATTGCGGATTCGGACTGTTATTTTATCACCGCACATTCGTCGCAGAGTAACGTTTTCATTCTTCTCACATTCCTGTCTAAAGTCTGACTTTCATGCAATATTATCAAGACAAGCACAGCGTTAAGAATGGCTAGTTTTGCTTTTTCAACATGTTTATCTGAAAAAACAAATTCAGCGAATTCATAGCTTACAATTTCAAAAAACCGACGCGTATTATTTTATCCCATCTCTCTTTAATAATGACGGTGAAATATATTGTGAACAAAAAACGGTGACGAGGGAATTCAATGCGGAGCGGCCTTCGTCTCTTGAGGGTCGTACTTCTCGCGTACGGTACGCAGCTCGTATCCCCACCCGAACTGACCCTTACTACACTGACAATGCGGGCAACCTGAAGGAAATCAATGTGCATCAGCTTTCCTATCAAGCGGCTTCTCATCCTAGCAGCTCATATAAAGACCACGACCCTTGATTGACTTCATACTAAATTGACAATGGAGCCAAATATTTACAATTAGGGAATCAATCCATATCTGATCTCTGATCACTTATACTACACTGCAATTTCGGGAAGTCGAATTAGCGGCCGAACACAGACTCCTTACTTTCCTGGCAATACAAGAAACATATTATAAGGGAATTTAATGTGGAGTGAGATTCATTGAGTGTAGCCTCAATTTTAAATTTTGGCGACCTCATGAGGGGGTTATCGTATTTATTATGATCTAACCGCAGCGATAAAGAACGTAAACTGACCTTATAAATTTAACGGGTTTAGTGGATGGGGAGTAAAAAAAATATAGCTGGTATAGGTTATTTGCAAATATGTATCTAAACTTGTGTTTGGATATATTTTTCAAGAATTAACATCAAAGGAAGGGCCCTGGAGTTAACTTGACGCCCATACAAACGTACTACCAATATTACAACTTGGCTGTTGGTCGAAGTTCAATTATTTTTTTTAAATTGTTATCTTTCTGTAGTGGGGTTTTTTTTTGTTTTATAATATTAAAAAAGTATTTTTTCTGATTTCGATTTCGATAAATAACAATAATGACCGAACACAAAAAGATTAATAAATACAATGACCGACAAACATATAATTTTAATTATTGGAAGTGCGAAAGCTAATTTTGTGTGGAGAACGCGGAGTACGCGATTACGAATGCAGTTCCTTTAATGCAAAATAAAATAACAAAACTGTTTTTACCCGAGAAATAACGACTTATACGAAGACTGTCAGTCTAAAAAAGGATTGTACAAGTGTTTGCCACGACGCGACCTATAAATAGCAGAGCTTTCATCCCCAAGCTTATGCCCAATTTTATATGATGCTATCCGTATCAGCTTTCACGTTAATCGATCGCTTACGGTTTGTTGTTACCCTTTATCTAATGTCAACAATTTACTCAATGGCTTAATAACTCATGTAATATAATATGATTTCAGAATCATAACTAAACATACGACTTACGGGATCAGTTTCTCAAATTTTGTCATTTTAATATTTGAATAAATTAGGGTAATCTTGTACTTTACTACGTTTTCACGTTTCTACCAACTTTCCACCGATAAATGTCTGATTTTAATTTAAGTAGCAATTTTAGTTAGTTAGAAGCTAGTTGTTTTACGAAAATGTTTCTAAAAAAGGTATTAAAGAATAAAATCTAAAAATATTTATTCGATAAATAGAAAACAATAGATAAACTTATGCTAAATAGCACATATATAGGTTAGCTATATATTGTTTAACAATAATCAAAACTATGGTGTTTTACGTATAAAGCTTTAGCTTTTAATTTAGACACGTCAATGAGGCAATGAGAATTTTTGCAATTTATGTATAACTGAAACATAAAAAAAAAAACTATCACGAGTGCCAATTTGGCTCCCGAAACCGTTTAAACGGCCTCAGGGTCTTATTTCGCCTATGGTATTCGGAGGCAACATCTAACAAGTGGCGAGCTTGTTGCGGTGTTTATGATGAAATAGCCTCGTTGTTTAAAGCGGCCACCCATCCCAGGCCGGTCTTGTTGTCATCTGCTTAACCTTGTTATCAGTTGAGCAGTGACTTAACCAGTAGGCTGGGGCCGCTTTTTTCTTGAAACATAAATATCAAATCTGAACGTTGAAAGTTTAAAACAAGAGAAGACATCGGAATAAACTAGTAAGAAGATAAGTTTAGCTAGAATGAAGCCACTCGTATACTGTAGGATACTTTACTGCAGAATGTCGTAAAATCTTTGAAATTTGCTCCGCATATAAATGCAAATTACAACCCACTCAAGCTCTCAAAAGGTAACACGAGCAATCCTAATTACCCTGCTGCGAACTTTGAAATACTTCGGCGAGAAGCTGAGCGAGCTCCGACTAGCTTACCCCGCACCGCATCGCACCACAACCTTGTGCAACGCGAGTAAATGCACGCGGGAACATTTTCTACATACGACTACCTATACAATTTTAATATAAGCACTTTCACTTTAAACTTAAATCACTTATTAATATTATCTTCATTGCGGTCAAAGTGTTATAAACTTATATATCTTGCCAGTGGTTTTCTGATCTTTTAAGTGTGTGGGTGAGAAATGATAAATCTATCTACTTGTACTAGAAATTCTTACAATGAAATTTAATTTGTCAATTTTATTAAGATATTTAAAACCATAATTATAAGCTATATACTTTTAGCTACATCCTTTTATACAGGGTGAATTTGAATGGGTGTACTTTGGGCTAATATGATGTTCTACTGGTCAATACGAACAACTTTTCCCATGGAACCATGTGTCGCAAATGAAAAAAAAATATGGCTTCCCCATACAAATTAGTCATTTTAACTTTACTAGTTTGCATGGAGAAGGCAATTAATTTTTTCATTTGCGACACATGGTTCTATGGGAAAAGTTGTTCGTATTGATCAGTAGAACATCATATTAGCCCAAAGTACACCCATTCAAATTCACCATGTATATCACGTATAAATAAATATTAGAATTGAATAAGAAACAACATATATAATGATACATTTATTCTACTATCAAAATGATTAGTCGAAAATTTAAGTGACATACATGGCATCCCACCAACCACGACTTACCTTATTTATTAACTAATTTTACTTATTAACTCATTTTAATCAATGATTATTGTTTTAGAAACTCTAAGGTATTAAACGGAGAAAATAGTCGTAGGTAAATGAGCTATTAAGGAACATTTTTTTTCTGTACAGTTTGTCATGGTCTGGGTGTTTATAAAAATATATATGTATTATATCGTTGCTTCTGGTACACATAGTACTAGCCTAGAGCTTAGTTTTTGACAAGAGCAATATGTGTATATTGTCCTACATATACAAATAATAATAAAGTTAAGGAGGTAAGGATAAGTTAAAGGATGCCATGTCATTCAGCTTTCTTAGGTCTTAAAAGCATCTTATTAAGGTTACTTAAGTTATACTTAAGTGAGACTGGATTCACCAGCTCTTCGGATAGGTTTTTTTTTTATTGAAGCACGACATGTGACTTTGTATCTACCTGGTGATGAGCAGATCTACAAAGTCCATGAATGGGGTCAATCAATAATTATTCTTAAACAATATTGATCGCTTCGCCCATTGACCCATTTCGTAATCGCATTATTTAGCCGACATAGGCTAAATGACCGACACGCACCCTGGTGGGCATTTCTCGCGCATTCGACATTCATCTCAATTCGATATTTTTGAAAAAATATCGAATCGAGACGAATGTCGAAAGCTTGCCCGACAAGAAATCGATGCAGTAGTCTCCTGAAAATCGGTGAACCCACAGACTAAAACCGAAACATGACTAGGTTACTTGACGGTTTTTGCATTTGTATGGGTGGTAACTAGACCGGTCGGTCGGCTAAGTTATTGAGACTTTCTTCCCACTTAAAAAATATTATTTAACCTATTTTAAAACCCAAGTTTAGCTATTTACAGTAAGCGACTATTCATAAAGCTAAATATGATTTTGACGTGTGACATAAATGTTATAAGTAAATGTTCAAGACTTGACGTTTAACGGACGCTCGCAGAAACTGCCCGTAGTCTTTGTGTGGGCGTCGAAACCTTTTGGATTTCTTTTGTGCGCATTTTCTATCAAACTGTCACGCCAGGAATTTCGGTTCGTAGGGTTGCTAACCTTTAATCCGATAAGTTTCGAGGAAGTTTGTAGTCCTATAAATTTTGGATATGCGTTTATAGTTTGTTTTTTCGTTGTAGAAACATTTAGACTATAGAAACGAATATATATGCAAAGTTACTCATCTTGTGTATCTAAATCTTTTGGTATTCAGGGTTCAGGGGCCTTATTCTAATATGAATTTTATGTGAAAGTTATTAAAATCGACATATTTCCCACACAAGTGTAAAATTCTGCCTTTGATATTTAGGTTTATATTCAATTCATTTAGAGAATAAGAAAGGCTCCAATTATCAAAGCTCATGAATGAGGACGACCAAAACATTGTTATTTAACTATATTATTGCTGTTTTATTATCACAAACTACTGCCTATTTCGTAGCCACATAAACTATTACTTCGACAAGAATTTCATGCAATAGTCACCTGAGAACTGCCTCTGAAAATAACTGAAGGCGTATTTATGGATTTTAACCCATATTCACTAAACAGCCTGTCTTTTTCATTCTTTCTTGATTAGATATTTGGTAATTCGACACAAGACATTAGGCATGGAGCTTGAGGAAACATTTAAATCATTTGATGGTTTTTGATCTTAGCTACAGTGTGTAATCCCAGCTGAAACAAAGCCCAAGTCCGTTCTGACATTTCTATTATTTGAGAAGTTCTGTCACAATAACAGCGCTGATCTAATTCTAGTCTAAACATTGAAGGACGCAGCTTCACAAACGGCAGATCTCCGGGAAACTGCTTGCTAACTGTACCAACTTTATGTACGTATTCGTCCAACTTTGGAAGTCTCCAACAATTCAAGTGTATAGTTATGTTTCTGCCTGAAATAGTATTGCTTGCATTAGCAGACATACAACTATTCTTGAGCGTTTTGATAAACAGAGGCCTAAATAATGATAGTAAGAATAATAGGCGGAAAATCGCTTAAGGGCGTATAAAGGCAAACAAAACAGGTGAAATGAGAAACTAAATAAACCTCGCGCGGAATTCTTGGAAAAAATCTGTTTTTTTGTTTCCAAAATATTTAGAATTTCAACAAAATGTTAGGCCACTAGATCTTGTACATATACATAACTTATAAAAAACATAGCTTTATAATCTGCTCTATATTGAAGTAATAGAAAATATCGATAAAAAATGGAGGTTGCGATTTTGTTTAATCGAGGCAACTGTATGCTATTATGTTTTTCAAAAAGCTAGTTACTTCTAAGTATCTTGTATTATTATTATTATGTTTTTTTTTATATATTTGTTGGTTTCGAGGTATTTTCATAATCGGAGATCTAGATTTCTGATTTGATCTAAGAACGAAATGTCAAATATTCATTGTCGCAATATTCTGTTCTCACTACTTAGTATTGATTGGTTATAACAATGTTGATTTTTTAATTTTATTTTATATAGAATTCATTTAGTTGATTAAGACCACTGGTAATTAAGACAAAAGGCCGGAAATAGTGGTGTCGTTAATCTTATCTTAGGAATTCTTTCAGAAGTAAAACTGTTATCCTTTAATATCTAAATCTAGATTTTAGAATCTACTAGCCAGCCAAGTATAGTTAATAATAATAATAAATTAAAGCTGTCAAGTGCTTTAAGTGTTTGCGTGATATATAATATTATTAGTTTAACGTAAATGGTATTAAAAGTTTCTATAGGTTTCCAGTAATAATGGTCGCTGATTTACGCACAAACGCGTTTATTACCACATCCTGATTTAGCGGTAGTTATTATGACGTAACCGGAAAACAGGGAAATAGAGTTTATGCCCTTTAATTAAACAAAGTAAAGGAGGAAGGAATTTGTTGGATTATAAAGAAAACCTTTCGCATAAACGGATTTTGTAAGTTATCCCAATGTTTTTGTTTGATTCCAAATCGAGATTTATTTTTTTGCCAAGACGGCAAGTTGGAATAAAAACCCCTGGTGGGCAATTCTCGCGCTTTCGACATTTATCTCGATTCGAGATTTTTAAACGAAAAATGACTAAATATGCTATTTTTCGTTAAAAAATATCGAACATTAAACGAAATAAATAATAAATATTAATTAATAAATATATAAATATTGAACGAAAAATGACATATTTAGTCATTTTTCGTTTAAAAATCTCGAATCGAGATGAATGTCGAAAGCGCGAGATTTGCCCACCTGGTGCCAGTCCCTAAGTATTTATGTATTAAATGAGTATTATACTTTCTATCCATAGTCAATATGCGTCAGCCACCCTGTAAATCAACAGTATATCTACAGAGCGTTCCAAGTAGGACAAGTACTTTCAACGATTTTTTTTTTTCATAAATCAGAGAATTGAATTCTACCTATTAAAAAAAAAGTTTTCTTTGCTGTAAAATTACTTCCAATGTTTAATGTACTTCTACTTTAAATATTGGAGGCTGCCATATCTGTATAGCTTAGAGCTTTCTTACTAATAAAAGTGTCATTATTTGATATTGTTATTTTAATAAAATAAACAGAAAACTTAGAACGGTTACCGGAACGCCGCGTCATGTCACACCTACCTCGTTATAGTACCTACACAGCAATTTTAAAACGTTTTACCCTGCTCACCACAGACTTGAATAAGTAGAAAGAAGGGATGTTTTCTTTTAAGTAGAAATAACTTGTGGAATCCTTTCAATAGCGCGTCACTTACTGGCAACACTGGTGACGCAAAGTTTCAGGAGGCTGAGAACTTGTTTCCAAGACTTATTTCAATAATTAATTTAAAAAAAAAATACACGAAAAGACTACTTACAACATATAGGTATTTTTTTAACCACAGAATAAAAAAAGGGGTTAAAGTTATAAGTTTAACCCCTTAGGACTGATTTTTTAATGGTCAGATAAAGTTATCGTGTATGGTATGGAAAACTGGCAAATTTATTCATACTCTATACAATTTATCTGTTGAATAACTTTCTGGCGATTGAAAATACAGCCCGGTTTGTCTGCCCTTTTTGTGGTATCGTAGCTCTTAAACGGGTGGATCGATATCAATGCAGTACTTTTTAAATATGATAGCTGATTTGGTTAATATGATGGACACAAATTGGTTCAGTAGTTTAAGTGTTATAAGCTCATTTATTGATGCCGTTACAGAGCGCTTAATGATACAGTGTTAATTTTCGTCTTTATTTTTGGATTTTTTGGAGCCACATGCCACATGTGTTCTATTAAAAAAAACGACACATTTAATAATTTGAGTATAAACTGTTTTGTAAGATGTTTATACACAAACAGCGACGACTTTGCCACTTCTGGTGTAGACTCAGTATACTATCGGTTATGACCAGGTAGAAATTAAATCACTTCGTGTGTACCCAGACACTAGGGCTTATTTATAAAGTTAAATTAAAGTTAAGCTGGTAGAAAAATCCTTAAGCATTAAGGTTGCCTTTGACTTTGGGCACTTAAGTATTTAAAAAAATATTTTAGTACTATCCACAACATCATATCTTCTTGCCACTTCTGATCAGTTTATACTTGCCACAGTCCCGGGGATATCATGCTTACGTAAGCAAAAAGTCATGAAATAAAATTTTCATTAAAAAACTGCACATGCGGCAAGCTTTATTTGGAAGCGATACACCGTTTTACTTTTAATATTTTAGTTTTATTAGCAGTTTTATGTTCTGATTTATTACCTAGTTTTAACGTGGCTTCCCCTGTCATGTTAAAAATACATAGGTATTGTTGCGTTTAATTTTACTAGTCTACAAACCAATTTTTATTACTCTAGAAAAATATAAAAACAACCCTCAATTTTTTTTTTGTAATTATGAAGGTTCATTTAAAAACACTCTTTATATATTTATTTCTTAATTTCTTGTTACTAAATAAAAAAAATAAAAACTTCCTTCAACGACAATGATTGTTTAATACGAGTAACTTTATAAATAAATAAACAGGGATCTATTGTAGTTTTTTACACGGTGGCGGGCATACGAAATGGGGGGTTAAGTTAATGATAAAGCAGCGAGGATAAACAATCAATGCCGTGTTAAAGAAGAGTTTTTCACCATTAATGGATTTTCAAAACATCGCGACGAGCTAGCCACTTGTTCGGTGTAGACTCATACCATCGGCTACGACGAGGTGGGATTAAAATCCCTCCGCTGGGTACCCTGGAGCCGTCTAGGCGGTCTCGGGCGCCGTAAGGCACCTGTGATGATATGTATATGTGTAATGGATTTTGTAGATTTTGCTTACCATCAGAGAGATACAAAATTTATATGTTGTGCCCTAATAAATCATATTTAAACCATCCAAATTACGCAAAAAATCTTTCGTTTAAATAAAGAGTAAAAAAGAGTGCGGCATTGATTAGCCCCACGACTAAATTAAACTGACACTTTACACTCTTATACCTATTAACTTGGCTCACGAACGACTTTGTTCTACATACGTATATTGTAGCCTTTCCTAAAACACCAGCTTTCTCTTATATGAGATCTTTTATGACTCCTCATATAGTAATATTGAGTAAGAAATGGCTTAAACGTGATAATAAAGCGTTCATAAAACACTTATGCTGAAAAGACTTTAGATTGCTGAGTGGAGGTTATATGTCGATCGCGAATTTTCTAGCCATAGGGTTTTTTTGTACTGTCTAAAAAAATTAAGCGATCCAATTGGCCATAATTAGGCATTACAAATCAACTGTAGTCCTACCACGAGTCTTTCACTTACTGTAGAGTTTCAGCTGTAGGAATTCACCAATAGGAAGGGTGTATTTGCCTAAAAACCCGTACAAAATAGTACCTAATGTTAATATAACTAATTTGTATGGAGAATACATTTTTTTTTTCATTTGCATCACATTTACCGGAAAAGTTTTTCGATTTGATCAATAGATGTTAGCCCAAAGTACAACCTTAAAAAGTCACTATGTACGATGTAGCTTTATTGTTGTGGTCTAGTAACCGGAGTTCGAGGGTTCGATTCCCACTCATGGCAAAATAGTACCTAGGCTATTCTGTACAGTTTATCATTGTTTGGGTGTTTATAAAATCTATAATAAATATTGTTGATTCTGGTACATATAGCACAGTCGAGGGTTCGATTCCCACTCTTGGAAAACAGTACCTAGGTTTTTCTTTACACTTTGCCATTGTTTGGGTGTTTATAACATACCTATATTATACATGACTTTGAAAGGAGAACATCCTTTGGCCTAATATGAGATTCTACTGATCAATACGAACAACTTTTTCCATGGAACCATGTGCCGCAAATGAAAAAAAATATTGCCTTCTCCATACAAACTAGTAATGTTAAAATTACCAATTTGTATGGGGAAGCCAAATTTTTTTCCATGTTCCATGGGAAAAGTTGTTCGATTTGACCAGCAGAACCTCATATTAGCCCAAAGTACATCCTTTCAAATTCACCCTGTATATTGTTTGGGTGAACAGGGTAATATGCGTGAAATATCCTACATATAATTATTAACTAATAAGCTATAATAATATATATTTCAGTAACTTAATTTTCTCTATAAAAAACTCGAAAAATAAGAAACACCAAAATTACTTTATTCAATGTGGGCGTAAATGAGGAGGGTTTAGTAGATTTAAGATCAAGTAATTTTATTTCCCGGAAAATTGAACCAGTAAATCATAAGGACGGAAAATTGCTGCATATAACGACATAAACGAGACTTAAGCGGGAAAAAGCGGCGATTTGCTTAAACTAAGCTTTTTGATATTTATATTTCTTTTTATAAGCTGAATTTAAGTGAAAACTATAAACTACTGCTATTATTATTAATAATAATATAATTTAATTTAGCTTTACAAATACTTGAATTAAAAAAAATCTGAATTTTCATGACCACATAGAGTATTCCTTCATTAAGATTTCTGTTATCCTTTTTAATACATTTTCATATCTATGAATAACTTCACTTTTCTAAAAATTGTTGAGAATGATTTGTTATATTGTCTACAATACAATCATGAGAGTAAGTGTAGATCTTTCAAACCCCTAAAAGTCCGATTTATAATGTTAAGGGCCAAAGGGCTATAGATATTTGGCCTTATTCATAAAAAAAACTTATTGAGTGCTTGAAGATAACGTAAGTTACCCTAGGTTTTGTCTCTTTTACGCTGATTCATATTTTTTCCTAAAAATAGAGCCAAAACCTTTTATAACTAAAGTGTTCTTCAACGACTCAATAAGTTTTTATGTATACTAGTGATAATATATTATGGCTTAGATATATTTTCAATACATACTATATTAGACTAGATTAATTATCTGTGCATACACAAAAAAAAAATTCCAAAAATGTAGAATATAAATAAGTAAAGTAGATCATAAAATAAAGGTTAGACCAATACTTTAAAGGAGGTTTTAAGTCGCTCATCGTAATCATTACGGCGGAGATTGAGAGTCGGATAATTAGTCGTTGCTTAGCCTAAGCCATTGCTTAAAACTGTCCCAATTTAGTTTTTTCATATGCAGTTTGACAGTCCAAAGCTTTTGGCAATTGCTTAGAAACGACTATTAATCCGACCCTAATAGTCCTTGCTTAGCCCAAGTCGTTGCTTCCAACTGTCAAAATTTTGTAGTTTCGACTATTTGACAGTCGGAAGCAACGGTTAAGTGTTAGCTCTTCCTCAACGACTATTAATGTGCTATATATATGTGACTAATAATACACTATATAGTATTTAAAAGTACAAACAATAGAAGAATTACATTAGATGTTTATAAACTAAGCTCTCGGCCGATATTATTATATTTTATATACACTCATATTTGACAGGAATGTGTTATTTTTATCATTGCTTGAATCTATACTATAATCACATTTGTTTTCTGAGTTATTAAATGTTGTATGCGGCTGCATAAAATACATAATTATAAAATATATTGTTTAATAATCAAATGAATAGTCCACAGTAAAAGGAAACCTGTACTTGGGCGTTTAACGGCAACTTGCAAATCAATTTTGATGAAATATCATACGATTAAGAGAGCTAATGTAAGGTTTAATTTATATATATTTTATTGACTATAATCAATTTATTGCTGAAGTGACAATAGATATACTGCAACATGTCCTGTGACATCTTCGCTCCTCCCATTTCTTAGAGGACTCCCTCGAAGGGGGATCCCGCCCGTTGGTCAAACATCCCGTACCTAGCTAAACACACAGCGGGCCTGGGCAAACACCCCTAACTACACCATTACGGGCGGCAAATGATTCCTCTTTACGAAACCAATTTATTCGACATTCGACAGCTGTGTTTGCTACTTCGTTGGGTCTTAAATAAGGTTGGCTTGAAGTACAATGGACATTAAGGTTTAGTACACATTATCAATGTGAAGTAGATAAGTAGTTACTTACCTATACAATAAATTTGTTGTCTGTAAGAATAAAAACTTGTAGAGTAATATAGTCAAGTGTTTCTCCCTGTATTCCGCTATTAGAAGCTTTATTGTAAAATGATGAACAAAAAAAATGCTTAACTTAAGTGGTTGCGCCTTTGGCGTTGTATCCGGATTCGATTCCCACCCATAGCAAAAAAATATTAGTATTTTTCGTTAAGTTAATATACGTTTTTCTGTACAGTTTTGTTTTTGGTATCATAGTACATACACGCCCAGAGCTTAGTTTGTGACCAGAGCAATATTTGTAAATTGTCCTACATATTATTATTGTACATTAACGAATGTCTGGAAAACAAGAGAATGAATTTCATATTTGTAAGTTCCGTTTTTGGTATGTAGGTATGTGAAGATGATTCAGCCAATCAAAATACCGTTTTGTGTGAGACATCTTCTTAGAAAGCAGAAATTATACGTTTTCTGTTTTATCTAAATACATTTAAATGTTAATTATTAAATGTTACATTCTAAGGATGGATCTTAGAAAATTACATCTTAGCTACATTCTCATCGCGAAATGCAGAAACTTATTCAAGAAATGCATCTCGCGTCCGTCGCGTGTTTAGTTAGAGACGATGCGAAGCGAGACACAGATTTCTTCTAAATTCTATATTTTACCTCAAAATATTTTCTAATGTTCCTTGTTTAATGGAATTTCGCCCTCTTCTTGGATTTACGATTGACATTTGTTACTTATTATATTTACGAATTTATTTTAATATTAATTAATGTAAACATACAAATGAAAATTGTATATTTAGACTCACCATATTGTGTGAATAATATTCTTGACTATCCAGTTTAATAAATCCAAAAATTGAAAATCACAAAACGAACACAATCACGAAATTAATTTAAAAAATCATTCATCGATTGTTCATCATTGCATTGAGTCGCACATTAAGATAAAATAAAAAGGAGTCACTTTCGATTCGCAAAAAAAAACCGGTGCGCAATCGATCAGACTGGATGGGCCAGGCTCATGACTATCGGCGTACTGAGCGCCGGCGCAGATCCCCTCCATGCGCCTGACCTACACCCAGTTACCAGCAGCGACTCCGGTAAACAAACGGTTCAGCGACCGATTAGATGACGAGCTCGGAGATGCGGCCAGCTAGCACCGACCAAGCGAGATACATTTGTAAGTCAATATGGTAACGGTGCCGGAGCCGGGGCTCGCTGGCCCATTCTTACAGATTGTGGGTCGCTCTCATCGTTGTGCTACAAGTTACATTCCATTACTCTCGCTGACTGGCGACAGGTTCTCGGGCATCGTAACGTAAACAATTTGGGTCCATCTTTTAGAATTTTGTAATAGACTCGGAAGTTAATGCAAACAAGCTACTAACTATATAACTATGTTATATTTTAGTTATTTTCTGTTTCTTTAGGCTTTCTTTTTGAAAACGCACATTCGACTCGCTTAAATGACTTTGCTCGTAGTGAAAGTTGGCTGTATAACTGTCACGTAGTTAACAACTTATTAAGATGATTTGTTTGGTTAATTTTTAGAAATTTTGTTATGGTTGTATAATTGTTAACTTTTTATTCAAATCCCATTTTATATTAATACCTTATAATACCATATTGGAACATCAAAACAAATTAGTTATTTATTACTAAATAGTTGAAAAAAATATTATTACATATTTTCATAATAATAATTACATATTTCCATTATTACAGAGTTGCCACAGGAAATCCGAACGCTCGGACTTGTTTACTACATCAAAAGCTTCAGATGCTGAATAGCTGTATCCTTCGCAGTAAAGATGCCGCAGCGCTTGCCGCACTATCTTCGGAAGACGACGATGATTTCTATGATGCGTCAGACGGGGAGGGTAATTCGGACGCTCCAGCCTTAGAGCCTGTTGGACGCTCTTGTCTCCTCGGTGATGCGATTATGAAAAATGGTGCTCCTCTTTACGTTCCACAAACACAGGTTTGAAACTTATAATCAGTATTAATATTAAAATATTACAATTGCAAGGATATTTATATGTTGAAATTTTAGGATCCTCCACCAAAAACTGAAGATCAGTTAGAAGAAGACGCCGAGTTAATGGTTCGGCTGGGTGACGATGCCCGAGCTTCAGAACTTCGTGCTAGAATGATGAGCGCCTCTTTGCTTTCCGATATGGAGGCTTTTAAGGCCGCCAACCCTGGTGCTGAACTATGCGACTTTGTGCAATGGTACTCGCCAAGGGATTGGAAGCCTGATGACGGGGGTTCCCTCGGGGATCGCATGCTGTTGCCAGACAACCCCTGGATGGAGACGTGGAAAATCGCACGCCCGGTATCAGCGGCTCGACAAAGAAGACTTTTTGACGAGACCCGAGAGGCAGAACAGGTTTTACATTTTTTGCGCTCAAGAACCGTAGAAGCGGTTGTGGATTTAATTTTGCCTGCCATTATACGAGCCGGAGCGATGAAAGCAACAAGCGACGGAGTAATTACTAGTGGGGTGTCGGCCGGTGGAGTAGACAAAAAGCGTCTTTTTGAAATAGCAGTGCGAGAATTGTACGATGCGGAGAAGGAAGCTTCTAAAAATGTTTTACGGAGAGTGATTTTGGGGGAGAGCGAGGAAGCTAAGCCTCTGGACGCTGGTGGTAGATCGCGAATTTTGGCAGAAGCTGGCGGGAGTCTGCCAGTAGTGAGTCGTCGGGAGTTCTACCTCCGCGCACGCGACCAGCACGCGCCGCAGTGCATGCGGGCGGCCCTTGGGAACGATATCTTCTTGGTGGGAGCATTTACGGAAAGAAGTGTCCTCTTATAACGGAAGTGCACATTATCACATCGTACGCGTTTTTCTTATGTATGATACTTTATAGATAGGGATAACAAATGTTGGTACTATTGTATATAAGTTATTTATAAATCATCTATGCTAAGTACTTGTTGACGTAATTATGTTACAATGTTAAATATTTTATATTAATGTTTGTGAATATAAACAATAGCCTTCAATCAATTTCAAAACATAATTAGTGATAACACATTTCAATAAAGAACTTAACTAAATGATCATTGTGGTGTGCACGCACATGTCATATATTCAGATAAATATAATAAAGTCTTAAAACCTATAAAAAAATATTTATATTTGTAGAACCTTAGCACCTTATAGTAAATAACTGAATATAACAATATTGCAAATTATCGTCGAAAATGTAGGACTAATTCGTATCGTCGATATATATTGTCCCAGCTGCGTCGGGCAGGATTTCTCCTGGCATCTAATTCCGAGATCCCGGATCAGTTTTATTTGTCAGTTTATGTCTGTCTCATCGGCGTTAATGAAATAAGGCAGGATATACGAGCTAGCGTCTCATGGAACTTCACACCGGGATCCTGACGTCATTTCTATGATCCTCGTATTTTCAGCTTGTCTTACTATAGTTGTATGGAGAAGACGTGCGTACGATGACTCCGCAATAACCTTGCTGTCCATTTCTGTTTTTGTTGAAAAGGGAAGTGTAGTTGGTCGTCGTTAATGTGTAATGTATACCCACGAACATCGGTAGGGTGCCAGGAGAGTGCGTGGTGCGGGCGGGAGTGCGCATGCGCGATGGGACTCGGCCGGGAGCTTCGGAAGATTGCTCAGTGGTGCGGCGGGATGCCAGGTCGATTCTAGGGGCGCGCGCAAACTCTCCTCTAATTTAAATCCTTTCGAACTATCAATTTTACTTGTATTAGATCTCTTTCTATTATAAATTAATAATCATCTTACAATCAATTTAATGCACAATTTATCAGTTATTTAACGTCTCACTTTACGGTCAATTTTTACTATTATTTATTGGCGCTAAGAAGTGTTATCGAATTTTTGTTTCAATACAGCAGTTTTGTAGGTCTCCATGTATATCGGACACCTGGGTTTCGTGTAGCAGCATGTGATTATTATTATGTTTCAGACAGTCATTTTATAATTAATTGAAACATTTTACAAGTAACAGTTTCGCGGAGTGGAACGGTAGTGTGCGGAAAAGTGTTTGTGAAGACTTGTAAGTGAATTCTTGGTGGTTAGGTGTTCAGGAAATTCGGCGGTGTTCAGCTATCATTATGCCCACATGTCAACTTGAAAAGGTGAGTGCCTGATATTTGATTATTACATCACGTGGTTACCGGTCACTTGCTGTATAGTAACTATACTGTTTATAGTATTGTTTTATACATTCAATGGTATAACAACTAATATTATAGATTTAAGAATTTCATACTTAGGTTTTCTTATTATATTCTGGAACTAAAATAGTTTATGTAAATTTTCAGCTGTAACATGTTATATATAAAAAAATCTTTATTTAGATAATTATGATGTCGCAATATTATTCTAGAAGGAATTTAAATTTGGTTTTGGCTTCTCCTTGGTATAGTATCACAGTCTTCTCATTCCTTTCATTTTTCTTAAATTTTAAGTTTAAAAATGCAAAACGTATGTTTCTAAATTAATAAGAAGAAAGCTAATAGAGGACGTCTGTATATAAGTAGATAACAAGCAATGACAAAATTCGTGAGGGGTGACTGGAACCTGGTTGGCTCAGCGGTTGAGTGCTTTGCCGCGATAGCGGGGTTCGTGGGTTCGAGTGGAAATTTTTCATTGCATTTTTATCTTTAAACGTAAGACAGAAGTAAAAGAAAAGGTATTCGAACTCTAGGCCGAGTTGTTGAAAGCACAGTAGCGTTGATTAATCGCCCGCTGTCAAAGTAAATCCGCAGAGTTTATAAAAGAATCAAGTAGCTAGCTAAAATAGAATAGATATTTATTTACCAAAACACACATTGGTTGTTGTGTATAACATAGTCCAATTTACACTAGACAAGCCTGCATAGGTTATATTCAATTCAATAGTTTATTCAATAATCACAAATTTACAAACATATAAGGATCGCTGGTGCCTGAACTAGTACAGAGTACTGTATTTCAGACACCATCGCCCACCTTGAGACATTTACCATTAATTATTAACATGAAAAATAATAATAATAACAAGAATTAAAACAATAATAAAAAAAAAGAAAACATATATATATATATATATATATATATACCATCACCGGTGCCTTACGGCGCCCGAGACCGCCTAGGCGGCCCCAGGGTACCCAGCGTAGAGGTTTTTAATCCCACCTCGTCGTAGCCGATGGTTGAGTCTACACCGAACAAGTGGTTAGCTCGTTGCGATGTTTTTGAATAGACTCAATAACCCATCTAACACAACAGATAACTGTTTTACAAGTTGGTATAGTGAAACCGGGACCGACAGCTTAACGTGCTCTCCGAGGCACTATAGTGGTGTTGTCAAACAAATGTACATAATTTTTTTAATTAAAAACTCATTGGTACACACCGGGATTCGAACCAGGGACCTAAGTGTTTTTAAGTCCAAGGTCTAACCAACTCGACCACCACGTATATAATAAAAAAATACAAATGAACTTAAATAATAATAGCCATTATTGCTTTCACTTGATAGGTTTTCAACTTAAAGAATTCAAATGAATTCAAACAATAATAATAATAATACCCACCATTACTACTATATTACCTACTAATATTAACTGTTTCTTATAAAAAAACATTCTGTTTCTTATAACAGAAACGTTAGCTTGTCAAAATAACGATAATCCTTTAAAAATAACATTGAACAATCAGCTACAACAATAACTAAAAAGGGCGTGCACTTTGTACCCTGTGTTACAGGTGCTATTGCTTTGACAGTTTTTAGTATTTTGTTGATGGTGTAGATAAACGATTTCGTTATTTTGACAATCTAACGTTACCTTTAAAAAATACAGAATATGGCTGCTGACAATTTCTTAAAATAATTTAGCATATCAGAAATTATATCAGCTTTCATTAGTATCGTTTCCGGTACACATAGTAAAAGCCTTAAGCTTAGTTTGTGACCAAGGGCAATATGTGTGTAATGCTAATGACCTACATACTATTAATATAAGCTAGGAATCCGTTGTATAACTATCCGTGATAAACACCCGCCATTCTGATTCGCGTTGTATTGTTTTGATCGAGCCTAGAGTTTGACATATTAATTTATATCTGTTTATTTCACCTACGTTACTGTGAGTAAAACTAAGAAATTTGGATACTCTATATTTGGATACTCTATATTTTGTTTAGGTAGTAATGAACGGCTAAATATAATATTTATTTAAATATTTAATGCATAAAGTATAAAAGTCAGACTTAATGCCACTAGGCATTTTCTAACAGCCAAACCTTGGGGGCAATCAAAGTAGTTTAAGGGCCCTGAGGCTCTACCATGGGTTTGCGCATTGTAGATACGTAACGTATTCATTTACGTATACGCGATTAACAACCAATAGGGCCGCTTTATTTTTGGTAACAGGATTGATTAAAGCACGTATACGTAAATGAATACGTTACGTTTCTACAATGCGCAAACCCATGGTAGAGCCTCAGGGCCCTTAAACTACTTTGATTGCCCCCAAGGTTTGGCTGTTAGAAAATGGCTAGTGGCATTATATATATATATATCTTCACGGGTGCCTTACGGCGCCCGAGACCGCCTAGACAGCCCCAGGGTACCCAGCGGAGGGGTTTTTAATTCCACCTCGACGTAGCCGATGGTATGAGTCTACACCGAACAAGTGGCTAGGTCGTCGCGATGTTTTGGATAGACTCAATGACCCATCTATAAACAGTTTCACAAGTTGGTATAGTGAAACTGGGACCGACAGCTTAACGTGCTCTCCGAGGCACTATAGTGGTGTTGTCAAACAAATGTACATGGCATTGTAGTGGCATTAAGTCTGACTTATATACTTTATGCATTAAAGATTTATATAAGTAAATATTATATTTAGCCGGTTTTTAAAAGCTTACAATACCTACTACAACTAATAACTTAGTTATGCTACTTGTACTATTATTTCTTCTGTGGTTATGCTTTAGTTTTGTCTTTCTTAGAGCACGGCATGTGACTTTGTATCCACTGATTGTAAGCAGTCCTATAGTCCATGAATGGGGTCTTTCAATACATTGTTATTTAAGCATTGGTCGCTACCACTATATTGGTTATACAAATGGTGCGGTTACGAAATGGGCGACGACAACAACAGCTTAACATGACTAACATCTTGGAGCTGGTTTCTACGAAATTAATGGAATATCAAAGCCAAATTTTGACACATTTTGCAGTTGATATATGTAATTCCTTTAGTAGAACAATAACTCAAGCCGGGTGCGATTTTTGAATATCACCGATGACTAGAATATCACGATTTAATTCATATTTTCACGATTAAATGTCGTATTTATGAAAGTCATATGCGGTGCGGTACTAACTTACGCATTATTTGTCATAAAAAAGAGCTACTTGCGTTTCTTTAAACGAAGAAAATATTGTTTGCCTCTCTTGTTTCTCATAATAAATGCATTTCATAACAAACAAACAGTTGTCATCGGTGACTTTATTTACGAGTGTATTACACGATGAGATTCAAAAATACAAACCTTAGAAAACTATGACAATTTTGACATTTCTGTGATATTTGGTCATCCGCTGATATTTAAAAATCGCAACCCAGAACTTTGACCGCATTGTGTTCTAGGGGTTGCGCCTTTGTCGTTGCATCCGGACGTCGTGGGCTCGATTCCCATAATATAGTACAAGTTTAACTTAGTTTGTGACTAGCGTAATAATTGTAAAAAAAGTGCTATGATTATATTATTATTAACATTATTTAGCTTCCGTAGACTAGTGGTTGCGCCTTTGGCGTTGTATCCGGAGGTCGTGGGTTCGATTCCCACCCATGGCAAAAAATATTTGTACGTTTTTTTCTGTACAGTTTGTCATGGTCTGGGTGTTTATAAAATATAATATGTATTATATCGTTGCTTCTGGTACACATAGTACAAGCTTAGAGCTTAGTTTGTGACCAGAGCAATATGTGTAATTTGTCCTACATATATTATTAATATTTTAATACGGGCTACTTCCCGATAAACATACAAAATCGTTTTTTAGACACATTTCGGTGAAAGTCAAACTACCTACTTACCCTAATTTTTATAGGTATTTAGGTAGTCAAGTCTTCACTTGGAATCTTAATAAATGACATAGCGTCCTCTATAAGCAGTGAACGGATTCCGTCCAGGCTATTATTATTGAAGCCTGTGGTCACCCGGCTGCCTGCTCAACCAGACCATACTACCACCTACATAGCTGTAGGTATGTTATAACGTCAAGCCTTTGGACTGTCTTACCTACACAAATGTAGATCTCGTCACGAATACCTACTATCACGATGTAAACTTTTAGTTGTTCATTATGTGAATATGTTAATTAGGTAGTAGGATTTTTTATTGCGATTAAATTAAATAGTTTAATCATATTAGACTCATACCATCGGCTACGACGAGGTGGGATTAAAACCCCTCCGCTGTGTACCCTGGGGCCGTCTAGGCGGTCTCGGGCGCCGTAAGGCACCCGTGAAGATATATATATATATATATATATAATAAAAATTGGGATTTTTTTAAACTAACCATATCAGCAATATTTAATCTTATTAAAAATAGACTTGGATCCTATAATATAATATTTAGGTATACATAAATTTTACCTATTTAAAAATAAAATATGTCCATAAGTGACGCCCCATTTGGTAGAGTACCTACCTACCCAAAAGGCTGGCAACTTTATAATTTATTTTATTTTATATGTACCTTTTTGGTCCCCCGGATCGTTTAGGTTACCTCAGGGTACCCAGAGGGCTTTAGAGAAAAACCACTTCATTCCATCGATGGAATCGCCTTTAGTCAGAAATCCATATTAGCTTTCTCTAAAGCCCACTTCTCAGGATGTCACCTCGTTTATTCTCACCTCAAAATCGCCAATAGTATCTATCTCTCACCTCGTCACGGTATGTATATAGATAGTAGATATAATATAAACAAATTATGGTTAATCATAAAATTGAACATAAATATTTAAATGTATTTTTTTCTTTGCAATAAAACAAAACAATATTAATTATTCTGAAAGCTTACTTACTGTTCAGCTTAAAAGGTTGTTCGCAATTTATTTAATAGTTCGAAATGTTCAGCAGTAAACTATAAAACACCAAATAAAATGGACCGCAATAAAGCGTAGCTCTGTGTGGTCGTACGCAATACCTCAGTGCAAAATTTACTTACTTTTGTGGCGGCCAAAATTAAACCGTTGTATGTATAAGTAATGTTTTGTTGTAAATAATAAAATCCAATGTTAATTTTTCCTCTATATTAATATTAGGGGTTTATATCCTGGTAATTTCATAAAATAATTGTCAAAGCGTACTCAGGCTGCGCAACTGATAACAAGGTTAAGCCGATAACAACGAGACCGGATCTAGGATGGGTGACCGCTTTATAAAACGAGGCTATACCATAAACGCCGCAACAAGCTCGCCACTTGTTAGTTGTTGCTTTCGAATACCATCGGCAAAATAAAGACGAGAAGAAGAAAAAGAAAGAGGTTAATATCCCACCGCTGGGTACCCGGTGGTCGGTTAAACGGTTCTCGAGAGCCAATCTCTCGGCACCCGTGATGGTATTATTTTATATCCTAATAATACCAATGAACAGAAAAAAATAAATTCACTAAATTATTCAGAAAATATAATTTCAATACAACTTTTGTTTGACAACACCACTATAGTGCCTCAGAGAGCACCTTAGCTGTCGGTCCCAGTTTCACTATACCAACTTGTGAAACTGTTTATAGATAGGTTATTGAGCTACGACGAGGTGGGATTAAAACCCCTCCACTACCCTGAGGCCGTCTAGACGGTCTCGGGTGCCCGTAAGGCAGCCGTGATGTTTTTTTTTTTTAACTAACGTAAATGTTCTTAAGAAAAAAAAAGCAATCTTAAGAAGTTGTAAGAGTCAGTAAGTTGAAGTGGCAGTAGAATGGTCATGTTTATCGCAGAACAGATAACCGCTGGAGCAAACAGACCCTAGAGTGGAGACCACGACTTGGTGCATGTAGTGTAGGACGCCCTGCGGCTATATGGAGTGACGAACTGCTGAACGCGGCTGGCAAGTCTCGGATGCGAATTGCACAGGGTCGGGATCGTTGGCGCGCCTTGGGATATGCCTATATATAGTATATTAAAACGTCCTTAGACAGCTATTTAGTATAGATGTTTTTTGCTCCAAGAGTATAGTTTTTGCCATGTATGAAACAATATTCACTTGACCAAAGAGAATATTGTTTGCATCCAAGAATTATTTTTTATCGAGATTTTGGCGAAATTGCAGATGTTAATTACTATAGCTGTGCCGTATTTTAAAAGAAATCAGATCGATAATAAATTTACTAGCTTTCCATAGGTGACATTTTGTTTTTTAAATTGATTAAGTATATTTTGAGTTTATCCATCACACAAACAAAGAAAAAATCGAATTAGTCTTCGCTATAAAATGAGTATATTTTTCATTCTGTACCTACTAATTGGTATGTAGGTTTATAAACTCAGAAATCAGACAGGCCACAATTTTATAAATAACGTAACGTATTAATTTTGCTCACGTATACGTAAATGAATACGTTACGTTTCTACAATGCGCAAACTCATGGTAGAGGCTCTGATATCAGAGGTCTTGCAAGTCCACGTCACTCGCCACCAATCAAATGAAGTTTTTTTTTAATTTCATTAAAAATATTAAATGTCACGTTTTTGTTTGGATCTGAAGGATAATCAATATATTTTAACATCTACAGTACACATGTGCTGTTTACCGAAAGAGTTCCTTGTGTTACCTTGGGTGGGAATCCCACCCAATAACGACATTTGATGATTGATCCCACCGTGGAACCAATCATCAAAAGTCGTTATTTAACTTGTAATTGAAATTGCCAATTCACAAAACTGATACGGAGTGTTAAAGATTCACGGGCACTCCTTTTGGATTTATTATAGATTTTCTGCATTCACGACAAGTTTATTGCTCTTTTGGAGTGGAGCGAATTCAAATGGAATGCCCGTGAATGCGGCGACCTTTAGAATTTCAGAAGTTCCTTCAAATATCCTGAGTTTTCATTATCATATCTCGGAAAAAATATTGTTGTCCCACACTGCAACAAAAATGAATTATCAATATCGGACAACGTATGCAAAAGTTATGTTTGAACACACAAAAAAACGTTTGGTTCAAAGCGCGACCACATCAATGTTTTATGTTCGCAATAAATTGGTAAAAATAACACCGAGTCGTGGCCACAGAACTGTATTGCAATGAATGCGTAACCACGTCTGCGAAGAATTTGGTTATTTGCGTAGGTACAGACGGCATCAAGGTGGGATTATATGTTAACCTCATTATATATTACAAATTTACACATACACATAAGTTTGTACTATGTGCCTCCGTAGACTAGTGGTTGCGCCTTTGTATCCGGAGGTCGTAGATTCGATTGCCACCAATGGCAAAAAAACATTAGTACGTTTTTTTCTGTACAGTTTGTCATGGTCTGGGTGTTTATAAAATATAATATGTATACGTGTGTCAATTATATCGTTGCTTCTGGTACACATAGTACAAGCCTAGAGCTTAGTTTCTAGAGCAGAGCAATATGTGTAAATTGTCCTACTATTGTTAATATTATTAAAAAATGTGTACCATAAACAACGATATAATACAATACATATTATTTATTTATTTATTTAAATCTTTATTGCATACAAAATACAAAGGCGGACTTAATGCCGCTAGGCATTCTCTACCAGTCAAACCTTCGGGACAGTATAAGCAGTTAATAAGTGAGGTAGGTGCAATATAGTATCTGAGTATATAAACCAGTAAATATTATATAAAATACTTACAATCTATTATACACTACTTAAATATATCTTATATATATACATACATAAACTACATATACACAATACTACCAACTACTAAATGAGAAAGGAGAAGTAACAAAGTAGAAAGGAATAGAATAATGAATGATAAATAAAAACTACCTATGAATTTAAATAGTAATCATATACTCTTTTTTTAAATATGACTCTATTTGGTGATTGTCTTATTTTGACTGGTAAATTATTCCAAAGTCTTGCAGCGACAACTGCAAACGATTTAGAAACAAAGGTGGTATGATGGGAGGGGAAGGCAAGGGTTGTATTAAAAGTAGATCGAAGGGTTTTGTCGTGATGCGAGCCAAGATAAGTGAATCTGTTTTTAAGATATTCGGGTGTAGCAGGTTCGTTCAAAACAGAGTACAAAACACAGAGAACTCTGCAGTTTCTCCGGCTTCGTATTTTTAACCATTTGAGTTTATCACGAAAATGCGTAACGTGGTCATATTTGCGAAGGCAAAAAATGAATTTGATGCATGCGTTGAGTAGACGTTCCATTTTATTAAGCAAACTTTCCGAAAGGTCCACACAACACACGTCACCATAATCCAGTAAGGGAAGCAGCAGAGCCTGTACGAGCAAAATTTTAGCTTTTAATGGCAAAAAGTGCTTTAATTTGTTTAGGGAGTGCAGTGAAGAAAAGATTTTGCGACTAGTGTTGGTGATTTGCGCTCCCCATGTAAGGCAAGAATCAATGTGTAAACCAAGATTTTTAACCTCACTGCAGAACTCAATCGGTTCATTGTTATACCGAACAAAGTCAAGCTTACTCATATCAACTTTGGACAGTAGCCTGGAACTCCCAATTATAATGGATTGACATTTGTTCTTTGATTTTCATATTATATTTTATAAACACACAGACCATGACAAACTAAGCTCTAGGTGTGTACTCTGAAAAATAATAAATAAATAAGCTGAATAGACATCTTAAGCCGGCATAATGATGGCAACCAGCGGTGCACCTATGCATCCTCTTGTTGCTATCATTTCTGGACATTGCATGCTTAACATCAGGTAGATGCAAGGTCACATGTTGAGCTCTTATAAAAACAAAAAAAAAACACGAACAACGATAGGTATAATATATAATCTATAAACACCCAGACCATGACAAACTAGCCAGAAAACCGCACTATATTTTTTGTCATGTTTGGGAATCGTACCCACGACCTCCGGATACAACGGCAAAAGGCGCAACAATTAACCACTAGTCTACGGAGGTAGTCATCATTCATGATGAGATATTAAAAAAAAACACTTGCTGTATATTTACAAACATCCTGCAATAAAGTAGATAGGAAAGGTGCTCGTAGGTATAACAAGGAATATACAATATGTATCTCATAAACACACGGCTCCGTTATAAAGTAAAACACTCTCGTATAATAACTGTTGGAATGATTCCAACAAACACACACATCCTGACTTAACTATCTCTAAACTCTATTATATCTCCGTAACCGAGCTATCAACAAACTGTAATCGCCATAAAGGGCCTACAAGAATGATATTTGGGAATTGGTTATTAAATTCTTAAGTGCTGAAGGAAAATTACTCGATGTCAAATTGGTAATAAAGCTTTATATAAAGTGATTAAGCACTTTCTATATCTATCTCTCTATACCTTAACGACTGTAAATGTACTTCGGATAGGCAGCGTAATCGCTCACTCACTTCTGTACCCCTAGTGTGAGTTTTCTAACTATTACTTTGCGTTTGAGTTAATAAAAAATTGTATGGGAAATAGTTCAGCGCTCCAAGCGGAAATTTTGAGAACTAGAAATGCGAGCGTGTGATTGGTTTAAATGTTAACTCGGTAGTATAGTTAACGCGAAAGTAAACGTTAAAAAACTCACACTGGGCCCTGATTCTGATAAAATAGCTTTTACAAAATAATATTGTTATCGCATCAAAAACTATATTCATGACAGTCTCCTAACTAATAGCAAAAAAATATAGTATTTTGAATACTAATACAACCAACATAAATACAAACACAAACAACATATCATCACGGCCCCAGGGTACCCAGCGGAGGGGTCTTTTATCCCACCTCGTCGTAGCCGGTGGTATGAGTCTACACCGAATAAGTGGCTAGCTCGTCGCGGTGTTTTAAATAGACTCAATAACCCATTTATAAACAATATTACTAACAAATAGACTAGAAATGGGATTACACGATGTCAAATTGGTAATAAATACAGCTTTTTATACAGGGATTAATTAAGTACCTACTAGGTCTATCTATATCTTAACAACTGTAAACGAACTTTGGATAGTAAGCGATTACACAGTGCGAGGCCTAATTCTGCTGAATAACTTTCGCAAAATAAAATCTTTATCGCACAATAAATTATAAAAATAACAATTTTAACTCGCTGGATGCAAGACGCTTCCAACCGGTCTTTTTGAAAATCTATGGGAAAGCCTTATGTCCAGAAGTGGACGTCCTACGGCTGATTATGATGATGATGATAATGAGGAATTGTAATACTATTACGATTTCAAGAAGAAAGTAGAATTGGGGACTTATTTCTATATCAGTACGGCTTCAAAGACTCCTGCAGGTACGTAGTAAGCAAGTAGGTTTATTTAATACTTATGTTACGAGTTACTGAAAGGTAAAGATTATAAATTAATAATAGATTATTAATTATAAAATAAATTAATAATAATAATAAGTTTGGCGACCCCGGTAGAACTGTTCAGAGTAGGTAAAACCAACAGCTGGCCGAGTTGGTTAGACCTTAAACTTAAAAACACTACACTCAGTACACCAGTGTGAACAAAAATTTATGAAAAAAAAAAATTGTTGGCAACACTACTATAGTGTCTCAGAGAGCATGTTAAGCGTCGATCCCAGTTTTATTATACCCATTTTTGAAGCTGATTTTATAATGTACTAGCACACCCGCGCAACTTCGTCTGCGTAACTAACCGTTTACACAGCGCACGCAACGGAAGCTCTCAAAAGGAACGAATTTTCTCCGTTTTCCCAACATTTTTCATTGATGCCCCGCTCCTATTGGTCGTAGCGTGGTGTTATATAGCCTACCTTCCTCGATAATCTAACACTAAAAGAAATTTCAAAATCGGTTAAGTAAATACAGAGATTACCCCCTACAACCTCACAAACTTTATATATGGTGTAGATTAATTTAGATACAGCTGATTTTATAAAGTTGTTTATATGTAGATGGGTCTATCCATACACCGCCATGGCGAGGAACTTGTTCAATGTTCTCAGAATACCATGCAACGGCTGCGTCGAGGTGGAAATTAAAACCCCACCGCTGGGCACCCGTGATGACTACCTACGAGATATCGGTGGTAAGACGTAACCGCAAAATTGAACCGGGCAATGGGAGCGATCAATGCAACGACAATGTATTGATCGACCCAATCATGGATTTTGTAGGTCTGCCATCCATACCATCAGGTGGATACCGAGTCATATCCTCCAAAAAAAAAGGACATCAGTAAATTATATAATTTTTGTACGTCAACGTACAACCTAAATCTTTCACAATGATAAAAGGATTATTCGACGGACAGGGGATATCGAAAACGGATATTGCAATGTTGTGCCATTTCCTATGTCTAACCAAAACCGTTACGTCATTAGATATATATTTTATGATTTAGTGACGTAGTTATTCAACTTTGAGGCTGAGAAGAATGAGTTACTTAGAAAGACATAATTCCCGCTAAGTTAGCATAGTTATTTTTGCATTAAACGGACTAATCTATAATTACAAACTTACCGTATTTTTTTATTTTATTTATTTAATTTTATTTGGGCACCCATATTTCTGGCAGCGATTTATTATTATATTTACTTCTAAATAGAAGTAACATATTTGTTATAAGTAGTATTTTTTGTTTTCTTTAAAAAGAAAAAAAATCTATTGTTGTAATAAAATTTTGTAAGTTGTCATTGTTATTAACGTTTATAATAATAAATCAATACCATCACGGATACCTTTTTTTGGCTCCGGAGAACCGTTTAAACGACCTCAGGGTACCCAACGGAGGGTTTAACCCGTCCTCACTTCGCCGATGGTATTAGGCAACACCTAACAAGCGGCGAGCTTATTGCGGTTTTTATGATGTGTTTATGATGGTATAGCCTCGTTGTATAAAGCGGTCACCCATACCAAGCCCGGCCTCGTCATCTGCTTAACCTTGTTATCAGTTGCACAGTGACTTAACTACTAGGCTGGCGCCGCTTTTTAAAGTTTATATAATTTTAATTTGTTAGGGCACTGGAGTCGACTAGACGCCTATACATACGTACTTCCAATATTACAACTTGGCTGTTGGTACAAGTTCAATTACCCTTTTTAATGTTCGTAGTTGTATATATGCAAAAATCTTTCTGTTGTGGGTATTTTTTTTTTTAATAATATTAAAAAGGTTTCTTTTGTGATTTCGAAAAAAAAAAAAATGACCCAACACAGAAAGATTAATAAATAAAATGACCGACAAAAATATTATTTTAATTCTGCGACAAACAGTAATCGAGTTATTATTGGAAGTACGAAAGAGAATTTTGTATGGAGAACACGGAGTTCGCGATTAAGAATGCAGTGCCCATTTTTTTTAGAACGGTCAGCCAAGTATATTTCATAAAAAGCCTAGATTGTATGCAGTGTTGACGTTTTAGCGCTTTTCGCGCTGGAAAATGTGGATTTTGTGATCCTCTGGGGCAAAAAAAAATTTAAGCGGTTTCTGGCGGGTTTTCCAACTCTTTGTATACTGTTAAAATGACATGCAATATGTATAGATACATACAAGCCAGGTGGGACTATATACATTCGAATGAATGGTGTAATGGAATTTAATGGGCGAAAGATTTTTTTTTGCTCATCAAGATTTTCAGAACTATAACTTTATCTATACTAATATTATAAAGCTGAAGAGTTTGTTTGTTTGTTTGTTTGTTTGAACGCGCTAATCTCAGGAACTACTGATTCGAATTGAAAAAATATTTTCGTGTTGGATAATCCATTTATCGAGAAAGGCTATAGGCTATATAACATCACGCTACGACTAATAGGAGCGGAGTAACAAAGAAAAATGTTGCAAAAACGGGGAAAAATTATTCCTTTTAAGAGCATACGCTGCGTAAACGGTTAAATTTAAACGCGCAGACAAAGTTGCGCGGGTCAGCTAGTAAAATATATAAAGGTGCATCTTAACATGATATTATGTATAGCAAAATCCCATCTTAACAAAAGTTTTATAAAATTCGACAGTCGATAAAATTAATTTTATGAATGAATATTCATTAGATAAAATGAAGTTTATGAATGAATATTCATTCGATAAAATCGATATGAATCGATTTTGTCGATTTATCGAGCCTATCGATGCTGTTGTGGTAAGGCCAGCCTTTTTTTTATTAGTTGTTAATATACATAGAGTATTATAAAATTGGTAACACACTATATACAGTCATATAATGCCGTTGTACTCACGTTAAATTGCTTCCCAGCGTGTTTAATTTATCTAGCTGCCCTCTGTCATAGGTAAACAAATTATAATAATTAATTAATCTTCTATAGAACAGACTGAATTGGAATTATAAATTGCTTTTTGTGTATTATGTTGACTTAAAAAGTAGTTAAAGTTACAAATTGAATTGATATATTTTCGACGTTAAAACTCGCAGCGTGTCGTAGTTATTCGGGCGTTATTTTCGATCCCGCCCAAAACACAATGGCCGGGCGGGACTTATAATTTTCATTTGTCAATCGAGTTTTAAACCAATTTATATTGAATCAACATTTTCGTGGCATTTTGTTATGAAAAACCTGCCTATACTTATAATAGTGCAATTGTGTATTGATTAGTTTTTAATTATACTTTTTTATATATACTTGGTGGCCGAATTGGTTAGTCCTTGTAAAAACACTAAGGTCCCTAGTTCGAAACCCGGTGTGTACCAATGAGTTTTTAATTAAAAAAAGTGGGATTAAAATCCCTCCGCTGGGGTTTAGTAGGTACCCTGGGGCCGTCTAGGCGGTCTCGGGCGCCGAAGGGACCCGTGATGATATGTATGTATGTATGTTATAGTTTTTTTATAAGTACCTTCATAAAGTTCAGTAAAAAGTGTCTTATAAATTTCTACTTATTATCAGGTAGATACAAAGTTACATGCCGTGCGCCATAAAAATAAAACTATATTAGCGGCAAACAATTTAAAGAATACACACACATAGGGCGTGTGCACACACATATAGGGTTCATGTGTATTGTTCTAATTACTCCGCATTAGAGAGAAGTTAGAAGTCCTAATTTTAAATACTAGATGGCAGAGAAGTGTGTTATTTGTTTTACCTTTTTAGTATTTACTAGCTGTACTCCGCGGTTTTATTTAAAATAAATCGGACCGAAAACAAGCTCATGTTACTAGCTGGAAATAGAGCTTTCTATTGGTGAACAAATGAAAAAATACGATTCACTAGTTTTTGAGTTTATCCATTATAAACAAAATAAACAAATAAATCCAATCGGCTCTTATTTTTAATATACTTATGGCTTTGAAAATTTGTACATTGGCCTAATATTAAGCTCTACTGATCAAATCTAAAAACTTTTCCCATGGAACCATGTGCCGTAAATGAAAAAGAAAATGTGGCTTATCCATACAAATTGGTCCATCGGAAACCCAAAATGTATATACAGATAGTAATATTCCATTTTGTAATATTCTTTTAATTTTCAGAATTATTTTTTAAAATTTCGGCAAATAATAAATAAAAAAAAATTAAGTTATATTGAATCAACATTTCTGTGGCATTTTGTTATGCAAACCTCCCAATACTTATAATAGTTCAATTGTGTATTGATTAGTTATTACTTATAGTTTTTTTATAAGTACCTAACATTCAGTATAAAGTATATTAATTACTATCTTATATTGAAGCTATAAAGTTACAATTGCAATGAAAAAAATATTGATGGGTGGGATCGAACAACCTCGCTAAGCGGAAAGGTAGTTAACTGGGCCACTAAGATATAATTAATTATAGCATATGTAGGTAAAAAAAACAAAGGTAAAGCCTCCGGAATAGATACCTACTCGTGCCTAAGCAGGGCGGCATCGGAAATTGAAAATGTGCCCCTCCCGTGGCTTGCAAGCCTCGCGTTACGGGTTCCGCCTTGCCTAGCGCTCGCTCGCCACGATTGAAATATTTCTGCTTCGGTTACCTTCAAATTCTAAATTGTATAGAGCTAGGTTTGTTCTAAATATTATAGATAGGACCAAGCATCTTAATTTAATCTTGTGTCGAATGTAGAGTAGATTTTGGTTGGCACTCTCTAAATCATCTAAATTTACCTAAAATTTGTCTTATGTTTTTTATAAGGGTGGGTAAAGAGAAATTGGGCTTGTCACGTCATACGAATTTGTAACGTTACAATGTACGTTGTAACGTAATGCCCTAACATTATCAGTAATAGATTTGATAAAAAAATTTGATAAAAACCCTAGAAAAAATTATAAAATTATCCTGAATGATCTGTCCAAGATGTTCATTTAAATGTTAATATTCTAATTTTGTGTTTTACCTAGTTATTGTATTTAACTAACCTTATGACGTACCTATCACCCGAGTTAAGTAGGTATTTAACTCCATTAATCCTATAATATAAATAATAAAATATATTGCCGGGATAAAAAATATCAAATTTGGTGCAACCGTTTCGACAGATTTGAGCAACAAAAATCTTATGTTTTTATTACCCACATACATAATCACTTATCACTATTATTACACTTATTAAAATTTACATAAACAACACAATCAAATATTACAAAAAAATCTCCTTATAGAATGATTAGATAGAACTATTATGTTAGGCACCACATTAACGTAAATAGAGGCACCAAAAGAACTTACGTATCTAGCTCACAGATAGATATATTTTTTCCTTGAAACGTAATAATTCTTGTGAACAGTCACTTGACCCGTATAAGAACAAGAAAGGAGGCCAAAGTACAATAGAAATTATTTCCTTACAGCCATCATAGAAATATATGTACTGTCTATATATAAGTATTTCCTATATGATAAATAATATCATCTATACTATTATTAAAAAAATATATATTTTATTGTTTACTTGTTCCGAGTAAAATACTGAACCGTTTTTTTTGTTATCCCACTAAGCCAATACATATCCCACCAAACGTATTTATATTACGAGTCTATTTTATTATCTTCGCTGCTTTATCGTCAAGTTGCCCATTTCGTAACTGCACCAATAAAGGAAACTATACCACCTTGATAATAAATCGATGTAGTAGTCCCCGGTAGAACGGTGAACCCGTAGACTAAAACCGAAACATGAGTAGGTCACTTGACTGTTTTAGTATCTGTATGATTTTCAAAGATGTTTCAACAATAGAAATCTCTATAATAATATAGCGAGTAACATGGGCTGTATTTTAGTTTAGATCCGATTTCATATATATATATATATAGATACATATATTTTCCCTTATCACCACCACATACAATTACAAAAACAGTTAAGTGACCTAGTCAAGATTCGGTTTTAAAAACTGTGAGTTCACCGGTTTTCAGGAGTCTACTGCATCGATTTCTTGTTGAGTCTCCTTTCAGGGCTCGGTTATGAAACAGGCAGTTTCACAACAAAGTACGAGGATACTCGTAATGCAAATTCATGTTTCTTGCCGCCTATCTCGTAGCATCATTTAAGCGCCACAGTGCAAGCGATCAATTTATAGAAATAGAAACAAATACATCGTTAAGATTACAGTATTTTTTTTTATATGGGTATGTTTCCCGGCAAACACTTTACGTTTTTTATAACAAATGCATTTTATTTTATGCAATAGTCTGTGCGAACTTACCCCCACTATGCCTGACCGGGTTCAATCTGTTTGCACTAACTCTATACCTTTCTAAACATAATAAAAATTAACCCTCTAATAAAAATTTTATTGGCCGTTTCAGTTAAATTGATGTTTCGTCTCTTTTTACCAATGAAAATTATTGACAGAAAATAACTTTGTACCCACTAAAGCACTAAAACACTTTAAAAAGTTTTTATAAATAAGAGGGTAATTAGTTATTAAAATATATATACATGTTGACTTCGAAAGGTTTTATTTTTGGGCTAAAAATATAATATAATTTCTTTATTATGCAAGAATGTGGTTTGCATGGATATGGTTAATATAAGGTTCTACTGATCAAATCAGATCACAACTTTTCCCATGGAACCATGTGTCGCAAATGAAAAAAGATTTGCCTTCTCCATGCAAACTACTCTTAAAATTACCAATTAGTATGGGGAAGCCAAAAATATAATTTATTTGCGAAACATGGTTCCATGGGAAAAGTTGTTCAATTTGATCAGTAGAGCCTCATATTAGCCCTAAGTACAACCTTTCGAATTCATCCTGTGTATATAGAATGATTTTTCCAAGTGTGCCTTCGAGGCCAAATCCTAAAACTACAAGAAATAGCGAAAAATGCTGAAAGGAGTCTCAGGGGCGATTTTAATAAAAACAAAAACTGCATCATTAGATTTAGAAAAAAAAACATTCTCCTAGCCGGGAAGGAACCGGTTGATTTTGAAAAAAATACTCATCCTGTTTTATTGAACCAGCTGATAGTGTCGCTTATAAGAATCAAATTCTGCTAAGTAATTTCAAGCGGCAAACTAAAGAAAATTGCTCATTTTTAAGAAAATATGTTTAAATGGTTTTAAAGCCTAACTAATAAATTGTTCGAAATGATGCTATTTTCAATACGAGTACATAGCTGAATAAGAAACTAATACCTAAGTTCATCCTTGCTGAATGCTCAAAAAATCCACAACACTTAACCTATCTATCATTCAGATGTTATTATGTAGCTAGCAAGTCGGCATTTGCTCGTTACCCTACGAGCATAACCACAGCTTCGGTTTTCCCATTCCGAAGCCTCTCAAAAGGGGTGAGAAAGGGCGAAGCCCAAAATATACAGTGACATCTCGTCGGCCGCAATAAAATTGGGACGTGGTTTTTCCTCGGAAAAGGGAATTTGTATCAATTGACACTGCGACCGTTCACGCCATTTGATGGGCTGTCGTATTTAAACAACTCTTCAGGGTTTCGTCAAAATTAGATAAAAACTTTCTTCGGAAGATCCAAAGGCCACTTGACACGACGATTTGAAGACCTGCGTTTGGTGTTTATACCTACAGCTTGCTTCGCGTTTTACGAGTTTCCACAAAAGCTCTTCACATGTTATATTACCAAATTTTGGGTGTCTTTTGGAAATTATATAATTTTATTAGAATTTCGTAATATCTACAAAGCACTGGGCCTTTTGTGGCGAGACTCTTGCGCAAGATTAATACCAAAATTAGGATTATAGTCTTGCTAACATATATTATACAGCCTTGATTGCAACTTGACTCATTTTGACTTGACTCCAAATGCAAATTCGTCTGCTATATTATTTATTTATGGGCTTTATAAGTATATTTTTATATTTATATTATTAAAGTAAAAGTTCAATGATAGAAATAATTAAAATAAAGGAGTGTGTTGGTGTTGGATTAAAAGTACGGAGAACACTGGCTGCATTAACGTTGCACTGCTATATATATATTTAATAATTTTAAGATCGACTATCTCCAGAAACTTCTACCAATATATTCAATTTTAGTTTACTAACTTACAAAACCTACTTTATTACAGACAGCAAATATGTACATCAATGAAAAGTTTTGACTCTAAACACCAAAGACCTAGTTCATATTTCAATTTTAGTTTGCTAACTTACAAAACCTACTTTATTACAGACCGCAAATACGTACATCAACATCAACAGTTGACTAATTGCTTTTACTATTTCATAGGCGTTAGAGAAATACTTTATTTTAATTTTAAATAATAAACAATAATAAATTAAAATAGCTATGAAATTAAAGTTAAATAAACTATAAAGAAAACCTAACTATAAATAAATTTGAAATCTAAAAAGAATATCGTATACTACGATATTCGTATTACTAATTAGAACTACCTACAACAACAACCCTAATAATATGTACTTATGTATTATTATATATTGTAGGTAACAGGAAATAAATGCACCTTATCCAAATCCTGATCTGCCCCAAATATTCCTGCTTGACTGGCAGCATTTCCACGTTGATCTGCCAGTGAAATGAGCGTTTAAAATAATATCCGGAGCTCCCCGACCTGTAGGGGTACAGAAGCAGTACCATTTTTTTTGTGTCATATATATGCTCTTACTGAAGTGTGACTGCAATTCTTATCTACTATCTTTATATCTATATAAAGTGTAAAATCTCTAAGGCGCATGGGGCAATCTGAAAACCATCGTTCCTAGATAGATACAGGGGTGAATTTTTTAACCCATACTTGTACTAGAAGCATTAGCTGATAGTTGCTCCAATTGCCATTTATGTACATTGTATTTTAATTTGTGTTGTTTTTTTTTAATATCCTGCAGTGTATATATTTGGTAATAAAGATTTTTCATTTTATTTCAATTTCGCGGGATCGTAATCATTCTCACCCCAAGTTCAGGAATTAGTGGATTTAGTTCCCAAGGCCATCCTCTGACCCTCACGGCTAAGTAGTCTAACACTTATGTGGGACCAGCAGAGCCAGACAATACGTCGGGTTCCTTGGTGCTTCTTCGACCGACGTGACTTTTGTGAAGTACCGGTAGATTCTCTCTTGGTTGGTCGGAGTCAGCCTCACAGACTTCAATAGTCTCCAAAGAGACATCAAAATGGTGGAAGGCCCGAGCTTAGTCAAAAACTAAGCTCTAGGTTTGTACCTACTATGTGTACTAGAAACAACGATATTAATACTACGAGTATTAAGGAGAGTAATTATTTATTTGGGTAAAAGACTTTGAGGAGTGACCGGGGATCCCAAAATAAGGATATATTTTAGGAAAAAACGTATTCATAGTTATCCAACGCGGAAACGCTGCAATCCTATGGTTACTTTTTCAAGAAATCCTTGATTGTTTTTGGTCACCCTTTAATTATTTTTGCCAATAGTTTGTATTCTTATTAATAATTATAATAAGTGTTTATAAGTCTAGACCTTAGACTTATAAACACTTAGGTCTCTGGTTCAAATCCCGGTGTGAACCAATGAATTTTGAATTAAAAAAAAAGTACATTTGTTTAACAACACCACTATAGTGCCTCGGAGAAATGGAGATGGGTTATTGAGTCTATCCAAACATCGCGATGAGCTAGCCACTTATTCAGTGTAGACTTTTATACCATCGGCTACGACGACGTGGGATTAAAAAACCCTCCGCTGGGTATCCTGAGGCCGTCTAAGCGGTCTCGGGCGCCGTAAGGCACCCGTGATGATATTTATATTGTTAATAATATTATTCTAATCTATACTAATATTATAAAGCTGAAGAGTTTGTTTGTTTGTTTGAACGCGCTAATCTCCGAAACTACTGGTTCGAATTGAATAATTCTTTTTGTGTTGGATAGTCCAGTTATCTAGGAAGGCTATAGGCTATATAACATCACGCTACGGCCGATAGGAGCAAAGATATAGTGGTAAATGTGTAAAAAACGGGAGAAATTATTTCATCTTTGAAGCCTTCCGTTGCGTGCGCCGTGAAAACGGTTCAAGATACACAAAAAATATGTATTAAAGAATAATCTAAATATATATAACTCAAAGGTGACTGACTGACATAGTGATCTATCAACGCACAGCCCAAACCACTAGACGGATCGGGCTGAAATTTGGCATGCAGGTAGATGTTATGACGTAGGCATCCGCTAAGAAAGGATTTTGATAAATTCTACCCCCAAGGGGATAAAATAGGGGATGAAAGTTTATATGATAAAAAAATAACTATTCCACGCGGACGAAGTCGCGAGCACAGCTAGTAGATATTATATTTTATAAACACCCAGAAAATCTGTACAGAAAAACATACAGATTTTTTTTCCTTGGTTGGGAATCGTCCCCACGACCTCCAGATACATCCGAATAGCAATATATGTTTGTTTGTCCTATATATTATTATTATCATCTTGACAGCGATGATGGTCAAACGAAGTTCGTTTAACGAATGGTGACGTAAAGTGATGACGTATAAAGTATCAAAATTCAAGATCCCATTAACAAAGTTTATTACTTGCTAAAAGCGATTTTATTATGAAGGACTTCACAAGAAAACCACAAAGTTCAGTCAGTAGTAATATTTCGCGGAAGTAATTTCTCAAATCAATTAAACTGATCCATTAAAGTAGAACGATCAGAAACAAAATGGCGAACTGTTGTCAGGGCCAGACGCTTTCGAACCGGCAACTACGAGTAACTTACAAAGGCGATTAATGAACTGGAAATTAACCGGTGATACCTATAATAATTTACCTATACTATAATACACCCACTTATGTGGCTAGTTGCAGGCAGCAGGGCTCGATCTACCTATTTAGCCGCCCTTTACACTGACACCATATTATACCAATATCTACCATAAAATATTTACTTTTTACTTAACGTTTGTTTTTTTGGGTATTTTTTTTTAGAGGATCTTAGTGATATTACAAAACAGTCTAAGGATTTACAATGGCTAAAGTATCATTTTTAAGCATCGTATTTTTTTTAAGATTTTGGTTTATGGACTCAATTTTGCCGCTCCGCTCTTTGCCTTTGATCGGGTCCTAAACAATTGTGTTATACCTACTCTAGAAGCTAAAGACTTTAGAAAGAGCTAGAGTAATGGAGATTGTAATAGTACCATAGTAGGTACTGTGAAGGGTTCCGAAAATCCGGGACCTGTCAATACAAGAGTATCGGGAAATATGGGGAAATATGAGGAATTTCAGTTGTCTATAAATAGTAGGTATATTATACAAAAATGCTGCCTTATCCTACTTTCTACCTACCTTCCTACTAGAATCTCTCTACCTATGTCTCTAAAACTTCGTTAGGGCATGTTTCGGTTTAAGTCTGAGCGTCAACGGTTTTCAGGAGACTAATGTATCGATTCAATTAGTCGGCATAGTGGAAGCGATTATTCCTGTTACACAATAATAAGGATGTTGTAGCTTTGCTCACATTATGTAAGTATAAAGTCCTTTGGGTGCTCCATAAAACAAAAAAGACCTACCTCCCACCAAAATAAATAATGTACCTAACTAATATCAAGTGAAAATATTAATGAAAGAACCAAAAATTTAATCAATTTGCCAATTTATATTCTATTCTTTTGGTTGGAATTATACCAACTATGTAGGATTTATCTCAATATTATCTATAAGTGTGTTGCTGTTGACGATAACAACAATTTATTTATGCATTCGAGTTATGACATTTTGACATATCAATTTATTATTACTTGCATTTTTATTATAAAAAAGGTTCATAAATAAAATGAAGTAAGAATTTCCATTAACTTTCAGCTACTGAAAGTGACATTTTTAATTTGATTTTAAATAACGGTGCACCAGAGAAATTTTTGCATAGTTTTTTTTTTTTTTGTAGAACTGTTACAGATATTTATGATGAGTCAAAAAAAAAGAGTTTGTATCTATAAGGTCTTAGAGTGCGTATGGTTAAGCTGCTATTCATCTCCAAAACTAGTAGGTAAGTTTTTTTTTTACCGTCACACCGGATTCAACGTGTGGAGGTGGTAATGTCCTTTCATGGTGCGGTTACGAAACGGACGATAATGCAGCAAGGATATTAAAATAGACTCATAATGCAAAACGTCTTTGTTTCGTAACAGCATCATTTATCCGGCATAGTGGGAGCGATCAATATTGATAAACAACAATGTATTGATCGACCCCATTAATGAACTTGCCATTAGGTAGATATTAAGTCACATGCCGTATTTCATTAAAATTAGTAAGCGAATAAGATATAAATATACCTATATACGTGGTGGACGAGTTGGTTAGACCTTAGTTAGACTTAAAAACACTTAGGTCCCAAGTTCGAACCCCGGTGTGTACCAATGAATTTTTAATCTAAAAATGTATGTACATTTGTTTAACAACACCACTAGCCTCGGAGAGCTGTCGGTCCTAGTTTCACTATTCCAAGTTGTGAAATTATAGATGGGTTATTGAGTCTATCCAAACATCGCGACGAGCTAGCCACTTGTTCGGTGAATCATACCATTGGCTACGACGAGGTGGGTATAAAAAATACCCTCCGTTGGATAACCTGAGGTCGTTTAGGCGGTCTCGGGCGCGCGCCATAAGGCACCCGTGATGAAATTATTTTTTTTACTTAGTAAAATACACTCTTTGTCTAACTCATGTTAAACCGGCTTTGCATATCTATTATTTGTAACTTCAACACTTAATTATTAATTTATTTTCCATATATTAATTTTCCATTTTCACATCCTTTTAGCAGGTTCTCTTATTATATTTTAAATAAACAACTTAAACATGTGTCTATTACTTTTATAAGAATAGACATATATATATAGACTTTTAATTTTTCTCGCTGCGTGACTCCTTTGTATTTCTTCCTTTTGCTGTTGCAACCTTAGGATCGTGGTCTCCGGAGGCCAAGAAGTGACCGTCGAGCTAAGTCAGTTTTTCTACAGCAGATTAGCTAAGGAATACAAAGGGGTAACGAAGCATGCATACTCGGTAACACTGCTGGGTTCGATGAAATTTATTATTAAACATCTCCTCCTTTGTATTATTTATATAATAAATATGTAAGAATTGACAAATTTTCTAGTTTGTGGCACCCGCTGTTCTAGAGATTTGGAAACTGTATGAAAAACCATCTTTAATAATTTTTACTCCCGCACTCTGTTTCCTAAGGTCCCTGGTTCGAATCCCGGTGTGTACCAATGAGTTTTTAATTTAAAAAAATATGTACATTTGTTTGGCAACACCACTATAGTGCCTCGGAGAGCACGTTAAGCTGTCGGTCCCGGTTTCACTATACCAACTTGTGAAACTGTTTATAGATGGGTTATAAGTCTATTCAAAACATCGCGACGAGCTAGCCACTTGTTCGGTGTAGACTCATACCATCGGCTATTACGAGGTGGGATTAAAACCCCTCCGCTGGGTACCCGGGGGCCGTCTAGGTGGTCTCGGGCCTGTAAGGCACCCGGGTACCCAGCGGAGGGGTTTTAATCCCACCTCGTCGTAGCCGATGGTATGAGTCTACACCGAACAAGTGGCTATCTCGTTGCGATGTTTTAAATAGACTCAATAACCCATCTATAAACAGTTTCACAAGTTGGTATAATGAAACCGGGACCGACAGCTTAACGTGCTCTCCAAGGCACTATAGTGGTGTTGTCAAACAAATGTACATAATTTTTTTTAATTAAAAACTCATTGATACACACCGGGATTCGAACCAGGGACCTAAGCGATTTTAAGTCCAAGGTCTAACCAACTCGGCCACCACGTATATTTAAAAAATCTTTCTGTTGTAATAAATATTATTAATAATAATACTTTTTTTTTTCTGAATAAAAAAAATGCATGAACGGTAAGATAAATGCAATGATCGACAAAAATAACATATTAATAGGGTATTTGACTCCTTTTTGAAATCCGTTTTATATGGTTCTCCATTACACAATAATCACACTACATTGATATTTCCGGGAAGTCTACTCTAATATTAATAAAAATTAAAAGTTGAAGTTTGAATTTCCATAATGGCGCTAAAAACGCTGTTTGCAGTCTATGTCTATGTCAAGTGTGACGTCACACGCAAGTAACAAACAAGCACAGATTAAATAATCTCCTATATATTATACTCTTTTCTATTTCATCCTCATGATTTATAATCTGTGTATTGTTTTGTTTACTTGCGTGTGACGTCACCAATCAAAGATGTTTTTGTTATAAATAAATCTGTAAAAAAATCAATTTTATTTCGTGTAATCTACAAAAGATATACATAATTTAGTTTAAAATAAAGTGAAATATGTTTTTTTACGCCATTGTCTGATAGGATGACCACAATTTATAGTATATTATTAATGTAGCCAAATACGCCTATTATACGACAAACAGTAGTGGAGAAATACAGGAAGTGCTCATTTTATATGGAGAATACAGACTTTGCGATCGCGAATGCAGTGTCCTTAATGTCCATCATCAATAGTGATCGTAGAAGAATCAGGTTGATAGTTGTGATCGAGGCTGCGGGTGCGCACGATGTGTTTGTACACGAAAGCGGACTTGCGAGGCGAGCGCGTGCGATTCGGATTCTGATAGTCCACTTCGTATAGGCCGAAGCGTTCCCTGTTTAGGTACAAAAAATACATAAATTAATATAGACTTAAGCTGCAGCCCTTTTTCAGCTCAGAAAATATTCACAATTAGGCTTAGCTAGAGACATCTAATTAGAATAATGCAAGCTGATTTCCAATTCAGTCACTAAGTAGGGTGACGGATCCAGATGCCGACGCTGCACCAAATTATCAGCACTTCGGTGTAAAATTAAAATATTAAGGTTTTTTTATGGTTTCTAAATTGCCATGTTATTAAAAAGTTTAAATGGATTCTTACGTTCAAATCTAGCAACATTATACAGCGATCAATAGTGTCACTTGTTGATCGTCGTGTAAATTACTGTAAATTTGAGTGGCAAAATTTTCGTTTGAAATACTCTTTATCAAGTATTCGCCGGTAAGTTTGTCGAATTTAGTGATTCATATAACAAAATTTGGTTAGGATTTTAAATCGTTGCTTTCTTTATAACATCTATCCAAATAGTTTAGTATAAACTAGGAATAGTTTTTTTTATTTTATAAGAGCCTATATAGGTAATTTGAGAAGTATACTAGTTTTATAATTAAACACATCAGAAATTCAAAAAAACACTTGATTATGACTCTGTGCTGATAATTGGTTACACGACTGCTAATAATTGGCGATAGCGGTGCTAATATTTGGATATAGGGTAATATTTCCAAAAAATGTTTTCTATGGATCATAGCATACACTTAGTTATATAATACTATATAAATAAACAATATTTAATGTCTATTTATCCCCTTGACACTGCAAATATGACATAAATTGTAGCCTTTAATGAAATACTTGTAATTAAAAATTCTTGCCCTATTAAAGTGCTGATAATTAGGACCGTCACCCTCAACAAATCTGCATTTCTTCCACCCATGGTGCTTTCAAGATATTGGAATTTCAAATACGTGAGCTAGTTACAAAAAAATAAAATACAAAATACAAAATTTATTTATTTACCAATAGATGTAGCTACAATTTGACGAGCCTCTTCATTTAAGTTAACAAAACCTGTGTTAGAAGAGGCCCGCTTTTTCAATTTAACAATTATTATCTCATTGGTGAGTGGGTAGGTATGTGAAATTATGTATTGTGAGTATGTGAATTCCTGTGTGTGAAACAGTTACAAATATGTTTGTTTGAGTATGAATGTAGATATACTGGTGTGTGAGTGTGTATGTTTGAGGGTATTACATTTAATATAGTTCATACAAATAAATAAACAAATATGTTGTCTATTAAAGTGGTTTTTTATACAAGTATAATATGTAATCATTATTGTTCACAACAATACTGGTTACATATTATATTCGTACATAATAAACTATCATTGGGATATACGTCAGTTATGAATAGTTTCTCTGTCGTTTCATAGTCTAGAGTTTTTAACCGTGTGGTTACAAGTTTTTTGCACTCAAAATCTGTAACAGTATAAATATTTAGTAATCTGTTAATTCTATTATATAGTGATATTGACTGTGAATCAAATTGTTTGGAAGCAAATTTAGTGAAACATCTAATAGGTGTTATAACGTTGTAAGGATTTCTTTTATTTATAATGCTAATTTAAGTTAGGTATGCCCTCTTTTTACTGTCATTTCCTAGGTAATCCCTAGGAAGTGATAACGCTAAAAATCATAATTATAAAATATTTCTTGTATGTTATAAATAACTTCTACTGCGGCTATTATAGTTGTTTGTTGTATTGTTTGCTTTATTTATATTTTTTAACAAATTGGCCTAAATGATATATCAATATTGTGGTAATGTTGTGACTATATACTCACGTGTAACCCGACATCCATTCAAAGTTATCCATAAGGCTCCAAGCAGCATAGTTCCTGACATCACAGCCCTCATCTATGGCATCCAGCATGGCATCCAGGTAACTTCTGTAGTATGCCACACGACCATCGTCGTCCAAGCCAGTGAGTGTAGAGAATCCGTTCTCCGTGATGAACACGGGCGGATTGCTGTAATCGTCTTTGATCTTCTTTAGTAGTTTGTAGAATCCCCAGGGAACTACCTGGAAATTATAACAATCAGAAGTTGGCTGGATTGCAGAGTTCATACAAAAAATACTTTTAAATTAAAGTAAATTAGTAGTAACATTGAAATTTTTCATCACAGGTATGGATGGTATTTCATTTTCGAGTTGCTATAGTGCGTTTAATTATTTATTATGACAGGTAATTTATTTCACATTTTGACACATATATTATCGGAAAACTTAAAATAATGTGGTTTTGTTTCTAACTAAAGCAATTACTATACCACATGATTTAAAGTTTTCTGCAACGTTTTGCTAAACCAGGGTGTTTGTTACTTTTCTTCCATAATAATTTGACAAGGAGAAAACATAGGAGCTAGCCTTGGTTTATTCAAACGTTTCTCAAAAGAGTAGATGTATTATCAGTTCGTCAATATTGGTACATTTGTGCATAAAAAAGATACATTCCATAAATTGGTAACAACACATGTTTGTGTCATAGATGCTTTAATGTTTTTATTAAAGAAATGGATTGTGTATATAGGTATCTTATCTACTCGTAAATTTTTTATATTTGTATTATTGTGCTGAGATGCAATCCTCAGAAAATGTATCATATTGATATACTAAACTATACCTAAGTACTTACAAGCAAAAATTACTTACCCTTAGCCACGAAGACGCAGACAGACCCCATTCAGGGTCAACATATCCTCCCACATCTATGTCATCATAATAGGACGGCACTGGATTTTTACCGTACACTGATTCATTCCTGAACACCATGGAAGAAGTATAATGATTAAGTCCAAAGAAATCTGAAGTACCGCGAACATAATCTATTTCTTCTGCGGTAAACTCTGGCAGGCGGGATCTTGGAAAACCCTGAGCCTTGCTTTTAGCAGTTATACTTTCAATCATTAATGGAGGAAAATTACCTTTTTCCGAAAAAATCGGGTATGCATATTGACCCCACTGAAATAATACAAATAACATAACAAACATAAGCTTAGCATTTACCATCTCCGTAATTAATTTATTATATTCAGAGATATATTATGATTTCAACTAACTAGTAACTATAACTAGTTCAACTTACTTCAAATTGGGAGGATATTTCTGCTGCCAAAATATCATCAGGTGAATCCGTTAAGGGTTCAGAATATCCCGCGTGGATCGTAATACCGATAACACCACCTTGAGTCGACCTAAATTCGTTATTGTAAATATGCCACGCTTTAGCGTGAGCCAGCAGTAAGTGTTTTGCACACAAATACTCAGCGATACCTTCGAATTTCAATCGCGGGGCCAATGTGTCCGAACCGTAGCCATGATAACAAATCTCTCTGGGCTCGTTCATTGTAATCCATAGCTTAACTCTATCCCCAAAATTTTCAAATGAGATCCGTGCATAATCGGCAAACCAATCCACTATCAAGGGATTGGTCCAGCCGCCTAAATCCTGCACCCGCTGAGGTAAATCCCAGTGATACAGAGTTACCATGGGCTCAATGTTATGCTGTAACATCTCATCGATTAAATTGTTGTAATAATCCAGACCGGCTTGGTTGATGACGTTGCTAAAACTGGTGGGTAAGAGTCGACTCCAAGATAAGGAGAAACGATAGAAGTCTAGTCCGAGTTCTCTCATCATTTCGACGTCTCTTTTGTACAAGTAGTAGGAGTTCGCGGCCACATCTCCATTCTGGCAGTCTTTTATATCACAAGGGCTGTTGTGGGTAAGGTGGTCCCATATATTTTCGGATTTACCTGAAAATGTTACCTATATTTTGTTATTTAATGAAAAAGTGCAAGATGTATGGTAGATAAGTTTTGTTTTTTCCTGCGTTACATTTTGTTTGCAAAAAAAAAACTATTGTGTATTGTATTGTGATATTTTTTAAGATAAAATAGATTGTTGCTTACCATCATGGTCCCATGCTCCCTCCACTTGGTATGATGCTGTAGCTGCTCCAAAAAGAAATCCATCAGGAAACTTCCTCACATTTTGCTGCCTTACGATAGTTGTTGACGAACTATCAATTGTTACTATTAAAACTAAACTCAAAATCCATGGACTGAAACAGTAGGTAAATTATGACATTTTATTATTAGGTATATTATGGTAAAACTTAGGTAAAAATACTGTGATAATAGGTAAGTTACCATAATTTATTAAATAATTGGTCCATGACAATGTTTACAACATACTAACGTTGAGATCGCGGTTATCGTATTTATATCAATTGATTCATGAATTTATATCGAGATATTTTTGAGGGTCGCGGTAATATCATAATCTTATATTTTGATAATTTTAACAAGATAAATATGGTTGCATATAAGTTATAAATAAATAAAAGTTATAAACGGGTTAAAAAAAAACAATTTTTATTAAGCCTTTACTTACTGATAAAAATATATAAGAAAAAATCGATATTGACGTACAAACAAAAAATATCACTACGTCCTTCGACGAAAGCCTTCTCCAGCATTGCCTTTTTTTTCATTATTGCCGATAATGGAAGCGAGCAATTTCGTTGGTTGGTCTTGATCTTTTCGGTCAAACTTTTTAGTTTTTAGAACTGGCCACTTGTAAACAATATAATTAAAAAAATAGTTAAAATTTTGAAAGTGGAACTCTTAGCCAATATTATTGAGTATGTATTTTATTCATTTGTTTTAAGATTTGGCGGCAAATTGAAAATTGTCTGTGTCACGTCAGCATGAATTTAACGCGAGAAAATTTTCGTGCAATGATTTTTTATTACTTTCGATGTCATTTAAGTCAACAAGAAAGTTATGAAAGACTTCAATTGGCCTTTCACGATGAAGCCCCATCTCGTGCCACTATTTGCAACTGGTTTAATTAGTTTAATCTCACCGATAATCTGCGTGAGGGACGGCCTTCTACGGCGGCGACTGAAGGTAACATCAGTGTTGTGCGGCGTATGATACAGACTGACAAAAGAGTACCTATCAGCAGATTTAAACTAGCTTAGGCATCAGTATGAAACAAGTGCACAAAATTCTCCATGAACATTTAGCGTTCAGGAAGCTTTGTCTCGGTGGATACATTATAATTTGACCGAGGCCCAAAAACTCCGTCGTGTTGATTGGTGCCGTGAATTGCTTCAAACATTTTACGGAGGTGACTCAAATGCTGTGTTCGACATATTTATGGGTACGAAAGCTGGATTTACTGTTACGATCCGGAAACTAAAAGACAGTAGGTGTGTCCTTCCAAAGAGTTGCCAACTAAAGTAAAGAGAGGTCAAAGAGTGGGAAAAAAAGCTGGCCTCGTTCTTCGGAAGGACAGGGCATTCCGCGATAATTGTTTTGGAGGATCAAAAAACAGTTACTGCAGAGGGGTACACTAACAATTGTTTGCCACTTGTCTTTGAAAAAGTTCGGAAGAAACGGCCTCGCGTAGGGTCCTCCTTCACCAAAGCAACGCTTTGTCGCACGCCGCCGGACGAACGATTGACTATTTTGCGACATCAGACGTGGAATTACTGGGTCACCCACCGTACAACCCCGACCTCGCATATTGCGATTTTTATTTATTCCCGAAAATAAAAGATACGTGGCCGAGTTGGTTAGACCTTGGACTTAAAAACACTTAAGTCCCTGGTTCGAACCCCGGTGTGTACTTGTGAATTGTTTATAGATGGGTTATTGAGTCTATTCAAAACATCGCGACGAGCTAGCCACTTGTTCGGTGTAGACTCATACCATCGGCTACGACGAGGTGGTATTAAAACCCCTCCGTTGGGTACCCTGGGGCCGTCTAGGCGGTTTGGGGCGCCGTAAGGCACCCGTGATGTATGTAAAATAAAAGAAAAACTTCGAGGAAAACGTTTTACGATTCCCCATTACACAATAATCACACTACATTGATATTTCCGGGAAGTCTACTCTATTATTAATAAAAATCAAAGTTGAAGTTTGAATTTCCATAATGGCGCTAAAGACGCTGTTTCGCAGTCTATGTCAAGTGTGACGTCACACGCAAGTAAACAAACAAGCACATATTAAATAATCTCCTATATATTATACTCTTTTCTATTTCATCCTCATGATTTATAATCTGTGTATTGTTTTGTTTACTTGCGTGTGACGTCACCAATCAAAGATGTTTTTGTTATAATTCAAATTGTAAAAAATAATCAATTTTATTTCGTGTAATCTACAATAGATATATATATAATTTAGTTTAAAATAAAGTGAAATATGTTTTTTTACGCCATTGTTTGATACGAGTAGGATGACCACAATTTATAGTATATTTTTAATGTAGTCAAATAGCCTATTATCCAACAAACAGTAGTCGAGAAATACTGGAAGTGCTCATTTTGTATGGAGAATACAGACTTCGCGATCGCGAATGCAGTGTCCTTAATGTCCATCATCAATAGTGATCGTAGAAGAAACAGGTTGATAGTTGTGATCGAGGCTGCAGCCTATTATACGACAAACAGTAGTAGTAGGAGAAATACTGGAAGTGCTCATTTTGTATGGAGAATACAGACTTCGCGATCGCGAATTCAGTGTCCTTAATGTCCATCATCAATAGTGATCGTAGAAGAATCAGGTTGATAGTTGTGATCGAGGCTGCGGGTGCGCACGATGTGTTTGTACACGAAAGCTGACTTGCGAGGCGAGCGCGTGCGATTCGGATTCTGATAGTCCACTTCGTATAGGCCGAAGCGTTCCCTGTTTAGGTACAAAAAATACATAAATTAATATAGACTTTAAGCTTTATCGAGAGCAAAGAGCTCACGGACTCTAGAGCCATTGCAGCTTCGCAGAGATGTAGCGTCGTTGAGCGTGTTTTATCGCCTTTATCATGGAGAGTGCTCTGAAGAACTTTTTCATCTCATTCCTCCTTCTCCTTTCCGATATAGGACTTCACGAGCAGGTAACAAAATGCATGCATATACTGTGGCAGATATACCAACCCGCACTAAAAAATTTGGTGATTCGTATATCTGTCGCACTATTAAAATGCGGAATGCTCTACCTGCTTGCGTGTTTCCTTCTTCCTATAATCTCGAGTCCTTTAAACGAAGCGTGTATAGGCATCTTAAGCCGGCATAATAGGCAGTTACGTAGATCTTAATTGTTGGTTGCATTTGTTCTTGGATCATATTGCTTTCCATTAGGTAGATGTGAGGTCACATGCCGAGCTCTCATAAAAAAAAAAGCTGCAGCCCTTTTTCTGCTCAGAAAATATTCCCAAATAGCCAATTAGGCTTAGCTAGAGACATCTAATTAGAATAATGCGAGCTGATTTCCAATTCAGTCACTAAGTACTCAACAAATCTGCATTTCTTCCACCCATGGCGCTTTCAGGATATTGGAACTTCAAATACGTAAGCTAGTTAGGTATGACCCTTTTTTTCTTTTTAGTGTCATTTCCTAGGTAATCCCTAGGAAGTGATAAGGCTAAAAATCATTATTATAGAATATTTCTTGTATGTTATAAATAACTTCTACTGCGGCTATTATAGTTGTTTGTTGTATAGTTTGCTTTATTTATATTTTTTAACAAATTGGCCTAAATGATATATCAATATTGTGGCAATGTTGTGACTATATACTCACGTGTAACCCGCCATCCATTCAAAGTTATCCATAAGGCTCCAAGCAGCATAGTTTCTGACATCACAGCCCTCATCCATGGCATCCAGCATGGCATCCAGGTAACTTCTGTAGTATGCCACACGGCCATCGTCGTCCAAGCCAGTGAGTGTAGAGAATCCGTTCTCCGTGATGAACACGGGCGGATTGCTGTAATCGTCTTTGATCTTCGTTAGTAGTTTGTAGAATCCCCAGGGAACTACCTGGAAATTATAACAATCTGAAGTTGGCTGGATTGCAGAGTTCACACAAAAAATACTTTTAAATTAAAGTAAATTAGTAGTACCATTGACATTTTTCATCATATGTATGGATGGTATTTCATTTTCAAGTTGCTATAGTGTGTTTTATTACCCACATGGTTTAAAGTTTTATGCAACGTTTTGCTAAACCAGGGTGTTTGTTACTTTTCTTCCTTAATAATTTGACAAGGAGAAAACATAGGAGGCCTTGGTTTATTCAAATGTTTCTCAAAAGAGTCGGTGTATTATCAGTTCGTCAATATTATGTGCATAAAAAAAATATATAATAATAGATACATTCCATAAATTGGTAACAACACATTTTGTGCCATAGATGCTTTTAAAATTTTTATTAAAGAAATGGATTGTTAATATAGGTATCTTATCTACTCGTATATTTTTTATATATGTATTATTGTGCTGCGATGCAATCCTCAGACAATGTATCATATATTGAAAAACTAAACTATACCTAAGTACTTACAAGCAAAAAATACTTACCCTTAGCCACGAAGACGCAGACAGACCCCATTCAGGGTCAACGTATCCTCCCACATCTATGTCATCATAATAGGACGGCACTGGATTTTTACCGTACACTGATTCATTCCTGAACGCCATGGAAGAAGTATAATGATTAAGGCCAAAGAAATCTGAAGTACCGCGAACAAAATCTATTTCCTCTGCGGTAAACTCTGGCAGGCGGGATCTTGGAAAACCTTGAGCCTTGCTTTTAGCAGTTATACTTTCAATCATTAATGGAGGAAAATTACCTTTTTCCGAAAAAATCGGGTATGCATATTGACCCCACTGAAATAATACAAATATCATAAGCTTAGCATTTACCATCTCCGTAATTAATTTATTATATTCAGAGATATATTATGATTACAACTAACTAGTAACTATAACTAGTTCAACTTACCTCAAATTGGGAGGATATTTCTGCTGCCAAAATATCATCAGGTGAATCCGTTAAGGGTTCAGAATAGCCCGCACTGATCGTAATACCGATAACACCACCTTGAGTCGACCTAAATTCGTTATTGTAAATATGCCACGCTTTAGCGTGAGCCAGCAGTAAGTGTTTTGCACACAAATACTCAGCTATCCCTTCGAATTTCAATCGCGGGGCCATCGTGTCCGAACCGTAACCCTGATAACAAATCTCTCTGGGCTCGTTCATTGTAATCCATAGCTTAACTCTATCCCCAAAATTTTCAAATGAGATCCGTGCATAATCGGCAAACCAATCCACTATCAAGGGATTGGTCCAGCCGCCTAAATCCTGCACCCGCTGAGGTAAATCCCAGTGATACAGAGTTACCATGGGCTCAATGTTATGCTGTAACATCTCATCGATTAAATTGTTGTAGTAATCCAGACCGGCTTGGTTGATGACGTTGCTAAAACTGGTGGGTAAAAGTCGACTCCAAGATAAGGAGAAACGATAGAAGTCTAGTCCGAGTTCTCTCATCATTTCGACGTCTCTTTTGTACAAGTAGTAGGAGTTCGCGGCCACATCTCCATTCTGGCAGTCTTTTATATCACAAGGGCTGTTGTGGGTAAGGTGGTCCCATATATTTTCGGATTTACCTGAAAATGTTACCTATATTTTGTTATTTAATGAAAAAGTGCAAGATGTATGGTAGATAAGTTTTGTTTTTTCCTGCGTTACATTTTGTTTGCAAAAAAAAACTATTGTGTTATTGTATTGTGATATTTTTTAAGATAAAATAGATTGTTGCCTACCATCATGGTCCCATGCTCCCTCCACTTGGTATGATGCTGTAGCTGCTCCAAAAAGAAATCCATCAGGAAACTTCCTCACATTTTGCTGCCTTACGATAGTTGTTGACGAACTATCAATTGTTACTATTAAAACTAAACTCAAAATCCATGGACTGAAACAGTAGGTAAATTATGACATTTTATTATTAGGTATATTATGGTAAAACTTAGGTAAAAATACTGTGATAATAGGTAAGTTACATATTAGGTAAGTTATTATTATTATTATTTATTATTAATTGATTCATGAATTTATATCGAGATATTTTTGAGGGTCGCGGTAATATCATAATCTTATATTTTGATAATTTTAACAAGATAAATATGGTTGCATATAAGTTATAAATAAATAAAAGTTATAATCGGGTCAAAAAAAAACAATTATTATTAAGCCTTTATTTACTAACAAAAAATCGATATTGACGTACAAACAAAATAATATCACTACGTCCTTCGACGAAAGCCTTCTCCAGCATTGCCTTTTTTTTCATTATTGCCGATAATGGAAGCGAGCAATTTCGTTGGTAGGTCTTGATCTTTTCGGCCAAGCTTAAAGTTTTTAGAACTGGCCACTTGTAAACAATATAATAAAAAAAATAAGTTAAAATTTTGAAAGTGGAACTCTTAGCCAATAATATTGAGTATGTATTTTATTTATTTGTCATTTGTTTTACGATTTGGCGGCAAATTGAAAATTGTCTGTGTCACATCAGCATGAATTTAACGCGAGAAAAATTTCGTGCAATGATATTTTATTACTTTCGATGTCATTTAAGTCAACAAGAAAGTTATGAAAGACTTCAATTGGCCTTTCACGATGAAGCCCCATCTCGTGCCACTATTTACAACTGGTTTAATTAGTTTAATCTCACCACAATCTCACCGATAATCTGCGTGAGGGACGGCCTTCTACGGCGACGACTGAAGATAACATCAGTGTTGTGCGGCGTATGATACAGACTGACAAAAGAGTACCTCATCAGCAGATTTGGACAAGCTTAGGCATCAGTATGAAACAAGTGCACAAAATCCTCCATGAACATTTAGCGGTCAGGAAGCTTTGTCTCGGTAGATACCTTATAATTTTAACGAGGCCCAAAAACTCCGTCGTGTTGATTGGTGCCGTGAATTGCTTCAAAAATTTTACGGAGGTGACTCAAATGCTGTGTTCGACATATTTATGGGTACGAAAGCTGGATTTACTGTTACGATCCGGAAACTAAAAGACAGTGGGTGTGTCCTTCCAAAGAGTTGCCAACTAAAGTAAAGAGAGGTCAAAGAGTGGGAAAAAAAGCTGGCCTCGTTCTTCGGAAGGATAGGGTATTCCGCGATAATTGTTTTAGAGGATCAAAAAACAGTTACTGCAGAGGGGTACACTAACAATTGTTTGCCACTTGTCTTTGAAAAAGTTCGGGAGAAACAGCCTCGCGTAGGGTCCTCCTTCACCAAAGCAACGCTTTGTCGCACGCCGCCGGACGAACGATTGACTATTTTGCGACATCAGACGTGGAATTACTGGGTCACCCACCCAGGGGTTAATAAAATAAAACAACAAAAAGTGCATATTCCTGTGAAAAAAAATCTTAGATATTAATTTATACTCCTCGGCTCTTCTTATTTCATACATTTCGGTAATTCGTATCACCAAATCGTTTAGTGCGAGTTACCAATGCTCGTGAATTCCTGTAACGGAAAGGGGAAGGAGGAATAAGATTAAATAGTTCGTCAGAGCACTGGCGTAAAATACGCTCAACGACACCACAGCTCTGCAAAGCTGCAGTGGTTCTCTCTAGGGTATTAGTCTTTGACATCAAAAATACAAGTTGCACGCTTCTGCCTTAGAATAATACGATTCTAAGGCAGAAGCAAACCACCATGCAGCAAGTTTTATATATATATATATATCGCACATTTAGTTGTCCCAATATCTCTTTAATGCTAAGTATCAATTTATGCAATCTAATATTAAAATAGGCATTCATTAAATTAAAAATATATTTAATTAAATAGTCATTTGCCTTCGCTACCGAATTGATTAGAACTGAGTCCCCTGTATAGGTATGGACGTGTAGATCCGACCATCAGCCACTTACCCACGTCTCGTCGAGTGGTCGTCCCACGCAGTTCATTAGCTCCATGATATTACTGCCACTTGATTTAATGAAATCCTACATCTGATATTGAAGTGAGATTAATCAATAAAAATAAAATAGTATATGGGTAGGTATAATCAACCAAATTGAGCTGTAAAACATTGGCTTCATTGCTTAGTTTAAAAAAGTACTATGACTGTGTATTCAGCGCTAAAGTTTTGTTGCCCATCTCGTAGTAGTCGATAGTATTCTAAGCCTACACTGAACAAGTGGTCTACTCGTCGCGGTATATCGTTATTCAGTATATACTAGTATAATCCAAGGCACTAAGTATTTTTAAGTTAAGTTTCTGTCTAACCAACTCGGCCATCACGTAGGTACATATTATTTGGAATTGTAGCGCAGCATTATATAAATAAATAAGTTGATAAAATATGGTAAGTAAATAATATGCGAACTTAATAACTAGAGTAACTTAGCAGCTTCGCTCACACTATGCCGACTATATGATGTGGTTGCAAAATGGGCAGCAAAAAGACTAATTAGATTAACGAGTTAATTAATATTGTAGTTATCGCAACTGTCCGTTTTGTAGCCACACCCTGAAAGGGTGTTTTTTTGTGCAAGGAAAAAGCCATCTCTTTGGTCACCAGTGACGGAGACCAATCGTGAAGACAGTTCCCAGAACCCTTCGCGGTACAAATATGCATATACCTATTCATAATATTTTCATATTTGCGCCTTTTGAGTGTTTCTGCGGTCAAGGTCGCCGCTCTTCATACATATGAGTCCCGTGTAAATGAGACGATGCCATATATATCCTAACTACTTAGTTATCAGTATTAATGTCCATCATATCATCACTCGTCTCTCGGTGCCTGAAGAAAGGACGACACCATCAAGTCAAACAAATACTTTGATCTCAAAATGAAATTACTAAAAACGATTTTAGAACTTAACTTTATGCAAGTGCTAGAATAATTCTAGCACAGTCTTTGCATCGTCTATTGAAGGATCTTGGCCTTTCAAGATCGGAGTTAAAAAGCCGTTAACCTTATATCGCGGTCTCAAGTCCGGAAAAACAAACACATCGTGCGCACCCGCAGCCTCGATCACAACTATCAACCTGATTCTTCTACGATCACTATTGATGATGGACATTAAGGACACTGAATTCGCGATCGCGAAGTCTGTATTCTCCATACAAAATGAGCACTTCCAGTATTTCTCCTACTACTACTGTTTGTCGTATAATAGGCTGCAGCCTCGATCACAACTATCAACCTGTTTCTTCTACGATCACTATTGATGATGGACATTAAGGACACTGCATTCGCGATCGCGAAGTCTGTATTCTCCATACAAAATGAGCACTTCCAGTATTTCTCGACTACTGTTTGTTGGATAATAGGCTATTTGACTACATTAAAAATATATCATTCAGGAGTTGACTGGAATGCAGAGTTCAGATAATAAAATAAAAAAAATAGTTTTAAATTAAAGTAAATTGGTGCACCTATACTGTTTTTAGTTTATATTGAGGTTGATTGAAATGCCAAAAACGTTTTCTTACCATACATTGTTAGAAAAACATTTTTGTCGCTATAGATCCATTTTATTAAACGAATGGATTGTTAATATATCTTATCTATATCTATATAATATAATAGTAATAATATATGAAGGACATTGCACACATATTGCCTGAACTAACCTTTTGGCTTGTACTGGGTACCACAACTCAACGATATTTAACACATATTATAGGATATAGCTAAGAATGACAAAATACAGGCTTCTATCAGTTGTTTTAAATGCCTGCCTGATAAATAATAATAATAATATTGTGCAGTGAAATTTTCGGAATATTACTCATTTATTGATACACTAAACTGTACCTAAGTACTTACAAGCAATTATTTTATTACTAATCCTAAGCCACGAAGACGCAGACAGGCCCCACTCAGGATCAACGTATTCTCCTACATCTTAGTAGTCATAAAAGAACGGCACAGGATTTTTGCCGTACACTGATTCATTCCTGAACGCCATGAAGGAAGTGTAATGATTAAGACCAAAGAAATCTGAAGTACCGCGAACAAAATCTATTTCTTTTATTTATTTATTTATTTAATGTTTGGTGCACCAGCAGATCCTAGTCCATTACAAGTTAATTTACGTGCGTTAAAACAAATTTCTAGGCTAGGATCCAATTCAGTGCACACAACATGCTAAGCTACATTATTTCCTACAGATTTACACAATTCAAAGTAAAATACAGAACTTAATTAATAATAATAAAAATTAGGATTAAATTAATAATAACAAATTAAATTTACAATAAAAATTAAATTAATAATAATAAGCATTATGAATACTATGCTTTAAAAATAATAACAATAATAATACAAAGAATGAAATTAATTAAAAATTACACATATTAAAAAACACAATTAATTACAAAGACATTCAACCAATTAAATTAAAAAGCCACATTATTCTAAATACGGCTGAGGATATCCGGTGTAATGGACCTTTTAAAATGAGCAAAACTACTGTCAAATATATCGATCTCTACATCCCGCAACCCGACTATATCATTATAGGTACGACACATCCTTACCAACGGATTGTAGAAGGATGTGTTGTTAGTGTAAGTTTGAAGGGAGAATGTATTAGGATTTCTGGCTTTATAGCGAGTATTGATACTAATGGACGACAGCAATAAGCCCGAGTCAATGACGGAGTGCAAGATTTTGTGCAGGCACAAAAGGTCATATCGTATACGACGATGTTTAAGAGAAAGGACCCCAAATTTATTTAACCTAGAAGAGTAATCAACCAGCGAACGTCCATACCCACATCTATAAGAGAGTGCTCTGAGGCATCTACCCTGAACGCCGTCAATCCTGTCTGAGTGTACCGTGTAATATGGAGCCCAGACAGGGCAGCAATACTCCAACACACTACGCACAAGGCTGTTGAAAAGGAGTATTACCGAGTTTGGATTCCTGAATTCCTTGGTTGATCTCAAAACAAATCCCAGCAGTTGATTCGATCTATCAACAATATTATTATATTGCTGTCGAAAAGTGAGACCATCGTCAAATAAGACTCCCAGGTCTTTTACAACAGCACTACGATTCAATATTTTATCATTAATAGAATATCCGTAGTGGATCTTGTTTCTTTTACCGGAAAACGACACCACGTGACACTTGTCGGCATTCAGTGACATTTTGTTTTGTGAGCACCACTCCACGACGGCTTGGAGATCTCGCTGAAGAAGCAAACAATCCTCTGTTGACCTTATCATTTTAAAAATCTTTAAATCATCCGCATAGAGAAGACACGGGCAGGCAAGGCGATCCACAAGGTCATTAATGAATACCACGAATAACAAAGGACCAAGGTGGGATCCTTGAGGTACCCCAGACAGTATAGAAACTGGGTTGGAATAGTGCCCTCGAAGTGCCACAATTTGACTCCGATTATCCAAGTAGGATTCAAGCCACCTCAATAGAACTCCATGTATTCCCATAGAAGAAAGTTTCATGCAAAGAAGTTGATGATTGACTCTGTCAAATGCCTTACTAAAATCGGTATATAATGCATCATCTTGGCAACGACTGGCAAACGCACTACACAGATAACTTTTGTACTCCAGCAGATTACTAAGCGTAGATTTACCCTTAACAAATCCATGCTGTCTATCAGATAAAAACCTTTTAAAGTAATTATATAGGGGCACATAGACTAAGGATTCAAAAAGTTTTGCCACACCAGATAAAATGCTAATAGGCCTATAATTTTCACATTTTGACCTGTCACCAGCTTTAAAAATTGGGACGATATGTGCCCTTTTCCATATTGTAGGAAATACCCCAGACATTAGTGACCTGTTAAATAAAATATGCAAGGGAGTGCAAAGTTCCTCCGCACACATCTTAATAAACAAAATTGGCATTCCATCTGGACCAGCCCCCTTACCCGTATCAAGCTTTTTTAGCTTACGAATGATGTCATTTCTTTCGACAGCAATTGTTGAAAAAGAATCACCACTAACGCCATAGATGCCGCCAATACACAAACTAGAAGCAGCTGCAGGTGATGAAGACCCCACGAATACAGACCCAAAACAGTCTGAGAATAATTGGCAAATTAAGGCACCGTCAGATGCTGTGACACCATTGAGTGTTATGAAATTGGGAATTGTAGATGATCCTTTTCTGCTTTTAACGAATTTCCAAAACGCCTTTGTATTCTCTCGCATAGATACCTCAATTGACAATACATAACTCCTGTAACAGCTGGTTGTAAGCTTCTTGCTTCTCGTTCTGAGAAGGGCATACGTGTCGTAATCTCTGGGGTTACCAAACCTTTTAAAACGTTTGTGGTACTTGTTTTGCTCCTTTAAACAGCGCATAAGAACTCGACTATACCAAATTGGATGTCTGTGTAATTTACTCGTAGTTAAAGGTGTATATTTGCGAATAATGTCAAAGGTCACATCGTAAAAGTTTCTTACACAGACGTTTATGTCATCATCAGACAGTAAGTTCAGCCAATCCACTTCGCTTAATGCCCGTTTAATGTCATCGTAATTACTTTTATAAAAATTAAGTCGCCTACTATTGTCAGAGGCCAAGGGCTTAGATGACAATAATACAGGAACCGAAACCAGATAAGGAATATGATGTTTGTCAGTAGTGCAAATAGGGACATCCTCAGAAACAACAACCTGTTCAATGTTTGAAAGCACTAGATCCAAAAATCTATTATTCATGTTGGGAATGGAATTAAATTGTTTCAAGTTACAAATATGTATAGTATCGGTTAATAGTACTGCTTTGGTGTCTCTAGGATCAACCGGTATTAACGAAGTACCAGTGCTCTGTAGCCATTTGACATTGCCAGTATTAAAGTCGCCCATCAATAAAAACACGTCACTGCCACCCGAGCCCAATACAATGTTTTGACAATTCGTATAAAAAGTTGTCAAGTCTTTAAATGAAATGTCAGGCGGAAGGTAACAAAGACAGATGTTTAGTTTGAGTCCAGTTTTAGAATGTGGAATTATGCTCACCCAAATGTCCTCAACCCCACTGTTCCAAGATATCTTTTGAACTACATTGAGATGTTTTTTAGTCGCCACAAGAATACCGCCACCATCACTTTTTAACGAGCAACTGTCCTGACGGTCACGCCTGAAAATATTATACCGACTATCGATTACCTCGCTATCACGTACACTATGTTGAAAATTAGTTTCGGTTAAGCATACAACATCATAATCACAATTCAATAGGCTAAGATATATAACATCTGTTTTAGACCGTGCTCGGCCAACATTTTGGTAAAAAATATTTAACATAATATAGAAGTTATGCAAGTTTAAAACATGTAACTATTTAAAATAAAAAAATAAAAAATGAATGTAAAAATTTATGAATTATTTAAGATAATAATATATATATAATAATTGTACTGTAATTATAATAACAAAATAACGAAAAGCACAGAAAAATAAATTAAAATAAGATCAATTAAATCTTACGCAGTTTATCTAAGGATTCACTATTTTTAATGTGAATAGCACTTGTTGTTTCGTCCCTACGTACATATATCTCACCATATTTTACCCAAACATATTTATACTTAAGTTCTTTAGCCAGATTACGAGCCGATGCATGAAGTATCTTGTGTTCTGGCGATAGGTGTTCCACAACATATACAGGGCGTCTTTCTCCGGTTATACCTAAGTGTTCCGAGTTAAGTTTGCATGTTTTGTTGGTTTTATTAAATCTATGGACAGCTGACAATATGCCATCCCTCATTCGTGGGTTTGAAAGAGTTACCAATATATTCCTGGGGCGATCTGAGGCATGATTAAGTTTGGCTACCCTCCGACAAGCATGGATACTACTATCCTCCAAGGAAGTGCCAACTGCTTCACATAACTTTTTAAATATACATAGAACATTCTCGTTAGATACTTCAGGTACCGCCTGAATCTCCACATTACAACCGCGTGAATTTTTTTCAACCGAAGTCAATCGCTGATTTAATTTGGCAATCTCCAACTGAAGCCGACTATTTTCAACCTCCAAATCCCTAATATTCTTACTTTTGTTATTTATATCAGCTTTTAAGGCAGATTGCTCAGCACATATGTAGTCAGTGGTAGTTGTAAATTGTTCTTTATAATCTAACATGGCAGAATTTACCTCACACTTGACCATTTGTTTTATATCTTCTTTAATGGCAGTTCTAAAGTTTTTCATGAATGTGGACAACGTACTATTTAACTTCTGGTCTAGGAGAATGCCAATATTATCCATAGTGACAGAGGGCTGATTTACAAGCGATTGAGACACAAGCGATTTGTCCTGTTCTGTCGAAATCAAATCACATGACATGTCCATGGAATCCTCGAAAACACACGGCACCTGATGAGAACGGATAAGCGTATTTACATTTGATTTGCAGCGTCTAGTTATATTCACGCAGTTTGGACATGTCCATGAAGACAAATGATCCTTTGTTAGCATTTTATATTGATTGTAGCCAATATTAAGGCACTGGTAGTGGAATACCCCACGGCATAAGGAGCATTGAAGTATATCTTTACCGTCAGTTGGCCTTTTGCAAGCACTACAATCCATTGTTGACGTACAGAAATGCTATAAAAGTCCCTGCTCTAAAGTTAATTAATTATTAAGTATACAATAATAATTATAGATACGTTAACTTATAGGCAGTGATTATAAAATTCTTTTTGATTAGAAGTACGTACTGATAACAATAATCAACCAGTCAAACATTCAGGCGTTCTTGTCTAGTAGTGACTCACTTCAAGTGCTAAATATTGAGCTGTTAGTTATGCATTTTTGTCATATATTAGTAGATGTCGCTTTGCTTTCGTAAATTTATATTTTATTTATCTGGAAAAAAATTAAAGCATTCGGTGAGGCTCGAACTCGTGCGCAGCGGTGTTAGCATCCGTCGCCCCGCCAACTAAGCTATCAGAGCCTTGACATATTTTGCGAAAAATTCAGACTGTAGTCGTAGGCTATGATTTAAATTAGTCGGAGTTTCAAATTAACCCTCTTTATTTTAAACTTTAGTAACTTCACACTTTATTTGTACCAACAATAAATATATATTTTGGCACTTTATCTTCTTGGTCAACATATATTCAATACTTTAAACACTAACAAATCATCACTGCATTTACTGATTTACAAAAGAATACCAATGTTTAAGAGTCGTTTCATATATTTACAACAACAACATTTCACTCGCGTATTATTTAAACAATTTCATTTCAAATAAAGAAGTATTTAATCGAATAATATTAACCTTAGATAGTTTGTTATTTAATTAAGAATTATAGACTAAAAAAGAACTATAATATTCACTTTAGATATTTTAAATTATTTTTATTGTAGGAGCACAATTTAACGGCGCGCGCGTCAGCGGCATTATATCTTTTGCGGTAAACTCTGGCAGGCGGGAGCTTGGACCTTGCTTTTAGCAATTACGCTTTCAATCATTAATGGAGGAAAATGACCTTTTTCCGAAAAAAACGGGTATGCATATTGCCCCCACTGAAATAATACAAATGTTATAAAAACTTAACATTTACCACCTTTGTAAATTATTTTTTTTTTATTTTTTATTTTAGCCAGGGATTTATTATATTTAGAGATATTTTATAATTAATTACTAAACTAGTTTAACAATTTAACATACTTCAAATTGAGTGGACACTTCTGCTGCTAAAATATCATTAGGTGAATCCGTTAAGGGTTCAGAATATCCCGCGTGGATCGTAATACCGATAACACCGCCTTGAGTTGACCTAAATTCGTTATTGTAAATATGCCAAGCTTTAGCGTGAGCCAGCAATAAGTGTTTTGCACACAAATACTCAGCGATCTCTTCCAATTTCAATCGCGGGGCCAATGTGTCTGAGCCGGTACCATGATAACAAATCTCTTTGGGCTCGTTCATTGTAATCCATAGCTTAACTCTATCCCAGAAATTTTGAAATGAGATTCGTGCGTAATCGGCGAACCAATTCACTATCAAGGGATTGGTCCAGCCGCCTAAATCCTGCAACCGCTGAGGTAAATCCTAGTGATACAAAGTTACCATGGGCTCAATGTTATACTGTAATATCCGATCGATTAGTTTATTGTAGTAATCCAGACCGGCTTGGTTGATGACGTTGCTAAAATTGGTGGGTAAGAGTCGACTCCAAGATAAGGAGAAACGATAAAAGTCTAGTCCGAGTTTCATCATTTCGATTTTGGTCTCTTTTGTACAAGTAGTAGGAGTTCGCGGCCACATCTCCATTCTGGCAGTCTTTTATGTAACAAGGGTTGTTGTGGGTAAGGTGATCCCATATATTTTCTGATTTACCTGAAATTTTAATGATAATTAAAAATTTTAATGGAAAAGTTTTATTTCACATCCCATTTTGGGTAGTTTTTTCATTTTTTCAACTGAGCTGGTGGCCGCGTTTCTCTAAGTTTGACATCATTGTTGTAAAGCAATTACAACTCCTAGACTATTAGTATAGATTATTGTTAAATCAAAAATGTATATTATCACCGGTATTCATAAAAACTTATTGAGTCCTTGAAGAACACTTTAGTTATGGAAGGTTTTGTCTCTTTTTATTAGCAACAAAAAATATTATGCGTAAAAGAGAGAAAACCTTCTATAACTAAAGTGTTCTTATTCTTCAAGGCCTCAATATTTTTTTATGAATAAAGCCATACATCTTGCGGTCAATCATATATACGAGGATATATCATCACGAGTGCCTTACGTTTGAGTCAATTGGCTAGCTAGTCGCGATGTTTGGATAGACTCAATAACCCATCTATAAACAATTTCACAAGATGTTTGTTGTTGGTATGGTGAAACTGGTACCGACAGCTTGACGTGCTCTCCGAGGCATTATAGTGAGTTATTAAAGAAATGTATTATTTTAGAGTAAAAATTCATTGGTGAACACCGAGGTTTGAACCAGGGAACTGAGTGTTTTTAAGTCTAAGGTTTAACCAACTCGGCCACCACGTATACATTTTTATAGGTAAGTTTGTTTACAAAAAAACTGCGCTGCCCGACTTGCGATATAGTATCGCGCCTGAGTTACGATATTTTTAAAGATAAAATAGATTGTTGCTTACCATCATGGTCCCATGCTCCCTCCACTTGGTATGATGCTGTAGCTGCCCCAAAAAGAAATCCATCAGGAAACTTCCTCACATTTTGCTGCCTTACGATGGTTGTTGACGTACTATCTGTTGCTACTATTAAAACTACAATCAAAACCCATGGACTGAAACAGTAGGTAAATTATGACATTTGATTATTAGGAATATTATGGTAAAACTTAGTAAAAATACTGTGATGATAAATAGATAAGTTACCATATATTAAATAATTGTAGAGCCATGACAATGTTTAAAACATACTAACATTAAGTTCGCGGTTAACGCATTTATATAAAATGATTCATGAATTTAAATTGAGATATTTTTTATGAGTAATGGTGGCCTAGTTGGTTAGACCTTGGACTTAAAAAAAAACACAGGTCCCTGGTTCGAATCCCGGTGTGTACCAATGAGTTTTTAATTAAAAAATATGTGCATTTGTTTGACAACACCACTATAGTGTCTCGGAGAGCACGTTAAGCTGTCGGTCCCGGTTTCACTATACCAACTTGTGAAACTGTTTATAGATGGGTTATTGAGTCTATTCAAAACATCGCGACGAGCTAGCCACTTGTTCGGTGTAGACTCATACCACCGGCTACGTCGAGGTGGGATTAAAACCCTTCCGCTGGGTACTCTGGGGCCGTCTAGGCGGTCTCGGGCGCCGTAAGGCACCCGTGATGATACATATATACATATACATATACATATATATATATATTGAGTGTCTCGGTAATATCAAAATATTTTTTTTAGATAATTCTAAGATAATTATTTTTGTAATGGTTTTTAAAAAAAAAATTAGATACGTATAACGTTATAACCTATATGCTTAATTATTTAAAATTATGAATAAAATAATTCAGTCCCCACAGTTATTTGAAGCTGTTCTGTAACGTTCTTCCTCATCTAAATACCTACCTATTTGTACTTCTCTAATTTATGAAAATGTAAACTGTTCATCATATTATGTATAAGTGCTCCCTTTCGGTTTTAATAAATCATTAGGAAAATGAGTACCTATTGTGTAGTTATCACTTTAAATTTTAAAAGGTGTGTTTCCGCAGATTGGTCTGTTTGCAACATTTTCTGTTTAAAAATTACCTCAGCTATCTTTTTTTCTTTGTTTTTGTTATAATCATATTTTATCTACTAAAATATCAGTACTCAAATGTTAAATTTTAAAATGTAATACGTTATCATACTTTGTTTCTTTTTGTATATGTTTGATGCAAAAAAAAAACTTAAGAGTAGGTAATATTTCAGACTTACATGTTTTTTTTATTACAGTAAGGTATTATCATGACATTGTATTTTAGTTTAATTTATATTGATGCTTGACCGTACACTTATTATTATTTTATTTTATTGAGGCACGACATGTGACTTTGTATGTACCTGGTGGTGAGCACAGGGGCGCCGGCTTTGAGAAAACCTCATGGGTGCTCATACTCATTTGATGACTCGAAAAAGTGGCGAAGTGTGAGAAGGTACATAAATGCATACTAATCGACCGACAAATAAATAAATGTCCTACCTTCATACTGCGCACACAATAATTACAATATCATACACATTGTCCGGGCCCCAAACTAAGGATTTTCTTGTACTATGGAAACTAGGAACAACGAAGGAACCCAGACCGAACACAAATATATATGTTTCATCAACAAACATTTGTGTTGGTGCGGGAATCATACCCGCGACCCTTGGGTCTCCACCCGCGCTCTAAACCACTGCTAAACGGGTCGTCGTATAATAAAAAGACGCCCATCCCTAAAAGGCGATTACTGATCTGTTTCTTGATGTTTATTCTCAAGGGTGCTCGGCACCCACTGTTTATTTCTCATGGGTGTCTCGAGCCCCTGAGCACCCACGGAGTCGGCGCCCGTGGGTGAGCAGACCTACAAAGTCCATGAATGGGGTAAATCAATAATTGTTCTTAAACAATATTCATACCCTTAATGGTACCTACGTAGATGGCCGTCCTAGATGGCTTCAAGGTATCCGGCAGAGGGCTATTCCACCTCGTCTTTGCCGATGGTATTTTGTTTCCGAGCCAATATAGTTATAGCGCCTCCGTAGACTAGTGGTTGTGCTTTTGGCGTTGTATCCGAAGGTCGTGGGTTCAATTCCCACCCATGCCAAAAAAAAAATTGTAGTTATGTTTTTCTGCGCAGTTTGACATGGTTTGTTGTTTCTAGTATACATGGTACAAGACTAGAGCTTAGTTTGTGACCGGAGGCTTGGCTCACAAGGACATGTATCCAGAGCCGTAAAGAAAATTTAAAAAAAAATGACCGGAGGCTCTACCATAAGTTATGCTAATACATAAAAGGCACAACCAATAGGATCGCTTTATTTCAAAAATAAATCGATCCTATTGGTTGTTTGCATGTATTAACATTAAGTAAATACGACACAAAACTTATGGAAGATCCTCAGAGCAATATGTATAAATTGCTCTACATATATAATGTATCCAACTTTAATATTAATAGGTACCTTCTTAAAAATATTTTTCCATTTCAAGCGTATTTCAATAGCTTTCAAGCACTTCTGCCGTGTCGCTTAATTAACTTTATTCAGTTGAAATTTGATATTGGAACGACTCCAATTTAGTATAGTGCCTCGGAGAGCACGTTAAGCTGTCGGTCCCGGTTTCACTATGCCAACCTGTGAAACTGTTTATAGATGGGTTATTGAGTCTATTCAAAACATCGCGACGAGCTAGCCACTTGTTCGGTGTAGACTCATACCATCGGCTACGACGAGGTGGGATTAAAACCCCTCCGCTGGGTACCCTGGGGCCGTCTAGGCGGTCTCGGGCGCCGTAAGGCACCCGTGAAGATATATATATATATATATATATATATATATATATATATATATATATATATATATATATATATATATATATATATATCCAATTTAGTAGGTACCTACCTAGATTTCACTATAGTTTCACTCGGCTGTAGGTACGTGTATATCTAAACTTGTTCTGTATAACGCGACTGCAGATGGTATTTACACTATCAGATCAGACTAAACCTTCCGGGCTCCGGATCTGCGGACCGGTTAGCTACAACAGTTGCATTATATAATCTCTACTTAACCTGAAACTTAATATTAAAAATAGTATATAACTAAATCGAAGCGTTTCCCTGTGTGTACATTAAAGATTTTGAAAAAAAACTACTAGAAGGTATGTTTTTTTGTTGAATTTCTTGTCGGTTTGTTCACTCACGCAAAAGCCATTCATTAATTTTGCTTTTCATCAAAATCGACCTACATAATCTGTGCATTTATTTTTAAAATTTAGTTATACACCTCACGTGTCGAGTCACGCGTGCCTGGTGACGGTTGTGGAGCGGATTATATTATAATAAATAACACGCACATTGTAAATATTATTTTTTTTCAAGCTATGTCAAGTAATTATAGGTACAGGCCTGTTGTTGAAACTATATGTGTGCCTTAGGGTGCCCGAGACAGCCTAGAGCCAGCAAAGGGATTTTATTCCCCTCATATTCGATGGTGTTCTGAGGCTTCACCCGAAAGTGACATATTTCTATCAGGTTCACCTCATGGTACAGTGAAATTTGGATTAACAGCTTAACGTGTCATCATTATAATAGTGGTGTTGTAAAAAAAACATTGGTAGGTAAACCCCGCGGTTGAAAGTCGTTCGAAATAGTTGTTAAGTATTTTTCCGCTAAAAACTACGTAATTTTTAGAATACTTATAACAATTGATAAGGTGTGCGATAATGATTTACTTTAGTTGTCATGCGTTATTTAGCAACCAAATATTATTATTGCATCTACAGTATGATTACTACTTTGGTTGTCATGCGTTATTCAGCAACCAAATATCATTATTGCATCTACAGTATGATTACTACTTTAGTTGTCATGCGTTATTTAGCAACCAAATATTATTATTGCATCTACAGTATGATTACTACTTTAGTTGTCATGCGTTATTTAGCAACCAAATATTATTATTGCATCTACAGTATGATTACTACTTTAGTTGTCATGCGTTATTTAGCAACCAAATATTATTATTGCATCTACAGTATGATTACTACTTTAGTTGTCATGCGTTATTTAGCAACCAAATATTATTATTGCATCTACAGTATGATTACTACTTTGGTTGTCATGCGTTATTCAGCAACCAAATATCATTATTGCATCTACAGTATGATTACTACTTTAGTTGTCATGCGTTATTTAGCAACCAAATATTATTATTGCATCTACAGTATGATTACTACTTTAGTTGTCATGCGTTATTTAGCAACCAAATATTATTATTGCATCTACAGTATGATTACTACTTTAGTTGTCATGCGTTATTTAGCAACCAAATATTATTATTGCATCTACAGTATGATTACTACTTTAGTTGTCATGCGTTATTTAGCAACCAAATATTATTATTGCATTTACAGTATGATTACTAATTTGGTTGTCATGCGTTATTCAGCAACCAAATATCATTATTGCATCTACAGTATGATTACTACTTTAGTTGTCATGCGTTATTTAGCAACCAAATATTATTATTGCATCTACAGTATGATTACTACTTTAGTTGTCATGCGTTATTCAGCAACCAAATATCATTATTGCATCTACAGTATGATTACTACTTTAGTTGTCATGCGTTATTTAGCAACCAAATGTTAAGTATTATTGCATCTACAGTATGATTACTACTTTAGTTGTCATGCGTTATTTAGCAACCAAAGATTATTATTGCATCTACAGTATGATTACTACTTTAGTTGTCATGCGTTATTTAGCAACCAAAGATTATTATTGCATCTACAGTATGATTACTACTTTAGTTGTCATGCGTTATTTAGCAACCAAAGATTATTATTGCATCTACAGTATGATTACTACTTTAGTTGTCATGCGTTATTCAGCAACCAAATATTATTATTGCATCTACAGTATGATTACTACTTTAGTTGTCATGCGTTATTCAGCAACCAAATATTATTATTGCATCTACAGTATGATTACTACTTTAGTTGTCATGCGTTATTCAGCAACCAAATATTATTATTGCATCTACAGTATGATTACTACTTTAGTTGTCATGCGTTATTTAGCAACCAAAGATTATTATTGCATCTACAGTATGATTACTACTTTAGTTGTCATGCGTTATTTAGCAACCAAATATTATTATTGCATCTACAGTATGATTACTACTTTAGTTGTCATGCGTTATTCAGCAACCAAATATTATTATTGCATCTACAGTATGATTACTACTTTAGTTGTCATGCGTTATTTAGCAACCAAATATTATTATTGCATCTACAGTATGATTACTACTTTAGTTGTCATGCGTTATTTAGCAACCAAATATTATTATTGCATCTACAGTATGATTACTACTTTAGTTGTCATGCGTTATTCAGCAACCAAATATTATTATTGCATCTACAGTATGATTACTACTTTAGTTGTCATGCGTTATTCAGCAACTAAATATTATTATTGCATCTACAGTATGATTACTACTTTAGTTGTCATGCGTTATTTAGCAACCAAATATTATTATTGCATCTACAGTATGATTACTACTTTAGTTGTCATGCGTTATTTAGCAACCAAATGTTAAGTATTATTGCATCTACAGTATGATTACTACTTTAGTTGTCATGCGTTATTTAGCAACCAAAGATTATTATTGCATCTACAGTATGATTACTACTTTAGTTGTCATGCGTTATTCAGCAACCAAATATTATTATTGCATCTACAGTATGATTACTACTTTAGTTGTCATGCGTTATTTAGCAACCAAATATTATTATTGCATCTACAGTATGATTACTACTTTAGTTGTCATGCGTTATTTAGCAACCAAATATTATTATTGCATCTACAGTATGATTACTACTTTAGTTGTCATGCGTTATTTAGCAACCAAATATTATTATTGCATCTACAGTATGATTACTACTTTAGTTGTCATGCGTTATTTAGCAACCAAATATTATTATTGCATCTACAGTATGATTACTACTTTGGTTGTCATGCGTTATTTAGCAACAAAATATTATTATTGCATCTACAGTATGATTACTACTTTGGTTGTCATGCGTTATTTAGCAACAAAATATTATTATTGCATCTACAGTATGATTACTACTTTGGTTGTCATGCGTTATTTAGCAAATAAATATTATTATTGCATCTACAGTATGATTACTACTTTAGGCTAATATGAGGTGCTGCTGATCAAATCGAAAAAAAAATCCCATGAAACCATGTAACGCAAATGAAAAAAAAATGCGTTTTCATACAAACTAGTAATGTTAAAATGACCAATTTGTATGGGGAAAGCAATTTTTTTAAAAGCCACACAATACCGATGTATCAACGCCGTTCCGTCAGGTCTCCTCCTATCAGTCCTTAATTCCATTGGGTTCTAAATTAGACGGAATGTAGCCAACAATAAATCTGCGTAAAAAACATTTCGGCATGCCTGCGGTTTCTCCCACTGTTTTTTATGCACGACAAATGTTATTACTTATTATAAAAATAACATATATTTCAGGGAAATTAAACAAGACTTTAAGGATTTTTTTACGAAATCGAAACTATACCTTGTTGAACTGTTTACTTAAATAGTTGGATCAACCGAGCCAAAATTACTTGGTTATTAGTCGAAGTTCAATTATTATATTTTTGTTTGGTACGAAAAAAAAATTCTGTAGTGTATAATAAATATTTTATATTTTTGTATTATATTATAATATTTAAAAAGTTTTTTTCAGATAAAAAAAACACCCAACAGAAAGATAGAATGACCGACAAAAATATTATTTTAATTCTGCGACAAACAGTAGTCGATTTATATAAACAGTATAGCTCATTTTTTATGGAGAACGCGGAGTTCGCGATTACGAATACAGTGTCCTTAACATGTATTGTTGTTGTTACAGAGGCGTTCGCGTGCGAGGTGAGCGATGCGGGCGCGGTGGCGTGCGGCGTGGTCGTTGCTCTGGTGCGCGTGCACAGCCGCCGCGCCCACGGCCGCCCCCGTCGCCGAGCCCGCCGCGCCGCCCGCCCTAGTCGCCGATAACGCCGCGCCGCCCGCGCTAGTCGCCGATCAGCCCACCTGTGAGCCCGTCGTGCTCAGAAATAATCCGCCTTTACCCTATGTATGTTAACAGTTATTAAGTAATAATAGAAGGTCGTAAAAATGTAGCTTACTGGTACCTACAGGGCAACCACCGACTTCGATACCGTGAGATATCGTTCGAGGTGAGATCGAGAACGATGGTATTACAAAAAACCATGAAGGTAAAGATTCCGGTACATGGCTTCAAACTATTTCTAGAACAACTTTATTAGATAGTAAAACATTTCGAATCTCAATTGGTCTTCCGTTTGTGTTTGCCACTGTGTCCCTCACATATGTAAGTGTTGCGAACAGGGGCTCTACCATGGGTTTGAGCATTGTATCAACGTAACGTATACGTAAACGTTACATTGCTACAATGCGCAAACCCATGGTAGAGCCTCAGGTCGACACTCTAGAAAGACATGGCATGAACTGCCAAAAGAGTGCTGATAGATTTTTGCGATATAATATCTTCGTTTAATTATTAATGACATAATTAAACGAAGTTTAAACTCATCATCATTCCGTCAATTCACAAAACCACCGGGTCTGCCCCACACTCATTCCTTGGACTGAAGGAAAATTACTGATCTAAAATAAATGGGCTGCCATTTATTTTAGATGATACCTATGCTCCTTCATACATTTCAGCCACTTCGACAATATTTCGTTCAGTCGCAAGCTGACTGAGTCACGTAATCAGCTTAAATACATAAAATTATCATTAAGTAGTATTTACACTTTATGGAATCGTAACATATTACTTATGTCAAACACTCACAAAAAAACCTTGCCTTTCCGGCTCTTAGAAAATTTAGTAGAGGTTCAAGAGATCTACGGTTACTTTAATTTACGGTGTAAACAGCTAAATGTATAGTTATCCATGTATAAAAGTGATAATGAACGAAATAGGATGATATTTTTCACACCGGTACTACGTATACTGACAAATGTCGCAAATAATAATATACTTTCCTAAATTTAATTTTGTCAACCAGAGACATGTCGTAAATTTTATTTATAATTTAATCTCTATATTTTATGTCGTGTTTCCGGAAGAGATATTAAAATTTAAATTATTCATCTTACAAAGAAAGTACTGGGGAAAGTTGGCGCGGGGACCAAACGGCCGAAGTTAGGAAAATTAATTTTAAGTCGGCGTCACCCGTTCTGCAAATATGGTACTTTTAGCGGAGCGGACACCCGCGCCACCGTGGGGATATTATGAACTACATCAGTTTGTTTAGTACAGCCACGCGCCTAACTTATTAGTTGGCATACGTGCTTTATCACATTTTAGTGTATGCATCAGACCTTCGTGTGTAGGAAAATAATTGGGCGAGATGTAACTTTGTAGAGATACGTAGGGACTCTCTAATTTAAATGAGGAGCACGACACTTAATTAAACCCGATCGATATAAAGATATGGAGGCCCGTTAAAAGGAAATAAAAAGTAAGAAATGATATCGATCAGGGTTTTGGATGCAAAAAAAATTTTATCGCCTTTTATCTCCGCGAATTAAAATTTCTATATTTTTAGCTAATTGCTTGATTTTTTTAAAAGTATTTGTCACATGTAGGTAAGTAAAGTTTAGAACAACGAACTAATTAGGGTGACCTTAGGGCAAATCATAAAGTATTCTACTTTGCAGGCCTATTTATTAGGTATTAAATTGTTTGTCCCGAAAATACAGTAATAACTTTTGCATTCGATATCATCGAACCCTGATCGATATAATTTCTTACTTTTTATTTCGTTTTATCCCCATATCTTAATATAAGATATGGGATTTGATTGGTAGAGTTTGCCTAGCGGCATTAAGTCCATCTTTTTGTGCAATAAACTTTTTAAATAAATAAATAATATCGGTCTGGTTTTAAGAACAAGAGCTTTCTAGACCAACCAAAGGCAACATTGTTAGTGTTTTAATGGTGTAACGTTATTTATATTTCAGAATGTCCGCGAATACGAGGCCGCGGCAGTGCACACTGCACGCGCCCTGGCCGAGCTGATAGAGCAGGGCGCGGCGGACGAGGCGCGCACCGCCGTCATCGCCCGCGCCGCCACCAGAGCGCCCTTCTCGCCCCCGCCCGCCGCCGTCGCCCTGGGCGCGCCGCAACTACATCTCGGCGTCCTCTACATAGCCGAACCACCTCGCCTCATTATATTCCAACAAAACAACACCGCAGCCTTACAACAGTTCTGGAGAACGCTCGCTTCGGCCTGGAACGTGTCAGCAGCTCTCTGGTCTAACGCGTGGCTTTCGTGCGAGGACGAGGATCGAGGCTGGTGGAACGGCGTGGCGGCGGCAAGAGGGAGCGGCGCGGCTAGGGCGGCGGCGGCGTTGTTTAGACGCATGGACGTGGTTCCGTGCGAAGACAGCTTGCACGGCATGATGGGAGGCACTCCTTTGTGCGATCCGGCTAACACCGAGTGTGAAGCCTCTCTAGATGTAGATTATGAAGAAAATGTTCTGAAAGTAAGTTTAACTTTAATAGATATTTATAGATTAAGAATATAATAATAATTCATTTATTTCTCACAAAAAAGCTTATTGATATTTCACAACATCATTTGAAACAAAGTTTGTGAGACTGTAGCCTGAATTAGGCATAAATCCTGTGTCTCAGGTCTCCAGGATCCCAACCTTATTAACCATTTATACTGATTATCAGAAAAAAATATTTATTACCTATCACAAACAATTACAAATAATTATGAGTACATTACAGATGTGTACTAACATTATAATTGACATAACTAACATAATAATAATAATAATAATAATAATAATATTAATAACAATAATAATAATAATAATAATAATAATAATAATAATAATAATAATAATAATATGTAGGACAAATTACACATATTGCTCTGGTCACAAACTAAGCTCTAGGCTTGTACTATGTGTACCAGAAGCAACGATATAATACATATTATATTTTATAAACACCCAGACCATGACAAACTGTACAGAAAAACACATTAAAATAGTAAAATAAATAAAAGACAAAAAATTATATTAAAAAAAAAAACAATTATTGCCATGGTTGTGAGTATGTGTGTGTGTATGTGTGTGCATGTTGTGAGAGCGTGTTTGCTTAATTGTGGTAGAATGTGTGTAGCAATGTTAGGATATGAAATTTACGAAATTCGTGTGTATGTATATAAGTTTAGATGTATATAATAAATATTGTTCTTGACTAAGGACCAACTCATCTAAACTTGGTTGTGGACGTAAAAACAATTTTATCTTACCTTATATAAAAAATGTAATTTAAATATATGTCTTCAATTAGATTCTCTATTGTTAATTCCATTATTTTCAGTATCGATGTAGATGCCTCTCGGGTTACTGGTCTCCCCTGGGCGAGGACTGGAAGAACAGGAGCTCGCTGGCGGGATCGCTGTCATGCTCCGAGTGCGGGGTAGGCAGCGCCGCCGAGGTGTGTCTCGGGGAAGGCTTCCGGCTGTTACTGCTCGTCGTCAACCTCAGTGGGATGCTGCTGTGCCTTATCATTGGACTTATCATATTTAAGAAGAGAAAAAGCAAAGTGAGTATGGTCTGAAATACGCCAGACGTTGGCGAGATCTTTCAAATATTGTATTTGATGTGTGTTTGTATCTACCCGATGGTAAGGTCTGCTTACCATCGGGTAATAAAGCCCATTTCAATGGGATCAATCTGCGGTCATAAATTGAGATCCAAATAGCACGTATTTCATATGAAATAATTTCAGAACCAGAGCGCCGAGACCCCAAAAACCACTAGCATATTGACTCTCCGATTCTCTTTCGACAAGTCCCCACGGGCTGTCGACCGCCGAGTCTGTTCCTGGCAACAGCCCAGTGACATCCCTATGACGTCAATTACGTCGAGAATGACACTAAGTTGACGTCATAGGGACGTCAAAATGCTATCTGGGAGAGTAAACCAATCGGCGCTCAGTCCCACCGAACATTCGAAATACAAGTTATTGCTTGGTAGATAAAAACTTAATTTACCTAAGTATCTTATATTAATATTCAATTATTTGTTTTTTCAGGCTGTGGCCATAGGAATGTGGACAGTTTTGGAAGTGGTAGTGGTTGGAGCAATGCTGATGTATGCTTCGGTATGTACTCGTATATCTAATATATACTCTTTTTTATTTATGACGATTCAGACATATTGTACCTGGCACAAACTATGCTCGTAGCTTATTTTATGTGTACCAGAAACAATGATACTTTTAATACTTATTATATTTTATGCCCAGAATAAGATCAAATTCAGTTGATTTATCTTTCCATCCTGCTAAAAAATGTATAGAAATACCAATTCATAATTAATACTTTACATGCACGGGTACATTGCAATGCGGCATGCTCTGTTACTTCAACTTTAAATTAATTCAATAAAACAGATGTGGTTAGTCTCTATATCTTCGTTAGGCCGACCGACCGGTCTCGTTACTACCGCCCAGATGCAAAAAGCGTCAAGTGACCTAGTCATGTTTCGGTTTTAGTCTGCGGGTTTACCAGTTTTCAGGAAACTACTGCATCGATTTCCTGTCGAGGTGGTAGTCTCCTTTCAGGGTGCGGTTACGAAGTGGGTAGTTGAATTGGCGATAAGGTATATTAAAAAAATATACTCGTAATCCAATTCGTCATTGTCGCCCCCCATTTCGTAATCGCATCATTTAGAGTGATCAATATTGTTTAAGAACTATTATTGATTGACCGCATTCATGGACTCTGTAGGTCTGCTCACCACCAGGTAGCTACAAGGTTACATGTCGTGTTCCAATAAAAAAAAAAGAATATTATAATTAATATCTATTTGCCAGGCTGCTTCCCAGTATTTAGAAGATCCGCGATGGCGGTGTCTAGCGGGTGCATGGCTACGTGAATTGGGCTTCGTAGCGTGCTACGGGTCTGTGGTACTACGACTCTGGGTGCTACTGGCAGAGTTCCGGACACGAAAGGCGCATCGATGGACACCTAGAGACTCCGAGGTAATTGTGTAACGGATTCGTAGCGTGCTACAAGTCTGTGTTGCTACGACTCTGGGTACTAGGGCAGAGTTCCGGTCAAGGAAGGCCCATTGATGGATTTCTATGTAGAGCCTTTGGAGATATTGGCTACGGTAGATTAGTAGCATGCTACAAACCTTTGGCGAGCTATGATTTTTCTCAACTAGTTTCGACGAGGAAGGCGCACCTAGGGTCGGATTAATAGTCGTTGCTTAGCCTGAGCCATTGCTTGGAATTGTCAAAATTGGGTTTTTTTCACATGCAGTTTGACAGTCCGAAGCATTGACTAAGCATTAGCAATTTTTTACTAACGACTATTAATCCGACCCTTAGAAAATATGAGGCAAGTGGTTATAGTAGCTGGGATCCGTTGCTTGCTACCTGTCTGTTGTGTCGACTCTAATTAGCTATGAGACATGCATTTAGTAGCGTAGCATTGAGGTGCTATGATTCTATTAAAATGTTATATAATCGTATAATTTTACCTAAGTAATGTTGCATTCCGTCATTAGATTTGTTTTCATTATTACGATGTAAATAAGTTCACAACTGTGACGATTTGCACATTTAGCTGGATCAAGGAAAAAGTAGGGTCGACCGAAACATAGCACCACCAAACGTAATGGCACACTGTGTTTTTAGTAGCATATGCTAAAAGTCACAATCATTTTGTCGCCATTATTTATAAAATTAATCGTCAACATTTTAAACCTATTGATAGCACGATAGCTATGCTATTAGAATATTTTAGCGCTAACAAAGACAAAAAATTAGATCGAAAAAATGTCTAACACCATCCAGGTGCTTCGAGTGGTAGGCGCGATGCTGTCGGGAGCAGCGTGTTATCTAGCAGCGTTCACTGCTACAGCAGCGTGCGGGCAGCTGGAAGATGACTGCGCGCGCGCCGCGTGGCATCATGTCACTGCCGCCGCCGAGCTACTGCTGCTAGCTGCCGGAGCGAGGATAGCGTATGCTGCCAGAAATGCTAATGTACCTTTCCAGGTGAGTTGTCTAGTAGGGTTGACCAAACACAACGTTGCCATACTTAAGGGCACTTTTCGTCTTCGGTAGCGTATTACGCTGCAGAAGGCCAATGCTTTTGCTTCGACTCACTATGGTGTTTTTATTTTTGTTGGCCGAGTTTTAGATAAAGATTATTAAAGAATATTCGTGAAACTCTAATCAAATGGAACATGCTGGTGTGAGTTTTTTTAACAATACAGTTCAATACTGCTATTACTGAGTTAGCATTTTCACCAATCAAATACGATTATTTTGTTAGTTTTTGTTAATAAATTGTCGAGATAGTAAAAGTAAAAAAACTCAAAATACGGCCATCGATCATAATTTATTAATCTACGAGTATACTATATATGATTAAGGGCCGATTCGATCAAAAGTGGGTATAACTTATACCGCGATTAGTAATGTACTTATACCGCGAATCGACCCTTAGGGCCGTTTTGACCAAAAGAGGGCATAACTTATACTGGGGATAGTAATGTCAAATTCCATACAAATATTTATTCGTAGATTAAATTATTAATACTCAGAATAATTATTTGTATGTGATTTGACATTACTAATCGCGGTATAAGTTATACCCACTTTTGGTCGAATCGGCCCTAAATTAATAAATATAAAACTAATTGATTAAATCTGGTGTTATTTTGCGCAATTCTATTGTTTAAATAATAATATTATTTTTTATTCTTTTGCAAATTCTTCCGCTTTATATGTAGCCATACGTAAATACAAAGCCTAACAAATAAAATATTACAATAGCCGGCAAACTATCCGCTAAAAGGATCTTGTACAACCCCCTGAACAGGAGCGCGGCTGGCTAGCGGCCGCGTTAGCATGCGAGGCTGTGAGCGGTATGATGTGGCGAGCGGCGGCGCTGGCGGGAGCGGCCCCGGAGCGGTCTCCGCTGGCGGCGGCGGCGCGGGCGCACCTGTCTGCCGGCGCTGCGCTGGCCTGCGTACTGGCTCCCAGGCTGTGGCATGGCTACCGGACCAGATCACTTGCTCAGGAGGTAATAATAATATGTAGGATAATTTACATATAATGCTCTGGTCACAAACTAAGCTCTAAGCGTGTACTATGTTCACCAGAATCAACGATGTAATACATATTATATTTTATCAACACCCAGACCATGACAAACTGGACAGAATTAGTCGAACCCGTACCTCTGGATACTACACCAAAGGCGCAACCACTCGTCTATGGAGACGGTCTGGTTCTTATATTATTTTTGATATTTTACGTTCGTTACAAGTCAAAGTTCAGTTTTAGTTCTCTTGAAACTACCTTAATTGATGTAGGAGGAAGGTCTTATAACCGTAATCAATTTTGATTACGGTTATAAAAACCCCGTATGAATAATGTAGTAGTGTAACATGACTATTTATATTTTAAAATAGGTTTAACCTTCCAATTGGTTAAACCTATTAACAATTTTAAAATAAAAATAGTCATGTTACACTACTACATTATTCATACGGGGTTAAAAAAATTAATACACATTATAGCATTAATTTATAACCCATATTCAATTTAAAATTTAAAAAAAAACTTCATTAAATAAATACGTTGACATCCGATGCCGCATCAGTACATGTTCCGAAGACGATGCTGCATTTCCACGCTGACTGTCTATGATGTTTTTAGCATGAAGAAAGCTCTGGCTTGACGATCTCTGGACTTTTCTATTATTTTTTCCAAACCATATTCTTTTGAGTTCGGAGACTAGCCCTAAACTTACAGCAAAAACTGTAAATTCAAAATTTTGAGTAATGTTTTTGTTTCTTTATTGTTTTTTAATTTAAATTAATTAAATTTTATATGTATGAAATACGTCATTTTTGATATCAACTCGAATGAGATTTCATGGTAATCGAAGTCGGTGGTTTCCCTACTGAACTTTGGATAGACTTGAAAATTGCTACTACCTGTGCACCATGAGCAACATAAATATGTTATCTATATAGGTAGACATAAAACTAATTCCAATTAAACGAAGTTTAAACTCATCATCCATTCCATCAATTACATAACCACCGAGTATTAATCCAATGGTAAATGTCCGGATTGCCTCACACACTATGATTGGTCACTGTTATGGGACGCCACTTGTATGGATACCTATGCGCCGTTATACATTTCGGCAACATCGAAAATGGTACAGCCTCGAGCATGGCTGAGTCGACCTGTATGGGTACTTCATACAAAATTATAATTTTGTAGCATTTGGGGTCGACACTTTTGGAATCTTCTGAATGTTTTGGAAAGCTCGCGGATTTATCCGAGACTCTAACGCATTGCTATACGAAGAGGTAATGCTGCTAGCGTATTAGGTACCCTTACAAGAGGCGATACAGTGATTATTTCTCATTAATTTTAATTTAGTTTAGATTTATTTTATTTTTCTAGGTTTTTTTTTTATAAATAAATTATTATGTTTTATAAATAAATGATTTAAAATTCCAAAAGTCAATCTGTAGCATTTAATTTTCTCCCACTCCAGGTATCCAGACGGGGCCCAGCCGAGGGTTTCGCAGAAGGAGAAGAAGAGCCCACGTCAGAAGAAGTGAGAGCAGAACTCAAGAGGTTGTACGTGCAGCTGGAGATCCTCCGCACCAAGACCCTGAGGAGAGACAACCCTCACATCAGCAAGCGGAGGGGGGGAAGGAAACCTCACCGGAGATTCTCTCTACAGGTATAACCTGAATTATAATTAAGATTTGTTATCCCAATAAATACTTTAATATTCAAGAAAATGTCGCCATTTAAGAGCATTTCAAATTCTGTGCATAAATTTAAATGGGCCAATCACTCAGACCGCTTTTTCTGTGATATATACAATTTTAAAAACACCTATGAAATAACGTCTTATATAAATTACGTTAAATAATAAAAATTTTAGGTCATCTTATTATATATATATATTACTTACTTTCTAAGCAATTGTGCAAAGTTTTATTTCAATAATAATAAATTATCGTTTATCAGAATGACGATAATTTTATGTTTTTTTATATTTTATTGAATAGCCACATCGTTTGAAATGCTCGTAATAGTTGGTCGATTAAAACTATTAACTATGAATATTAGCATTCTCCTCAAAAGGCTGATTAGGGCCTTTACATTATTTTTGTTATAATTATGAAATATATACTTATTGTAATTCATCCTTATATATTTAAGTAACTGAAATATAACTGCGTGGTATTTTTATTTAAACCTACTTAGTTTTTAATTGTCATCCATGTTTACTTTACATTTTTTTATTCTAATTAGCAGTCGAATTAGCAGTACATAGAAAATTGTTATTATTTTCTACTTTATAAAATTTTGTAGATTTATCAATGTTATTATTTAATATTGTAATATTTGAGGGTCCTAAAGAGTTTGTCAGAATTTACACAAATTAAACATATTAACTTCTTCTAGACATTATTAGATTCTTTCTCTTGAATGTTCTAAGTAAACGTAATTGTGTAAAATAGACTATTCTTATGAACTGTTCCTTACTTAATCCTCTATCTACTTATTACTTCTTCAAATACTTAGTTTTCTACTTCCTGTAGAAACGAAATAATGTTTGGTGTTTAGTTACCCATTGAGTGTTAGTGTAACTCCGTGGAAACCTAACTTCTCTTATACCAGAGTTAACAAGTCGCGAGAAGTCATTTGTTGTCACATATTTACCAACCCTTTCCTACTCGGCGTGCTCGTGAGTTTTTTGTCTTTATTCTACTAAATCAATATTTAAACTGCATATCAAAGTTAAAATTTTACATAATTCCTATGTTAGGTGTTAAATTTCGCCTTTCATATGCAGTTGATATCCAATTCATTTATATCGTAGGATAGGGCCCTAAAGAAAAAGAGTATCTATAGAGTTTTTTCAATTTATTCTGTAATCAAAATTTGAAAAGCACACTTAATTGAAAGTGACCCGACATCCACCAATCATAAGCCTTATTAATTACTATTAACTTATTTCCGCAGTTGCGCCCACGTTAAATTACGCTATACTATTGAATATAAATATACATGGATAAATCCCAATATACCCCGGGAATCTTAAACGTTATATGCTTTATGTTCTACTAAATGACTAGACTACCTATATCTGTGTATTTTTTGATTCAAATCGGTTCAGCCGATTTGAGACGTTAAAAAATTTAATATTGATTGGAGAAAAATAAAATTTGATAATAGTTTTATAATTTGGTTATATAAGCTGCAGGGTAGCCACCGACTTCGGAACCGTAAGATCTTGTTCGAGTTGAGATCGAGAGCCATGTTTTTGGCACTAAGAAAAGTGAAACAGCTTGGTTTGAATAGACCATTGCATAGCCAGTTCGAGTACCTCATTAGTTACAAAAAAAAAAATCGAATTGAAAAAAAAAATGTTTTTGCTCCCATTTTAAACAAGATCTCGCGGTATCAAAGTCGGTGTTATCCTTGTTTTATTTATTCCGTGGTGTTATCCCCCTGGATACTAGACAAAACGATTAGTTAACTCTGGTACTTAGAAGTAGAAATAATCTATCCTAGAGTATAAGTGCATTGTCATCCAATGTTATGTATTCACTCCATTAATTAATGTTTCATATTCCATCCTACTCCGACTTTAGAAAAAGGGCAGCCGCGAGAAGGTAAGCCGAGTAACATAGTGCATGTGCACTGTGAAGCACCCGCATGGACCCCTTCCCGGATGTGCGAAAGTATCTCCAGTAGACCCCGATTGCATAGAAACTAACCTAACTTTTCCGTGAAAATTTGCACAATTTTTCGCAAAACCTACTGTCTGTCCAACCTAATACACAATTTGCTTATAACAATTTATCTTTACCACACGCTAATTTTGAATTTACCCAAGTCGTAATTTTTTTATTGTTTGATAATGAAAAAACTACTTATAAATGCGTTGTATTGTATAGCACATATTTATGTGTTATTTATTTTATTTTATTGTATAAGTATAAATAAATGTGAATTGTTTTTATTTGTGTAGTTAATGGCTTAAAAAGTGATTGTCAATTTGTTATTTGTGGATGTTTCCACAGTGATTTAGAACTTACTAACTTAAATATATTTCTTGACTTTGGGTAAAATGTGTTAACATAATAATATATTAATGCTTCACATCCCAGCTACACGTTGCATACACACCTTGTAGATAGTCTTACACATTTATATAATTAAAACTTACTTCTTTTCCTTTACATGTCCCGAGACTAAAATAAACATAATATAAATAATTATATCGGCACGACCTATCAAGCTGAAGAAAAAAAATATGGCAAGACCAAATAAACACCAAATCATAACCTAAAGGTGTTTGTAGTACTTTTATATATATTGTGATTTGTTCGTTAAATTTTCGTTAGGTTAATATTTACAAAAGAACAAGCTTTAAATATTAACTGCTACGAACTTCGTAGTAATTTGTAGTAAAAATAAACTTCTTGTCTACGGTTTTTTTTGTTGTTTATAACGATAATCATTAATCTTCACTCGAGCCGCTATTATGATTTTGTTAAGTATTGTTAAAATAATCTTGCTCGACGAAGTTAATTCTAATCCGTTTTGAAATTAACTAGGTGTGGAAGAAAATATTTCTTACTAACTTTTCCTTTGCATCGTTTGGATGTTTAAATATTACCTTCGCAAATAAAAGTGAAACATATAAGAGTATAAATATAATTTATTCACCAACTCTTAATTATTCATCAACATATAATTATAACACATTTTATGTTAAAATTAATAAAAAGTGAAATTGGTAAGACACGCTTCAAAATACTATATACCTCGACATAGATTAGTTTGAAAATGGTCTTTTGTTAAAAAAAAATAAAAATTGGTTTAATCCCTAAAAGTAAAGGAAACGAAGAAGTTTAAAATATTTTAAAGACTTTATAACCTATACTAACTTATAAAATTAAACCAGGCGCTGCAAGCTCGTAGAGGCGGAAAAAACAAGAATAGCAGTGCAGAAGGTGGCGAACCTGACGCGTCCAGAACTCCTGAGGATTCCGTCTGTTCCGCCGAAGGTCCCTCCCACTATACCGACGGCGACACTCAAGCGTGATCCGCGCTTATTTACTCCCCGAGTGACACATCTATGGACGCTCATCGCCTAAACGATGAATACGTGTAAATAAAGTGACATGATGATGACAGACACTTATAATAATCAATTATTGATTAGAAACGTGAATAAAAAAAGGATTTGGAACTCCAAACTGAAGAAGACCACTAATTTAAAATTAATCGATTGTTAACTTTTGTTGATAGGAAGTAATTGTTGAGAGTTAAATAAGTGTAATTAATAAATAAATTTAGGGAAAAAATAATTGATAAAGAATCTAAACTGTGAAACGAAATTAAAGATTTAAAAAATCAAAGATAGGTATTATTTTGTGCATTGACAGAAAGCTGTTAGTGTATCAAAAACATATTATACGTTATTTTTATGTATTACGATATTTTAAAACGGAAAATGGTAATTCCAATACCAGTATTCAGTTTTTTTTAAATGGTAATATTAGTTTTTTACTACTTTTATTTTTAATTCCATTTCATAGTTTAGAAAGCTATAATGTTAAATCCTAAAATGGCGGTTAAAATCAGAATAAGACTGGCAATATCGAAACCATATCAACGTGTGACCAATTTTTTGTATAAATAGAGACAGACAAGCAATGACATTAATTCTATAAAATTATAGTCGACAATTAATAAGGTAGTTAATGTAAATACAATGGGCTTCCGACTATTTTTATTATTTTATTTTATTTAATATTTCAAAAATATAACCTAAAATAAGAAACTGATTTTGTTTATTTTTAAATAAAAAACTGGTTTTTGAGATATTAATATTTGAAATCTAAAATCTGAAAAGTCTGCGTGACGTTACAATTACTCTATAATAGACATAGGACCAATGCAATGTGATTATTGGCCATAGTAATAGACTAATAGAATAGAATAGTACTGTTGGTTAAAGTCGTGCGAATGCACCTTTTTAAATCGAATGACTAATATGATCTAATATTGTTTTTACGTACCTATCTTACAGCATGGTAATAAGAAAAAAAAAACAAAAAAATATAAAGTGCGTTCACATTTATTTTATCTCTAGCTGTTGGTTATATAACGTAATTTTATATATTTTTTAGTACTATAGTCAGAGAGGTAAAATAAATGTAAAATAGTACATTTTTTTTTCTTTTTTTTTCATATTATTATTTAGCATATAGATTACTTACATACCTCATATTATAATCAAGCGGTAAAAGGCAGGAATAAAAGTCCTTTTTTAATTTGTACTTCGTACCTAAGTAATTACAAATATGTAATTTATTAATTTGATTGACCCATGTAGTTATTATTAATTTATTCGATGATGTCATCTTATTTTGGGTTTAACCGTATAATTAATTGTTATTGTAATGCTATATAGTATTTAATTTGTTTATATTTATACATACATACAAAACTAGTTAAGCTGCGTTCGTCTTGGTTATTTTTTTGCCCAAAATATCATCAAGTGTATTACATTGTTTGTTTCATTACAATACCAAAACAATGAGCTAATGGAAAACATTCAATGTAAGACATTTCGTGGCGTTTTGAGCATAGATTGCTAACTAATCGAACACACCCTTAGATAGAGTAATGTTAGGACTTTTATATAAACATACAAAATAATTGTGAGTACCTTAAGTGGGTTATGACTGCCTCCATAATATCGACAAATATTATTGCTTGTAAGTTCTTAGATGTAAGTGACATAATTGAATCTATATTTAGGTTTGGTCTAGAAGCAATATGTTTTGTACCTGAAATTACATCCTTTGTACCTTTTAAAAATATATATACAGAGTGGAAACTTTTAGCGGGGCATTAGGGGAAAGTTCCTTAAATGTTGCAGATGAACCAAAATAGACCATAATTTCCAATATCCATAATTTTTCGTGAAATTTTGATCATGAATTTTGAAAGGAAAAATAAAGTGCAGTTAAGAAATGTCCATTTTATACCAATTTTTTTTTTGATGCCAATCGAAATATTTTACGAAAAAATACGGATAGTCTCCTAAGACCATTATTGTGTAGCTGCAACGGTTAAGGTACTTTACTGCCACTTACTGCCTTACTGAAAGTTTCCACCCTGTATATACTCGTACATGTATGGCTTGGAAACAACTCCATTAGCTAGCGTGAAACTGTTGTGATTTTTATTTTCGCCAATTATATTTTTTACAGGAAATATTATTGTTTGCCGAACTTGTTTTTTGTTAAACATTCAAATATAATTAAAGGTACCAATAATTAACAAAACAAAAACTGGAAAATTTATGACTATTTGTCATTTTGGGTATCAGCAGGTGAGCAGTCAGCTTATCTTATCATATTGCATACTACTGGGGCCCTACCGGGAAGTTCGATCGAAATATCAATCGACAAACCCATCGCAAAGCATATATATCGATGGAATAGTGCACAAAATATGGTAGGTATGTACATTTTTTTAATAAAATGACATAAAGTTGTTTGTTTTGAATATGAATTTTACTTTGTACGAATGTCGCAAGTACTGGACCAATAATTGATAAGATATAAAGTAATTATATTAAATTTATAATGGTTTCAGTAAGGCTAGTTCTAACTTTTAAAAACTAACTAAATATTTTCACAACATACCACATCTGTGCACTATGCCATTGATGTGCGATTTGACGTTTTTTGTCGATCGGGCTCTACCCATAGACTAAAATTCCTATACATTTTTAACGATCGACGTGTCGATTGATATTCCGATCGGGCTTCCCAGTATTACAAACATAAAAAAATATTATTATTGATTATCGATATATATATTTTTTTATTTCATTACAGATATTCCTAAAAGGCAAATTTAAATATCAACATACTTAATTTTTCTCTCATGTTTTGAAACAATTATTTAATAAAATTTAATAATAACTAAACGCGAATTACCTGTAAAACTTTTTCGTTTTTTTCAACGTTTCGACCTTGTTGTCCCTGGGCCCCAATTCATTTAAATTAACTTCAATTGAATCATAATAAATAGAATCGTACGCACAATTTTCTATAGTAGAATTTTTAAATTGTTTGATTATTCTAATCAAACAATTTAAATTAACAAAATTACAATTAACAAAAAATGAAAATTAAGAGGACGCATAAAGCAAGTCATAAATCTAGATCTCCAATTATGAGAATACCTCGAAACCAACAAATATCTAAAAAAAAACATAGTAATTTTACAAGATATTTAGAAGTAACTGGCTCTTTGAAAAACGCTATTAGGTAGCATAAAGTTGCCTCGATGGAAAAAAATCGCAAGTAATCTCCATTTTTTATCGATATTTCCTATTACTGCAATATAGAGTAGATTATAAACCCATGTTTTTTATAAATTATGTATATGTATAAAACCAAGTGCATGGCCAAGCGTTTTTGTAAAATTTTAAATATTTTGAAGAAAGAATAAGGGTATTTTTTTCAAAAATTCCGCGCGAGATTTTTCTTTGTTTCTCATTCGCACGATTTGTAAGAGGCATCTGTCATGATTTCACCTTTTTTATTTTTTATACGTCCTCTTAAGTGATTGTTATTCTTTAATGATTAGGTGGGATCCATTAAACTAAAGTTAATTTAAGAGAATTGAGGCAGGTTGTGAGAAAATATATTAAAATATGTCTCTATATATGTTTCCTGCTATTGTGTGTTACTGTAGCTGTTCTAATTACTCTATATATATATACCTACCAAATATTATATTAATATTATATACATACATAAATTAAAACTTAGCTATATGTAATCTTCTTCTATCTCTAGTTACAATATATCCTTATATAATATTCCTATCCTTCGTTATACCATATATTTCGCTTTTTTAGAACGAAAATTTTAAACCAAAATTTGTTTATTTACTATATCTAAGCTAGCTTTTATTATTAAAAAATGTCTGTTATTCCCTGCTTTGTAAAATTGTAAAGGAACTTTTAAAATAAAAATGTCGATTTATTTTCAGGCGATCGAAATAAAATAAATGATACATCGTGGCCATTTTTATTGGGTATTTTTTTTATTGGTGCACGGCATGTGGCATTGTATTTACCTGATTGTAAGCATACCTACAACATTCATATATTAAATCGATGAATACATTGTTATATAACAGAATTAGTCGCTCCCATTTTGTCGGCTAAAAGATGCGGTTAGAAAACAGGCGGCAACAATTGCGAATTTACAATCGCCACCAGGAGACTATGAGAAATCGATGCAGTAGCCTCCTGAAAATCGATCAACCCACACACTAAAACCGGAATAGGTCATAAACATAGCGAAGTTATAGAGACCTATTAGATCCGAACACAAAAATTATAAACTCCAATAATATATATATATATATCTTCACGGGTGCCTTACGGCGCCCGAGGCCGCCTAGACGGCCCCAGGGTACCCAGCGGAGGGGTTGTAATCCCACCTCGTCGTAGCCGATGGTATGAGCCTACACCGAACAAGTGGCTAGCTCGTCGCGATGTTTTGGATAGACTCAATAACCCATCTATAAACAGTTTCACAAGTTGGTATAGTGAAACCGTTATATATAGAGTAGTTCTACAAGTTGTTATAATTTATAATATAATGTAGTAGATATCTCTAAAATCGACGATATGGTCCAAAATTTGTTTCCCTAGATAGCCCCTTTAAGGTGCTGACAGTTCGCGCACTTACTCAGCTCGACGCGGTGACACACGTACAAGTTTAATAACAAAGCACGTTTGATAGCCCTTTATTATGGTTTCATAGTTTACATACTAACCATTCTCGATGTTACGACACCTGCAGGCGTAGCACGGCCACTTACAGTCTTGTCTTGAATGGTTTTCACATTGAAATGAGTTCGTCTCCTTTAGTAAAAGAACATAAAATTTACGCTGATGCCGCGTAGATAACCAGAGTTTGATAACCAATATTGAAACAGGAAAATAATTATTGTTTAATAACCTGGTTATTTGAGAAGAATTTTTCATTCTTTTTATAACTGGGTTATATAACCCAGTAATCAAAAAAAAAATCAGTAAAGAATTGTTAGTATGTAAATTATGAAACCATAATAAATGGGTATAATAAATGATAATAAATGAATTCCTGCTTGTGAACCGCAAGGACGTCATTTGATAACCAGTCATCTAGGAAGAATATTTTTTTTTTTTCATAACCGCAGTTTTCAACAAAAAAAAATCTTGTTACATATTTACATAACCATTCTATGACATCTTATGACAACGTCATAAAATGGTTATGCAATAATAATTATTTGCTTCTTTGATGACTGGTTATCTAATGACGTCCTAGCGGTTACATACCTAACCATTCTATGACATTGTCATATGAATGCCATAGAATGGCTATGCTACAAAAAAAAATTTTTGGTTAGCAAAAGGCGTCATTTGTGGTTACATAACCATTTCATAATATTATTATAACAATATCATAGAATAATTATATAGTGTCAAGAAAATCTTTTTTTGTTGAAAACTGCGGTTCTAAAAATTTTTATTCTACCTAGTCCTATTCGTCCTTGCGGTTCATAAAGAGGAAATCAAATTCTTCGTACATAAATAGTTATCAAAAAAGAATGAAAAATTCTTCTTAGAAAACCGGGTTATCAAACAAGAATTATATTCCTGTTTCAATACTAGTTATCAAACTCTGGTTATCAACGCATTATTGGTTGCTAATTAAATAAGTCTTACAAAGCTCAAAACTTTTTAAATCTTTAAAAACAATATTTTATTAGTAAAGTTATACGCTTCGAAACAAACTTCGTAATAAAGTCAAACGACGTAAATTCGCGACTCCATCTCGTGTCTTGGGTTAGCTGTGCTAAGACTGCTGTATAGTACCTACTGAAGTTCTAGCATCACTTTTTGCTTCGTATTAACGTAACTTCCTCACGTAATAATAAAGCGAGCCACCAATAGGATCGCTTTATTTTTGAAAACAGGATAAATATATCTGTCCTATTGGTAGAGCCTCTGTTATTAACGCTACGTTAAGGACACTGCATTCGTGAGCACGAAGTTCACAAAATGAGCTTTCGCACTTCCAGTATTTCTTGACTACTGTTTATAGCAGAATTAAAATAGTGTTTTTATCGCTCATTGTATTTATTAATCTTTCTGCATGGCCAAGCCAAGACAAGATATAAAGTCGTGAGCGGATGTCAAACAAAACATTTTTTTTATATCAGCCAATCAGGTGCAACTTTGCAGCGCTCTGATTAGTTGATATTAAAAAATAGTTACTTTTGACATTGGTTCGCGACTTTATATCTTGTCTTGGCTTGGCCGTGCTAGGGGTGCTGGATTGGGTATTGTTTGTTTTTTTTTAAATCCGAAAAAAAAATCTTAATACAAAAATATTTATTACAACAGGCTGATTTTTACGTACAATTACCAACAAAAAATATTTATTAAACTTTGACCATCAGCCAAGTTGTAATATTGGAAGTACTTTTGTATGGGTCAATACGACTACGAAGCCCGTAATACCATAAAACTGATGGTAAAGACTGTGGTTAGTATCGATTATTCCGTAATTATAAGAAATATCAATAAAAATTTCAACTGGTATCGAAAGTACGTAGTTACGTATCTATTATTCCATCATACCATCACGGGTGCCTTTTTTGGCTCCCGAGAACCGTTTAAACGGCCTCAGCGACCCAGGCGGAGGGATTAACCAGTCCTCGTTTCGTCGATGGTATTCGGAGGTAACACCTAACACGTGGCGAGCTTCTTTCGATGTTTATAATGGTATAGCCTCGTTGTATAAAGCCATCACCCGGATCACCCATCCCAGGTCCGGTCTTGTTTTTATCTGCTTAACCTTGTTATCAGTTGGGCAGTGACTTAACCACTAGGGTGGGCCGCTTTTTTTTTTGTATTCTATGACACATATTTTATTCACTATTTAAAGGCATTTTCACGGTTAAAACTAAATTTTAAAACTGGATATCCTCCCTTTAATGAAAATTGTTATTTACTTACTACACTTACCTAATCCATCTGACCAGTGACGAGTTTGTTAATCCAAAGGAATACCTAATAAGTTGTTCAAATTAACCAAAGATCATCAATGTAATTAACATTGTATGTTGTAAATATTTGTGCGGTCGGCCCCACTATTCCTGCCTGAGGGATGCTTACAATAATCCCGGGTTATCGCATAATTTATTTATTTTAATTAACGTTTGGAAAATTTTGTTTGTGAATTTGTTTGATAAATAAAATACCTAATTAAGATCCAACGATGAGTTCGATCAAATTTTGAAAACAAATCTCCGACCGAAAGCTGAAAACAATTCAAGGTTCGGGTAGTTAGAGCCTTATTAAGAAAGGGGCAATCATTTAAAAAAAAATGTTTACCGTTGCAAAAACCGTCAAACGGCCTAGATGCATATTACGGATTTAGTTAGTAGTTATTATTTAGGGTTAACCGGTATTTAAGAGACTTTAGCGTCGATTTCTTATCGAGGTGGTACCTTTCAGGGTGCGGTTACGAAAAGGGAAGTTGATTTGTCGATAAAGGGGCGAGCAAGAGACTCGTGATGCAAATTCGCCTTAGGCAGGCCACCCATTTTGTAACCGCATCATTTAGGCGGTGTAGTAGAACCGATCAATGTTTTAAACAACAATGTATTAATCGATCCCATTCATGGACTTCGTAGGTCTGCTGTGGGTAGGTCAGGTTACAAGTCCTTTGGTTGGACCAAGGTTACCTTGGTCCAATAAAGATAAAAAAAAAATTGCAAAAAAAGTCGTGGCCCTTTCGCGGTGTTTATAACTAATCTTTAAACAGTTTCACACGTTAGATATAGTGAAACTGGGACCGAAACGCCAGGTTAACATCCTCTCCGAAGCATTTCAGTGGTGTTGTCAAACAAAGAGGCATAGGTTTAAATATGTCCGCCAGGATTGAGGGGCCACATTTTTTTAATACGAATTGCTAATATTTTTTATGCCAGCAGTAAGTAAAAATCGATTTAAAGTTTTTTTTAAAAAGTCTCAAGTTTGTAAAACTTATAATAAAAAAGTTATATGCGGTTTTAGTTGGCCCCTCCTGCTGACGTTTTTATTAAAGTAAACTTTAATATCTTCAAATCTATACTAGTTGCAAACTTAGTGCCCGTTCGTTTTGGGAATGAAATATGATCATAATGACATTATGCGAACTTGCGTTTTTTTTTTGGTTAGTTTCAATCACAAATTACCACTATCCAAATCGAACGCAATTGTTATCACGAACCTGTCAACTGTCACTTGTCAAGTAAAATATAGATTAATTAAATCGTACAATCCACTAATTTTATTTGCGAAATCTTTCTAAAATCATTTCGATTTAAAATACAATAAATATGATCCTAAAAATATAAGACGGCTGCGACGTTTAAAACAACAACAACTGTCACAACCACAAATGTCAAAATATCTTCACAACGCCTCATCTATCGACTGGGGTCATTGTGATCAGTTTACGGTAGCATTCTGGGCCAAAAAAAAACGGGCATTGTGGCAGATCACAATGCTACTTTTGCCGCCGAAATCTCAAAATAAACGCATAAATATACATCGTGATCGTTGTGAACATGTTTCTGTCCCAAAACGAACGCGTCCTTAGAAAACATGTCTATAGTTTGTAAAAATATATACATTCAAACCACGCAAAAAAAAATCTTAATATAAAGTGTGAAATAGACTACACGATATACAAGGAGACAATGATTCATTCTATAGGTATTAAATTTTATGAAAAAAAAAGAAAGGTGTTCGTGAACTATAAGTTTTATTTACTAAATACAATTACTTCATGAAATGAACATAAAAATTATAAATGGTAGAGCAAATTACGTGTTAACAAACTTTAGAACGATTTTTACTAACTGCTGGCATAAAAATCATTAGCAATTTCGTATTATAAAAAAGTGGCCTCTCAATCCTTACGGTTTTAAAATTTATAGCTGTTTTATTTTAATTATAGATTTATTTAAAATTATTTCTGATTATGTATAAAATCAATTATGTGTTGATAGGTACAGTTTGTATTCTAGGGCGAAAAATTAATTGTTTATAAATCCGAGATTATTGTAAGTTTGTAATGTTTGAGCTTTATTGTTCGCAAATGAAGCGTTGTGATGCCAAATATATTTCAAAAAACATAATAATGTTAAATCTTTTTATTCCTTGTCACCTAGGCTATCCTGAATATACAATACAAACTTGGTGACCAACCCTGTTTTTTTGGAGCACGGCATGTGACTTTGTATTGACCTGATGGTGAGCAGACCTACCAGGTTTGATTTTTGGGGCTTTAGACAAGCTTTTCAGTACTTTTTTGTAATAACTGTTAAAAATTAGTAGGTTTTTAGTAAATTTTGATGGTTTTGGTGGGAGTTCCCACCTCTGGATCCGCCACTGAAACCTACAAAGTGTACATAATTAAAATTTGGAATGTATATAATAAATTGATAAGTGTTTCACCATTTAAAAAAGAACATTTAAAAGGGGGTGTTTTCCTAACTGTATCATATCTTAGGAACGACGGATGCTACAACAGTGAAGCTTTGTATGTAGACTCTTCTTATAAAACTGTGAACACGTAATTCACTAATTTTGAAAGGGGAAGATAGGGCAAAAAAATTTTTTTTCTGTAATATAATAGGAACCATGAAACTTTATATATGTGCCTATACTACTCGTATAAAACAAAGCATCACATGTTTTACTATTTTCCAAAATTTCATAAGGGGAAGATGTTATTACAGGAACATACAGACTTGTATGTTCCTGTATGTAAACTAACAGGCTTAACCGGTAATAATAAAAACTTATTTAGTTCTTGAAGAACACTTTAGCTATGGTAGGTTTTTTTTAATTTCAACAAAAATGATTATGAGAAAGAGAGAGAAAACCTTCTATAACTAAAGTATTCTTTAAGGCCTCAATAAATTTTTATGAATACACTACTAACATCTTACTAATACTACTTGTACTATTATTTTTCTGTGCATACACAGAATTTTAGCAAAAAACAATTTTGAATTCTGAAATTTCGATAGAGGAAGGCCAATTTAACCAGGAATTAGTATAAAACATAGGAAAGGACAACGAACGCTCTTGGATAGATTGCAGGTATAGAAAAGAAAGTTGGGAGGGGTATACGAGGATAATGGAGAACACGAGTGGCAGATGTTTTTCTGCTCAGAAAACAGTTTAGTAGGTAGTTGTATTATTATTTCTTCTGTGGTATGGTGCCAGAAAATAAACGAAATGTTATTTTGAATATGTTGTGCAATGTTAGTTAAAACTCTTAATTATTTAGCATACATTCATCGTGTGACTTAATAGCAAACAAAAAATGTATTTTTTTTTAATTTTTTTTCGAATTGCTGATGGGTAAACATTTTAGCTTATAGTAATAGGAACCCAAAAATAAAACATTTAAATCTTCGGGGATTTTTGAATGGGTTTTTAATATGGGTTTGCTTACCAAACCCGTTGCACCTCAAAAGTCAATTATAAAGCGCTAACCTATTGAAACCAAAATAGGCATTACCCCTATCTTTCCGGGTTTTCCGGTGCCTGACTAGATAAATATTATACGAGTATTTTATAAACACCCAGACTATGGCAAAACGAACATCCTAGCTCAAAATTTTGGTGATCATTGGTGTTTTTTTTGTTAATTTTATTATTGGGGCACGGTGAATTTATATCCACCCGATGGTAAGCAAATCACTGAAACATGGCTAATATTATATTTTGACTATAATTTTATTTGGAGGGCTTGCAAAGGTAGGAGGATAGCCTCTATAACTTCGCTAGAACGACCGACCGGACTGGCTAACACATCTAATACAGATGCAAAAACCATGAAATGACCAGTCATGTTTCGGTTTTAGTATGTGTGTTCACCGGTTTCCGGAGACTTCTGCATTGATTTCTCATCGAGGTGGTAGTCACGAAACAAACGATTGATTTGACGATAAAGCAGCGAGGATAGTAAAATAGACGCGTAATGCAAATACGTCTTTGTGGCCGTCCATTTCATAACCGCATCACTTAGCGATCAATATCGTTAAACATGTGCATCTGGATTGAGGGATCTTATCAAAACCAAACAAAATGACTATGTTGACATTTCGTAGCATAATGTAGAAACTTATATATGAAATATTTTAATTTGTAAAGGCGAGGAAAAAAAGTTAAAGTCCAAAAATAGGAGCTCTCACTCCTGACGTTTTTGAAAAAATATAAAAAAATATTTTTAGAAGTATTTACTTTATGTAATATTTTTTTGTACTAACATTCAGTACACACATCGTAAGAAATAATTATAAGAATTCAAAATATTTGGAGGTAAAATGAAGAAGATATAAGGCAAAACATGGATCTCTCAATCCAGACGTTTTAGATTGAGTGATCCTTTGAAATACCATGTTAGGCTGAGTAGAAGCAAAAGTTGATTATCCCAGCATTTAATAGTACTTCTCGACGTTATCGCAAAAAATAAATAAATATCCAAATGATAACCGTTAAAAAGTTATAGCAACTTCGTCATTTTTAAAACATCAGGACTGAGTGATCTATATTTTCAAATATATCTACTTTTACTTTCATCGCACGGAAAATCTAAAATTCTACGAATTATTAAAAAAACATCTTCTAAATCCTGGCATTTAAACAATTTGTGTAAAGGTTGCACTTTATTAGATTTATAGATTCCAAATTTACCCATACAGCAGTCGTGTAGGGTGACCATGTTTTGTTTTTAATTTTTATAAAGCATGGCATATTATTCTGTAAATATGTATAGTTTAACTTTCATTTTAATGCAGTAAAATTAAAAGTTGTGTGTAAATCAATGCTAAAAAAATACATAATAAACCATTTGATTTGCCTATTGATTTAAGTGTATGGATTTCATCACTACAAATTACTGTCACTGATGACGCCGCTCCCCTGAGAGGCGAAGTAACTTAGATATTAATATATTTCGTTTTGACGTTTATTTAAGCACAGAATACTGGAATACTATATTGTGTGAAGGTACTATGGAAGTATAAATATCAAGGAAATGCTGTAATAATTTTCACAAAGTACAAATTACTTGTTAAACGTTTCTCTGTATCCAGTAATCCATTTTGGATTATCACTTTTTGAGCATTGAATGGTTATTATCACTTGTGTTCTCATTAGGGTTCCGAACTTATTATTTTTTTCAAAAAAAGTACTCTTCTTAGGTGTCTGTTTGTTTGTCGGCATGAATATCTCGAGAACCGCTGGTCGGATATACTTGAAATTTGTGGTACTTATATATTTATATAGTAAAATATTTCCTAATAGGTGTAGGTGTAAAAGGGTCCAAGTCAAAGATAACGCACGTTAGGCTGTCGGTCCTAGTTTCACTATATAAACTTGTGAAACTGTTTACCAATGGGTGATTAAGTCTAAACAAATACCGCATGAGTTTACCACTTGTTCAGTGTAGTGTAGACTCACAATTTGCTACGAGGTAGAAATAAAACCCCTCCGCTACCTTCGGAACACTCCGCGGGCGAGTTTTCGCACTTGTCATTTTTTTGAATTGACTTTGTGTCGCGGGTGGCTATATTGTGTTCTCATTTTTAGACAGGCTAGTGGGGCTTAGTGTACTTCCTGGTATTTATAATATCTTTTTTTTTAAACATTACCGTTTTAAAGAAATTTAAAGGTTTTAAATGTATGTGGTTTAAAAAAAGATTTTTTTAAACACATTATTAGTGTTTACGGGTTTTCAGGAGATTCGACGGTTATGTTACGGGATTAGTCTGAGTTTAGGTACCGCTTTTCAGGTAGCTCGAAAATTTGAGATTAGTCGTAATTATAACGGTATCCAGATTTATTTTTAAGGCATCAATCTGTGGGTTTACCGTTTTTCAACATTAGTCTATGGATTTACTGGTATTAGTAAACACTAAAATTTGTTTCGTCATACCGAGTGCCAACAAAAAAAAAACATGGTCACCCTACACGACTTGCTGTATGGGTAAAATTGAAACCTAAAAATATAATAAAGTGCAATCTTTACACAAATAGTTTAAATGCCAGGATTTAGAAGATGTTTTTTTAATAATTAGTAGAATTTAAGATTTTAAGTGCGATGAAAGTAAAAGTAGATATATGTGAAAATATAGATCACTCATTCCTGATGTTTTAAAAATGACGAAGTTGCTATAACTTTTTAACGGTTATCATTTGGATATTTATTTATTTTTTGCGATAATGTCGAGAAGTACTATTAAATGCTGGGATAATCAACTTTTGCTTCTACTCAGCCTAACATGGTGTTTCAAAGGATCACTCAATCTAAAACGTCTGGATTGAGAGATCCATGTTTTGCCTTATATCTTCTTCATTTTACCTCCAAATATTTTGAATTCTTCTGATTATTTCATACGATGTGTGTACTGAATGTTAGTACAAAAAAATATTACATAGAGTAAATACTTCTAAAAATATTTTTTTATATTTTTTCAAAAACGTCATGACTGAGAGCTCCTATTTTTGGACCCTAACTTTTTTTCCTCGCCTTTACAAATTAAAATATTTCATATATAAGTTTCTACATTATGCTACGAAATGCCAACATAGCCATTTTGCTTGGTTTTGATTAGATCTCTCAATCCAGATGCACATTCGTTAAACAACAATGAATATTGATCGACCCATTGTTGTTTTACTAGACATAGACTTTGTAGGTTTACTTACTATAACGTCAAAAGCCGTCCTCTAATAAAAAAAAGTAACGTTTAACGTACATGGTAGCATAAATAACTACTAAACTACCTACAGTCATAATCATAACAAAGGCAAGTCGTTTCTTAGCAACATCAACAAGTGTATATTCAATACAAACTTATGTAAGTATTCCGTAAACACTTCTAAATCTCCAGTCTAGTTAACTCGAGTAACACTTTTTTGTGCTTTTAATAATAATGTCGCAATATGACGTTTCCAAGCAACGATGCGGGAATCCCGGGGGACAAAGGCAATGCAAACAACTCGGGAAATGGAAAATATTGTTAGTGAAAAAGTGAGTTGTGAATTAAAAATGTGACCAAAAGAATGTAAATAAGAGCGATCACAAGTTAATACGAGTATGTCAGGTAATTAGTTTATATAGGTACCTAACTTAGAACCTATATAGCACCTTTTAGCCCTACATATGAACATAATATACGTGGTGGCAGAGTTTGGTTAGACTTAAAAACACTTAGGTGCCTTGTTCCCACAATGGTGTGTACCAATGAGTTTTTAATCTTAAAAAATATGTATATTTGTTTAACAATACCACTATAGTGCCTCGGAGAGCACGTTAAGCTGTCGGCCCCAGTTTTACTATACTAACTTGTGAATCTGTATATGTGAAGATGGGTTATTGAGTGTATATAAACATCGCGACGAGATAGCCTAGCTACACTTGTTCGGTGTAGCCATCGGCTACGACGAGGTGGGATTAAAAACCCCTCTGGGTATCAGAAAAATAATGAAATATACAAATTATTAAATATTAACGACCTTGCAGCAGAAGATAGAGACCCATTGATCATTTACGCCATTGGTAATCTCGTGTGATGGCGCATTAGGTTTTTAATATAACACTTTTGTAAAAAAGACTGCTTCACGGCTTTCCACAAGTTGCAGGTTGGCTTAGAATAATAAAACAAATTTCTATTATACTAGCTGTGAGTATAAGAATCACAGGACAAGAAATAAAGTGCGATGGATAGGCTGCGAAGATAGCGCAGGTTTGTAGGAACGATGAATGAATAACACAATAACACATACACATTAAATTTGATCCAGTTATCTGTGAATTAATTCATATCTATTTGGATTAATAAATATTAATTTTTTAAAGATAAAAATGCAATGAAAAAATTCCTGGTGGCGGGACTCGAACCCACGAACCTCGCTATCGCGGCAAGGCGCTCAACCGCTGAGCCAACCAGGTTCCAGTCAGCCCTCACGAATTTTGTCATTGCTTGTTATCTACTTATACACAGACGCCCTCTATTAGCTTTCTTTTAATAACTCTTATACGAGTGAAGTTAAAAGTCCTAGCTTTTTGATACTAGATGGCAGAGGAGTCTGTTTTTTGTTTTTACTTTTTTCAGTATTTTATATTTATGCATTTTTTATAAATTCCTTTTTATAGGATAATCTTATATTAATTTTTTAAAGATAAAAATGCAATGAAAAAATTCCTGGTGGCGGGACTCGAACCCACGAACCTCGCTATCGCGGCAAGGCGCTCAACCGCTGAGCCAACCAGGTTCCAGTCAGCCCTCACGAATTTTGTCATTGCTTGTTATCTACTTATACACACCACCGCCACCAGGAATTTTTTCATTGCATTTTTATCTTTAAAAAATTAATATAAGATTATCCTATAAAAAGGAATTTATAAAAAATGCATGGATTAATAAATGACTTTTATCTCATAATTATTAACGATATGCAGGGTGAACTTGAAAGGTTGTACTTTGGGCTAATATGAGGGTCTACTGATCAAATCGAACAACTTTTCCGATGGAACCGTTGCATGTGATTATCGCAAATGAAAGAAAAATGTTGGTTCCCCTATACAAATTGGTCATTTTAACATTACTAGTTTGTATGGAGAAGGCATTTTTTTTACTTCCGACACATGGTTCCATGGGAAAACTTAATTCACTAGAATCTCATATAGGGGGGAACCTCAAATTCATTATCGTATTTTCATTATTACCTAGTTGAAACAAAAAAAAACACGAATTCTACTTTGTAAAGTCTCTTCGAACGGAACTCAATTAGAAACCCCCTAAATAAATTTACTTATCTTTACCATGTAATATGTAAAAACCTTCATCAATTTAGCATCAAAAATAATAAAAAAAAATTAAAAATAATTACTTATGTAATGACTAGCTTTTGTAGACCGGATTCGCCGTCATTTTTTTTTGTATAAAAACGTAGTTTGCCCTGCCCCTGTTGAAATAAAAAAAAAAGTTAATACGTGTATGTACCTATGTGAGTTTTATAGGAAGACACTACTAACAATATTAATTGTTCCCCATTATGTATGGGGAACAATTAATATTGTTGTATGCACAATTTTTGCCCTCCTCTATTCTATATATCTATTCGGAGTCCATCTTAGCATTTGCAGACGACCTAGCAGTGCTAACACGCAATCCAAAACAATGCCAGAAATTGCTAACTCTGGTAGACGAATTCTGTGTATGGTCGAACGGCATGAGAACAAAACCATCAAAATGCTTCTGTCTGTGTCTGGACAGACGAAATACTAGGTTTACGTCATACTGTTATGATTGTGGGTTCGAAATAAAACCAAGCTTCAGTTCCTGAACAATATACCTATTTATTAAAATGCAAGTAAGTAAACAAAGCACTACTAACTATTTTAAATATGATAAATCTAGCGCGCGCTGCTAGGGAAACTACAAAACTACTTACAATATACAGAACTAAATAACTATTTAAAATAAAACCAAGAAGCATGCATGCATTAACTTACAATAACCAACAACTGCTTGGTATATAATCTACTAAATAACCACGCAAGCAGCCAAAAACCTATATAAAGCCTATTTAAAATACAAGCTCACGTGAAAGGATGAGCTAATGAATATTAATTTTCATATCCGCAGTAGTATTTCCACTTTTGTCACCGTCTCCTGGTCTATGATTTTCATAGATGTTATTTAATGAAAATGGTTTGTACTCATGATGTGCGCCTTCTTACATAAAGATTTCAAAATTACCACATGAGTAACAAGGGCATGACCTGAGGCTGAGAACAACATAAACACTAAATTAATCTAAATATTTCACCATTTTGCAAATCAAATATTAAGTGCACTTACCCCGTGTCCAATTCACATAACTTTTATCACTAAAGAATTTCGTGAATATGATATTTGTATTACATCCACATAAAATATATATTTTTATTTTAGAAACAAAATCATGAAATCCTGTTCTTTTATTTCTACCCGCGAACCTTTATTTTATTATTTATGAATGTTTTTTTTATTTTTTTTTATTTTAGTAAGCAAAATATAACAGCGCGTATTGCCAAGTTTAAACCATAACAATATCCTCTCTTCTCACGAGAATCCGACCAGGATTCATTCAATTAAACGTTTAAGGTCACTAGAATGCCATTTTCCCAAATACTTACCTCTTAGACTTTTAAGCTTGTATACATCACTTGATATCTTATCAATAACTACGGCTTTTTGATATTTAGGTGATAATTTGGCCATAAAGTTCTTTTCTGCATTTGAAAGAGGCTTGATGCGTTTCCAAACAATTTCACCTATCCTATATTCACACACACGGCGTCTTAAGTCATAACGCTTCTTGCTAACATCGTAAGCATTTTTAATCCGAGCACTTACATCTGCATAGATATCTGACCTTAATTTTAGTACGTTTTCAAATGTATTTCTATCAATTTTAAGTGAACTGTTCTTGTCAAAGGAATACGGCCTAGGTCCTTGAACATTGGTTTCTCGACCAAAAAACAAATAAGATGGCGTCTTACCCGTGACCTCATGAATGGATGTCCTAATGGCGTGACCTATATGAGGTATATACTTATTCCACTCCTTGTGATTCTGTTCCACATAGGATGCGATGGCGGTTCCTATAACTTTGTTAACACGTTCAGTTGGATTTGCTTGCGGATGATAGTATGGTGTGTACCATATATCTACACTATAACTAGAAGATATATCTTTAAATTGATTTGAAGTAAATTGCTTACCATTATCACATATAATTACATTAGGTACACCAAATACTAAAAATATTTGTTCTTCTAGTATCTTTACTATATTTGATGTTTTGCCATTTTTTAAAGGAAACAAAAGGCTGAACTTACTAAACCAGCATGACACCACGAGCAACATCGTATTACCATGCTTTGAACGTGGAAAAGGGCCCATTAAGTCCATAGACACTACTTGAAATGGTTGTGAAACTGCTCTGTGGTGCCCCATTTTTCCGCTTGGTGGTAATTGTTCGGTTTTATGTTTCGCACAAGTGTTGCATTTACGTACATATTTTTTTATATCTTGTATCATAGATGGCCAATAGTATAGCTGCCTTGTTCTATTTATAGTTTTCTTAATGCCCATGTGACCTGAAGTTGGGTGATCATGGCATTCTATGAGTATTTCGTTACGAAGTCTTTCGGGTATTACTAATTTCCAATTGTACTTTTCGTCTGGAAATTGTTTAAGTCTTAAAAATTTCCATAAGTGTCCTTCTTGAAAACTCCAATCTGCTGTGTTCAAACCATTATGAATCATTTCTTCTTTAGCTTTATACCAATCATCTTTGTCTTCTGACTTAATTTCTATGACATTTATTTCTTCGTGAATTGCACGAGATAGTGCATCTGGTACTGTATTATCTTTACCTTTTCGATGCAGAATCTCATAATCGAATTGTTGTAGTCGCATCGCCCATCGGGCTAATTTACCATGCGGGTCTTTATTTTTATGTAACCACTGTAAGGCACTGTGATCCGTAATAACTTTAAAATGAGTCCCCTCTATATAGGGTCGAAACTGTTCAACAGCATATAATACACTAAGCAATTCTCTCTCTGATACCGAATATCTACTCTCTCTATCTGTAAGTTTCCGGCTACAATAAGCTATAGGTTTTTCGATATCGTCAAATTTTTGAATAAGAACCGCTCCTATCCCTTTATTAGATGCATCACATTGAACCGAAAATTCCTTGTAAAAATCAGGAACACTCAATACTGGAGTCGAAGTTAATGCATTTTTTAAATTGATGAATGCCTTTTCAGCGTCATCATTCCATGCTATGTGTTTACCTTTTTTACTACCCTTAGTTAAATCATGCAAAGGTGATGCTACGATTGCGAAATTCTCCACAAAACGTCTATACCAACTTGCAAGACCAATAAATCTTTTTAGTTCTGAATATGTATATGGTCTGGGGTAATTTAAAATTGCACTTACTTTATCTGGGTCAGTTCGTAATCCATCTTTATCCACAATATAACCCAGATATTTAAGCGATGATCGAGCAAATTGACATTTATCTAAGTTTATACTCAAACAAGCTGATTTTAATTTGTTCTTTGTCCAATTGAGAAAGGATATATGTTCGTCAAAGGTATCATTACAAATCACTATGTCATCCAAATAGGCGAATATTTTACCTTCAAATTGTGGTGGAAATAATTTATCCATGAGACGTTGCTGGGTTTGAGATGCATTACTTAGACCAAAGGGCATTACTTTAAATTGATATAACCCTTTACCAGCTAAACCAAATGCTGTCTTTTCTTTACTTGACTCTTCTAGTGGTATTTGCCAGAAAGCGGATTTAAGGTCAATTGTTGATAAAAAACGTGCATTTTTAAGGCTATCTAAAATAGATGAAACTCTAGGTAAAGGATAAGAATCCCGTTTAGTTAATTTATTTAAATTTCGGCTATCCAAACATAATCGTTTCTTGCCATTAGCTTTAGCCACCAGAAGAACAGGTGAGCGCCAAGGACTATTAGATGGCTCAATAACATCTTTACATAACATGTCTTCAATTTCTTCTTCAATTTCTTTCATTATTGGAGGTGAAAATGGATATTGACGATGGTTTATTGGCAAATGTTCTTCAGTATTAATTCTATGCTCAATAAGATGCGTTCTTCCTAGATCAGTTCCAATATCCACTCTCATATCCCTTATTAAATCATCCAATATCAGTTTTTGTTCTATAGTTAACTCTTCACGTGATACTACTGGATAAGAGGTATTCCTAGGGATATTATTTAAATTTAATATTTCTTCTTTAATTAAAGATATTGTTAGACCAAATGCTTCAAAAACGTTCATACCCAATAATATATCATGATTAAAAAAATCCATTACGTGAAAAGTTATAATTTTGTATTGATTATTTAATTGAATTGGCAAATCCATAACATCTTGTACGTTATGTTTAGTGCCGTTAGCAGTAGCAATAATTGCCTCATTAATTTTTTGTACACAATAACCCAAAGATGATAATTTTGTAGAAAGCTCTCTAGAAATAACCGAAATAGTAGCGCCTGAGTCTAATAGACCTGTAAAAGGTTGATGCAAAATTTTTATAGTGATATAATACTGTTTATCCTTATCACTTTTGCAAATTTTTTCAATATATCCAGTTTTAAAATATTTTGTAACAAACTTTAACCAATCCTGCCACCTATCATTTCCAGAATGATTTGGATTATTTATTACGGAAGGCGATTGGCAGGCATACCTTCCGTATTGTCGTTTTCCGGATTATTGCAGGTACATTTGTCCACTGTTTCTCCAAAACGCCCACATTTGTAGCAGAATACCCTCTGCTTAGGTATACTGCAATTTCTAAACCCATGACCGAAATTTCTGCAATTCCAACATTTAATAGTAGCTTGTTTATTAATTTTCTGACCTATATTAATGGCCTCAACATTTTGTTGATTTCTTCTACAAATGCTAGATCAGGTTCTAATGGAAGAGCATAAAGTCCTGGTTCCCTAAAGTTCTCACAATTCAGTTTTGTATTTTCTAATATACGGAGAATTTTAGTCAACTCAGCCACCGATTCGAATTGGTCTCTACATATAGCTTGTTGATAATATGGTTGTATATTTTTACGCAATATAGCTAATTTTTGATATTCTAAAAGTTTATTGGGTAATCTATTAAACATATTCTGCATTATTGCAACATAAATTAAAATGCTTTCTTGATTACTTTGAGTGCGATTTTTAATTTCTTCCAATAACTCTTCCTGATAATATGGTTTCTGAAATGCTTTTAAAAGTAGATCAACCAGTTCCTCCCAGCAATTTATTTCCTCGCGATTAGCTCTAAACCAGATCAGTGCATCTCCTTCAAATAAGTCGATCGCATAGCGAAATAAATCTTCATATTCGGCATTACGAGCATCTTTTAATTCGTTTATTCTTTCTAAAAATGCATTAATACTTATGTCTGATTTACCACTAAATTTAACACCCCAATCCTTTATAGGAACTAATTTCCGTTTTGATGTTTCAAAATCTAAAGTAGAAGTTCGAGTCAACTTTTCGCGTCGTTCATTGTTTGCTATATTGTTAGTGCAATGTAAAGGTCCAGGAATAAGCGACTCTTTTTTGTTTGAGTTATTGACTTGGGTGACTTTATTTGATTGTTTTTCTAATTTTTCAATAATATGGTAAGCAGCGTCTCCTAATGATTGATGTAATACTTGTTTATGTTCTTCTGTAATGTCCTCCTCCATATCGTTTTCATCAACATTTCTTAATGAATCTATGGAATCAATTGTTTCTTGAACCCACTGATTAATTGCTAAAGATCGTTTTACAAGATTTTCATCTGTTGTTGAAATACATTTAAGACGGTTTGTTAGGTGAATTAAACGAGTGTAAATTCGATTAATATTAACACGATCCGGTTTACCCAAAATCTCTGCATTTGCGATTAACAACGCTTTTTGTTTATTTTCACAAATATTTATTTCAGTCAGAGGTTCTTGGATACACCATGTAGGTACACTTAAAGTAACTGATTCACTAGCTATTTCCTGACATAAAATTTATTTTAATATTTTTCTCATAGGGCCACATGATTTTATATTATGAATTTTTCTACGCGCTAGTTCAAACTCCAGCTCATCTTTCAAAAGAAAATTTACATCCATATTTATTCAATTATTTATAACATAAAATTTAATATTATTCATCAACTGACGCTTGATTGTTAATTAAAATATTATAAGTTCTGATAACTTTTAATACATTGCGTTGGGCGCCAATGTTATGATTGTGGGTTCGAAATAAAACCAAGCTTCAGTTCCTGAACAATATACCTATTTATTAAAATGCAAGTAAGTAAACAAAGCACTACTAACTATTTTAAATATGATAAATCTAGCGCGCGCTGCTAGGGAAACTACAAAACTACTTACAATATACAGAACTAAATAACTATTTAAAATAAAACCAAGAAGCATGCATGCATTAACTTACAATAACCAACAACTGCTTGGTATATAATCTACTAAATAACCACGCAAGCAGCCAAAAACCTATATAAAGCCTATTTAAAATACAAGCTCACGTGAAAGGATGAGCTAATGAATATTAATTTTCATATCCGCAGTAGTATTTCCACTTTTGTCACCGTCTCCTGGTCTATGATTTTCATAGATGTTATTTAATGAAAATGGTTTGTACTCATGATGTGCGCCTTCTTACATAAAGATTTCAAAATTACCACATGAGTAACAAGGGCATGACCTGAGGCTGAGAACAACATAAACACTAAATTAATCTAAATATTTCACCATTTTGCAAATCAAATATTAAGTGCACTTACCCCGTGTCCAATTCACATAACTTTTATCACTAAAGAATTTCGTGAATATGATATTTGTATTACATCCACATAAAATATATATTTTTATTTTAGAAACAAAATCATGAAATCCTGTTCTTTTATTTCTACCCGCGAACCTTTATTTTATTATTTATGAATGTTTTTTTTATTTTTTTTTATTTTAGTAAGCAAAATATAACAGCGCGTATTGCCAAGTTTAAACCATAACAATACGACCTAGAACTATTCATAGCAGGGCAGAAAGTAGCCCCAGTAGAGGAAGCCATGCCTTTCAAATTTCTTGCAGAAGGATCGATTTTAAAGGAAGAACACCATCCTTAGATGTGGTTGTGGAACGCTTTATTAATGACATCAACAAGGTAGATCAACAGCCAATTAGTAATGTCAAGAAAGCTTGGATTTATGACAACTACCTAACATTTCGTCTAACATGGCCTTTTCTTGTATACGACTTCAACAAAACTCTTCTGGTAAATCTGGATGCACCTGTCATAAGAAAACTTAAGTCTTGGCTTGGATTAGCACAGGGCGCTGACTCCTCTACGCTGTTCAGGGGACAGCAACAATTTGGGATGAATTTTAAAAAGCCATCTGAGTTGTACAAACATCTACGTGTAACCTTGCAACAAATCCTGAGTAACTCTCGGGATAATCTGATTGCATCTCTCCCAAAAGACTCATTGGCCTCTGAGATGGAGTCAAGACTTCATTTTCATAAATCATTTATGAGTGGTGCCCAGATCAGCAAAAGGGGGTTAGGTTGGAAGAAAAAGGAATGTGATAAAGATGTTATTAAATCTTTCCTTAGGGAAGATGAAGAGCATGGCTACAGAGTTCACGCGATGACCCTAGAAGTACAGAATGAATGGCTTACTTTGGGGGAAGTTTGTATTCCTCCAGCCCTGAAATGGCGCACACTCATGTACGATTGGTCTCCGGCACTTATTAAGTTCTATCTTAATGCCTTTCAAATGTCCCTACCTGACCAGAGTAATCTGGTAAGATGGGGGAAGGCAACAGATAAGACATGTACATTGTGCGGTGTTGCTGTAAGGACTGCCAGACATATACTTGCTGGGTGCAAAACTCTACTTGAAAAAGGTCATTATTCGCACCGACATGATAAAGTTCTAGAAATTATTCGTGAAGCTGTAAGTCTCAGTATTGCTAGAGCCAGAAAAGGATTAACAACATATGAAAGACTGACTACTTTTGTAAAGGAGGGACAACTCAAGAAAACTCAAAGTAAACCTTTCTCAATCCTGGACAAAGCACAAGACTGGAAAATATTCATGGATACATTTAAAATACATTACAAGATTCCAGACGAACTAGCAGTTTCAGCCTATAGACCAGACATACTGGTGTACTCTCGGTGCTTGAAGAAAGTAATACTTATAGAACTCACCGTTCCGTGGGAAACAAACATACCTAAGGACCACAACATCAAGTCGAACAAATATTTTGATCTCACAAACGAAATTACTAGAAACGGATTTAAAACTCAACTTTATGCAGTGGAAGTTGGTGCAAGAGGAATTCCAGCAAAGTCTTTGCACCGTCTATTGAAGGATCTTGGCCTTCCGAGAACAGCCGTCGGAACTTTTATGGAGCGTGTTTCCAGGATGGCGCTAACACGATCATATAATATTTGGTTGAGTAGCGAGGGTAGTGAACACTCACCTACTTCGCGGTCTCAAGTCCGGGAACGCTGCAGTTCATTCCCCTGCCTTTCAACCACGCGATGGACCCGGCCACCCTCACGGTAAATCCATGGTTTGCTAAGAATATTGTCTCGTCTCGTCGTATACATGTATAGTCTCCATACAAATTTTTATTGTTCCCGTTACATTATGAAAAATAAACAAAAACTTATATTTCCACTAATAAAATTTCAGAATATATTAAAAATTGTGTCAATTAGTTTTATAAGAAATCTACATAGAAATTACTATTATCCTCGTTATAGATATTATGAAAAAAAGAAATCCTTATTTTTGTCTTTCCCCACCCATTAAAACATCGAAAAATAATACACGTGTAGCATATTTTTATAAGAAAGCAAATAAAATAAATACAAAGTTTCATGGTTTTTGTGATATTACGAAAAAAAGCAGCGCTTAAATTTATCTCCATCTTCCCTATTCAAATTTCGAAAAATAGTAAAAAATAACTTTATTCATAATAAATGTTAACAATTTATAATTTAACTTATCCCATACTAGGAAAAACTGTGTTATGTATGGGTATATAATACAAGTGTCCAACAATTTATGAAATGAAAAATATCGGAAAATAATAAAACACATGAAGCTTATTTTAAATATCACATGAAAGTCTAAACATACAAAGTTTCATAGTTCCTGTGATATGACCGTGATATTACGAATTTATAAGCGACACTATCAGCTGGTGCAATAATACAGCATGACTTTTTTTTTTCAAAATCAACCGGTTCGATTCCCGGCTATAAGAATATATTTTTCATAAATATAATGATGCAGTTTTAGTTTTTATCAAAATCGGTCCCGTGACTCCTTTGAGCATTTTTCGATATTCCTTTAGTTTAGGATTTGGCCTTGAAGGCACACTTGAAAAATTCACCCTGCATAACGAATTTTAATTAAGTCTGTAGCACCTTCATGGTAAGCAGACCTACAAAATCCATAAATGGGGTCGATCGAAACATTGTTGTTAACAATATTGATAGCTCCCACTATACCGGCTAAATGATGCGGTTACGAAATGGGCGGCGACAAAGACGTATTTGCATTACGAGTCAATTTTAATATAGGTACTCGCTGCTTTATCGTCAAATCATTCGCCCGTTTCGTAACCACACCAAGAAAGCAGACTACCACATATTACTACCACTTACCAAGATATTAACTTTTCTAAAAAAAACTTGTAGGTCTGCCCCTTTTCACGCCTTAGATTTTTTTTTTAAATCCAAATAACGGGTGTAAATCGCATTTAGCCGGCATAGTGCGATCAATGCTGTTAACAACAATATATTGATCGACCCCATTCATAAACTTTGTAGATCTGCTTACCATCAGGTAGATACAAGATAACATGTTGTTATCCAAAAAAAATAAAAAGGCAGCATTGAAAACAGTAAAAGTATTTGCAGCAGCAATTGATATTTTATTTTAAAACATTTTTTTTTCACTCTTCACACCAACCCTATAAAACAAATTTAAATTGCTTTACGAAACGAAAACGTTTACCTTCGTGTTGTGAATTAACTTCTAACAAAATAAACTATTGGGTCGCGTTTGAAGGAAATTGCATCGCCTACCTACATTATATGTGAGTACATAGCTTAGCTGCACTTAACGCGAGGTGACAGGCGATCTAGAGAACTGGCTCACGTGTAAAACGCGTAGTGTTCGCCAGGCTAGCGGTGTATGTACATGCGTTGCTCTAGATGGCATATTTTGATAAACTTGATCATACTAGCATTTATACTCGGGATCCTAATGGTGAAGATATATCTACCTATCGTTATACAAAATTATCTGAAGCTGAAATTTAGGCATAGATTTCAAAATTTACGGCGTAATTAAATGTCCATGCAATCAGTGTGCTTAATTGGAAAAGAATCTATAGAGATAAGTGGATCTTGATTATCTTGATATCTGCCTGCACAAGGGCATGCAGGTGTCATTAATAAATTGAATTTGATTAAATTCAGTTTATTTGATTACTTTTTATAGGATAAAATAGATCTGGACGGTTAATTCTCTGACGTTTTTCTCAAATTGCATCTACAACATATAGTTATTGCAATAACAATATGTCAATATACTAGTAAAATAATTGCTATATTTAATTTATATTTTTAACTAACCCTATAACTAACTATAGATAGTGAAGAAAGTGACGGAGAAGGTGGTCTGGGCAACCTCAATCGCTTGATAGTCAGACCTCCAGGGCACAGCGGGAAGGCCAAGCGAGGACACCTCTGCTTCGACGCCGCCTTCGAGTGTGGAAACCTTGGCCGAGCAGACCACATCACAGAGCTGGAGTACGACCTGTATCTACGTCCAGACACCTGCAGACCTCGGGCGAGGTTCTGGTTCAATTTTACTGTGGAAAACGTTAAACAGGATCAGGTATTCATTTTGGTACCTATTGTTTTTTTATTTTTTTATTATCTGCTCTCTAGGCTTAAAATATGTCACTGGTTCTCGTGTTGCATATGTTTTTTTACATTGTGGTCCATTTTATCAGGTCGTCGCTACATATAACTCTTTCTCAAATCTATAATTTAGTTAGTCTGAACATTCCTATGTAGCGCTATAAATAGATAAAATACTAGTCACCTTGTATTGGTTGATCACCACTATGAACATTTTTGATTTTTTAAATTCTGTTGTAAACCTGTCACTCTTTTCTTAAAAATCCAAGATAATATCATAAGAACATTGTTTAACTTTTTCTTTTTTACTAATAAAATAATTATTAGAAAAGACGGGCTTTTACTAAACATAGAACAGAGTAGACTTTAACAGAATGCCAAACGGATATCCCGTTCATAAATTATTTATGTATGTCCCGAATCTACAGTTAAACAAGTGGACAGTACGTTGCGGTGTTTAAATAGACTCAATAATCATTAAATAGTTTCATAAGTTTGTATAGGGAAACTGGGACTGAGAGCTTAATGTGCATTCTGAGGCACTGTAATCGAGATTATAAATTTAAGTTTCGTATAACTCCTACTAATAATTTGAAATTATGAATATATATAAAATATAGGTACTTATAATATATACTATTTAAACTTTGTTGAGTTGCATTTTTTAAGTTAACTCTCACGCGTTTGTTTTAGGTAAGTTATTATACTAAAAAAATATAGATACCTTACAATAAGTAGTATATTTATTTCAGAGAGTAATCTTCAACATCGTAAATCTGGGTAAAGATCGTACTCTCTATAATGGCGAAATGACACCGATAGTTCGTTCTACGTCTCGTCAGAAATGGTAAGTTGGTATAGTAAATATATGTACCTACCTATATACTATATGGCGCGGGCACCCGAGACCGCCTTGACGGGCTCAAGGTATCCAGCGGCGGTATTTTCGTAGCCAATTTTGAGTATACACCGAAGAAATGGCCAGCTCTTAGCGGTGCTTGGATTGACTCAATAACCCATATATATATACAGTTTCACAAGTTGGTTTGGTGAAACTGGGACTGACATCCCCTGTTTTCAACCCTGTCAACTGTTGTAGTACTTAACTATAATATTATTAAGGAATTCAAAACAAAACAGAAACTACTACCTATAACATAAATATTTCTTCTAAATCGCAACCAGCAGGAAGGGTGCCCAAAAGGCTGGCTGCGTTACCTCTCTGTATGGACAAACCTAAACGTTGTCTGAGGAACGAGCCAACCCTTTGGTCACCCAGATGTTTCGACTTAACTCGTATTATATTATATCTGAGGAACTATTTTAGAGTGCCCCAAAATACATGGAGCAAACATTTAATTAAATATCTTGGAAATTAAATTTTTCATTCTCTTTATTTTTATATATGTATACGTGGTGGCCGAGTTGGTTAGACCTTTAAAACACTTAGGTCCCTGGTTCGAATCCCGGTGTGTACCAATGAGTTTTTAATTATTTAATGTGAAATGATGTGGATCTCTTTGCTTTCATTACCAATAGTTATGGCTGTCCAACCAAGACTCATTCCATTACTTATGGAATAGTTACAAATGTAGTTTATTATTATTATTTTATATACCTAGGTGTATAGTTACTGTAAATATATTGACAAAAGCGAGTGTGCAGAAATGTATTGAATGGTAAATTAATAAATATGAAATTAAAAAAAATATGTACATTTGTTTGACAACACCACTATAGTGCTTCGGAGAGCACGTTAAGCTGTCGGTCCCGGTTTCACTATAACAACTTGTGAAACTGTTTATAGATGGGTTGTTTAGTCTATTCAAAACATCGCGACGAGCTAGCCACTTGTTCGATGTAGACTCATACCATCGGCTACGACGAGGTGGGATTAAAACCCTCTCCGCTGGATACCCTGGGGCCGGCTAGGCGGTCTCGGGCGCCGTTTGGCCACCCGTGATGATATGTATATGTATTTTTAAACGAAACTACAAATTGTTTTTTGGAAATTTTTTGAAAAATTTAGATATTTTTAAGAATATATTAAAAAATACGGAAAACCGATATAAATCCAACAACTTTAAAGGGAAACTATAAATTCGTTTTAATAACAAGAATGTTTACTTTGTTCTAAAACCACATCTATCTTTCACATTATGCAGAATATAATTAGGTATAGTGGTGGTTGTCAACGATAAGAGGACTGGTTGATGGTTTCTCATTACACCGTGCTGCGCGCCACCGTGCACCGACTGGTAATTATTTTGCGAAATAACATGCATGTGGTGGTGTAGAGACAGAAAGGCATTTGCGTTATTTTGAGGCTAATTATTGTGATTGCATTTAATTGATTTAGAACGGCGACTTCGTGAGACCATTCAAATACATTTAAAAGTCGCATATACCATATACCACATATGCAATAAAATAATAAATATCTCTACTAAAACTACCTAAGTATCTAACATTTTTAATATGTATCTTTCTAATTGTTACAATTTAACTTTAAAACTACTGGACCGATTTACGTGCATTTTTTTATTCAATATTTTTTGGCTCGTTGTACGCAATTACCGTTAGCTTTCGTGAGTCGGGTAACTATCCTAGCCAGTCCAGCTCCTTCGTGGAGGTGTTCCGATGATTTCTTTATTATTAGCTTTCGTGAGTCGGTGACTACCCTAGCCAGTCCAGCTCCTTCGTGGAGGTGTTCCGATGATTTCTTTATTATTAGCTTTCGTGAGTCGGTGACTATCTTAGCCAGTCCAGATCCTTCTTGAAGGTGTTCCGAGGATTTATTTATTATTAGCTTTCGTGAGTCGGTGACTAACCTAGCCAGTCTAGATCCTTCGTGGAGGTGATCCGAGGATTTAATTATTATTAGCTTTCGTTGGTCGGGTCACTATCCTAGCCAGTCCCGCTCCTTTATGGAAGAGTTCCGGAGATTTCAGCCCGTTGTGAAGCCATTCCGGTGCAGTGAAACTAATGAAATAAACAATTGAGTGTTATAATAAATATATTCAGTTTTACAAAGGTCTTACAACATAAATCTTTTTAGGTAAAATTTTGGAATGACACTTGTTTTTTATGAAAGCGTTAAACTAAAATAATAAGTGGTTCTGTAGATTATAATAACTAAAATAGAGAACCCTATACGTAGGTACTTGAGTATAATAAATATAAAATAGCATAGTATTTTAACAATTCCCCTTACTCAAGTGCCTTTACAATAAAATAAGATCTAATATCGATAAAGTTAAACTAATAAAACGAATGAAAAATAATAAAAACATTACACAATACAAATGTTGGACAACCCTAAATCATTCAAAAACTGTTTATGTTTAACTTTAGGTAAAGCTTTAGTTAAAACATCAGCAACTAATTCCGTGCTAGGCTTATATTTAATATTAACTAAACCTTCAAGCATAGCATCCCTAACAAAATGATGACAAACATCTATGTGTTTTGTACGTCTATGTGAATTTTTAAGTAACTTTTGGACACTTTGGTTATCGTTATAAACTGTAATTGGAACTTGTAAGCATGATATCTCCGATAATAAGTTTTTAATAAATTTAGCTTCCTTGACTGCATTACCATAGCAATAATATTCGGCTTCAGTACTAGAACAGGCAACCGTGCTCTGTTTACGAGATTCCCAATTAATAGTGCAATTTTCATACTTAACGACAATCCCAGAATATGACTTCCTATCTACAATATCGCCGGCCCAATCAGCATCAGCAAAAATTGTTATATTGTTCATACCTTTTGTAAATATTAAGCCATAGTCCATTGTTCCAGACAAGTATCTCAGAACATTTTTAGCAGCAGTCCAATGTGTTTTATCAAAACATGTATTAAACTGACTTAATTTGCTACAGGTGAAAGCTATATCCGGTCGAGTGCATACAGCCAAATACATCAAGCTGCCAACCAACTCTTGATACGGATATGTTCTATCACACTCTGAAGCTTTACTCAATTGAAGGTTAACTTGCCTTGGAGTAGAAACTGGATAGCAATCACTCATCCCAAACTTATTTAATAAATTTTTGATATATTCAGTTTGTGAAAGTTTAATTGTAGCTTTATTATAGTTTCTCTCCACTTTAATACCTAAACATTGTTTAACCGGTCCAAGTAACTCAATTTTAAAGTTTTGCTTCAAAACATCATACAGCTCCAATTGTAATAAATCATCATTGGAGAATATGAAAAAATCATCTACGTACAACGCAATAATGATTTTTCTACTATTAACAATTTTATAATATACACATTTTTCACATTTAGATTGAGAATATTAATTTTTTATAATAAAGTATGTACCTTTAAATTCCATGCTCTGCTAGCCTGTTTTAACCCATATATGCTCTTCTTTAATAAGCAAACCTTATTTTTCCCCTCAACCTCAAAACCTGTGGGCTGTTCCATGTAAATGGTCTCACTGAGATCTCCATTTAGAAAAGCAGTGCTAACGTCTACATGTTCTATCTTCATATTATCTTCTACTCCTAATGCAATCAAAGTGCGTAAAGTAGAATGACGTACTACGGGAGCAAATGTTTCCTCATAGTCAATACCATACTTTTGGGAAAAACCTCTAGCAACTAGACGAGCTTTGAATTTGTACAGAAAACCATCGGCATCAGTCTTCTCCTTAATCCATTTACTTTTAACAATATTATGATTTTTAGGACGTTCGACTAAACTCCAAACTTTATGAGACAATAATGAATTATATTCTGCCTTCATGGCTTCCATCCATTCTGAACTGTTAACAGAATTTACAGCTTCAATAAAAGTTTGGGGTACATTTTTGCCAGTTTCAGTATAAAAATTAGTAATATAATCATTACACCAATAGGGTACGCGTCTTTGTCTGACGTTATTTACAGATGATAATGATTGCACTTCATTTTCTGGAGATGGTAAATCCGAATCATGGCATTGCACTTCTCCATCAGCAGTTACATCAACAGATGGCAAATCATCCTGCAAATTTACATGTTCATTAACAACTTCATTATTTACAATATCATTAATATAATCAGTATTATTATTACTATTAACAGTATTTACATCAATGTCATTAATGACTACAGGTTCACTTGAAGTATCATTGCTTCTGGTAATTTCATCACTTTTGTCTTCAATAAATATGACAGACCGAGCTTTGATTATACTACCAGGACCAGTAGGATTAGTAAGCCTATATCCCTTGGTATGTTCACAATAACCAACCATAATATAAGGTTTAGATTTAGGATCTAATTTACGACGCTTATGTTTTGGAGTTAAAGCAAATGCTTGTGAACCGAATACTCGTAAGTGACTTAAATTGACTTTACGTCCAGACCAAATCTCCTCTGGAGTAGCATCAATGATTGCAGCAGTAGGTGAAACATTTTTTAAATAAACAGCAGTCGCTACTGCTTCTGCCCAATATTTTTTACATAATCCTGCATCTTGCAGCATAGAACGTGCCTTTTCCATCACGGTCCTATTTAAACGTTCAGCGACACCATTTTGCTGAGGCGTATGTGGTACTGTGGTTTCATGGATTATACCGAACTTTTTTAAATAACCACTGAAACTTCGGTTACAGTATTCAGTACCGTTATCACTTCTAAGACATTTTATTTTTAAATTAGTTTGATTTTCGACCATATTTTTAAAAACCTTAAAAGGCTTCAATACACTAACTTGATCTTTACGCCTAAGAAAATATACAAATGATTTTCGCGAAAAATCATCAGTAAATGAAATAAAATAACGCATGTCACCCCAACTATGTTCAGACATGGGCCCGCATAAATCTGTATGGACTAATTCTAGTTTCTCAATAGCTCTTTTGGCTTTGCCTTTAGGAAAAGGAATGGAACATTGCTTTCCTTCTATACATTGAACACATCCACTTAATGACCCATTGGCAAAAAAAATACCCGTAGCTAGTTTATCTCGAAGCATCAACATACCTTTCAAGCTCAAATGTCCTAAGCGACGGTGCCAAACATCTAGTGAAACATCTGACGAAAGCATTGCTCTATTTAATTCACCTTCATTACCAATATGTATCGGAGGCGATGTCTTCAGGTCACTCGATGATAAGATATTTTTGTAATCCAACTTATAAAGTCCGTTTTCATTTGTAGCTGTAAACTGACAAGTTCCAATTACATTTATATCCGATTTATCAAAAACGCGACATTTTTTGTTGTCGAAAACCATAACATAACCACGTTCTGTTATTTTATTTACAGAAAGTAAATTCGCGGCGATATGAGGAACGTACAAAACGTCACCTATAGTTTTAACATCATTATTTTTAAGTTTAATATCAATATTACCTATACCTTGACTATAAACTTTATTATTATTAGCGATGGTAATTTCGGAATTATTATGTACGGAAATATTTACAAACCAATCATCACGATTTGTCATATGTGCAGTACAACCCGAATCAATTATCCAATCGGTATTATTAAATATGTTACTCACCAAATTGGTATGCGTTAACATCATAACATTTTTACCTTTCTTGTTACAAATATTTTTACATTGTTTCGATGTAGAAGCTTCCATCCGTTGTTTGCCCTTTAAGTCAGGACATCGGGGCTTGATGTGACCTTCCTTTTTGCAATTGTGACAAATATTCCTTTTAGATTTATTTACAACTAAAGCTCTATCATCTTCACGCTTAATAGATTCAATTCTCCTGATGTCTCCTTGTAATAACCTTGATTTCACAAATTCACTCGTAAGCTTTGTTTGAGTTCCTTCTATAGCCATAATCAGGGCATTAAAGTCATCAGGTAATCCTATCAGCATATATTCAGCTATTTCTTCATCATCAACTATACATTGTATATCAGCTAGTTCTTGACATAAAGACATTATAGCTCCTAAATAATGATCCATAGAATTAAAATCTCCATACTGTACATGAGAAAGTTTCTTTTTCAAAGATAAACGCCTGCTTATACCAGGACTTTCATAAGCCTTTTGCAAGTTCGACCAATCTTCATTTGCAGTCTTTGCATTCCTTACATGAGGATAACAAAGGGTGTGAATGCATAAGCATATTTTTGCATAAGCTTTCTGGTCTTTGCCCACATCTACAGACTCCGTTTCTGCTTCCTTCCAACTTCTCAATATTTGCATGGGAGTTATTGATAATAATGGGAGAGGGAATTGGTGATGTAATATTTCTCGAACTTTCTGCCATTGCGTGAAAATTTTGTTTGAGAATATTTCTGGGCAAAATTATTTAAAAAATAACGACCAATTGAGTAATTATATGCCCATAACCTAATGAAATACACAATTGAGTGTTATAATAAATATATTCAGTTTTACAAAGGTCTTACAACATAAATCTTTTTAGGTAAAATTTTGATAGTATATTGTCAATATGAATGACACTTGTTTTTTATGAAAGCATTAAACTAAAATAATAAGTGGTTCTGTAGATTATAATAACTAAAATAGAGAACCCTATACGTAGGTACTTGAGTATAATAAATATAAAATAGCATAGTATTTTAACAGAAACAGGGTGGATGTTTTGTAAGTTTCTATACATCCTCTACATAAATGGTTGTTGGTGATACCTAAAAATGTAAGGTGTGCCCTAAAAATGGAATAATAAGTAGACGTGGTACAGGTTTGATAACCGCCTCTCTTGGCCTACGTGCAGTTTCGTAAGTTGGTCCATTGTAGTGTTTTACCGTAGCCAGGTTTTTATTTATTTATTTATTTATTTTAAATTCTTTATTGCACAAAATTGTACATAGGCGAGCTTAATGCCTTAGGCATTTTCTACCAGCTAACCTTTAAGACAGTGAAATATGCTTAGAGTGCGGAACTTTCGATATAAGGTTATACATATAATTTTAACAATGATGCATTAGATGCATAACAATACTTAAACTACTTAAATACTGTATATAATATAATAAATATAATAAATATAATACATAAACATACATACCATACCAAACAAATATTTTAATGATTAAAATAAATTGGTATAACATATGATTCAGGTTATAACCTGAATCATATGTATTGTATACAATGTAGTTTGCTCTTTGTCGCCTGTTCGTATCGTTACCGAGCAGTTTGCTGTGTCCCTTTATCTACTGGACCCTATTACTAACTGAGACAGTCTCTAGTTCATCAGTTTGTTCTACTAGTATACGCGTAGGTATACCGTATTCTTATATGTTTTTCCTGTTGCCGCTGTAAATTCTATTATGGCTATGCCTTCTGCTTGGAAGATAGAAACATGTATGCCAGTGCCGTTAAAATGCTTATGTTCAGAGGCTCTACCAAGGGTTTGCACACTGTAGCAACGCAACGTAACGTATTCGAATACTTCGAGTTACGCTTTATTTTTGGTAACAGGATTGAATAAAGCGATCCTATTGGTTATTGCTCATGAATACGTATACGTATTCGAATATGTTACTTTGCTACAATGCGCAAACCCATGGTAGAGCCTCAGGTCGACTGAATACACTTCTACACCTGTCCCGTGTTGTGTTTTCGTTCACTCTGCATGAATTTCTTGCCTTATGAAAGCCAGTTTGATCGGTCATCTTTTTTTGCATGTTGATTGAATATTTTTCTCTCAAAAGTGCACGTGAACATCTATTTTCTCGGCATTTATCTTCGTTTTGTTGAGATTTTTTGTCAACCAGTTTTCGGTCTGCATTGAGTCACATACATATGCTTCGCTAATGAGGATCACTCGTCGTCCAAGGAGCCCACCATGAAGTATAGGTAACCTTGGTTGTTTAATACTCTTATGAGTCCGTCTGCGACAAGATTACACAGGAGGGGCGCGAGGAATTTGATACATTTTAACGTTAGACGTGGTTGTATTTTGTTTTTTTTACACAGTTTACAGTATTATGCAGCAGGACCCGAACTAGGAAAACAATTCTGTATCGCGGGCCCCAATTCAATCATAATGTACATTCACAAAGGCTTGTTACCTTGTTAACAAAATACATATTATATTAGGATACACGAAAATTATTGAAAGGTACCTACAAAACAATTAAGGGGGTACTTAAAAATAAAATTAACAAAATTCAATTACTTAACACTACAAATTAAGTTAAAATTATTAGATTAGCATAAAACACAGAAAGACGAACTTGAATAGTAAAATATGTTAACATTTATTTAGCTTATGGTATCTGGTCATAGCGCCTATCTTTAATAATTTTATCAAGCACCTAAGTATGCGTGATGTCCCTCATATTATGAATATCTATATTCTCATATAAAGGATTAGATACACGGTCTGCGCCTGACAACACAACTTATCCTTGTAATACATTACCTACTTACCTACCTACATAAAGTTTGAAAAATAAATCGCCCCGCGTAGACTAGTGGTTGCCCCTTAGGCGTTGTATCCGGAGGTCGTGGGTTCCCAACCATGGCAAAAAAATATTAGTACGTTTTTCTGCCATGATCATGGCAAACTCATGATCTGTGTGTTTATAAAGTATAATATGTATTATATCGTTGTTTCTACTTAGTAAACATAATACAAGCCTAGAGCTTAGTTTGTGACCTGCAGGGTGATTACGCGTCTTAAGTTCGCTCGCACGCCAATCGCTATGACGTCATTCTGACGTAGATCTAGCTTGGCTTCTTAACAATGGCTCCAAAAAATCTTAGAAAATTACGTCATAACGATTGGCGTGCGAGCGAACTTAAGACTCGTAATCACCCTGCAGCGCAATGTGTGCAAATTGTCCTACATAAAAAAAAAATATATAATGAAAGAATACTGTATCCGTTTTAATAATAATCTATGCTAAAGACTCCCATCTTATAGAATTTTTAATAAAAAATTCAGGCAAAGAATTCCTCGTCGCCTCTTGTTCTACCACCGCTCGGTGAGTCACAGAGGTCGCAGGGTGCTAAGCCTCGCATTCGGTTTCGACCGGGAAGAAGACGTGTACCAGTTTGCTGCTGCAGCTCCCTACTCGTACTCCCGGCTCCAGAAACACCTGGCAGTCTGGGAGAAACGCGCGCAGGATATTGCTACAAGGGAGCAGATTGCGCAAACTACAGTAAATATAACTACTTATTTGATTTATGATTATCATATAATTCAAACTTGATTACCTATAATATCATCTAAGGTACCAGAGGGGAATAAGGGCCACCTTATTTTAAATCGCTTTAAATCCTTTTTTATTAAAAATAATTATTTCATAAAGCCGGCAAGTGTTGCTCTTTGAGACTTTAAAGATACATTTGAAAATATATATTATGTTTCATACACCGTAATTAATATAATATCACAAACAAAATAGTGGTACTAGATAGTCTATTAAGGCCCGGGTTGTTTATTAAGGCCCAAGCTCTTTTAAATATTTTCGAAAAAACCTTAATGAAACAATATTAAATATTTTATTGAATGCATTTAAATGTATTCATTTATCAATTTATACTTATATTAGGTTCATAATATCTGTAGAAATAGCAATTTTAAACCAAATTAACTTTTAACAAAAACCGGGCCTTATTATCCGCTCTTTTTAAAATTACTTATGTAATAATAAATACCTAAGATATGGATTATACTGGATTGGTCTTAGCTTTAGGCTTCCATGTATTTTGTTTCTTTTAATAATCAATAATATAACACCAACGTAAATCGAACTATTTCAAATGGGCCTTATTATACTTCGGCCCTTATTACCCTCTGGTACCTTATGTTAAAAAGGAATCAACGAAGATTATGATGGTTATTGAATGAGTACCTAATATTTTATTATTAAAATAAACCGCTTCGTATTCGTACTCTAATACATAGAGCAACTAGGTCTGTGGCTCTGTTTTCTAAAATTAGTTAAATGTGTGTGATGATAGTAATACTTTTTTTTGCGTTCGTCAGAAGTACTTAAACCCTACGGAACCCATGGGCTGGAACTGAAACATGATATTTGGTAGAGTGGTGAGAACCACAGTGGCGGATCCAGGGGCCAGAAAGCTATCGAAATTTATCTTAAATCTACTAATATCTATGTAGGTATTAGGCTAGGCGATAAATGAAATCGAAACGATATAATTTGGGACAAGACAGATTATTAAACCGGGGACCGCCCCTAGTGGCAAACTATATATATACCTAATAGTATCTATAACTCAACCTATATTGATTATTGGAGAAAAATCCATAAAAAAAAAATAGGTGTTGGTAAAAGAAATAAAAGTGGTAAGCAGGAAATTATTACTTCGAAAAAGCAATTTTATTTTTGATTACAGCAAAAACGAAAAATAGATCTGATTACTATTGGCGATTATGAAGTTAATGCTGCTAAAGGGAAAGATGCCAAAAAACGGGTCGTGTTGGTGTTGTCCAGGGTGCATGGAGGGGAACCCCCGGCGTCCTTTGTCTGTCAGGGTGAGTTCGTCCTCAATAAATAAAAGGCTTTCGAGGATAGAGGTATAGATAACGTTACCAAACTTGAATGTCCCTTTTTTTGCTACTCCGTCTCGGTGTTCCAGAGAAAAACGGGACACCGAAGTGTCCTGTTTTCGGTTTCATAAGGGTCAACACTGATAAAAAAGAGACTCAAAATGTATAGGTAATAGAAAATATAGAGGGCTATATTTTCTATTACCTATACATTTTGAATTCACCCTGTACATATACATTTAGAAAAGGGTTTCTAAATGTATATATACAGGGTGAATTTAAATGGATGTACTTTGGGCTAATATGATCTAAAGATCAAATCGAACATTTTTTTCCATGAAACCATGTGTCGCAAATGAAAAAAAAATTTGGCTTCCCCATACAAATTGGTCATTTTAATATTACTAGTTTGTATGGAGAAGGCAATTTTTTTTTCATTTGCGACACATGGTTCCATGGGAAAAGTTGTTCGATTTGATCAGCAGAAACTTATATTAGCCCAAAGTATGTCCTTTCAAAGTCACCATGTATTTTATTTATTTAAACACTTTATTGCACAGTAAACAAAAGTTATGTACAAAGGCGAACTTAATGCCTTAGGCATTATCTACAAGCTAACCTTTAAGATTGTGTTCGAAGTCGGGTGCTTAATTAAATTTTAATAAACTTATATAAATTAGGACATAGTAATATAATAACATATATATTATACAATATATACTGTTAACTTTAAATAATAATTAAAAGAAATATAGTCCAAGTTATAATTTATTCTTAACAATCAAATGGAATAGGCAACGACACGTCAATTATTCAGTCCGCAAGCGAAGCTCTGCCCTGTTGCACAACAAGGGCCTCTAGCTGTACTCAAGTTTCAGATCGTGGCGGCGGCGGCGATTGCTAACACGGCCATACTGACCACTGCTGCGTCCTCGAAGCTGCACCTGACATGAGAAATAATCCGCCTGACATAGGTCAGAAATAATCCATCTGACATGAGTCAGAAATAATCTGCCTGACATGTATCAGAAATTATCCACCTGACATGAGTCAGAAATAATCGGCCTGACATGTGTCATAAATAATCTGCCTGACACAAGTCAGAAATAATCCACCTGACATGAGTCAGAAATAATCGTCCTGACATGTGTCATAAATAATCCGCCTGACATAAGTCAGAAATAACTGCCTGAACTGAATCAGAATATCTGCCTGAACTTATTCAGAAATAACTGCCTGAACTGAATCAGAATATCTGCCTGAACTTATTCAGAAATAACTGCCTGAACTGAATCAGTATATTTGCCTGACTTTCGTCAGAAATAACTACCTGACCTGAGTCAGAATATCTGCCTGAATTTATTTAGAAAGAACTGCCTGAACTGAATCAGTATATCTGCCTGACTTTCGTCAGAAATAACTACCTGACCTGAGTCAGAATATCTGCCTGAATTTATTCAGAAATAACTGCCTGACCTGAGTCAGAAATTCTACCTGATCTTAATCAGACATTTGCTCAGCCGGCCAATTCCTCATATTTTCATATGTGACCGTCACTCGGTGAGTGCTGCCATTGGGCCTAGTACCCAACACTTCAAAACGATCAATATTTAGAACTCTTACTACTTTATATGGTATGCTCCGAAATCTCCCCTTTAATTTTTTATATCCCGGATTACCTTTACTGATACGAATTAACACCATTTCTCCGGTTTTATAAGGAGACTTCACATAACGTTTAGCATTGAAACGTTTCATTTGCCGTTTTTGGTCTTCATCCAAAAGCTCTCGTGCTTTTGCGCGTGTATCTCTAAGATTCAACCTTTCACCTGCCTGCGTGATATTATTTACTAGTAGTGCTTCACACAGCGCCGTTGGTTTATAACCAAACAACAACTCGTTGGGGGTTATACTAGTAACTTTGTTCACTGAATTATTAAGTGCCTGCTGTGTGGTAGCCAGGGCTTCACACCAATTTTCTTCTGGTTCGTCCCTGATAATAGAATTCAATGTATTTAATATGGTCCTATTTAGACGTTCTACCTGACCATTAGCTCGTGGCAAATTGAGAGAATTTATTACCAAATGTATTCCGTGTTCATTACAAAAAACCTTCATAGCTCTAGACGTGAATGCAGTTCCACGATCACAAATAAGACGACGAGGTACACCAAACAAATACGCCATTGCCTTCAATGCTTTGATAACTCCTTTTGTGTTTGTTTCTGCCACCGCCTCCAGGAAGCAGTATTTGGTAAAACCATCTTGTAACGCAATTACATATTGGAACCCTTCTTTGCTTTTTACAAATGGACCAAAATGATCTACATGTATAACTTCAAATGGTGTTTCACCCTTTGATATTGGGTGAAGCTGCCCTGGCTTTCGGCCAGTATCACTTTTGCCAATAAGACATTTAAAACAATTTCGGACATACTTTGTTACAACTTTCCTCATTCGAGGGAACCAATATTTATCCCTGATTGCAGCCAGTGTTCTATCAGCACCTTGATGTCCACTCTTATCATGCAAAATGTTTAATACTCCCCACCTAGCGTTCCGCGGTACCACCCACTTTGGTCCTTCCGGAGTTTTTCTATAAAGGTGCCGCCCTTCTTTAATTTCGTAATCATTGAAATATTGCTCCCGGTCACCTTCATCATTTCCTTCTTCCAGAATATTAATAATTCTTAGTAATTCTTCATCAGCCATCTGACATTCGAGTAAATTTTCAGCTGTTGTAAACTCGTAAGCCAATAGAATAGGATTTCTGCTCAAATAGTCAACATGAGCAACCCGTTTACCCGGACGATATTCAATTTCAAAATTATAGTCTTGCATGTATATCCACCAACGTGCTACCCGTGAATTAAGTTCCTTTTTAGTCATGGTTGATCTAATAGCAATACAATCAGTTACTAATTTAAAATTAATTCCAATTAAATATACTCGAAAATGCTTGAATGCTTCTACAACCGCCAACGTTTCTAAGTCGTAAGAGTGATATCTAGACTCATTAGGTGACGTCCGCCGGCTATAGTAGGCCACTGGATGCATTTTTCCATCCGTATCCTTTTGCAAAAGTATCGCCCCTAATCCTATACTGGATGCATCAGTGTGAATCATCAAATCCAACACTACAACTTAAGAAGGGCTTCTCATATAAGCACTATTCACATTAACCCAAGAACTGCTCACGGGAAAACATTAATAAATTACGAAGGAGCTAAATTATACAACAAACTTCCTAAAGATATTAGATCAATTCATTCTTTAATATTATTTAAAAAATGTCTCCGAAATTTTATTTATAAATGCTAAACGAACTCTATTTCATTTACTTATCATACTCTTATTTACAACACTCTTTTTTATTAGCCCTAAGTACTTATATATTATAAATTAATAAAAATAACTACCCTATTAATATTCTACTTAAAACTAACAATATTTAATAATAACATTAAGAAAATATATTTATACAATTAATACAAATTTAACTTACTGTATGTGGAAGGTGGCTGTGCCGCGCCCCCTACCCTTTCACAATGTTTGTGCGCCGGCGCACTTCGCTTTTGTTCAGTGCGCCAGTCGCCGCTATAGTCAGCATAGGGATGTGCGGGCGCGTCGGGCGGGTGCCTTCCATATGCCTTCTATAAAATATTTCCCATCGACCGCCTCACCCCTTTTTATTGTGCAGTAGGAATCAATAAAAATGCTTAGTAAATAACTTAGCATTATTTGATAACAACAACTGGGTTACTTATTGTCCAGTGGGAGGGGTGGGTCGATTGTTGTGAATTAGGTACTTACCTATTATTGTTGTATTAGTATTGTTTAGTCTGTTGTCAACAAAATGTTAATTTTCCATTTAAGTGAATCCATGTATTCTTTTGGAAATAAAGATTCTTTTAAACCTAACTTCAGTTTGGGCTTCATGATCATAAATCTTCAAAACTGGTCTTTGAGTGAGGCTATTCTTTATTTCAATAAATGCATTTTGACAATCTTCATTCCATTTAAAATCAATATCCTTTTTCAACAAATTATGCAGAGGACTGATTTTAGTCGCAAAGTTACAGACAAATCTTCTGAAGTAGCTTGCCAGACCCAGAAATTGCCTTAACTGTTTTGTCGTCTTAGGTGGTACAGTCTTCAATAAACAGTCAATTTTATGGTAACTAGGCCTTACTGTTCCAGCCGAAATCTCTCTTCCTAAATATTCTACACTTGTATTGGAAAATTTACATTTTTCAATGTTTAATGTCAGATTCGCCTCACGCAATCGCAATAATACCTCTTCCAATCTCTTAAGCGACTGGAACTCATCTTTTGTTGAAATTAGAATATCATCTATGTATACCAAAACGTCCTTAAGACCTGCCAACGAATTATTTAGCGTTCGCTGGAATACAGACGGTGCATTTGCTAAACCAAAAGGCGTCCTAAGGAATTCATACTGCCCGTCTGGTGTAACAAAAGAGGTTTTCTCAGTTGATTCATCTTCTACAGGAATTTGATAAAAACCAGATTTTAGATCTAAAATCGTAAAGTATACTCCACTACTGAGCGTATCAATGTGATCTTCTATGCGTGGAAGGGGATAACGGTCTTTTATGGTTAATCGATTCAATTCGCGGTAATCAACACACAAGCGATTGCCTCCATTCTTTTTCTTTACAAGTAGAATCGGACTCGCATATGGGGAACTACTTGGTTTGATAATGTTAGCTTCTAATAATTCATTTACCATTTACTATTTCTCTTTCTACCTGAGGCAGTCTACGAGGTCTTGTGAATATGGGGTTTTCTGTAATTAGTTTTATGGTAAGTTGTGATAATTTAGAACATCCAATGTCTTTTAACGACGTCGAAACGCGATCCCGAAATGTATGCATTATCTCTTTAAATTGGATTGCCCCATCCTTTGACAAAACTCCAGTTTTGATATCACCTAACTGAACCGCCATCATTATGTGATTAACTCCTTCGGGTTTTTCATATCTAATGGATACGGCGTTCTTGTCGGCTATAATTTGGATGCCTGGATACTGCAATATATCACGGCCCACTAATAAATCTATTGGGAGATCATCATCATTCATGATTAATGGAGTAATATCGATGCCAACACCCTCACTGCTTAATCTACAAGCTGTCTCTCCGACCGCTGCTGCAATGCTGCCGTTTATTCCGCTCATTAGCGCTGTAGTTGGTTTAGAATGCAAACCGATTTTCTGTGCTACATATTGTCGTATCAATGTGACTGAACTACCAGTATCGATGATTGCTTTGACAGGGATATTATTTATATAACACGTAGTCGCCATCTGTACTAGTTTATTAGCACATAAATTTACAGGTTTTATTTTTTTGAAGCACTGGTCAATTGTGTGCCCATAACGATGACAGTGTTCACATTTTATCGATTTATTTATATTAGATTTAAAATAAGCGGCCTTATTGGTATTAGGGTTATTGACCTTGTTTGTGTTACTAAAATTTGATCTACATTCAAATCGACGGTGACCCTGCTTGCCGCACTTGAAACAAGAGTCCTTTGTTTTCTCGACTCGGCGCGGGCGAGATTTGTTTTTGTTCCAACGATCGGTATGCGGTGTCGCCTTATCAATGTGTTGCTCTTTGTTCCCAATGCTCATTGACCGCCTAGACATTTGTACCACCATAGTTTGCATTGTTTCGCAACCCTCCAATACAACGCTAATATTTTTGTCTGTGATGCCGCCCAGCATAATGTCCATTTTTTGTCTCTCCGATAGCTCTACTCCTAAACGTCTAATTTTCGCGGACATTCGACCAGCATAAAGTACCAATGATTTTACATGCGTACTTTTAAACTTTATTATATCTTCCATCGCACTAAAAAAATTAGCTTCTCTAACGGTAAGATAGAAAAATATCTTTTTTAAACTGTTTCCATGTCCTATTTTTAGGCAACCAAAGATTATACCATGCTTTTCCCTCACCTTGCAAAGCCTGGGTCGCACGATACAGTCTCTTCCGCTTGCTCCAATCACAAGCAGTCGCGATGTCTTCTATCTGCCGGATCCATGCTTTGACATAATTACCTTCCTTACTGCAGCCTTAGCACGGCCAACCCAAGACGCGATACAAGTCGCGAGCAAACGTCAAAACGGTGTGGCGTGACTTTATGCTAGCACGGGTTCCCAAGACAAGACTTCAAAATCTTGCTATGAAGTATAAGTCTTGTTTTCATTCACTCTTCTCAGCATGGGAGCCCAAGACTTAAAGATTTGTCACATCGATAAAGACTATTATGGCGGGTTTTTATCACGTTCGGCTTTATGTGGTGACATAGAAATCTTGCGTGAAATTGTTTGATTATTTTGGAAAAGTAGTAATTAGGGAATAATTGTATTATGGGAAAGTGGGAATTATAGGAACATGGGTATTGGGAAAAGATTTCATTAATAAAAAGTGGGGATTTTTTTTTAAAGTCGGAATAAGAAATTCTTTTAAAAAGTAGGAAAAAGTCCCACTTGACGAAAAAATGATTTTTTAGTGGGTTATTTTAAAGTCCACTTTTTAAAAAAGTAGAAAAAGTCCCACTCGACGAAAACATGATTTTTTTGTGGGAATTTTTTATAGTCCCACTTTTTTTTTATAAAAAAGTAAGGATTTTTTTTTTTCCGCTTATTCATTATATGAGATTTTTTTCCACTTTTCATAAAATGAGATTTTTGTCCCACTAAAAATATTTTTTTTGTCAAGTGGGACTTTTTCCTACTTTTTAAAAAAATGTGACCTGAAAAAGCCCACTAAAAATCATTTCTTCGTCGAGTGGGACTTTTTCCTACTTTTAAAGTTGGAATTTTCAATTTCTACATGACTACTTTTTCAAAATTCCCACGTCTTAGCATACTTTCTCTTATAAGCATTTTCCCACCTTTACACTACTTTTTAAAATATTGTTCCCATGTTCCCAAAATTCCCTCATTATCATAATGCTTATTTTCCCGAAATTCCCACTTTTTTTTACTAGACATTAAAGGATTAAAAAAAGTTAAACATTGTCGCGGGCGGCGCTAAAGATTTATTACACCCAATACCTAGCAAGATAAAACTCATGACAAGACATTAGTCTTGTCTTGAAGTGGCCGTGCTGCGACTGTAGGATAAGACTGATGTGAAAGATTGTCAACGGACACGCTCTCATGTCTTGTCTTGGATGTGGCCGTGCTACGGGGGCTGGGGTCAAATCCCGGAACATCGCCCAGTTCCGGTGAGCGCGATCTTTTACGGTGCACTTTTCTTGAAGGAGTCGACCGCGTATCGTCCGATCCTGAACTGTCACTACTTGATGACCCGGTACTTATCCGCGACATTGTCAATACACTTTTCTTTTTCACTTAATATAAAATACTTAATTCACTTTAACCACTCAGAATGTTTCTTTTGGGATATATCCCACCGCTGTGTTAACTTTAAATAATAATTAAAAGAAATATAGTCCAAGTTATAATTTATTCTTAACAATCAAATGGAATAGGCAACGACACGTCAATCATTCAGTCCGCAAGCGAAGCTCTGCCCTGTTGCACAACAAGGGCCTCTAGCTGTACTCAAGTTTCAGATCGTGGCGGCGGCGGCGATTGCTAACAATACACAACATACATAATATGATAAATATATATAACATATACTATATTTATCATATTATGTATGTTGTGTTCTAATGTATTTTTGTATCGCTGTAAATTGAATAAATAATAATAATAATAATATACATAATAAATAATACATAAACATATATACATACATATATCCATATACGAACATACATATTGGTATACTATACACAAATAAAGTGGAAAATAGATATTAAAACACCACACAAAAGATATCGAGATACACGCTGTTGATCAGCTGTTGTTCTGTGTATATAGGAAGTATTAACTCGTAACAAATTTTAAGTGAGTCTTCGATAGCATAAAACTATAGATAAAATGTAGACACCTGAAAAAAATGTTCGTCTATTCTTAAATGACAATATTGATAATAAAAGTGAATATTTAAACTAAACTTATATAAAGAATATAATTCCTATTTAAAATCGTCACCATATATTAAAACAAATATTGTAATCATAAAAATATAATAATAATATTTATTGTTCAAGTTAGTTATGCAGGGTTTCATAATTTTGACAGTGTCCCGTTTTAAGTAAAAATAAAAATTAGCCTAGGCAGTAGGTTCCAATCACATTTATAAGGATTTCTTTATTATAAAAATATAATATTTCATTTCAACATAAAATAGTTCAATGGTAGGTAATAATTTCCTATAAGTGTATAAGTAGGATAAATAAAGAAGATACTTACTCCCGTATTCTAACCCCCATATTCTAACCCTAGGAGTTAAGGATACATCTTAGAATACGGTAAGATGTATCCTTAACTCCACTTTACACTCAAGGAACGTCTGTCTCTTTCCACCAAATGTCAACTATAAAAAGCAAGTTGAGACAGACGCCCCTTGAGTGAAGAGTCGAGTTAAGGAAACGTCTTAGAATACGGGGGTAAGACGTATCCTTAACTCCACTTTTCACTTAAGGGACGTCCGTCTCATACCAGCTTTCTTTACTTGATATTGAGTGGAAAGAGACAGACGTTCCTTGAGTGTAAAGTGGAGTAAAGAACATGTCTTAGAATACGGGGGTAAGACGTATCCTTAACTCCACTTTACACTCAAGGAACGTCTGTCTCTTTCCACCAAATGTCAACTATAAAAAGCAAGTTGAAACAGACGCTTCTTGAGTGAAGAGTGGAGTTAAGGAAACGTCTTAGAATACGGGTGTTAGAGATAAAACTAAATAGGCTTAGAAGAGATAGCTAAAGCTAGATCTTTTATTATTATTCTTGAACAAGATATTTTTATATGACTAGAATAAGTGTTAACCCCTATAAACGACTCCTTGTGAAAAAACTAAGCAAATGTGTAAAATTAGATTTTTTGATAGTCCACAAATAGGGATGAGCACAACAAGCGATCTTTGAGCTTAGACACGTTTATGATTTCAGGTTTACTGGACTATATAGTTAGCTCATCTGAAAAAGCTAAAGCTCTTAGAAATGGAATAGTCATACTGGTAAGTTGAATTTCATTACTTATATGTTTTTTACCGACTTCTTCAGACCGCCTCCGTGGTCCAGTGGTTATGCCCGGTGGCGTTGTAGGCGGTGGAGGTAGTGAGTTCGACCCTACTCATGTTAAAACAAAATTTGTTCCTGAAGTTTGCCATGTAAACTATAATGTGTATTAGTATGTAGTAGTGTAGACATAGTACAAGCCTAGAACTTAGTTTGTGACCAGGGGCTCTACCACAGGGTTTTGCTTGCTAGCAACGTAACGTTAATACGTGAGGAACAACCAATAGGGCCGCTTTATTTTTGGTAATAGGATTGAATACTATTGATGGTTCCTTATATTTTAACGTTACGTTTCTACGAAGCGAAAACCCATGAAAGAGCCTAAGGGAAATATCGTACGTAAATATTATTTAATTACTATCCGTAAAGCGCTACTAATGCACATGGATAAATATTTTGCAACTGCTCCCAGTGTTTAATCCCGATGGAATCATCTTGGGAACCAGCCAATACTCCTACTATAATTATAGTATAAACATTTTACAGGTGGTTCCAATGTTAAACCCCGACGGAGTGTTCCTCGGTAACCAGCGCTCCGACCTGCTAGGGTCAGACCTCAACCGGTGTTGGAACAAAGCCACTTCCTTCTCGCATCCAGCTCTTATTGCTGTCAACGATATTGTCAAGAAACTCACCGCAGAAAAAGTAGGCTACTTTTTTTTTCAGGGCTGTTTTCAAACACATTGAACAATATACCTACCTTTATTGTCTGAAACCAGAGAGAATTTTCAATACACTCCATTGCAAACCCACCAGGCAAACTTCAACTACTCTTAACACAGTTTGTCCTCAATCCGTATATATCCTAGTCTCCAAGTATCCTAACCCTTACTTTAGGGTACTTCTGTCTGTGGGACACAAATCCTGTCGTAACCATTCGTGATATCTCTCTCAGAACCAATCTCGCTCTACTTGCTATATTTGGAAATCAGGTTTCAACGATCTTTCCCATAAAATGTTATATACAATTAGTGCATATCAGACTTTCTTTATACCTCTACCTTACCTGTAAATATAATTAATTTCTTATGGGTTAGTAATAAGTAGTTAGATACTTCTTAGTTACTACTAAATATATAATTGTTTCAGAATGTTCAGTTAGATTTCATATTAGACCTGCACGCAGACATGAGCCATGAAGGAGTGTTCGTCAGAGGAAACTCCTACGACGATGTATACAGGTAGTACTCGGACCTAATGTAATGATGATCTATTTAGACGATTTTGAGATGACATGTGATTGACCCTATTAATGAACTTTGTAGGTCTGAATGCCGCGATCGATTGTAATTGGAATTGTCAGAGCTTTTATTGCATTGGAAATAAGAGCGATAACAATTCAAATTATCAACGCAATAACAGATTGCTATCGCTTTCGCTGTTTTATAATTAGGCCCCAGCGTGGTGAGAAGGAACTTTATTTAACACTTTCGCTTTCGTTGTGGAATCGTTTTCGTCTTGTCTATGGTCAGAACCTGTATGAATAATATACGGAAGTGCTGTAACAGATCATGTAAATTATTAAACTGTACCATAATTCTTTCGATTCAACTTTAGAAAAGAGATAAATATCAATTATTCGTTTCTTTGAAGAATTCAATCGAAAAATCATCAACCTAATAATTTTGAAGATGCATTACAGCACTTCCGTATAATATTCATACAGTTCTGACCATAGATAAGACAAAACGATTCCACTAACGAAAACGAAAGTGTTAAATAAAGTTCCTTCTTACCCCGCTGATCACTGCACTTAATAAAGTATTTGAATTTTTGTATCTGTCAGTCATAAAACTTTATTACTGATTAGCTAGATTAAACCTTCCCAGTGATAGCCAGACTGTTCAGTTGCAACTGGATTAGTGACTTTCTTTATAATCTTTGTAAATATTGGTGCACAGATTCGAGCGTCACGCAGTTCTCCCCAAATTCCTTGCGGCTCGAGTGGAGGCATGGCGGCCGGAAGCCTGCATGTTCAACGCCGACGCAGGCGTAGCGGGCAGCGCGCGACGCAGCCTGCCGCAGGGCAACGTTGACGCATACACCTTGGTGGTCTCCTTGGGAGGACGCAGACTCTCTCTAAGAGGACCTTACGTGCATTATACCGAAGATGCTTGTATCCTTGTTACCTAGTACTCGTAAACGCAGCACGCACTAGGTATTTTGACTGCCTCCGAGGTCTAGATTGTTGAACCTTTAAACCTGACATGGTATCCAATTAATAAATAATCAAGCAATTCTGGTAGAACTTCCTTTCCTGTGGAAACAAACATTTCTAGGTACAAGTCTATCAAATTACTAATAAAAACCGTTTCTATGACAATTTAAGACAGATTATTAGTTTTCGATATTTTATTACATTTTATACTTACCTACTTTTGTCCTAAGAGAATTTTTATTTCGATATCTACTCATAGGACAATTTTAATTGTATTCTGACCCGAGAGACCAAAGATTTTCCTAAACCTAAGTCCAGATGCAAAAATAGGGAGATCAATAATTAAAGCCCTGTGCGACTACTACCGCCACATCAACGTGATACCCCCCAAAGAAGGCAAGAAGAAGAAAGAATCCCGAAGCCGTCGCCGCCGCCGTCGCTCTGTGCGCGACCGCTCTCCCGGCACGTCGCAGGAGAGACGCGTCGTGCGCACGCGCATCCTCTCCCCGCCACTCCCGCCGGCATCCCCTCCAGCCCTCAGAGGTCCAATCGCCAGACCTCACAGGCCATTGCATATGGCACGCCCCCGAACCACGCCTTTTATTGATAATTTATTGCCGCTCATTACAGGTTAGTCCAAATCGAGTATAATAATACTAAAGGAATAGGTTAAATAACAAAAGGTTAATATAAAAATGCAGCGGCCACATCTTATAACGTGAGTGTTAGATTGTTAAAATAACAATTTCCATTATTAACGCGCTCTCCTCCAATCAGAGGAGGTTAACAACTACTCTGATTGAAGGAGAGCGCGCTAATAGCGCAATTTATTTTTTTGACAATCTAACGCTCACGTTATAAGAAACAGAATGTGGCCGCTGCATTTTTTAAATAACGTTTAATTATAGGTTTTATTGAGGTACCTAAAAGGCCTCCAAATTATAGCCCAATAAATTAACAATAGTGACGGAGGCGTGCGGGCGCATGCGTGACAGCTCAGTTGTCTTACAATACTTTCATAGCAGATTAGTCTTTGGAACTACACATATACTTTTTATTAGCACAGCGACCACATTCTGTTTCCTATAACGAAAACGTAGCTTGTCAAAATAACGAAATCCTTTAAAAATGACATTGAACAATCAGCAACAACAACTAAAATAGGCAATCACTTTATTCCCGTGTGTTGCAGGTGCTTTTGCTTTGACAGTTTTATGCATTCCGTGTGTTCTTAAAGGATTTCGTTATTTTGACAATCTAACGTTATCTATAAAAGAAACATAATATGGCCGCTGGGCCCTAGAGAAAATGTAGTCGAGACGACGTCACTTCGTCCTTAGTCAAAACTGTATAGATTTTGACACGTGATAGCGTACTTCACGTTTATAGTTCAGACTGACAACTGTCAAAATCCATGCATTTTTGACTTCTGTGACACGACATGTAATCTCACCTGCATTTTCTCTGAACTCCCAGTTTATATGATATTTCTGTTTTAGGTGTATCTGTACAGACACCTCGCCTGACGGTTGTGGACTTATGTGCGAGGGTCCGCCCCCTACGACGACCACGCCTATCTCGTCCGCCACGCCCCTCTCACCCGCGATACACTAGCGACGAGTATGACACGCAAGACTCCGATGACTTGTAATGCCTGGAGGACACGAGTAGTGATGATTATCAATAAATACCTATTTTTTTTCTGTGTATTTATTTTATTTTTAAGATTAGGCACTCTGCACACGTAGTAACTTAAAACTGCAATTACCTGCCACCGGATTAAACAGTTTTCTTATTAAAAAATCCAGTTGCAGTTCAGTAGCTCTACCACAAGTGTTTGCAAATAGTTTTTACTATAGTCGCTAGTAACTATAGATAGTAATCAACCAATAAGAGAGGTTTATTTGAAAAATTAAACGATTCTATTGGTTATTCTCTATCTATGGTTACTAGCGACTATAGTAGAAACTGTTTGCAAAAACTTGTGGTAGAGCTACAGTACCCCTAGTGTGAGTTTTACAACTATTACTTTTGCGTTTGAGTTAACTAAAATTTGTATGGGAAATGGTTCCGCGCTCCAAGCGGAAATTTTGAGAACTAGAAATGCGGTCGAGTGATTGGTCAAAATGTTAACGCGGTAGTATAGTTAACGCGAAAGTAAACGTTAAAAAAACTTACACTAGGCCTACAGTAGCCCTAGTGTGAGTTTTTTTAACATATACTTCCGCGTTAACTATACTACTGTGTCAACATTTTGACCAATCACACGCTCGCATTTTTAGTTTATTTCATTTTTATTTCCCCACCTTCCCGCTAGGGCGCTGTTAGTGTTACGATTTTCTTGATTTAATTAACAAAAACCGTCAAAATGCAGGGAGTCAATCGAAATGTTACAATCAAAGAGTACTTTGTTATACGTTACAATTTAGAAAATTATCAGTAAGTAGCTCATAAAAAAAACAGCGCCCCCCGCGTGTTGGTGAGGAACTAAAAAAATACCAAGAAGTCACGCTATCCATTAAGTGTTTTTTTATTGTTATGTGAGCTACTTACTGATATCTGAAAAAGAAATTTATTCCTGGATCCGCCACTGCGCAGAAACTATGCAAAAATTAACAATACCTAGGAAGTACATGAAAGGATAGTTAGCGTGACTTCTATTTTTTTAGTTCCTCGCCAACACGCCAGGGGCACTATTTTTTTAGGTGCCTATGTAAATTTTTGTTTTACGAAAGAATTCCTTTGGACGGACGCTAAAGTCGCGCGATTATTATAGTAAACACTAAAAATAATATGATATCGTATGTAGGTACTACTCAATTTTATTAGTTCCACTTTATGCCGCGGGAATTCTTTCGTGAAACGGACTATATACTCGTAATAATAAATAGCATTTGCAGAGTAGCGGTCTTATAGATATTTAATGAGTATCAGTCTGCCAGACAAAAATGTCTCCTAATACATATATATGTATAAGTTTTTTATATATGTATACGGCTAAACCCGTACATAAATATAAGGCTCAATTTTTAAACACTTTCGGTCACTAAGTATGTATGATCTAATCACCAAAAAATATTTTGTATTTGATATTAGAATATCATTATTAATTAATATATTTTTTGTGTGATTTTAAAATTAGATATTGTAAAATATTATGAGTTACAACGAATCGAAATAAAATGTATTACAACAAAATAAATTGCAGGAATGATAGTTTTTATCATATCAAACTTTATAATATTTTACAATAAAATAAATGACAAGGTACACAAATAAAAGACAAAATGAGTATCTTTATCGAGATTTATTTCTCTCAGTACACATTTTTTAATGATATTAAATTTGGTTTTATTTATAGGGATCAACGTCAAACCATCGCCTACACTAACGCAGCATCAACAATCATACTAAACTGCGCATAAAACCAACGTTATTGTCAAAATAAATTAGCGAACACTGAAAACGTACGCGAGACGTACGCGTAACGTGCGCAGATCGTACGCGTACCGTGCGCAGATCGTATGCGTACCGTGCGCAGATCATACGCATACGGTGTGCAGATCGTATGCGTACAGTGCGCAGATCGTACGGGTACAGTGCGCAGATCATACGCGTACGGTGTGCAGATCGTACGCGTACCGTGCGCAGATCGTACGGGTACAGTGCGCAGATCATACGCGTACGGTGCGCAGATCGTACGCGTACCGTGCGCAGATCATACGCATACGGTGTGCAGATCGTACGCGTACCGTGCGCAGATCGTACGGGTACCGTGCGCAGATCATACGCGTACCGTGCGTAGATCGTACGCTTATACGTTACTACAAGTCTGCGGAGTGAATATAGCGGCGGGTGGACTCATGCGAAACTCATTAGGATTGGTTGAAGCGAAACTGTTTCATCCAATCGTAATGCGGTAAACGTCTTTTCTTTGCACAGGTTCTCTGCGCAACTTCACAGCCGCAGAGATGTTATAATCGCATTGTACCGTGCGCAGATCGTACGCGTACCGTACGCGGGTCGGCCGGTCGCCGGAGCGGTCAGCGGAAGGCACCTACTCGCGTCAATAAATATCTTTGGCATGAACGTCGAGAAGTCACTATAAGATATCAACACATTCCACTAAGCGACGGCAGCGCACAACTAATTACTAAAATACAAAATTAAATTAAGCAGAAAACAATAAATATGTCGACACTTCTACTGGCACCGTATTTATTTCATTGTTGATACATTAAAAAATTAAACAAATTAAATAAAAATATTCTTATTACAAATGTCAAACGGGTTATTTCCATTTTATTAACTACTATCTACTTACTATATTGCTTAGTTAAATCACTATTTGCTAACGAACCTAATGCCTAAAGGTATTAAAACAACTATTGACTTTTAGCATCAGTAGTCCTAGTGTGAGTTTTTTTAACATTTACTTTCGCGTTAACTTTACTACTGCATTAACATTTTGACAAATAACACGCTCGCATTTTTAGTTCTTAAAATTTCCGCTTGATGAGCGCTGAACTATTTCCCATACAACTTTTAGTTAACTAAAACGCAAAGTAATAGTTAGAAAACTCACACTAGGGGTACTGTTCATATCAGTTTTTTTTAATTTGGTAACCCTGTTGTGTCAAGGTTTAATGAAGGAGTTTTGTACCTTTTTTTCTACTCAATTAAATTGTGCACTGCGAACTGATATGGTCGTTGGTGCCGCCTGATACCGGTGAGTATGTCGCGCGTCGCTCAGTGGAACCCGGCGACCGACTTGCCGCGTGCGTCTCTCACTTATCTACTACAAAGAAACTAATCACAAACTTAGATCACCAAACAGTCACTTATTCAATAGGGACTCGCACACTACGATATTAGTCTAAAAAATTGTCGGTAACCAAATAACAACGATTGATTTATTACAGTATCTAAAATGGCGGAGGGCAGATATAATAGCGTTTGAAATTTACTTACTACACTTATTTTCATTATCGACTAGTTAAGTTAAGGAAAAGAGTGCCGTGTGCTAAACTCGGTCGATCGACAATCGTTTTGTGATTTGCTGAGGCCTAATTACAAGATTAACGAACGCTATTCACGAAATACACTAACACAATTATTATTACAACGGTCTGTTACAATATTTACAATCCTAAAATTTAAAGAAGCTTAAAAACTCGAGCCCTTTCTAATGAAATACAACTGTAAACTAGAAAGTTAAAATAAAGCTAATGTTTCAATACTTGAAATCGGCGAAAATACAGCACTAACGTCTCATAATTAGGTCTCTAGATTAGTTAATAAAATAATAGTTGTTAGCGTTGTCGCTTCAGTCCGAGCTGTCTTTGTCGTCGTCGTCGGAGACCGTCATGAGATGCTGGTCGGGCTTCCGCGTGACGGGCGCGGGCTTGGGGGCCGGCCGCTCCTTGGCCTGCCTCCTTCGCCGCGCCGCCTCCTCGTCGGCAGCGGAGCGAGGCTTGCGGAACTCGTACACTAGCGGAAATATACGCTCCACCGCTGATTGTACGTCGTTTACACTTCGCGCTGGAATTGTAAAAGTTTTGTTGTAGGCGGTTAATATAAAGATGAAGTAAGTTACTAGAGTCTGGCTATCAAATGCTGACACTAGGAGTATGTTTTATTGTTTATAAGAAAGAACGAGATAGGGATCCTGGGGTCAACATGTAATAGCCAGACTTTATACGAGTAGGATCTAAGGTTTACGGACACACTTTTAATCCTCGTTTAGTCATCAAAAGTAGATTATTTTTTGCAAATTTTTCGGTTCGATTCCCGGCTCAGAAAATAGAATATAAAAATAAATGTGATTGTATTTTCTTTTTATTTAGTGAAAACTCCTAAATTCAAGTAAAAGATGAAACCCTAGTTAGTTTTCCATTAAAAATCATTATTATAATATTAGGTATATGACAATCTGTCAAATAATTTTATCCGACTTTTGGCTTCTTTAGAAATATATAATTCGGGAATAACTTTATTAATGTATAATTAAAATCAAGGATTCAGATTTTTTTAAACTTACAAAAAATACTAAATAATAATCGTGGGAATATACGTAATAGGCTGATTTGCACTAGGCAGAGATGTGCCGATTATGACTTTGGCCGACTAGCCGATTAGTCGTTGTAAAGAGGCCGATTAATCGGTTTCGGGGACTTCCGTAACGTTTCGTTTACAGCTGATTCGCGCGAAAGTCGCAAGCGCCGCGCCGCCGAAATCGATTGCTGCCAGAAAGGGCAGAAGCTTTAGTTTTTTTACATCATAATTTACCTTTAATAAATTTCAAAACTCTAAAGGAAATGTGGCTTTTCATTTCAAAATGTGACTGTTGATAAAATAATAATATTGATAAATAATCAAGGTTTTTATATAATGTAATTTCCCATACATACATATAGGTACTGAGAAATATATACAAAGTAAGAAGCCGGAAAGTCGGCGTCTTTTCCGAATATTCGCCGACTATGATCGTGGCCGGATAGTCGGCTTTACCGACTACTCGCCGACTATTCGGCACATCTCTAATTTACACCAAAATAAACTCTCTGTAAATGTAGCGATTAAAGTTAAAAGTGGCGACGTATGTACCACTTTTAATTTGAAAATCGAATGACAGTTGGTACATTCGACGCCATTTTTAACTTTAATCGTTACAATTACTTTAACGGACAGTTTGGTCTTTTTTGGCTACTCCATCGATTTGCCGAAGTCCTTTCAAGGTGTGGTTACAAAATAGTTAGTTTGATTTTAAGATAAAGCAGTGATGCAAAAAAAAAATGCAAACTTAAGAATTAAAGCAAACTCGTAATGCAAATTAGTCTTAATCGCCGTCTATTTCGTAATCGTATTGTTTATCCGGCACTAATCATTCATAAGTCTGTAGGTTTTTTACTATCCATATACAAAGTTACATGTCGTGCTCTAATAAAAAAAAACTTTATATTATTATTTAGCTTTTTTTGGGATTTTCCAATTATTTTTCTTTTTTTATCAGCCCTGTATCTGCATGAAAGCGAACAAAAGAATAAACCGTTTTTGAGTTTTAGTAAGACTAACAAATGGCGAATTATTTTTATAGATTTTGTTAGCAAGTCGCCACGTGCCGAAACTTGAGAAGAGAGAGGGGCGTGCCGGGCGACAGATCAGAGCTTCGCGTTCAAGTGCCAATTTCACCATTCGTATATAAACTGAGTTTAGTAAAACTAAGTTCAGCTTAAACGAGTTCAAATTTCGATATTGATCTCGGTTTACATGAATCCGATTTCACCACATAAATTTTGATCGCGTTTACGAAAAAGAAAAAAATATAAAAAAGTTAAAAGACATAAACGATACGTTTAGTATTTTTAACAGATAAAAGCGACCTACAGCTGTTTTTTAACTAAATATTTTCTTTTCTCGAAATGATGGAAACAAAACGCATACCAGTTTCTTAAAAAAAACACATACCCTTTTAGGATTGATTGACCTTGACAATAACCTCAAAATCGAGCGTATACCTCTTGAACGAGATTAAAGAGCGAAACGAAGAATATCGGGCGTTCAGAAAGTAAACCGAGTTTAGCTTGAACTTCGTTAGTTTTATATTGGTGAAACATAAAAAAGAGCTCTAAAAGTTGGTTAGACGCTTAAACTCGGTTTAGCTAGAACTGATCGCGTTTAGTGTGAATGGTGAAATTGGCCCTAAGTGATTGACGTGTTGATGCCTTTTTGATTGTAAAGAATAAATTTTAAATTACCCTATAATTATTTTTACCACAACAAGCTCGCCTTCTAATACCATCGGCGAAATTTGGGTTTATCCCTCCGCTGGGTATCCTGAGGCTGTTTAAACGGTTCTCCAGAGCTGGGTGCCGTATTAGCTTAGTAATGGCATTTTTCTTTATATTATTATTTTAAATTAACATTATAGAAAGACATGTTACTTGGTTGATTTTTTTAATGGAGCACAGCATGTAACTTTATAGCTACCTAGTGGTGAGCAGACCTACAAAGTCCATAAATGGGATCAATCAATAATTGTTTTCAAATAACATCGATCGCTCGCGCTATGCCTAAATGATGTGACTACGAAATGGGCGGCGACAATTTGGTATTTTCATAATTGGAGATCTAGATTGTAGATTTGCTTTTTGCTCTCTTTTAATGTCGTGCATGTAAATTAATATAGCATGTGTATAAATTATTAATTAGAGAAAGGGAATGATACTGACCAGTAATTGTGACTCCTCCAGTAGAAAATATCTTTAACGTGGCTCTAGGATTATATAACTTATACGTAACTCCAGGATGTAACTCCGGTTCATAGCTGAAACATAAATAGACAACGCTATTATTATCTACAAGACAAAACATATTAAAATCTAACCATAATGACTGCCGCTATTTCAGTAAAATAAAAATCGCAAGTTACCAAGTTCAAGTTCAATTACGCGATCCTATTGGATGTTGCTCACGTATACGTAAATGAATACGTTACGTTTCTACAATGCGCAAACCCATGGTAGAGCCTCAGACCCACCAAGTTATCCAGTAAGTGGCGAAAATAGGAACTAACTAAATAGTATCCGCCATCTTGAAATGTCATGGATTTAGTCAATTAAACAATAACGCCATTTTTTTAAATAATCTAACCATGTGCCATAAGAGACGGCCATAATTTCAGTAAAAAAAAATCGCTAGTTACAGACCCGTCAAGTTATCCGGTAAGTAGCGAAAATAGGAACTAACTAAATAGAACGGCCGCCATCTTGAGATGTCATTGGATTTAGTAAATAAAACAAATATGCCAAATTTGAAGTTCACCCGCTTTCCCCTAAGGGCCCTGCGGCCACATTCTTATAACGGAAACGTTAGCTTGTCAAAATAACAATCAACACACAAACAACTTGTCAAAATAACTAAAAAAGGCAAGCACTTTATTCCCTTGTGTTACAGGTGCTATTGCTTTGACAGGTGACATGATTTCGTTGTTTTGGCAATCTAACGATGCCTTTAAAAGAAACAGAATATGGCCGCTGGAGTCGTCTTGACGCCCATACAAACGTACTTCCAATATTACAACTTGCCTGTTGGTCGAAGTTCAATTATTTTTTTATGTTCATAATTGTACGCACCTTTCTCTTCTGGGTAATATTTTTTTTGTTATTAAACAAGTTGTTTTCTGATTCCGAAAAATATATAAATAATGACCCAACACAGAAAGTTTAATAAATACAACGACCGGCAAAAATATTATATTAATTCTGCGACAAACAGAGAAATTATAGGAAAATAACAGGAAGTGCAAAAGCTCATTTTGTATGGAGAATGCAGATTTCGCGAATGCGAATGCAGGTCCCGGGATATAAAATATGGAGGAAATAAATTATTTTTCAAAATACTGAAAAGGAAAGTTAAGATGTCTACGAAAACGAATACTTAATTGTTTGCGAATTCGGAATACATTTTCTTTCATACATACCTAGATAAACAAGATTTAGTTTTTAGCAGCTCTTTGGAAAGATCGTGATAACAGACACTAGTATAAACAATTAAAAACTAAACACTAACACTGGAATTCATAAAAAAAACTTTTCGAGTCCTTGAAGAACACTTTACTTAACAAAAATAACTAAGCGTAAGAGAGAAAACAGATTTTTTCTAAAGTTTTCTTCCAGGACTTAAAAAGTTTTTATGAACTAGGCCATAATTAATCATCCCTTATTTGTGTTTTTTAAATCTTTTTTTTTTTTTTGGTGTTAATATTTTAGATGCTTCTGCAAATTTTAATCATTTCCATAGTATGACGATGGTGACGTAAAAAAAACTAACTTGACCTAAAATTCTTCCCAAGCTAATGAGATTTTGTATAATTTTGGACGAACACCCTGGAGAAAGAATTACGAGTTAAACAAATGACATTCGTCTTTTACCTACTATAGAAATTATTGAAAAAAGGAAGAAAAATTGTAACACTATGTGGGACAATTTACCCACATTGCTAATATAATAAAAAATATTTTTTGACACACACAAAATACACATAAATACATTTAAAAAGATATGTACTTTTTTCTTTTAAAATGTATTTATGTAAAAGATTAAAATTATGTACGTAATTAATTATATTTACATTTACAAATTACTGTTGATCCCTAGCTCATGTGCTAGGTTATCCTGTGTTACAGGAACCAGTTATAACCGCTCCATAGTTTTGTAGGTATAATATATGCAAAATAAATAAAATAAAAAAATAAAAAAATATGTGTGTCTGTGAAATTTTATGTAATAGAAATTAGACATGTCAATTATTATGAGAAACAAGAACGTCATATTGAACGACAAGAAATATTTTCTTCGTGTAACGAAACGCAAGTAGCTCTTGTGAATGAGAAATTATTTGTAAGTTGGTACCGCATATATGACTTTTAATAAACCGTGACTATAATATATCATTAATCGATAATATATCGATAATCATCGGTGATATTTTTCTCACAGATGATATAGTTATCGGTGAGATTCAAAAATCGCACCACAGATACCACGTTCTTTTTTTAAATTAATAAGCCCGATAGTTGAGCTAGTTAATTTTAAAATATGTTTGAATTATATAATAATATACCTACTATAAATATTTTTGGCATTGGAACATTCTTCTGGGTCGTCCCTGCCTTTTCCTTTCATTCACATCTGATTTATATTACATCTTTTTTAAATTAATCCTCTCAATTTGCCTACACCACCGTAACATTCCTTTCTCAATCCTTGTCACTACAGCTTCACTCTCTGTATTCTTCACTCTATCCGCAATTGTTAATTCACATTAATGTTGTCAGATTTTATTTCAGACTATAAGAGACAAAAAATAAATCAAAATGGGGAAAAAATACGGGATTTCAGATTTTTATCCGTGACATTAAAAAAAATGTTTGATGATATTTCTTATGAACGGGCAATACAAATATTATTTTGTTGGATTTAACATACTAAAAAAAAAGCTCATTAACTTTATATTAAGCAAGGGGTACATTTATTTCGTACGAACGTTGCGTATGAGTACTTGTGAGCCGTAGCACGATGGCAATAACAAATCGAGCACGGATGAAATACGGGACAAAGTCCGTCCTTAAAATTACGCCCGAAATATTGGACGTCCCGTGAAATACGGGACGTCTGGCAACACTACTCCACATGACCGCATTTCTATAGTATTAATCCTACTTTCATGCTTCTTCTGCCATACCCAGCGTGCATTTCCATTAAGGTTCCTGGAGTTGTTATCGCAAACTCCGCGTTCTCCATACAAAATTAGCTTTCGCACTTCCAATACCTAATACTCAATTACTGTTTGTCGCAGAATTAAAATAATATTTTTGTCGGTCATTGTATTTATTAAGCTTTTTGTGTTGGGTGTCTGGGTTATTTTTATCGAAATCAGAAAAAAACCTTTAAATATTATAATACAAAAAAAAAAACACACAACAGAAAGATTTTTACGTACAATTACGAACATAAAAAAAAATAACTTCGACCAACAGCCAAGTTGTAATTTGGATGTACGTTTGTATGGGCGTCGAGTCGACTACAGGGACCTTAATATAAAAACAAGCACCGTATCTTTATTTATATCATAAATAAGAAATTAAATTATAATATTGTACGTATTAGTATATATAAGTGGTGGCCGAGTTGGTTAGACCTTGGACTTAAAAACCCTTAGGTCCCTGGTTCGAATCCCGGTGTGTACCAATGAGTTTTTAATTAAAAAAATTATGTACACATGTTTGACAACCCCACTATAGTGCCTTGGAGAGCACGTTAAGCTGTCGGTCCCGGTTTCACTATACCAACTTGTAAAACTGTTTATAGATGGGTTATTGAATCCATTCACAACATCGCCACGAGCTAGCCACTTGTTCGGTGTAGACTCATACCATCGGCTACGACAAGGTTGGATTAAAAACCCCTCCGCTGGCCGTCTAAGCGGTCTCGGGCGCCGTCAGGCACCCGTGATGATATGTATGTGTTAGTATTGTTGTTTTTGGTACACATAGTACAAGTATCAGTACCAAGGTTGAAATGTCATACATAAGCGACCCACTTAATTTTGATATACTTAAACCGGAATTAAAAAATATTGAAGCATAATAACTTCTTCTAAGTATATGTTTATTTTTTTAATCTCCAAACAGCGATAAACTACGCCATCTATCACTTCATATCATGATTCATTTTACAAAACGAGGTCGATAAATACATTGTCATTATAAAAAACTTTGTTTTGAAAAGTAACGTAACATCTGCTTGGGTTTGAGCTGTGGAATGTGTTGGACGTGACTTTAGGTCCATTGTACTATCTAATAATGTATTTACCTACGTTCCCTACACGGATAAAAATATTTTTTTGACTCAAACTGTTGAAAAAATCATGAATATGTTGTCTCATATTCAAAATGATACAACTTTAACGACGCGGAAAGTCTGCAATTTTATTATATGTATAGGTTGTCTCCCTTTCTTGAAAATAAATAAATCGAAATAAAGCGAAGTTGCGTTCTCCATACAAAATGATCTTTCGCACTTCCAGTATTGCTCGACTACTGTTTGTCGCAGATTCTTTTTTTTTCATTTTTTTTTTTGCAATCAGAAAAAAACTACCTATCAATTTTATAATACAAAAATATTTATTACCAACAACCGAATCATTTTTGCGTGCAATTACCAACAAACAATAATAATTGAACTTCGACGTTGTAATATTGAAAGTAAGTTTGTGTGGGCGTCAAGGCGACTCTTGAATAAGGAATATCTGTTTTTATTAATTCTTTCATACACATACTCGTATGTAACTGCTATAATAGTTAATCACTAATACTAATTTGTATTGTTGTAAACAATTAATTCATATAATTATTTTATTCATAATTAATATTTAAGTAAGTTGTTTAAATTAATTTTATTTGGTTAATTTAAAGCGTTATTTTTAACCAGTACAATGTGGGTAAATTGTCCCACATAGTGTTACAATTTTTCTTACTTTTTTCAATAATTTCTATAGTAGGTAAAAGACGAATGTCATTTGTTTAACTCTTAATTCTTTCTCCAGGATGTTCGTCCAAAATTATACAAAATCTCATTAGCTTGGGAAGAATTTTAGGTCAAGTTAGTTTTTTTTATGTCACCATCGTCATACTATGGAAATGATTAAAATTTGCAGAAGCATCTAAAAATATATTAACACCAAAAAAAATTAAGATTTTAAAAACACAAATAAGGGATGATTAATTATGGCCTAATTCATAAAAACTTTTTAAGTCCTGGAAGAAAACTTTAGAAAAAATCTGTTTTCTCTCTTACGCTTAGTTATTTTTGTTAAGTAAAGTGTTCTTCAAGGACTCGAAAAGTTTTTTTTATGAATTCCAGTGTTATTGTTTAGTTTTTAATTGTTTATACTAGTGTCTGTTAGCCCGATCTTTCCAAAGAGCTGCTAAAAACTAAATCTTGTTTATCTAGGTATGTATGTATAAAAGTAAATGTATCCCGAATTCGCAAACAATTAAGTATTCGTTTTCGTAGACATCTTAACTTTCCTTTTCAGTATTCTGAAAAATAATTTATTTCCTCCATATTTTATATCCCGGGACCTGCATTCGCAATCGCGAAATCTAAAATATAAAAACTCAATGGTGGAACGGAACTTATTTGTCATCAGTGTCTTTTTACGAGTACTCATTCGTATTCATATCAAAGGTACGATATTTTAGTCACCCGATAAAATTCAAAAATACGAACTTTAGACATTTTTGACTTTAGACATTTATGACTTTTGACATTTCAGTGATATTTAGTCGTCTGGTCTTTCAACATTGAACACCAGGCGTTTGGGGGTTTGGGTTTCTAAATTAATTTAAAAATTAATATAGGGGTATGTTGGTTCTGTAGATCCATTTTGATGAAATAAATGTTCCGCCCGATAAAACTTCTAGTTATAAAAACCGATGAGTGGCTAATCATGAAGGGAACACGAAGGAACAAACAGACAAAAATGACAAAAAATACTTTTTACGTCCTCCTTTCATTAAAATAAATAAATGCATTGTTTATTTTAATATATGTTTTTATTAATTACTAGCTGACCCACGCAACTTCGTTTTTCTTTATTAACCGTTTACGCTGCGCATGAGACGCAAAGGAACAAATCTTTAAAATCGGTTCAGTAGATCCAGAGATTACCCCTACGACCTCATAAACTGTACCTCTTTATTATATTACTATATACATATAAGAGTAAATAAGTATAGATATCAAAGGCACACTCGTATGTAACTGCTATAATAGTTAATCACTAATACTTATTGTATTGTTTACAATATTTCATTCAAAATGTATATTTAAGTTGTAACGTTGGTAACGTTGCGTGAATAAAAATAAAATTCGATTATTATTACAAAGCGTTATTTTTAGCCAGTGGATTTAGGTAAATTTTCCCACATATTATTATTTTGTCGTCCTGTTTTTAAATAATTAAATAGTAATAAACAAAAGGCATTTGTTTAGCCCTTAATTTTTCAGGGTATTATTAGTCAAAATTATACAAAATCTCATTAGCTCGCAAAGAATTTTAGGCCATGTTTGTTTTTTTCGTTACCAATGCGTCATACTACGGAAATGGATTGTGTTCTTTTGGATGTTATTTAGATTTAAGTATTTTGTTTTATTTATTTGAATTATTGATATTTTATTTTACATGATAACTATGGGAGATTGTACTTTGGGCTAATATTAGGTTCTACTGTAGCTCTATCCCAAGTTTACAAAAACACACAAATAGGCTGGGTGACTTAGTATAGTGTGTTTTTATTACTATTTGGATACTTATGGTTGACAATATCAAAAACTATTCTAAACTTCAAGTAAAAATGAGTAGTCCTCGGAATAAAACAACAAAACCGGATCACGGTGGAAGTAGGTTACTACTGCCCATACAGGGGCCCTAGTGTGAGTTTTTTTAACGTTTACTTTCGCTTTAACTATACTACCGCGTTAACTATACTACCGCGTTAACATTTTGACCAATCACACGACCGCACTTATAGTTCTCAAAATTTCCGCTTGGAGCGCTAAACTATTTCCCATACAAATTTTAGTTAACTCAAACGTAAAGTAATAGAAAACTCACACTACCGTCCACTGGTTTTCAGGAGATTACTGATTTATTATCGAGGTAGTCCTTTCAGGGTGTTAAACGAAATGAGTGGTTGAATTGACGATAAGACAGCGAGTATATCAAAATATACTCGTAATAGGTACAATTCGTCTTTGTCGCCGACCATTTCGTAATCGCATCACTTAGCCGGCATAGTTGGAGTGATCAATATTGTTTAAGAACAATTATTAATTAACCGCATTCATGGTTTCTACACCAGGTAACAAACGACAAAGTCACATGCCGTACTCCTATAAAAAAACGTATTTCTTGTTTGAGTAACATTTTTTTCGTAACCTTAAAAAACTAATTTTTACTAATTTTGGAGTAAATTTGTAGGTTTTATTGGTAACAACTTAAACAATGTGCAATTAACTATTATAAATCAAAATATTAGTAATTCCTGATATGAAAGCAGGTCCTTCTTATCATCATCTCAGAATTTATATCATGTCCGAGGCCTGCTATCTAATCTATCAGATGTCTTCCTCGCAATAGATTACAACACTATTAGTGTATGGCTAACCACTGCCGTAGTATACTATAATCTAAGTTATTTATTTATTTATCTTAACGACAGGTTATTTATAGGTTAGTTAGGGACAACAAAGTATAACTTGGTTCTATCTCTACATACTCCAGTTTCCTTGACAGCAGCCATATAACTCTTCGGATATATGCACCCCAATTTCTCCAAATCTTTATTTGCATGGTTTTAAAAAACAATGTAATACACCTACTATATATATAATAAACGGTTCTCGGGAGCCAAATAGGCACCCGTGATTGTATTTATTTTATTTATTTATATAATAAAATTGTGAGATTAAGGATAATCATGGCTATGTGAGACTGAGATAAAACAAATTGGTTTTAATAGAGAGTGCAATTAGTGTCAGAAGCATAATATCCTATTAATATTGTAAACGTGAAAGTTTGTAAGATTTTGACATAAAATCTAAAACTTAAAAAGGATTTTGATGAAACTTCATAGTAATAAACTTATATTACTGTAAAGAATAAGACATAGAAAAATATATTTGAAATTACCAAAGGCACATAACTAGTTTAAAGTATTAATAATAGTAAAAAAACATACTCACTCTGCTTCTCTATATCTTTCTGAGAAATTAACAATTTTAATTCCAAATGGCATCCTACAAGTTCCTAAGACATTGACCACTCGATAGTTTCTGAAGCCCGCCTTGAAGCCAAGCTTCTGCAATGCCCGAGCATACCGACGGGCTGCCACCTTGGCCTGATCCTCGCTCGTGGCTCCTGTGCATGTGATGCGTCCGGACGACCAGATACTAGCTGTAGTATAAGGCCTTCGCAGCTTCATAGTCACCATACCATTCTCTCTTCGGAACTCTACGTTAATACCGTTCAAAGCTATTTGTCTCAGATTTAAATGACACTTTACACTAAAACTGCACACTACATTGTTTATCATAATGTCTATTTCTGGCTGATCCTCCTCTGCAGTTTCTTCAGCTGCGGGCTGAGTCTCAGGTGGCTCTGGTTTCTGAAGGTGTGAGTTGTCATTGGTCCGGGATTCACAGTACTCATGGTCGGGGACCATGTGGGAGGCCATGTTGTGGTTAGACATTGCATGGTTGGACACCACTTTGCCAAGCTCATTGATCCCATTTTCCTGGATCAGTGTTGCCATGGCCACTTGGGCTAACTGAAAAAAAACAAATAATTGATCTTAGTTTTTGTCTGGCGTGAAATTGCAAATTAATTGATATTTGACCTTTTAAATATAGGTATTTTTTTGCAATTTTGTTGATTCATCATCATAAAATTTACAAGTTTGTGGTATGTAATTTTTCTTTAATTATTGTTTATATGTTTTTATTTTTATAAAGGGCCAAGTATGTGCATAACTCATACTAATTAATGGCTTTCAAATCAATACTGAATAAATTCGTTTTTTTTTTTTAATGGGAATCATCATTTCAAATTTAAACAATATTTCTGCCAGTGTCAAATAGTCCTGAGTATCATAATACAAGGTGAGTTTAAAAATTAAGGGCAACACAATCATATAAAAATATAGGATTCTCAATGATCTGTTATTTTAATATATTTATGTTTAATATTAAGATATTTATGTTAGTTTGTATAGCAGGTGGACATTTTCCGTTCTCATATTTGGAAAGGCTTTTTAGGCCTAAGGTCCCTATTAGCTCCATGACTAAAATACCATTAGCCCGATGATTGTTGCAGTATTTATGATGGTATAGCCTCATTGTATAAAGCTCGCCATTTGTAAGGTCATGCCTCCGAATACCATCGGTGAAATGAGGATGGGATTATTCCGTCCACTGGGTACCCTGAGGTCATTAAAGAAAAAGGTTCTCGGAAGCCGAAAAGGCACCCGTAATGGTATTTATTATTACTAGCCTGATTATTCAATAACTTAAAATATTATAATACCAAAGAATATTTTATAGTATCATAATACAGCTTTATATTACTTATTTAAAGGCCTATCCAAACTTAGTAAAAGTTTTTTCATTAGTTCTGCAAAACCAAGATTTCCAGCAACATGATTGGTGTTACAAATAGGTTATGAAAACAAGTAAATTCAATTAAACAAACAATAATTGTAAAGTTTATCAATAGTTTTCCAAACAAGCTATAAAGGTTTGATTGAAATTCATTCTTTTGTGACTCATGATTACAATTTCCAAAGTTATTCAACAATTATGTAACAGCTCAACTGAAAAATATATATTTTCAATATGTTTTTATTCCTTTAATATAACAGAAAAAAATAGAAGGGTAGCATTTTTAATATTACCAAGATGAAGAGTTCAAATGTTTGTTTGTATGTTTCATAATGTTAATCCAGGAACTAACAGTCTGATTTAAAAAAATAATATTTTCGTGACATTAGAAAAAACATTCAGTTTATTGAGGAAAGTTAAGGAGAAGGCTATCTATCACTCTACAGCACATGGAAGTGGAGAATTAGCCATAACCATCAATTAATTTAGCAAGGCAAGAAAGTTAGGCAACACATGCCGAGGGCTGTTCTAGTTTAGAAGGCCACATTTAAACTGACCATAAAAAAATCTGGTATAGTTGACTGTCAAAATAAATCAATAATTTATTGTATATTTTCTTGATTTAAATTTATTTAATGGTTTGATAATTTTATTATTATATAAGTTAACTTATTATATTTTATAAGTAGCAATTAAGTTCAATGAGGATAAGCCCAATTGCAATACAATAGTATTGAGTGCTTAATTTGCCTAAAATTGTAATACTTGCACCAATCATGATAAATTTAATAAAGTACGAAGTTTCATTATTTTAAACAACATTTCAATAGGACAGATAATAATGCCTGCATTCAATTAGGTTGTTGCATTTTTGCTCAAAGCATCACTAAGCATAGTACAATAGTTTTATATTTGATAATCAAGTTCAGTTGGTCTATGTAATTTAATAGTACAATTCTAGCATACCTTTGCAGGTATTGGGCAGCATTATTTTGTTTAAAGAAAACATTAATATATTGTTGGTCATCTTTCTGTATTACTTTTTACTCTTACTATATATATATATATATATATTTAACACTGTAAATTTGTCAAACCTTTGTCTTGGATTTCTTTAACTATGTGCACTAGATTTCATAATTGGCTACAGATTGTGTAATATTAATTTGCATCTTAAACTTATTTCCTAATTTTTAACATTAGTGCAATAATTATGATACTGCAATCTAAGCCAATCTTTAACATATAACACAAAAATTTCGTCTTTATGATAGGAGTGGCAGCAATTTAGGGCGCTTCCCACGGCGCCGCGACGCGCAGATGACAGTCACAGCTGACTGCGAACTTCTCTACCCCTCCCCCGCGAGATGCGGCACCATGCGCCATGACCTGCACTTGATGCATATCATCTTTTCACCATCAATCCGAAAAATTCAAATCACTTTTACTACCTATATCAACTCGCTTTACCTTAAATTTTCGATTAACAATTTATTTTAAATGCATTTGCGTGGTATTTTTTTTCCAAATTATTAACATAACATAAAGTTAAACTACTAATTTCGGTATTATAATTAAAATTTCAGCAGGTGTTGACCCCCATGACGACCTGGATCACACGTGATTAAATCACAAAGAACATTGTCAGTGTGGATAAGATAAAAGGTTTATATTTTGACAAGTATAATAGAAACTATAGGTTCAACGATTTAATTGTTTTTATTGTTAAGGGTTTATGAATTAAAAATGTACAACTAAATTTTATCTGTGACAAAGAATTAAAAAATGGGACACACGGACCCTTTTTGCAACATTTTTAGCATCTATATAATAAAACATAGGACTTATTTAATCGACTTACGCCTGGAATATGTAAATATTTAACAATCATTTACCTGAAATAATGTGTTATATTTGTCACAATTATTTTTATACCAGTAAAGAAATAAATTTCATTAAAAATAAATGGAACGCTAGTATATAGATTCTTCGTCTTGATTAACTTCAATGTTTTATCACTTAACCAAAAATATAATATAAGCATTGGAAATAAAACGACAATACAGCAGAATTTTGGTAATAAATGAAAATTAAAAACTGCACATACTGCTTAGCACCGCCATGTTCTCTCTCATTTAAAAAACGAATGATTGAACGAATGAATCACAGACTATAGAGGATTTAAAGAATGAATGGCTTCACCTTAATTTTTATTGTTCATGCTTGGCGAGGCATCATCCTTCAATGGCAAATGGGAAACGCGCTTCGTCTCGAATCGCATTCATTTTCATTTCTTCCGGGTGCGTCCATCTCCGCTTTCCGAGCTCAGCATCGCTGCCACGGGGCTCTAGAGAAAAATCAGGCGAGGCGACGTGTCGTGTCGCCTTCAATCAAAACTGTATAGATTTTGGCAGGTGACAGCATACCTCACGCCTACTGTCACTGTCAAAATACATACTTTTTGACTGAGGCGACACGACATGTCGCCTCGCCTGCTTTTTCTCTAGAGCCCACGGATCGCTGTTTTTTTTTAGCTCATGTCGTTCCAGCGCGTCGAAATGTTAGTAATTCAAGTTACCACCAATCGTTCCCCGACTAGAAATTTTAACACGAAAAGTTAGCAATTGTAGCTCGGGCTACTTTTTGGCAGATGTTTGTTTACATGTGAATATCTATTTACAAATTGGAATTTAATTAATTATTTTATATATTCATATCTGCTTTAGTTTTAAAAGTTCGAATAAACCTAAAAAATAAATGTAGTGTAACTAAATTCAGCTTTAGTATGTTTGAGGTTGTTAATTAAATTAATATTGTGATATTATAAAATTATTGTATTTAAACAATAGTTAATTAAAACATATTTATTATATAATGATAAGGTAGTAAAATTTTTAATTTTAATTATTTAATTCAAAATAGTGCTTCTTGTCAAAAAGTGGCATCAAAAATTAACACCGATCGTTTCAGAGCTGCATTTTAGCATCACTAAAAAAAATGACATGACTGTGTTGAAACGGCGGTCGCGCTGTTTTTTGATGTCACCACGAAAAACTGCCCGAGCTACCGATCGGAAAGAGCCCCATTACAGCAGAATGAGGAGTTTTCCAGTAGTTATTATTTAACGCAACAGATGGCGTTTAGTCGCTATCTACAAAAACTGTCAAATTAGATAGCGGTAATATATAAAATACACCCAAAATTTAGGGTAAATAGGAAAACAAATACCTTTATACGAATAATTTATAAAATTTACTTAATTTTGTTTAACATATACACTAATATCCTGAGCACTTTGCCTTACGGCACCAACTTAAGCAATATTTTTTCCTTTAAATATCATCATATTAGTAATTAAATTTGAATTTCTAAGGTACCATAGTCTTTTTTACGAAGTTTTTCTTGAAGGGTATCTACTAAAGATTATAGAGAGCAAGAATAACGAGTAAGTAGATACATATAAAAGTGACAAAATATGGTAAAAATATAACACGTCTTGCAATACCAAAATTTTGTTTTAATTCATAGAGAATTTAGAGTCTATATTTGAGTAGTCTATATAAAAATATAGACTACTCAAGTATAGAAACTGCCTTTTTGACAGTTTTTGTGGATATCTCTCCAGGGGCTCTAGAGAAAAATCAGGCGAGGCGACGTGTCGTGTCGCCTTCAATCAAAACTGTATAGACTTTGGCAGGTGACAGCGTACCTCACGCCTACTGTCACTGTCAAAATACATACGTTTTTGACTGAGGCGACGCGACATGTCGCCTCGCCTGCTTTTTCTCTAGAGCCCCTGGGGCTTTATTCCGAGTTTTGACACGTTCACCGTCGCGCATTTTGCGTAAACTATAAATATTGAAATATAAGTTCTATCCTATTAAATATAGAGTTAGAAATTCCAATGCTTATCAGATGTTCAAACTTGCGAAGAATTCGCGTATTTCAAGATGGCGGCATTATCATAGTCAACCTAATACAGACTATATATCCATTGAAATAGAACTTATATTTCAATATTTATAGTTTACGCAACGTCTTGTCGTCTTTAGCGGTTGCAAACTCGGAATAAGGCCCCTGCTGCCATCTAGTGGAATATTTTTGAAACCGGCAAAAAGAAAACTCCTCATTTTGGCATTGAATGATATCGAAATTATTATTTTTATAAATAAATTTAAAACGAACCTCTACCTCTACCTATTATATAAATTATCTAACAAATTTAATTAGGTAAATTTGTTTAACAACAACTTATCTCGGAGAGCACGTTAAGCTGTTGGTCCCAGTTTTCATTATACTAACTTGTGAAACTGATTATAGATGTGTTATTGAGTCTATTTTTCATATTTAATTTTATTGAATATTATTGTGCAAAGGTGTACCTACTAATTTTGTAGAATAAGCATTCGTATAGTAAGTGTTGGATAATTATAAAGTAGAATTTTATGAAAAGTAATGATTTATGTCAAATTTATGTATTGTGTGAAGTTATTTTTGTTATATTTATGTGAAGAAATTGGTGATACGGACGTTATTCGATTCTGGGGCACAACGTAGTTATATAAAGAAGAGTATTGCAAAGTCACTGAATTTAGAAGTAGTAGGAGAAGAATCATTGAATCATTGTTTATTTGGCGCAATAAAGACGAGTACAGAGTCTCATAACATTTACAATTTTATTTTACAAAGTTTAGATGGCACGTTTGGTATTAATATGACAGCTTTGGATAAGAAACAGCTTTGTGGTTTTGTGCCAAGATTAAGTATAGAATATTTTTCAAAATTATTATCACAACAAATAAATATAAATGATATTGGAGATGACAATATCGAAATTGGTTTATTGATAGGTGCAGACTATTTTGGTTTATTAATGACAGGTAATATTTTTAATTTAAATAACAATTTGGTTGCTATGGAAACGAAGTTTTGTTGGACGATTATGGGTTCTCATGTAGGTGTTTATTCGAGTATTTGCACATCGAATAATATTATTCAAAATAGTATCAGGAATTTGCAGATTTCAAAACATATAGAAATTAGGGATCCGTATGAATCAAAAGTTAATGAAAATGTAAAATTATTTTTTAAACAAATTGTAAATAAAGAGAAAAAGCAGTTACAATCTAAATTAGACTTAGATTATGTTCGTAAAATTAATACTAAAAATAGGTTACACAAATTAAATAAGTTAGAGTTTAGTAATAGCGTAATAAAAAAGGTAGAGTGTAATAAAGAAGTATATTTTAAAGAATTAAACAATATACAATATTTAGGAAATTATTGCCTTAATAAAGGAGTTGGTTTTATAAAATATATACCCAATTTAACAAATATATTTAGAAAATATAATATGGGTCTTACGACAGAGATTAAAAAGAGTTAAGATTTTTTTTAAAGTTAGTAAAAAAAAAAAAGAAGGGAAATTAGGTAATGAATATGTTATTATTTAGTCATTGCCATGTTGTCTTGGAGCAACTCGTAGTTATTTTAATTTATTTAAGTTTTACAATAGTCTTCAAATAATTAAATCAAAACGAAGCACACAATAATTAAATGATAAGGTCTAAGTAGACAATTGTGTGTTGATTAAAATAAGAAGTTAAAGTGAGAGTTTTGTTTAAGAATTTACAGAAGTGAAGGCTATTGGTAAACTTGAAGGATGTAAAAAAAAAAAAGAAAGTGTTATTACATACTGATTATAAAGAATATCGGATGTAGAATAGTAGATAGGTTTACAGACCACATTTGTATAAAGAAAGTATTTTAGAATGTTAGTAGAGTTAGGAAAGAGGGAGAGTTTATAAATAAAGGTAGAGATTATAAATAAAGGAAGAAGTTAAAAAAAAAAGTCAAAACCAAAGAAGGAGTAGAAAAAAAAAAAAAAAAGTCAAAACCGTCAACAGCTGTTTTGTTGTTCGGAGTTTTAAATAATTAATTTAACTAGTTTAAAATGTTAATTATATATTAAAACCACTATATACATTATAATAAATCGAAAATAAATATAGTTTATAGCAATTTTTGCTATAAAAACTAACAGACGAGACATTACAGGTATTTATGTTTGGCGTTCCAATTGACTATTTCGTATGAAATCGTTTTAAGTTTGATATTTTAGCTTGTTAATATTTATGAATATTAACTATACTGTACTATATTTTCTTGTTCTTTTCATGTTATGTAGGAAAATAACTAATAACCGTGAGTAAGTGTGAGGTCAAATTTATAATAAGTAGGTAGGTAGGTTTGTTGAACAAGAACCTTTTTTATATTTTTAACCATATAAACTTAATAACATTTCTTTTGGATTAATAATAACATTTAAGTATTTATATGTATGTTATTTATTGACAATCTCCTCTACAGTAAAGGCATTCCGCAAGGAAGAGTATTTTATTGTGATGGATGGTGAACTATATTATAAGTATATTAACAATATTCTAATGCCATATGCCTAGATCTGCCCACCTACTAATACTGCATTACACATTACACATCCCTAACAAATTATAATCATTTTTTTGTAAACTGTTTAGGTTTTCTTTTATGTAGTGTATCATCATCACTAGAATTTTATTAAATTATTAAGTACTAGTTCAAAATTATCACTTGTAGTAATAGGTACTTGTAGGTACGAGTATGTGTTTTGTGAGGATCAGTTACTGGGTGTGAATTTTGTTTTCAGAATTAGTCATGCCTCCTACCACAAGAAGAGCTACTGTGGTAGAATTAGAACAAAAACTAAAAACTGCTCTGGTTGAACTAAAAAAATCAAAGTTACTATGTGACCAACTTTTGAAAGAGCGAGATGATGGTGAGGCTGAGTTGTTGAACATTAATGGCAAAATTAAGGAGTTGAAAAAAGAGCTGAGTGAACTCCACACCCAGTATAAGGATGTATGTAGTGAACGGGACCAGGTACAGGAGCAACTCTGCGCTGTTGGCCTGTACAGTGACTACTATGTGCAGGCATTGGATCAGATCAGGCATTTGGAGTTGCAGCTCAATGAATCTCTGAGGACTATTGAAAAGTTTGAAGAGGAGAAGGAGAGGTGCCAATGTGAACAAACATTATGTTTATATGATGAGTTGGTAGACAAAAACTTAAAAGTGAATAATGTGATTTCAATCAATGGTGGTTTTTTTAGTAATAGGAAATACATTAAGCTTTTAAAATTTATAAAAAAATATAAAAATAAGTTAAACAATAATTTTATTAGGTCTAGAAATATTTCATTAAAATCAGATTGCCGGAGGCTCATGTTGGAAGCTAAACAAAATAGTGACTATATATTAAATTTACAACAACAATATAATAGTGATAATCTTAAGTCAAAAACTGAAATTAATAACTTGCATTTATGTCTCACTGACTTAACAGAAAAATACCAGTTGTCACAGAATGACCTCGCTGAGCAAATAAAAAACATGGATGAGATTCTTCAATTGAGCAAATATAATGCTGATAGATTTGACTCATTTGTAAATAAGAATTGTTGCTCCTGCGAAAATCAAGCAAATTTATCAGAGCCCGGATCATCCTTATCCTATTCCAGTGTGACTCCGTCAAGGGACATAACCAACAACACCTTGCTAATCACAGACAGTATTGGTACAGGAATAGGACAATATTTTAATTATAATTTAGATCATTCTGTGACAAACTATTGTATGCCAGGTAATAGTTTTAAGAATATTGTAAAATCCATTTCCTCCAAATTTTACAATTCTTATAGTAATATAGTTATTATGGTAGGAAATGGATTGAACACTAGCAAAAAAGACTTGTTGGACAGTGTGGATCTTTTGTCTGAAATTGGAGTAAGGAATGTTACAATATGTACATTTCTTTATTCAAACCAATATTCCACCACACAGAATAAACATATACATTATTTAAATAATTGCATGTATAATTTGACATGTTACAATAATTTGTTTACTTTATTTGATATTAACAAATTTGTTAAGAATATTAATATGACCCAGGATAGCTTTAAACTACCTATGAAGGTACAAAAAAGTATTGCTACATTGGTAGCCAATAATATATTATTAAGTATTGACTCCACTTCATCATTTAGTACTAGTACTAATAATGTTGTGGTACAACCTATTTTAAACTTATAGATGTGACAACAGAGAAGGTCAATTGTAAACTTACCTTAATACACCAAAATATACAAAGCTTCTCTAGCAAGGTTCTTGACATTGAATTATTAATTGAAAAATATGATTTAGATTTGATGTGTTTTACAGAATCCTGGCTAAAAGCAGAGAAAATGTGTTTCAGTATAAATAATTTTGTAGTTGCTAGTTTTTTCAATAGAAACTCCGGTGAGGGAGGTGGATCTATTATCTTAATTAAAGAATCACTAAAATGCAAAGAGCGGAAGGATATTGTAAAACTATCAGTCGAACGTGTTTGTGAGATCTCATGTGCGGAGATGGATACTTATATTATTCTATGCATATACAGACCCCCCGCCTCTGCATTATCTAATTTTATTACTATAATGGAGGATGTCCTGTCAAAAGTATTTGACTTAAATAAACAAATTTTTATATGTGGGGATTTCAATATAGATATTTTAATAAATAACAGCGACAAATGTAAACTAATATCATTGTTTAATTCCTTTAATTTAAATAATGTATTCATGGAGCCAACTAGGATCACTTCAACTAGTCGGTCTTGCATAGATAATATATTTACCAATTGTTCACTCTTAAGTAATTCTGTTATTACAGGTGTGCGTTCTGACCATAAATGTTTGTTGGTTAGCTTTCAGTCTCAAATTAAACCCATAAATAAAATTATTAAGTACAGGCCGTTAACAGTTAATAGACTCAATTATTTTAATGACAACATAATAAAGCAAATGTCCAGCTTCATATATAATATTAATCAGCCAGATATTACATACGCGAATCTACATAAAATAATAGATCAAGAATTTAATAAAGTATGTCAAATAAAAACAAAAAAAATTAATGAGAAATTAAATTTTGCTATTTGGGCCACAAAGGGCATTAGAATAAGTAGGGATACACTTTATGATCTATATGACAAAAGATCATACACATCTGACCAAAGTTTCCACAATTATGTTAGGAATTATTCAAAATTATTTAAAAAAGTTTGTATCATAGCAAAATCTATTTATATTGGATCTAAAATCAAACAGTCAGATAATAAATCCAAGTGTGTATGGAAAATGATAAACACTGAAACTGGAAAAAATCTAATTAGGCAAAATAATATTTCAATTAGACATAATGGAGTTATGATATCGGACAATAAACAAGTTGCTGAGTTATTCGAAGATTTTTTTACTAATATTCCATTACAAATCACGAACAGTATTGAATCATCAGCTAGTACTGCTAAGGAATTTTTAAAACAATATATTAAAATACCAAAAATACCTAATTTTACTTTTAAACATGTCACAAATGAGGATATTCTTAAACACTTTAAAATGTTGAAAAAGAAGCAAACTGAAGATGTATGGGGGTTGTCGGTCAAAGCTATAGAACCAATTATTAATACTATAGGACCGATACTTGCTGATATTTTTAATGGGTGTGTTAATGAAGGAATTTTTCCCGATCTTATGAAGAATAGTAAAATAGTTCCCATATTCAAGTCCGGCTGTAAGACAGATCCAAATAATTATCGTCCTGTTTCTGTCCTGCCAGCCTTAAGTAAAATATTCGAAAAAATAATTCTCGGTCAACTTTTAAGTCATTTTAATAGAAATAAATTGTTACATGATCAACAATACGGGTTTACAAAAGGAAGAAACACAACAAATGCCGGTACAAGTTTGATTGCGGAAATAACCGATGCATGGGAAAATTCTCAGAACCTCGTTGGTGTTTTCTGTGATCTATCTAAGGCGTTTGATTGTGTTGATCATCAAACTTTGTTAGATAAGTTAGAATTTTATGGTATTCGCGACTTAGCTTTAAATCTATTAAAATCTTACCTTTCCAATAGAACTCAAGGTGTTAATATTGATGGCTGTCTATCCGAAGGGGCCCTTGTAAAGATGGGTGTTCCGCAAGGCTCAATTTTAGGACCATTCCTCTTCCTAGTATACATCAATGACCTTCCACATATGGTTCAGGAGATGGCGCAGATAGTGCTATTTGCTGATGATACATCTCTACTGTTTAAAGTTAGTAGAAAAGATAATATATTATCATCAGCAAATGACACTCTGGAAATGGTTTCGAAGTGGTTCACCGCGAATAATTTAGTTTTAAATGCTAAGAAAACTAAGTGTCTAAAATTTACGCTCCCCAACGTAACTGGTATTAATTCCACAGTGAAGTTAGGTGGTACTGATCTGGAATTTGTTGACTCCACTGTGTTTTTAGGGATCACAGTCGATTCCAAACTACAGTGGAAAGCTCACATAAATACTCTATCAAATAGATTGAGCTCTGCTGCATATGCAGTCAGAAAAATCAGACAATTAACTGATGTTGCAACAGCCAGACTAGTGTACTTCGCCTATTTTCACAGTATAATGACGTATGGTCTTATAATGTGGGGATCCGCGGCAGCTTTTGATAGTATATTTATTTTACAAAAGAGGGCTATTCGGGCAATATATGGTATGAAAGCTCGTGATTCTCTCCGGGAAACATTTCCTATGATTGATGTATTGACACTACCATCTCAATATATTTATGAGAATTTATTGTACGTCAAGAAAAACTTAAGTATGTTTAGTAAAAATGGCGACAGGCATAATTTAAACTTAAGAAATATAGATAAAATTGATATTCCAAAGTTTAGACTGCAAAAAACTAATAAATGTTTTGTCATTAACAGTATAAGGTTATTTAATAAATTACCTAAAAGTATTATAGATTTAAGTGAAATAAAGTTTAAAAATTGTATTAAACAAACATTAATCCATAGGGCTTACTATAGAGTTAATGACTATATTAATGATAAAGATGTCTGGACCCGTTCTGATCTGCAATTGAGGTCTCACAACTAGTATTGCCTTTTCAAATGAGTACCCTAGTAGGTATGTTAAATCTGATATTGTAATAACTTATTATTACTTAATTTATTTTTTATTATATTTAAATTTTATCTTTGGATAAGGTATATCTTATGATTACTTATTAATATTTACATTATGCAGGTACTCTGTTATTATATATTATTATTTAGTAAAGTGCCTGTACTCTTTAGTATTTGCAGTTCTGTACATTGGTACAGCAACCAATTGCTAAACTGTTAAATAATCTGCCATAGGGTGTTTTGCGCATGCTTTTAGTAGGGTTAGAGCATTTAATGTATGCTGCGATATGCATATCGGTAACTCAATGGCTATATTCCTCTGTTAGTTTGTGTGAAGCACCAGAGTTTTTTACTTGCTGGTACCTTTTTCTCCGGGGTGTCTCCGGAGGGATCGACTTTACAACTAGTGTTTACGCCTTAAGGGCGTAAACACTAGTTGTAAAGTCGATCCCTATAACTATGTTAATGCGATACCGATCCATATAACTATGTTAATGCGATTGATGGTCATTTAAAAATATCTACAGCCAATATAATGATAATATAAGAACTAATATTTAAGGCGTGGATACGGTTGGTGAGGTCGGTCGCCTCGGTGGCACCCTTGTATGGCAGATGATAATCGGAAGGTCAATGGAATCAGCTAACCACCTAGTCTTACACTAGTTGGTTATGTAGCGTGCGTTCGGTTGGTTGGTTTTTTCAATACTTTTATTTATGACACCTTTTATTAATTAATCTATAATAGCTATATATATATATATATAGCAGCCTAACCAAACGCACTCTAGACCTTATTGTTAAAACTTTTTTTTTTTTTTGACTATTCATAAATATCTGTAAAGATTTACATGAAATAAATAATATTTGATTTGATTTGATTTGAAGTTGACAATATAGTTATTATTAGAATAGTTAATATAATTAATGTTTAATTAAAAATTGTTGAATAAAGTTAAGGATGCGTTACACCAGTTGCACATGTATCTCGTATTAAGAACGCGGTCGTTGGTATTCTGGTGCTGTTTTAGCAGGCCCGTTAATGTTAAATACTGGGAGAAATGTTGGTTCGTACTGTGCAGCTAGTTTTATAAATTTTATGATGGAGTTGAGAAACCTTATTGCACATCATGGTCAAATTGAATTTATTTATACGAAGAAGATTTAGTTCTCATGGCGCTCCATGGTGGGGAGGATTTATGGAGAGGAAAATAAGTTAATGAAGCTTATTCGAAGAAATCTTATAAAAATCTGTTTAACTAAAGCTATGAAGACTGCAGACGTTAATGTATAACTTAAGCGGTATTAAATACTAGCCCTCTTACATCGATATTATAAATTATTTAAATCATTGACGACTGCCTGTCATAAATAAATATCCTAAATACAAATTTCGATGAAGTTGGCGGTTCAATATTAAAATATTAGTAATATAGAAAGATTATAAAAGAATGATTATCAAGTTTAGGAGTAACATTATTTAAAGGAAAAAAAATCGCAAGGACGATTTGGCAGAAGAAGTACACGGTCAAGTAGAGTGACTACAGTTCCAACAAGACTATGATTTATTTATTGCAAATTATCTAGGATTTGCAACGGTCGCAGTATGTTGGATAATTATAAAGTAGAATTTTATGAAAGGTAATGATTTATGTCAAATTTATGTATTGTGACACTTCGCATTTTGCTACAGAAATAAAGTAATGGTTTTCGTTTATTATCTATTTTATTATAGTTAAACTCCTTATTTAAGCAATCTTCATTACCCCTACCTTCCATATTTAGAACCTGTACACAGTTTTTACAGTAAGTGTAGTATTTACGCTGTGATCTCGGTGTTTGTGTTGTCTCAAATAATCCCACAATCTTCAGTAAAATCGCGGTACACATTTTACTGTTGATTATATTTTTGCCCTTCTTCATATGGCATTGGCATAACTATACCGTATGTTTCCATACGGTGATGTGGGCATTCCTAATGAGGAGTTTTTTTTAACTGTAAAATATTCCACTAAATGGCAGCAGGGGCCTTATTCCGAGTTTGCAACCGCTAAATACGACAAGACATTGCAGCTGTTGCGTAAACTATAAATATTGAAATATACGTACCATTTTACAGAAGATTATGGGATTCTTTGAGATTAACACAAAGACAAAGTTCAATGGGTTAATGATACACTTCTCACACTTAAGATCACTACGAATGCTTATTATACAAAATTAGTACACATTTGCACAATAATATCCTATAAATTTAAATATGAAAAATGTAACATAAACACGCGACTACAATTTTTGAGCTACCCTCAAAGAATCGTCGCCTTAGTCAAAAACATGAATTTTGAGAGTGGCGTGAGATATGCTGTTACTTGTTAAAGTTTATACTATTTTGATTGAAGGTGACTATTTTAGAACTATAACTCTTTGGGTAAAAATATGAAATATTGTGTAATGTGGAAATATTAATGATGTGCATTCGCTTAAATTTTGTTGGGTTCTTTGGTTGGGCGGAGTTGGGTCTCCAACAAATCATCGCATTGGCTGTTTTAATTGTCTATGGGCATTTGTAGCTAACGTCACTAAATAATGCTTGCAAAATGCAGCCAACTTCAGTGTATTGTTTGATCTTCGTTCTTCCATCAAGCGGTTCTTTGGATTAATATTTCGTAATATTGGATTGATTTCTGCCTAGGAATCAATTCTCATTGTTAAAAAACATTGAATGAGATTATTTTTAATATCTCAAGTTGTTAAAACTAAAAAAAATATGGTGATGTTTGCAAACGTGCATATGCTTTGTTGTTAGAATCACCTTTATCTACTGTCATTTTGATCATTTTACATCTGTAGCCATTCGATTTTTACAAGACCAATTTCCATAATGGAACAAAATCCTATTAGTTAATTTGTTTAATGAGTGTGTAAAACTAGAAGTAGATTAATTGATGTGGGGACATGTCGTGACGAATCGTAAGTGAAGTGTTTTTGGAAGAATGTGTTGTGATGTTTAGATGAAGAGGTGATAGGACTCGATGCATCACAGAATGGAAGCGGTTATGGACGAAGAACGTGCCAAGCGGTTGCGGGTGTTGGAGGAGCAATTGCGCGACCCCTGCTCGAACAGCAACGTGGACTGTCTGCTGGATACCGTCACTGCTTTAGTCTTCGATTGTGACCACCCGGCCATTCGTCGCATGAAGAATGTTGATGCATACACCGTTCGATGTAAGTTAGAAAGCAATCTTGATTCCTGATATCTCACCCAATTTCTAAACTAGCCATAAACACAATAGTAAGTCTTTCCCCAAGATTACAAATAAATGTGCCAATTTAAGTGACTACAAAATATAAAGTGTCAGCATTATTAAAAAAAGTATTAAATATTTCTGAAAATAAATTACCAATTCAATATCCAATAATTAACAATAATAATATTCATAATTCAGATGTTGGTGTGTGTGTGTGGGTAGGCTACTACCTCATCTACTTTCTTGTGTGTTTTGGTTGGAGCCTGATTCTTCTAAATTAAAGTAATTAACCTTTGTTCATGGAAAAAATATAATTTTTACTTTGATATCCAATTAATTTAGTTTAGGTTCCAGGGTCGGCTCAAAAGAACCAATCAATTTGAGATAAATGTTATTTTGTTATAGAATTTACGGCATTTAGAGTTCAATATGAAATTCCAGAATCTAGCTTAATCAAACACAGACTATGTATTAATTTACCTATATTTTTTTTGTTATTTTCATCAATTTAAATATCCTAATCTGACATATTAGAAAGAAAATTTATAAATGTTTAAGTACCCAAAAAGGTTAAAATTGTCTATTAATCTTATTTGTATCCTCAAGAGCTTGACTTACTCAACTTTTGAAGCTGACTCAAGTTAAGAAAACATAAAAAAATATAAGGTCAATAATACTTATCTTTCAAACACAAAACATATGCCTGAATTCAAAATGAATCATTGCAAATAAATAAGTACTTATCCACTATTTGTATATTTTTTTACTTGGTATGTTGTATAAAATTACTAGTTTTTCAAGGTCCTAACAGTCACTAAAGAACTACAATTGATTAAAACCAAATAATAATAAATTATATTAAAGGGCCTACAGTGCCTTAACATACATTAAACAAATACTAATTTTGGCCCCCGAGGACAATTTCTAATGGCCTCAGTGTACCCTTCAGAGATATTAAACCGTCCTCATTTTGCTGATGGTATTCGGAAGCAACACCAGAGAATGAACTAGCAGTTTCAATGAGTTGATATGAATCTTTATTGGCATAATTCAAAGTTTACAAGTTGTTATTCATTATTTATCTAAATACTTACGGTCTTATTCATAAAAAAACCTTAAAACACTCTTAAAGAGCTCAATAGTTAAAACGTTCAATAAGGCTATTGGCTCGATAACTTTTTTGTTATTCATAAACCTCCAATAAAGCTCCTTTAACTATTTGACGTTTATTAGCTGAATTAGTGATGTGTTGATAGAAAAAAAAAATTGATTGTTAAGAAATTTGGGAGAATTGCGGAAAACCAAGACCATAAAAGTAATAAAAAAAAGTTTTTGACACCTCTAATGAAATAATTATAATAAGGTTGGGCGCACACTGATAGAAAATTCAGTCACACTAGCTGTGCCCCGCGGTTTCGGCCGTCATTTAAATTAAAATAATTTGTATCAAAAATAGAATACAGCTTTGTTTATCGCGTATGTTGCATCTCTCTATATCTGTACCTATTTGATTTTTTATGATTGCATCTCTGTATGATAATATGTAACTGGCAAGTCGCAATACTTGTTTCACATACAACAAAAACTGTCAAGTGACCTACTCATGTTTCTGTTTTACCCCTGTATTCTAAGACGTATCCTTAACTCCACTTTACACTCAAGGAACGTCTGTCTCTTTCCACCAAATGTCAACTATATAAAGCAAGTTGAGACAGACGCTCCTTGAGTGAAGAGTGGAGTTAAGGAAACGTCTTAGAATACGGGGGTTAGTCTGTGGGTTCACCGGTTGGTTGGTACCGGGCACTACTGGATAGATTTATTGTTGAGGTGGTAGTATCCTCTCATGGTGCGGTTACGAAATAAGCGACTGAATATACGATAAAGCAGCGAGGATATTAATAGACTTGTAATGTAAACTTCCTTTTTTTTCTTTCTTTTTGATTCTTTGACATTTTGTAACCGCATCATTTAGCCGGCATAGTGGGAGCGATCAATATTGTAAAACAACAATGTATTTATCGATCCATTTATGGACTTTGTAGGTCTGCTTACCATCCGGTAGATACAAAATCACATGTCGTGTAATAAATAAATAAAAAACAGATTGGCGGCACCGCCATTCAATTTTTGTAGTTTGAAGCGGCACAACTTTGTCTTTTTGGACAAATTACCACTGTGAAACAAGATTAAATGTCAATATTTGTTGATCGGAAGCCAACTGGGCATTATTATTTTTATTTGTAATATAATTTTATGAAGTAATAGAAGTCATTTAATACAATTTTAAACCAAAAAATAAAATATGTATAAAAAGTGAGGTTAAAATAGGTTTATAGTGGGCTCCTGCCTTCAATAAAGTTATGGAGCTGTTATTTGACGTTTATCACTATTAGAGGTTTATTGTGCGTTTATGAATAACGTTTTGAGGTGTTTTGCTATGGAGCTGTTATAAAGCATCAATAAAGGCTTCGTAAGTTTTTATGAATAAGACCGTTAGTTTCATCATAATTTGTATATGAGGTGTGCAACATCAGTATTTTATACAATTTAATAAGGTTAGTAAATTCAAATCTTATAAAATAATGTCAGTAGTTGAATGTAATAGGTATCAGTTTCATGTGATAGGTGGTCTACAATTAAACAAAATATGTATGTTAGCACAAAACATTAAATTGCCAGTTTAACATAAACATCCCCATTCACGGGCACTACATTTAGATTCAGATTTTCTAAAAATCGTGTGGATTGTGTGGCTGTGCTCGTGCTAATTTGGGGAGTTGGAGTGGAGCAAATCCAAATGGAGTGCCAGTGAATGGGAATCTTTATACGTATAACAAACCCCAATACATATAGCCAATAACATCAACACAAACAACTACAATTTCTGGACCAGGCGCCTTATTCTACTAACTCAATTGTACATCAACAATGTTGACACATTTGTATGTGAAATATGTAGAATTTTAACTTTGACATGCAGTTGATATCAACTTCATTTAGTAAAATAGGCCTCCTGACATATTGCACTTGGGAAATACTAAACTCTCCACTTAGCGTTAGACATATTGTCATAATAGTACAATAGATATTAAGGTTCCTGGCGTTGCAATTGCGAATTCTCCATACAAAAATAGCTTTCGCACTTCCTATAATACTCAAATAAGTATATGGCGGATCAGAAATGAAACAAATCACATTTTTAAATGCTACAAAGTCTAATTTTTTTGCAGCTACTTATCAAATTCTTTAGTGGTTCAGAAAATAAAATATAAAATTTCGAGAGAAAAAAAATGTTTAAGTAAATAATTTATTCAGAGAGACAGATTTTTTTAAATATAAGTAGTAAATATTGTGGTCTAGTTAGTTTTGCCATTGATGTTATTTAAGGAAGATGTTGGTTCTATACCTATTTTATTATCTTATAGGTAGGTGTTTATAAAAAATATAATATATTAGTATCATTGTTCCTGGTACACATACTACATGCCTAGAGGTTAATTTGTGACCAGGGCAATGTGTATGAATTATCATAATTAAAAAAAAAAAAAAAAAAAAAAAAACTATTTTTCCATGTGGAAAGAAATAATAATTTATTTTCTAAACCACTGCAAAGAAATGTGACTTTATGTATTCCTGGCTCACAATAAAACTTTGTAGCATTTAAAAATGTGTTTTGTTTCATTCCTGATCTGCCATACTGTAATACAGCTGAAAATGTTAGTCCACTTAATTCCTGACGTACTATACATATATATAGTCAAACAAATGTACATTTTTTTAAATTAAAAACTTATAGGTACACACCGGGATGAACCAGGGACCCAAGCGTTTTTAAGTGCAAGTTCTAACCAACTTGGCCACCACATATATAACCTGACTTATAAAACTTGAAAATGTAACAATATTTTAAATAATAAACAAACTTTACTGTATGAAATAAAATATAATAAGTTTCATTTTATTTAACATTTTTAAAACAAGATTAGATAAAATAGAACTAGTGAGGTTAAATATGTTCATATAAATAAGCACACCAAAAAATATTGTTAATACCTGCAGCATGTGCAAAGGGGCCGACCAAAGAACACTTGCCAATAGAATCGCCACATCGATCAATAAAAATAATTTGTATGTTTCTGTGAATTATCTGACTTAACCACATTCCGGTAGGAATAATGGTGGCACATTGTAATAATAATAAAAATAGGAATTTTACTCTATAGGTAGAGCTTGATCAACGAGAAACATCAAATGCCATACACTTGGCTTTCAATCAGTATTTTAATTTGTAAGGCCCCTGGTTATTGTTAATTGTTCTGCCTGCTCTAGAGATGCATCATAACAGGAACAATGTTACTAATACATATTTGTTTATAAATAACCAGACTGACACTTGCCTTTAAATTAGAATGATTACTTTAGTTTTGTTGAATGATTACTATAGTGCCTCGGAGAGCACGTTAAGCTGTCGGTCCCGGTTTCACTATACCAACTTGTGAAACTGTTTATAGATGGGTTATTGAGTCTATTCAAAACATCGCGACGAGCTAGCCACTTGTTCGGTGTAGACTCATACCATCGGCTACGACGAGGTGGGATTAAAACCCCTCCGCTGGGTACCCTGGGGCCGTCTAGGCGGTCTCGGGCGCCGTAAGGCACCCGTGATGATATATATATATATACTTTAGTTTTGCAGCGGTATAGAAGTAAAAATTGGATTGACTTTAATACAAAAACTGCCATTAAAGTGCCTGGAGTCGACTTGACTCCCATACAAACATACTTCCAATATTACATCTTGGCTGTTGGTTGAAGTTCATTAATTTTTTTATGTTCATAATTGTACGTAAAAATCTTTCTATTGTGGGTAGTATTTGTATTATAATATTAAAAAAGTTTTTCTCTGATTTTGCAAAAAAATAAAAATAATAACCCCTCTGATGGGTACCCTGAGACCATTTTAAATTGTCCTTGGGAGCTAAAATTGCTATGTGATGCCTGTGATGGTATTTATTTTATAAACACCCAGACCATCACAAACTATAGAAAAATATTAGTTGTTTTGCCAGTGGATATAAGAACCCACATCTTCCTTAAATAACATTAATGGCAAAACTAACTAGACCACAATATTTACTACTTTTCAAAAATTTACATTTTAAAAAATCTGTCTCTGAATAATATATTTAAAATAGGTTTTTTTCCCTCGTAATTTTATATAATTTTGTCTTGTTATAGATGGGGCATTAGCTTCTGATATTATGGATCTACGGATGAAGGCAGCTGACTTTAATCTTATTAAAGTTATTGGTAGAGGAGCCTTTGGAGAGGTGCAGCTAGTCAGACATAGGTCAACCAGACAGGTTTACGCAATGAAACTTCTTAGTAAAGTTGAAATGATAAAAAGGTCAGATTCCACATACTTCTGGGAAGAAAGACATATAATGGCACATGCCGACTCTGAATGGATTCTTAAACTACACTTTGCATTTCAAGATCAAAAGAATTTATACATGGTAATGGACTATATGCCTGGAGGAGACTTAGTCAATTTTATGTCTGACTATGACATTCCTGAAAAATGGGCAAAGTTTTATACTATGGAAATTGTCCTAGCCCTTGATGTTATCCATGGAATGGGATTTGTCCATCGAGATGTTAAACCTGACAATATGTTAATAGATAAGTATGGACATTTAAAGCTCGCCGATTTTGGTACCTGCATGAGAATGGGACCAGACGGGCTGGTGAGGGCCAGTAACGCCGTGGGCACTCCAGACTATATCTCCCCTGAAGTCCTCCAATCACAGAATGGTGACGGAATTTATGGTCGTGAGTGTGATTGGTGGGCTGTAGGAATTTTCCTTTATGAAATGCTGATGGGTGACCCTCCTTTTTATGCAGATAGCTTAGTAGGAACATATGGTAAAATTATGGATCATAAAAACACTTTACATTTTCCTGATGATGTTGAAATTTCTAATGAATCTAAATCTCTCATTAGAGGTTTACTCACCGACCGGACCAAACGTCTGGGAAGAAATAGCGTCAATGAAATTAAACAACATCCCTTTTTCTATAATGATACATGGAATTTTGATAATTTAAGAGAATCTATTCCTCCCGTGGTGCCGGAATTGTCTAGTGATGATGACGCAAGAAACTTTGATGATGTGGATAAAGCCGAAACTCTGAACGAATCTTTTCCTGAGCCGAAAGCTTTTGTCGGTAATCATTTGCCATTTGTAGGTTTCACTTATAATGGGGACTACCAATTATGTACAAGTAAAGGAAAGCCCGCCGACGTCGTCGACACTGTTTCGGCAAATCATATTAATAATGTTGGGTCTGAAGCTTTATTACAATTGGAAAAACTCCTGGATAGGGAGAGAGACTGTAGACGCAAATTAGAAGATAGACACGAAGTGATCTGTAATCAATTAGAAGATCTTGCTCAAAGAGAGTTTCGTAACAAACAAATACTTGCTGATTCCGACAAAGAAAAGGCGATGCTCTACCACGACCTAAAGGAAATGCAAAGGAAACTGGAAACCGAATTAGAATTGAGAAAAAAAATAGAAGCAAACTTGCACGAAGCGAAACGTAGACTCGACGAGGAGCAAAATAAAAGAACTAAAGAAATCACTAACCTTCAAATATACAACGAAAAGATTAACGCATTGGAAAAGCAGCTGGGGGATCTGCGCGAAAAGTTAAAACACGAGTCTGACGCCGCGGCCAAGTCCAGGAAGCAGGCGGCCGAGCTTAGCGCTGCGCAGGCCGCCGCAGCCGCCGTCAACGATGACACGGTGTCCGGACTCCGGGCTCAGCGGGACTCGCTCGAGAGAGAGCGGGCCGCGCTTTCCGAAGAGCTTGTGACCGTCAAGGCAGCCAAACAGCGGGCTGAATCTGCCATAGCAGAATCTACGAGCCGGTTAAGCGCTGCTCGCGCAGAGTTGGATAGGTACTCGGCGAAGATAAGCCAGATGACGACGGATAACAAACAGCTGTTGGAAAAGGTTTCTGTGCTGGAGAAGGAGTGCACATCACTGTCACACGAACTGCGATCCTCGCAGCATCTGTACCAGCAAGAGGTTCGCGCGCACCAAGATCTGCAACGCTCCCAACTGTTATCCAAGGAAGAGGCTAACATGGAAGTTGTCAAGGGTGAGCATATTTAGATTAAAATCTTGACCCATTGTTTCTAACATACCAAACCTTCCCACTGATATTACAAAATAGTCCTTGTCCTTTTGCATGCTTCAGGAAGATTGGAAAAGATATTTAAAGGTACAGTAAACTTTGACAATGACAAATAATCAATGTTTTATGTGATATGTGCTTTTTATTGTGAATTTGGCATGTAACCGATTTTGTAAGAGTAGCATCTAATATTTAGCTGTATTTTGTTTCGTAGCGAGTACAATTTCCTATAAATTTTATAATACAATGATAACAATATTCTTTTGTCAGCCCTTCAAGCTAAACTAACAGAGGAGAAGATATCTCGCCAGCGAGCCGAAGCCGCGTCTCAAGAAAAGGAGCGTCAGATGTCGATGCTGAGTGTGGACTACCGCCAGATGCAACAGCGCTTGCAGAAGCTAGAGGGAGAACACCGCCAAGAAAGTGACAAGGTAAAACTTTATCATCAGCCTCAAATACAAGCATCAAAATACTTAAGTATAGAAACCGCTTATTTTTTTTATTTTTAATATTGGAGTATGACATGTGACTTTGTACCTGGTGGTGAGGAGACATATAAAGTCCATGAATGGGGTCAATTAATAATTGTTTTTAAACAATATTGGTTGCCCTCATTATGCCGGCAGTAGTTTTTACGAGTATATTTTAATATACCGAAAGGAGACTACCACCTCGACAAGAAATCGATGCAGTAGTCTCCTGAAAATCGGTGAACCCACAGACTAAAACCGAAAAATTACTAGGTCACTTGACGGTTTTTGCATCGGGCAGTGGTCACCGGTCGGTCGGTCGGTCGTCCTAACGAAGTTGAGACCTTCCTCCCACTTAAATTTTATATTTATAGTAACCTTCCCTTCTGGGGTTTCTTATTCTTCTAGAGTAGAAGTCTAAATTAGAGTTGGAGTTTTCTTATGTATATGAATGAGTAGCTGAACCGCGCAACTTCGTCTGCGTAACTTTAACCGTTTACGCATCGCACTTAGTGGAAGCTCTCAAAAGGCATAATTTTCCCTCGTTTCATTGTATATGGTCGTAGCGTGATGTTATGTAGACTATATATCCTTCCTCGATAGATGGGTTATCGAATATATTTTTTTAATTCGAACCAGTAGTTCCTGAGATTAGCGCGTTCAAGCAAACAAACAAACTCTTCAGCTTTATAATATTAGTATGGGTTTGTTCTGTTTTACGAATATATAGATTAATGTCCACTAACCCGGTTCTATGTTAAAGATTCAGTGCTCTTTAGAACTGTTGAAACAGGTTGGTACCGAAACTTGTTTAATGTTAACCTAGAGGGCTTTTTCATATTTATAGTTGGTGGTATAGTATATACGTGGTGGCTGAGTTGGTTAGACCTTGGACTTAAAAACACTAAGGTCCCTGGTTCGAATCCCGGTGTGTACCAATGAGTTATTAATTAAAAAAAATATGTACATTTGTTTGACAACACCACTATAGTGCCTCGGAGAGCACGGTCTGTCGGTTCCGGTTTCACTATACCAACTTGTGACACTGTTTATAGATGGGTTATTGAGTCTATCCAAAAACATCGCGACGAGCTAGCCACTTGTTCGGTGTAGACTCATACCATCGGCTACGACGAGATGGGACCCTGGGGCCGTCTAGGACCCTCCGCTGGGTACCCTGGGGCCGTCTAGGCGGTCTCGGGCGCCGTAAGGCACCCGTGAAGATATATATATAGTTGGTGGTTATCAAAATATGTCTAGCGGAGTTGGTGGCCTTCCACCTAACTGCATAATAGATGCTTTATCTATATTTGTTAACCAAATAATAAATGACATAATAAATGCAAATAAGACTGTTATATTACTCATTTGTGATGTTATTTACAACTTCTTTAAAGATATTGAACATTTCATGTAATTTCGCATGTTATTAAAGATCTAATTACTACTGTTTATATTATATACGGACTTTGATCACTGTGGTGCATTGATAAAACTTACATCACCTCCCACACTATTTACATATTATTTTTTATTATTAAAAATATTATGGAAAATATTCATGGATACATTTAAAATACTGTAATGTATAGACTGTAAAATATTCATGGATACATTTAAAATACTGTAGTACTAGATTCCAGACGAACTAGCAGTTTCAGCCTATAGACCAGACATAATGGTGTACTCTCGGTGCTTGAAGAAAGTAATACTTATAGAACTTACCGTTCCGTGGGAAACAAACATACCTAAGGACCACAACATCAAGTCGAACAAATGTTTTGATCTCACAAACGAAATTACTAGAAACGGATTTAAAACTCAACTTAATGCAGTGGAAGTTGGTGTAAGAGAAATTGCAGCAAAGTCTTTGCACCGTCTATTGAAGGATCTTGGCCTTCCGAGAACAGCCATCGGAACTTTTATGGAGCGTGTTTCCAGGATGGCGCTAACAGGATCATATAATATTTGGTTGAGTAGAGAGGGTAGTGAACACAGTGCAGGTGAGAGTTCAAAAGGCCTTTAAACCTACTTCGCGGTCTCAAGTCCGGGAACGCTGCAGTTCATTCCCCTGCCTTTCAACCACGTGATGGACCCGGCACCCGCACGGTGAATCCATGGTTTGCTAAGAACATTGTCTCTCTCTGTATAACATTATAATTTAGAACTAGATATTGCTTGGCTTGCTGCCCTCTTGCATTCGTTCAATAATGGCATTTATGACAGGTACAATAAAAGATGCGTGTGAGTAAGAAGCTGGAAAAATCTCGCTTGGAATTATGAAAAAACAAAAACAGTTTTATTGATATGAAATCTCTTTATTTGCATTAAAATATTGTTACAGATATTATTATTTAATTGTAATGAAATATGTAGGTAGAAAAAAAAAATGCTAAATTTACAAAATATAATGAAGTAGCTGACACGCGTAACTTCCTCTGCGTAACTTTAACCGTTTACGCAGCGCACGCAACGGAATCTCAAAAAGAACAAATTTTCTCCGTTTTCCCAACATTTTTCATTGATGCTCTGTTTCTATTGGTCGTAGCGTGATGTTGTATAGCCTTCCTCGATAAATGGGTTATCCAACACTAAAATAATTTTCATAACCGGTTCAGAAAATCCAGAAATTTACCCCCTACAACCTCACAAACTTTACCTCTTGATAAAATGATTATATATTAAAAAAATATATAATACTAAATAGATATTAATTATGATTTGTCGTCGACCTAGTACCGTTTGATAACCGTTAAATATTAATTAGTTCAACAATTTATCTCACTGGCATTTTATTGTGGCCTTAGTTATCACAACCATTTCATACGTTCATTTTAAACGTTCGTTAAAAACACATCTGCAAAATGAAGTGACCAAAACTATACTAATATTATAAATATGTAGAGTTGTTCTAACTCGTCAATGCTTTTAGTGTTGGACAGCCCATTTAACGAGGAAGGCTATAGGCTGTATACATCACGCTACGACCAATAGGAGCGGATCATCAAAGTAAAATGCAAAAATGGGGAAAATTTATTATTTTTGAGAGCTTTCGCTGCGTAAACGGTTAAAGTTACGCAGATGAAGTTGCGAAGGTCAGCTAGTATGGAATAAGAGCCAAATATGTTTACCATTTAGCATGTTTTCTAAGGCTATTATTTTCTCATTCATTTACTTTTACTTTAGTATAAAGCCATTGCATAGGCAACCCATTTTGTAACCGCATCATTTAGCATTGGGATAAAATAATGATGTTATACAACAGTGTATTTATGGATCATATCTATGGTCTTTGCAGATCTGTTTAACAAAGTCATATGCTGTGTTTTAATTTAAAAAAAAACTAATTAATACTAAAGTATTAAGTTCGCCTATGTACAATTTTATATTGTAATTTTGTGCAATAAAGTATTAAAATAAATATAGAGTGCACCTTTACAACTTTTACCTTTAGGTATGTAACAGATATCAAAGAATACATCTGTTTTTTTTTAAATTATATATATATAACTATAACTTTTATCAGGTGATTGGACTGCAAGCGGCTTTAGCACAAGAAAGCGCTGCCCGTTGCGCTTTATCCAGCGAGGCTGCTGCCTCAGACGCAGCGGCTCGTCTCGCATCTTCGGAACGAGAGGCGCGCGCCCGCGAACTTGCCGCCACCAGATCTCAGCTGCACGAAGTATCCCAGAAACTGGCTGCTGCTAGCGCTGACAGGGATATGCATTATGCTAGGGTAAGTTACCTTTGTGAGCTTTATTCGGCAACGCAGTAGCTTTAGCTGTTTCGGAAAACGAAGCGCGCTATCTCAGCTGCAATTAATATCTCTGAAGTTAATTGCAACTGTGCTGATATTGAAACGTTATGCTAGGTAAGTTACTTTCTCCAGAGTATGAGCTTTATTCAGCAACGCAGTAGCATTAGCTATTTCGGAAAACGAAGCGCGCTGTCTTAGCTGAAAGAAATAACTCTAAAGTTGCAGATGTGCTGGTAGCAAAATGTTATGCTAGGTTATGTTACTTTGTACCATTTATTGTGCGATGCAGCCGCTTTCAATAAGAAAAACGGGTATAAATTAATTTACAAATACTGCATTCTATAAAATACGGGGTGATTTTTCAAGTGTGCCTTCAAGGCCAAATTCTTCCAACTACTTACAAGGAATAGCGAAAAATGCTCAAATGAGTCTCGGGATCCATTAGTGTTTTTTTTTAAAGTCAACCAGTTCGATTCCCGGCTAGAAGAATATTTTTCTTCAAAAATCTACTGATGCAGTTTTAGTTTTTATCAAAATCGGCCCCGAGACATCATTTTCGCTACTCCTTATAGTTAGGATTTGGCCTTGAAGACACACTTGAAAATTCACCCTGTATACTACCTAGCTTTTTAAATACACTTTCCTGTATGTTATGGTGATAAGATCACTAAACCACTATCACCAGGCTATTTGGCAACAGCTTAAATCCAGCTATTCCAGAGGAATATAATGTATATTTGTACAGTAGGTACCTACAATAAATTGCAAAAAATTATTACACTTTGGAATGATTATATACATGCCGATAAATCCTTCTGGGTGCATAAAGAAACCAGGATATTAAAGTAGACTTATATCATAATTCAAATTCTTATTACCTCCTCCCATTTAGTACTTGAATCATTTAGCCGGCATAGTGGGAGTGATATTAGTTATACGTGGTGGACGAGTTTTTAAGACCTTAGACTGAAAATCACTTAGGTCCCTGGTTCAAACCCCGGTGTGTACCAATAAGTTAAAAAAAAAATGTACATTTGTTTAACAATACCACTGTTATTAAACACTGTGCCTCGGAGAGCACGTTAAGCTGTCGGTCCCAGTTTCACTATACCAACATATATTGTGAAACTGTTTATAGATGGGTTATTAAGTCTATCCAAACATCGCGACGATCTAGCCACTTGTTAGGTGTAGACTCATACCATCGGCTAAGACGATATAGGATTAATGCCACTTGTTTGGTGTAGATGAGTCTACACCAAACAAGTGGCTAGCTCGTCGCGATGTATGGATAGATTCAACACATCTATAAACAGTTTCACAAGTTGGTATAGTGAAAATGGGACCGATATCTTAAGGTGCTCTGCGAGCCAGTATAGTGGTGTACAAAAATAAATATTCAAATATCAGTTCGTCTTTAAATAATTTTTATAGATTTTTATATATCTCACCACTCCGAAATAGACATATGTCCTCAGAGTTAGACCGGCGCGTGATTCATTCTTACACACACACCAGTCTTTTTCCCTTATAAGTCTCTTGGTCATTATGCACTACGTATAAATAAACAGCGGTAAGCCTTCGTGTGGTTTTTCTTAGGTTCAATGGCTTAGTCATGAACTTCGAATAAAATAGGTGATTAAATACTGTGACCGCTTTCCAGTTCTCAGATGTTTGCGTAAATATATTTATTTGCATGAATTAGAGGGCCGTACCTCAGAGAAAGACTAAAGTTAGGTTTACATAATAAATATCTTCTAATTTTAATTAATTACACGTCATACATATGTCTCTATAACTTTGTTAGGCCGACCGACCGGCCTCGTTACCACCGCCCATACAGATGCATAAACCGTCAAGTGACCTAGTCATGTTTCGGTTTTAGTCTGGATGTTCACCGGTTTTCAGGAGACTACTGCATCGAATTCTTGTCAAGGTGGTAGTCTCCTTTCAGGGTGCGGTTAATAAGTAGTTGAATTGACGATGTAGCAGCGAGTAGGTATAAATATTAAAATATACTCGTAATGCAATTCTTCATTTCATAATCTCATCATTTAGCCGGCATAGTGGGAGCGATTAATATTGTTCAATAACAATTATTGATTGACCCCATTCATGGACTTTGTAGCTCTGCTTACCACCAGGCAGATACAAAGTCACATGACTTGCTCCAATAAACAAAACAAAATCCGGATGGCTTATTTATATGTATAATACATAGTACTGTGATATATACATAGTACTGTGATATATATCGTTAGTATTATATTAAGCGGTATGACTGTGGACTAGGCAGTATGGAAATATAGAGACAAGTGGCGCTCGGTTGTCTCTGCCTACCCCGTAACGGACATGGTGCCTTATTCTACTAAAGGCAGATTTTTCAATCGTCAGTTAAAGTTTTTCGATAGTTAACTTGTATGAAGAACTGTAAAAGTTTATCATTCTCCATAAAATTTTATCTGACTATTGAAAAATCAGCCCTAAATCAATTGTGTATCAACGTCGTCGTATGAAAGTAAAATTTGACACATTTTGTATGTCAAATTTGACGAACAGTTGATATCCAATTCATTTAGTAGAATACGCCCCCTGGCGCCAAGTTAAAAATAAGAAAATAAAAATCTTGTATAATTATCCATCTATACTTATTACAAATCTCTGTTTATTTCTTGGTTAATTTTTTTGTTTGTTACGTCTCACGCTTAAACCGCTGAACCAATTTGTATGAAATTTGCTATGCAGATAGTTTGAGACCCTGGGAAGGACATAGGGTTTATTAATTTTCAACATAGTTATAGGGTTTAGATAGGGTGTTTGTGTTTTTAGAGTCTCTTTGGATTATTTTTTAAATACATCAGATAGAGAAAAGTGTTATATGAAGCAAAGTTGGATATTATATTAAAATTGAAACTGCATTAAAATATTTTTTGATGAATATATTTAAAAGTTGACATTATGTGTCGTTTTTTTCTCTATTTAAATGATTTGGAAGGTACTTACTAAATCTAAAATTACCTAACTTAAAAAAAAATCATATATAATGCTTTAGTCGCGGGAAAAACTAGTTATCTATAAAATATATTAATAGCATTAAATGGTATCAGGGTGCAGTTGTGATTTTAGTTCAACCCATAATTTAAACAGTTCAAGGGTAAGCAATAGGCATACAAATCCTAACCTTATAGAATGGAAGCATATTATCTATAATAAACCACATGCATACATTTTACCCCCATTAATTAATAGTATAGATATTAAAATCTACGTGGTGGCCTAGTTGGTTAGACCTTGGACTTAAAAACACTTAGGTCCCTGGTTCGAATCCCGGTGTGTACCAATGAGTTTTTAATTTAAAAATGTATGTACATTTGTTTGACAACACCACTATAGTGCCTTTGAGAGCACGTTAAGCTGTCGGTCCCGGTTTCACTATACCAACTTGTGAAACTGTTTATAGATGGGTTATTGATTCTATTCAAAACATTGCAACGAGCTAGCCACTTGTTCGATGTAGATTCATACCATCGGCTACGACGAGGTGGGATTAAAAACCCCTCCGCTGGGTACCCTGGGGCCGTCTAGGCGGTCTCGGGCGCCGTATGGCACCCGTGATGATACATATTAAAATCTTGTTTCACATAAAATTCTGTCAAGCCACTGCATTGGAGTGATCGCCACTGATTGTTTATTAAAATTATCTTTTATTATAACATGCATACGGTTTGTTATCGTTTAGGGTTAATTGGCAAGATATTGGACAAATTTATCATTAGCACTTGTTGTTACATATTATCGTTTTTATTCGATAAAAACCGGTAATTGATTTTGTATAGAACCAGTTATGTATTTATTGTAGAAGTGAGTGTGATTTAATGCTTAAACATATGAAATTAGAGCACAAAAAAAATACAATAAAATAATTAGCTGTTAAATAGGTTCTAAACGAATGTATACTATAGCTGTTTTTTTATCCTAATAAGAAATTTATAAAAATGCATAAAGCTGTTTTTTTGTATATCTAAAAGTAGGATATGCCTTACAAAAAAAAAAAAAAATTGCCTCATATTGTGTAGTAGTTAGTAAGGTAAAAAACTATTTATATGAAATTGTTGTTACATTTGGTGTAGGATAGGTGTAAAGCATTTTTAACCAGGGTGGCCACTTTCTGGAAAACATGGAAAACCGGGAAAAGTCAGGGAATTTTCGGAGACTTGAAATGTGAGGGAAAACGCTAGAAGGTCAGGGAAAATATTTAGAGTACACACACAACTTGCTACTGTAAACGACTGGCAACCTAAGCGTGGCGATTCCATCTAAGTTCAAAATATGCTTATTTTTTTAAGAATGTGAAATTTATTTTGTTGCTTTATATTTTCCGAAAATAATGGTAAAAATAATTGTTTTTATTTTCTAATAATTTTTATAACATATACTTCTTTTTTTTTCCAAAATCAATGAAAAAAAACAAATAATATTTTTTGGGGATTTTTCTTTTCTTTTTGAAGCTCATTGAAATTGAAGCTTAGGGAAAATTAAAAAAAAAAGTGACTGCATAATCTGGAAAAGTCAGGGAAATTCGTATCCGAAAAAAAGTGGCCACCTTTTTAACCCAAAAAGTTTAATTTACTTATTTAATTTACCTAAACACATAAAACAAATGTTTAAATTACTATCACTATAGTTGATCCCCAGTTTTAATTAATTCCACTAAATACCAGTAGGTATTTTAATAGTGACAAATATTCAATTTCAGCTTATTAATATGTACATAGTAGGTAAAAACCCCTACGCTGACGAATGTGAAGAAAACTAAATATAGTGTTTGGTTAGCGTTTATAAATACGGGCTAAAGTTTCGTTCTGTCTCTCTCAGTTGTTTTACATAAACTATGTATGACCCATGACATTACAGGAAAAAAAATTATAGCAAAATTTAATCCTCTAATTAAAATCAAAATGAGGATATTGGTTTTAAATTTCTGGAATTTACAATAAATTTAGGCCATCAGGAAAAACTTAGGTAGTCCATTAAGCAAATGTTTTTTTTTCACAGAGCGAAGAACTGCGCAGGGAAATAGAAAGTGAACAACATTTCTGTCAGGTATACCAACGTGAATCCAATGATCTTCGTGCCCAGTTGGAAGACAGCGTCCGAGGATCCAGGGATCTTGAACAGGAGCGAACTGGTCTCATGCATCAGCTGCAGCTTGCCATAGCCCGCGCTGACTCCGAGGCTTTGGCGAGGTAACTACTGTCCTTAGTTCTCCAGCTTGAAGTATTTTTTTACCGTCTGAGGGTTTAAGAAATTGGAACAAGAGCTAACATCAGATGAAGCTAGCCATAGCATGTGTTGAGTCAGAGGCTTAGGTGGAAAGATAAACCGGTTGCATCACACCACTGATACAGATGTTAAAACCATTAAATTTTCATTGATAAACCAGCAAAGATATTAAAGCGTCATAGTGGGAGCTATCAATGATGTTAAACTATAAAATCTGTTTATCCACGCCATTCATCAACATAGTAAGTCTGCTTACCAGCATTAAGTTGCAAAGTCATTTGCCGTGCTCAAAAAAAAAACTTCACACTTAATATCACTATACGAAAATCTACTTGTTTTCGTATAGTAATATTAAGTGTGAGAAGTGTAGCATTTACGCAGTGGTCTTTGTGCTATCTCAACGAATCCCTTTATCTTCAGTAAAATGGCGGTACCCATTTCACTGTTGATTATTTCCTCCTTCACTTGACACTGGCATCACTATACCGTATGTTTGCATACGGTCATGTGGCCATTCCTTTTTCTACCCAAGTCCTTTCCCGATTCCTTTCCATCCTGTTATCCCTCTTTCACAAATAAGATTTAATGAGTTTACCCACAACTACCCACTAGACACTGGCAAAATTACGCGTTATGCGTAGGCGCCATTTTTTATCGAAATAAAAAAAGAAAGTGGCAAGAACTGGAATGATTATATAAATATCTAGCTCCAAATTTTTTACCAAATTTTATCCCCTAGGTCAATCGCAGAAGAGACAGTAGGAGATTTAGAAAAAGAGAAGACTATGAAAGAATTAGAGTACCGCGATACGTTAGCCAAGCTTCGAGCCGAGCAGTCTGCTCGAGATAACCTGCTACAGAACCTCAGGGACCGCGACCACGAACACTTGGCTACCATCGACCTGCAGAGGAAGGTAACTATCTTTTCAACCCTGGTTTAGCTAACTATGTTGTAATTAAAAATTAACTCGTAATCTGTATATAAATCGTGAGCCTATTCAGGCAGTAGGCATTTACAGAGTAGGCTTGTATATAAATGGTTATCAGCATAAGTGTATTTTTTACTGTAGGTTGGATGGTCTATAACTCTGCTAGGCCGTGAAAACCTTCAAGTGACCTAGTCATGTTTCCGTTTTACCCTGTGGGTTACACCAATATTTCAGGAGATTTCTACTTCGACTACTTGAAGTAGTCTCCTTACATGTGCGCGTTAGTGCGGTTGCTTTTGCGAAACTGACGGTTAATTTGACGATAAAGCTGATAGAATATTAAAGTAGGGTCCTATGCAAATTCGTCCGTCGCCGCCCGTTTTGTAACCGCATTTAGGCTGCATTAACAGTATTGTTTGCTCCCATTTTGCTGGCCCAACGATGCGGTTACGATATGGTCGGCAACAAGGGCGAATTTGCATTACGAGTCTGTTTTAAAAATATCCTATTGAATTTGCATTGAACATCGTTAAATTAGCCGCCGTTTCTTAATCGCACCTGAAAGGAGATTACCACAAGAAAACGATTCAGTGGTTTCCTGAAAACCGGTGAACCCAAAGACTAAAACCGAAACATGGCTAGGCCACTTTACGGTTTGCATCTGTATGGGCGGTTAACGAGACCAGTCGTCCACCTACAAGATATTCATATTAATATGTAGGATAATTTAAACATATTGTTCTTGTCACAAATTGTGCTAGGCCTATACTATGTACCAGAAACTACTAGATATAATAAATATTATATAAACACCCAGACCATGACAAACTGTACTGAAAAACAGTATGTATGTATATCATAACGAAATTTTTATAAGCGAGAACTGCGTTTAAAGTTATAAATTAACCAATGAAATCTAAGTAATCATAATAAACCTTAGTCGTAAGGCAATTATACTAAGCAAATTATTACTAATATGGTTACTGCTGAGTATTGTAATTTATTTTATAGAGATGCATCCAGTTTCTGTTGTTGTCATAGTTGTTTTCTTAGGCTGGGTTGTACCACGGAAAGTTTTACCTTAACCAACATATTTTGACTATTACATCTCCCTTTAAACTTTTAAATATAATAGCTAAGTTATTGGCATAGTTTTAGGGAGTACCAAATAATCCGATTCATTTACGGTGTCAGCTGCTAGCCAATGGACTTGCTCCCCCTGAACATCAGACAGTCACCGTCTCTCGCCATTTTTATGAAATTACTCATTTCTCATTATAACCATTCAGGTTTAGTTTAAACATATATTTATGTATTTATTTTACTCTATTTATTTATTATGTGTTTTATGTAGTTGTATATTTGAGTACTTATATCTATAATTATAATATATAATAATAATAATAATAAAAATCTTTATTGCATCAAAAAAATTATGTTTCACAATACTTTTAGGTTGTCCTGATATCCGTACTAGGGTAACCTGTATGACAGGTATCAGTTTCCTTCCAGGTGACACTAATAAAATTTGTTGTACAACATTGTATGTAGTTTATGTATTTTGCTTTCTATTTACATTACTCTGTGCACAATATATTACAATTTTCATTCTCCTAAAGGTTAGCTGGTAGATAATGCCTAAGGCCGCATGCATTAAGCTTGCCTTGTACAAATATTTTAGTGCAATAAAGAATTTTAAATATATAAATAAAGTTTTAAGTTTATTCTATTCCTACTTGCTCTTATCTGAGGTTTTTTTTCTACATATAAAATAAAACAACTCATTGAGCCAGTCTTCTTTCGCTTCTGTTTTTTTTCTCCTGTTCTATGCAGAGAATAATATATAATATAATAATCTTCACTATACCAACATTAAGGCAAACTGGTTATTAAGTCTAGTCAAAAATATAATATTTGGTAACTTGGTGCAATCCTACCCCAATAAAGTTTTATTGGTGTTTATCATACTTGTAGTGACAATAATGTTTGTTTGTCCGTGACTCAATCATTACATATTTGTGTTTGCCTATTTATATGTAAATATTTATTTACCCTATTTAAAATATGCCGTAACAAAGGTATATAGTTTCAGAAGTATGGTTGAGTACTAACCCATCCATAACTTTAAACGATGATTCCTAAGCATTTTATTAGTTTATAATATAAATTATTTTAGGGGGTAGCAACTGCGTAGACTTTACATATTTTGTCAACACCAGCACATCTATACTATATCATAAAAAAAATGTTGTTTGTTTGAGCGCGCTAGTCTCAACAACTACTTGTTCGAATATAACATTTATTTTAGTGATAGATAGCCAATTTATCGAGGAAGGCTTGTAGGCTACATAACATTACGCTACGACCAATAGGAGCGGAGCATCAATGTTTTTATAGATGCTCCAAAAACGGGGGAAATAATATGACACATTTTGTATTAAAAATTTGTCAAATTTCTACTTTCTGACAATTGATTTAGCAGAATAAATATATAAAATAATTTCAGTCATAACCTAATAAATTGTTTATGAATCTTCATTATTTACTGCTTACCAAACCCTGTCAACGCCATCTTGAAAACGTATTCGATAAAAGTTCGGAAAGAGACAATGTTCTTAGCTATCCATGGATTCTCCGTGCGGGTGCCGGGTCCATCGCGTGGTTGGCGGCAGGGGAATGAACTGCAGTGTTCCCGGACTTGAGACCGCGAAGCTCGGTTAAAGGCCTTTTTACTGTGTTCACTACCCTCTCTACCCAACCAAATACTCTATGATCCTGTTAACGCCATCTTGGAAATATTAGAAGGCAAATTGAACGTTTTTTTTTCTAATGTGTTATTATTTGTTCCCAGGAAGTGGACGAGCTGCGTCGAGGTAGCACATCGCTGGCGGAACGACTGGCGACACTACAGTGCGTGCAAGAGGACGTGGATCGACTCAACAAGAAGCTGCACTCAGAAACCCTACTCAAGCAGCAGGCGGTTAACAAACTCGCTGAAATTATGAATAGGTAATATTTTCTTTAATAACAATCAATGGGTTATGTTTTGTAGGTAAAACAATTGAAAATAGCATTCTTATAGATTATTTTATTGCAGCTCTAGTCATTTTCTTATAGTATCCAATCGAATTATCGGTTTCGGGTAAAAATTCAGGTTGATTTCGGCTGAAAATCTTTAGTTATAGTAGTGTTGTCACTTTTTGGAGCCACAAAAATATATATGTGTTAAATAATTTACTCATATTTATTTTTGTTTCAACTAAAGTGTTCTTCAAGCACTCGTATAAGTTTTTATGATTAAGACCATTAATTTATAAACTAAAATATAACAACTATCATTCTCTAAATAATACTAGCCGCATATACATCTAATTTCTGAAATGAAAAAAAATATAGCAATTTGTTTAAATGGAATGATTCTCTAAAAAAAAGATGGCCGCCATCAACCATTGTGTTAGTCATACAACTTATTTAATATTTAATTCCGACCCTAACAGAAAGGACATGAACCCAGCAACAGCTAAGAACAAGAGCAAAATGTCTGTCCGCAAAGAGAAGGACTATCGCAAGCTTCAGCAAGAACTGACCCGAGAGAAGGAAAAGTTCGACCAGCATGTTGCCAAATTACAGCGAGACTTGCAAGAAATACAGCAGCAATTGATGGAAGAGCAACAGATACGACTGCGACTGGGAATGGAGGTATGTAATTTATAATTAACTAGCTGTCCGTCCCGGCTTTGCACGGGTGTACTAATCAATAAAATGTTCTGTCTCACTGTGCACTCATGTATTTTTTTTTTTTTTAATATCAAATTATTTATTAAAAAAATCAAGTTCAGTCAAATTCTTTAGTAAATAATTAATTTAACTATGAGTAAATACTATAATATGTGTCACATTAAAATATAATTTAAAAAAAAACGGATTGATTAATAGTTGATCAGTTATCGACCACTGAGAGTTGAAGATTATATCGCTATTAAATAATGGGGGTTGGTGGTTAAGGGTTATTTGTATTTTTAATGCCAAATAATAAAAAAAAAAAACCCAAATTTTTGTTTTTAATTTTTACCAAAATCATAAAAATAGGTCAAGCTGCTTCGGAGGAGTTTGGTTACAAACACTGAAACGACAATTTTATATATATTAGATAACCATTTATTTTATTTTCTCATAAAAATAAAGGAATGATAAAATACATTATTTGAGTAGGTATAAATTTTTTGATGAGCCTGAATTAGGCAAACGGCTGGCTCAGGATCCCACTCTAACAAGATACGCAAATAACATAGACAAATATATAAACAAAGGGAAAAAATAACTGATCTTGAAAAAAAAGTGTTGATTGTGGATTTGTGCTTAATTTTTAATAGTATTATTATTCTTAAACTTTGTCATGATTCAAGTTTATAAATATTTTTCTACCTTTTCCAAATAAATAAATTATTAATTTATTTATTTGGAATAAATAAATTAATACTTTAATATTTTAAATAAATAAATTATTAATTTATTTATTTGGAAAAGGTAGAAAAATATTTATAAACTTGAATCATGACAAAGTTTAAGAATAATAATACTATTAAAAATTAAGCACAAATCCACAATCAACACTTTTTTTTCAAGATCAGTTATTTTTTCCCTTTGTTTATATATTTGTATATGTTATATTTGAACATATACTACACCTTTAAATATAATATACATGTGTGCTTGTGTATGTAAGTATGCTAAAAATACAATTAATTTGGTTTAGATTGTATGATCGAGTTGTATAACCATACAATGTTGTACTATGTGTTATTACTAGTACACAACTACAAACTAACATTTACCCGCAGCCTTGCACGCATTAATAAGTCTTTAAAAAACTTTTTTGTGTTGTTTTAATATATCAAGCCCGAATTAATTTGATTGGTCATAGAAATATTATTTATTTTTTACAAATGGTATAATTATAATCGGTTTTATGTCCCTTACTTTGAGAAATTGTTGATTCCCCTTACAAACTTCCACCGCCGTTTTCACCCCGTTAAGGGATGATTCTTGGGATAAAAATGGGATGTTCTTTAACCAGGGTCTCAAACTATCTTCATACCAAAATCCATCTAATTCGGTTCAGCGATTTAAGCGTAAATAGATAACAAAAACCAAACAGTCAGAGTTAATTTCACATTATAATATGGATGGACCACAGTTGTTGCTTATTAGTTACATATAATTATATTAAGGACACTGCAGTCTCAATTGTAAAGTCCGCGATTTCCATCTGTTTGTCGCAGAATTAAAATACTATTTTGTCGGTCATTGTATTAATCAATCTTTCTGTGTTGGGTATATATATATATTTTAAATCGATTTATTATAATACAAAAATATTTATTACCCACAACAGCAAAATATTGGCTACAAAACTACGGTAGAGCCCTTAAGGTGAAAATACCCAATCTTTAATCAAATCTAAAATTTCAGGTTGACAGCAAAGACGCAGAAATTGAGCAGCTCAAAGAGAAGATAGCTGCTTTGACCAGCGAAACCGCTTCCCAATCATCAGCCGATGCTGAAGACGGGGAGACGGAGCAGACCCTCGAGGGTTGGCTGTCAGTGCCCTTCAAGCAGAACATACGGCGACACGGGTGGAGGAAGCAATATGTCGTCGTCTCCTCCAAGAAGATCATATTCTATAACAGCGAAAATGATAAAATTAATACCACTGATCCTGTTATGATTTTGGATTTGAGGTTAGTAACATAATAATAATAATAATTTATTTATTTGCTTTAGAATGTGGGTACAATAGGATGGAATAATTGACAAATAGGCGTACAAATATTTACATTCAATTATTTTTTACTACTTTACAATTATATTACTTAAAAAACTTTTTTTTGGTTTTTTAAATATTATAAAATTAAATCACGCTGAATTAATTTGGTTGGTCAGAAATGCAAAAAAAAAAAATTATTTCATACCAAAAATTTTGAGAAACAATTGATTGAACAATTTTCTTCCATGTTTTTATTATAAATATTTTTTAATCAAATTATTTATGCAACAGTTCATATTACTAAGTTACTTCATTTTTTTATAAAAAAATATGGTAATTATGATAATATTAATTTATCATTTATATACAAATTCAAATAGATGAAGCCTGCATAGAGCAAAAAAAGCTAAATCACCACACGGTTTTATCCAATTTGAGTGAAAAATAATACAATAATAAATAATAAAATTATGTTATAGTACCACAGATAATGTAGCTAAGTTTTAATAATATATAAGAAAATAAAATAATATATAATTTACCATTAAAATGTATCTAAATTTAGCGAAAAAGGCTGGTTTGCGTTTTGAACATTTTAATAACTTAATGGTAGCATTTTATCTCAACGTTAATTCAAAAGTATTTTCAAATGCAACTACCACCTCCGATATTTGCAACATTTATTTTTGTTTCTAATATTTTAAACAATTATTTTTTCGAAATAAATCCCAATACCGCCATATATTTTGAATATTGCCCGATGAACGCGTTCGAAATATCAGTCGACCACGAGAGCTCGGAGTGGAGTCACCTCTCTTTGCGGAGCCGTGCCACATGACCTGTCTGAGGTATATGTACACAAAGCGTGGCGAAGAAAAACAAAATAAGTAGATTTTTGGAATAATGAGAATTTATTAGTACGGAATAAAATTTATACAATAAGTTATTTGAAAAAATGGAAACATTAAAAGTCAGACATTATAAATTAAATAAAAGTAACAGTACCTACTGCATACAAAAATAAATAAATTAAAGATGGGGCTTCGCTCGTCTTGGAAATATTAGTCATTACATTCGATTTTTAAGTATAGCATAGCAAAAATAGCCCAAATAAATGGTCTATTTATGTTAATAATATTTATTTCAATAAGTACCTATGTTATATTTGTCAAGTGTATATAGTTTCGCTTACCTATTTAATAATTTTGTTATAAAATACAACGCCTGATTTCATTTAAACGTATGTATACAAATAGGTCAGTCAACGGGTTGTTACAATAAATAAAAAATCTATAGTGCCTCGGAGAGTATGTTAAGCTGTCGGTCCCAGTTTCACTTTACCAACTTGTTGGATTATTTCTATATGGTTATCTACAAATAATTTCAGAGTCTGTCCAACACCGACAAGATAACCACTTAATCGGCGAAGACTCAAAATATCATCGGCTACGACAATGTGGGAATAAGTATAGACGGACTCAGGAGTACCCAGCGGTAAGGTTTTATACCTTACCGCTGGGTACTCAGGAATCCGTTTATACTATTTGGTACCAAATGACTAACGAGTCTTAGTAAAATTTAAATTAGTGTAATAAAGTTAGTCAAAAACAAGAATATCATATTTTTTTCCGATCAAGGGAGGGACTTTAAATCTTTTAATATTTAAAAAAGTGGCTTACTATAAAAAATTCGACGGGCGCTTGCGCCAAGACATCAGTAGCGTTCACTCACACTAAAACAATCGCGCATATGTACCTAATCAGCGTCCGCGTCGTACGCACGATACTCTTAAATAATTATTATGGCAGCTCTATAAATTCAACATAATCGTTTTAAAATAAACACGATCACGAAGTTGCGAGCATCAACTAGTTGATATTTTTTTTTACCTCCTCCGTAGACTATTGCGCCTTTGGCGTTGTATCCCGAGAAACGTGGGTTCGAATCCCATCCATGGCAAAAAAATATTAGTACGTTTTTCTGTACAGTTTATCATGTTCTGGGTGTTTATAAAAAAATATAATATGTATTAAATCGTTGTTTTTGGTACACATAGTACAAGCCTAGAGTTTAGTTTGTGAACTATATATTATTATCTGGATTTCGCTAATAATTTAAAAATCTTAAAATATAATTCAAAGAAGATTTTTTTTAAAGTAGAGACTTTTACAAAGTCCAAATATTTTTTTCTAATGTATTATTATATACAGGGTGACTTTGAAAGGATGTACTTTGGGCTAATATGAAGTTTTACTGATCAAATCTAGCAATTTTTCCCAGGCAAATAAAAAAAAAAGCCTTCTCCATACAAACTAGTAATGTTAAAATGAAAAATTTGTATGGGCAAGTAATTTTTTTTTTCATTTGCGACACATGGTTCCGTGGGAAAAGTTGTTCGATTTGATCAACAGAATCTCATATTAGCCCAAAGTACATCCTTTCAAATTCACCCTGTATAGCCTTCTTGAATAATATGTGTCGGTTTTACCGTTTTTATCTATTTTAGTTAGTATTTATTAACATATATTAAGCACGCGTAACACATAATACTTAAATAATTATGTACAATATTGCTGTATCTTAGGGTCATAGTGTGATCCTCATAATTAAATGATAATATTAAACTTAAGTAGGTGAGGAGTTCATCAATTTATAGTTGTTATATAATTCCTTGTGACACTAGTACGGTGGACAGCATTGTTAGTACCTTTGTTTTGTAAAGTGTTACTGACAACTATACTAAATAAAACAAGTTTATATAATTGCTAATAGCCCTGTCATATGCTGGGGCCCCAACATAACGGGAAACGCCGTTAATTATCGCGATGTTGGACGTTAAATGTTGGTGTAGCCTCCGTTTGACGTTAGGCGTAAGCCTGAAAGCTGGTACACCAAAGAGAATTAATGCGTTGAAGCGGCCATACTACGTCATTGAGCACTGTGACCGCGACGGGATCGCACGTGTTCGTTTTATATAAAAGAGAAAAGATTTGATTGTTAGTTTGTTCAGGATAAACTAAAAACTAATGCACCGATTTTTAAATATTTCACCTATAGAAAACTATATTATTAGAGAGTAAAATATTATTTTTCATCGAATTTAAACGGCGGAGCAGAGCTAATCTTCAATAAATACCTACTATGGCATAAGTTGACTAACGGAAAGAGTTTCTCAAAATTTGTAGCAGCTACCTTCATCTTACTTAAAATTCAAGGAACATTTTTGCCCATTTTATCGCCGAGAATGGGCGTTGACGTTAAACGTCCAAGTGTGGCCACTCAATTTATGGCGTTACGCAATAATTATCGCGATGATGGCATTGACGTTTGCCGTTAGTTTGGCCGCAACATTAGAGAGACAATGTTTTTAACTATCCATGGATCCGTGCGGGTGCCGGATCTATCGCGTTGTTCGGAGGCAAGGGCTGCAGTGCTCCCGGGGTTGAGACCGCGAAGCATATTTAAAGACATTTCCGAATTCAACTCTCCCCTTCACTGTGTTCGCTGCACTCTCTACCTAACCAAATACCACATGATCCTGTTGAAAGACCTTGCTGGAATTCCTCTTGCACCAACTTCCACTGCATAAAGTTAAGATTTAAAACCGTTTCTAGCAATTTCATTCGTAAGATAAAAAAATATTTGTTTGACTTGATGGTGTGGCCTATAGGAATGTCTGTTTCCCACGGAGCGGTGAGTTCAACAAGTATTACTTTCTTCAGGCACCGAGAGTATACTAGTATGTATGGTCTATAGGTTGAAACGGCTAGTTCGTCCGGAATTTTGTAATGTATTTTAAATATATCCATGAGTATTTTCCAGTCAGATGCTTTGTCCAGGATTGGGAAAGGTTATCTTTGATTTTTCTTAAATTGTCCCTCCTTTACAAAGTAGTTAATCTTTTATTGTCGATAATCCTTTAATTATAACTATATGCAGTGGAAATAGATGCAAGCAGAATTTCAGCAGTCTTTGCATACTTTTAAAAGGATCTTGGCCTTTCAAGATCGGCCGTCGAAACTTTTATTGAACGCGATTCCAATATGGCAATGGTATTTGGTTGGGTAGAGAGGGCACTGAACACTGTGAAGGGGATAGTTAAACTCGGTAAGGCCTTCAACTCTGCTTCACGGTCTCAAGTCCAGGAACACCGCAGTTCACTCCCCTGCCTCCGAATTACGCGATAGACCCGCAGGAAGAATCCATGGATAGTCAAGAACATTATCTCTCATGCCAGCAACAAAAAATGTTTATGATGAAGCTTATGCCCACTAATTTAATATACTTTTTTTTTATCCAATAGCAAAGTGTTTCACGTTCGTTCTGTAACGCAAGGCGACGTTATCCGAGCTGATGCCAAGGATATTCCGAGGATCTTCCAACTGCTCTATGCTGGTGAAGGAGAAGCTAGAAGAGACCCTGATCTGCCTTCTGACAATAATGATGGAAGTAAGTTCATATATTCTGTAACACGCGACAGAGCCAGAAGAGACCCTACATAGTGATGAGAAACAAAAATTCGGATGCAATATAAACTTCATTTTATACCGAAAAAAATGCGTGTTTTTTTTTTACATTTTCATATACAGAATCCCGGGAATCGGGTATGTTTTATATATGAAAATATTAAAATTATATTCAGAAAGGCATTTTTTCTCAGAAATGATTGTACCCGAATTTCCGATCACTAATCATAACAGAAGCAAACATATTATATGACACAAGGTGACAAACATATTATATGACACAAGGTGACAAACATATTATATGACACAAAGTGACAAACATATTATATGACACAAGGTGACAAACATATTATATGACACAAGGTGACAAACATATTATATGACACAAGGTGGCAAACATATTATATGACACAAGGTGACAAACATATTATATGACACAAGGTGACAAACATATTATATGACACAAGGTGGCAAACATATTATATGACACAAGGTGGCAAACATATTATATGACATAAGGTGACAAACATATTATGTGACAGATGGTGTTATGTGACATTTAAGCTGATGCCAACGATATTCCAAGGATCTCCATCATAAGGATAAACAGTCAAAATATAATTCTGATTTTTGCAAAATTAATGCATATTTTAGCCCTTTCTGTTTAATGTTCCACCAGAAGTGTTGGCGCTCATACAACCGTACTTTTAGTTTTACATCTTGGGTATTCATATTAATTTTTTTTATTTGTACGTAAAAATATTTTTATTGCACTTAAACTTATTAAAAAAAATTATATAGAGATTTACTGGAATTGCGATAGAGAGCTATATGTATGGGAAACGCGGACTTTGCGATCGCGAATAAAGTGTTTTTAAAAAGAGTGTTTTTAATTCCTGTCATAGACTGATGATAATAATAAATTCTTAAATCATTTCAGGTAACACGGTGAACCACAAGGGCCATGACCTGGTGAGCATCACGTATCACATCCCCACAGCCTGCGAGGTGTGTCCGCGACCTCTGTGGCAGATGTTCAGACCTCCTCCTGCCTACGAATGTCGCCGTGAGTATATTTACAGACCATCATATGCTCACACATGTAACCATACATATTTATAAGGAAATATCACTATTAATAATACCACATTATGACACACCATTATATTTTGCTTAACAGAAATTAATGAAACTAAAATATATCCTACTAAAAGATATTTAAGAAAAAAATAACTATATTATTTTACTGGTCAGCCTTTAAATGTAATATTTGTAATTAGGTTGCCGCATGAAGATTCACTCGGAGCACGTGTCAGAAGGCGATGGCGTGGCGCCGTGCAAGCTGCAGGCCGACCGCGCCAGAGAACTGTTACTACTGTCCGCCGCGCCATCAGACCAACGGCGATGGGTGGCGCGCCTCGCTCGCCGCGTGCAGCGCTACGGGTACCGCGCCGCGCACCATCACGAGCCGCACCGGTACGTACTAAATACTGTTACTACTGTCCACCGCGTCATCATGATCTTTCAAAGCAGATAATACAGCCTTGCAATATTAGAGGTTCTGGTCCTTTGAAGCAGATATGAAATACATCCCTGAAATATTAGAGGTCATGGTTCTTCAAAACAGATAGTAAATACATGCCTTGCAATATTAGAGGTCATGGTCCTTTGAAACCAGATATGAAATACATGCCTGAAATATTAGAGGTCATGGTCATGGTCCTTCAAAGCAGATAGGAAATACATACCTTGGTCATGGTCCTTTGAAGCAGATATGAAATACATCCCAGCAATATTAGAGGTCATGGTCCTTCAAAGCAGTTAGAAAATACATCCCTTGCAATATTAGAGGTCATGGTACTTTGAAGCATATATGAAATACATGCCTGCAATATTAGAGGTAATGGTCCTTCAAAGCAGATAGGAAATACATACCTTGGTCATGGTCCTTTGAAGCAGATATGAAATACATCCCTGCAATATTAGAGGTCATGGTCCTTCAAAGCAGTTAGAAAATACATCCCTTGCAATATTAGAGGTCATGGTCCTTTAAGCATATATGAAATGCATGCCTGCAATATTAGAGGTCATGGTCATGGTCCTTCAAAGCAGATAGGAAATACATACCTTGGTCATGGTCTTTTGAAGCAGATAGGAAATACATGCCTTGCAATATTAGAGGTCATGGTCCTTTGAAGCAGATATGAAATACATCCCTGCAATATTAGAGGACATGGCCCTTCAAAGCAGATAGGAAAAACATGCCTTGCAATATTAGAGGTCATGGTACTTTGAAGCATATATGAAATACATGCCTGCAATATTAGAGGTAATGGTCCTTCAAAGCAGATAGGAAATACATACCTTGGTCATTGTCCTTTGAAGCAGATATGAAATACATCCCTGCAATATTAGAGGTCATGGTCCTTCAAAGCAGTTAGAAAATACATCCCTTGCAATATTAGAGGTCATAGTCCTTTGAAGCATATATGAAATGCATGCCTGCAATATTAGAGGTCATGGTCATGGTCCTTCAAAGCAGATAGGAAATACATACCTTGGTCATGGTCTTTTGAAGCAGATAGGAAATACATGCCTTGCAATATTAGAGGTCATGGTCCTTTGAAGCAGATATGAAATACATCCCTGCAATATTAGAGGACATGGCCCTTCAAAGCAGATAGGAAAAACATGCCTTGCAATATTAGAGGTCATGGTCCTTTGAAGCAGATATGAAATACATCCCTGCAATATTAGAGGTGATGGTCCTTTGAAGCAGATATGAAATACATCCCTGAAATATTAGAGGTCATGGTTCTTCAAAGCAGATAGGAAACACATGCCTTGCAATATTAGAGGTCATGGTCCTTTGAAGCAGATATGAAATACATCCTTGCAATATTAGAGATCATGGTCCTTCAAAGGAAATATTAAATACATGCCATGCAATATTAGAGGTCATGGTCCTTTGAAGCAGATATGAAATACATCCCTGCAATATTAGAGGTCATCGTCCTTCAAAGGACAAAAGAAAATACATGCCTTGCAATATTAGAGGTCATGGTCCTTTGAAGCAGATAGAAAATACATGGCTTGCAATATTAAAGGTCATGCCCCTCAAAGCAGATATCAAGTACATGTCTTGCAATATTAGAGGTCGTGGCCCTTTAAAGCACATAGGAAGTACATGTTGCCATACATTTATAAAAGCTAAATTGTATCAAAACGTTTGTTAAAGTAATTGTAATGATTAAAGTTAAAAATTACAATTACTTTAACGGGCACTTTGGCGCAACAGATAGGGAAATACATGCCATGCAATAATAAAGGTCATGGTCCTTCAAAACAAATAAGGAAATACATGCCTTGCAATATTAAAAGTCATGGTCGTTCAAAGAATTTTCGTATTTTTTTTTTTGCGTTTTTCCACTTTGTTTTATACTACATAGAGTATTGTACAGTTTTCCTCAAATACATTAGAATAAATAATTATTGTTTGCAGGGACTCGATGCGGTCAAACCTCCGCATGAGCACCTCTCAGCGCAGTTCGACGCTCCCGGCCAACGCGTCGATCCCTCGCCCGTGACCTCTGCCAGCTCGTTATCTGTCTATGTTATACGGGATTCTGACTTAACCCATTCATCTAATATTTTTTGTGATTATATGACAATGTTACTTTTAAAAATATTAAATGATTTTAAGTTTTGATGGAATAATTATTTAAATAATTAATTGATTAAATAAATGAAATGATTATGAAGTTCAGTGAGCATTAAGTGTTAACTTATTAATAAACTAATTTAATTAACATTAAATTATGAAAAAATGTAAATACAAAATTACATAAAATAAAATGTACTAAAATTGTTGAAAATGTTTATTGCAAAAACATATTTTAAAGTCAGAATTCTCTGTAACTAAGACAAATGTGTACGTAAGCTAATATATTTTTTGGCAATCCATGCTTTGTACTATATCTTGACGCTTCCATATTTAAATATCTTTATCAAATTATATGACGTCATCACATTGTTTTATTGCTTTTATGTGAATTATAAATTCTGTATTGTTAGGCAGCTTATGTATTTACATACATGGTTTTGTTTGGAGTGCTACAGTAGTGTTAAGCGAAAGTCCGCTTCACTATGTCAGCGTTAATGGTTTACTATACATTTGATTTTACCGCTTTCCGCTCTAGCACTCTAGTGTTACTCTAATTTATGAACAACATTTAGGATAGTCTAATAAGATCACTATTAGCTTTGAAGTGCTCTCAATGTTCTTAATGATATTTGTATGACAAGTTGACAAGACGGCTTATTAATTCTGTATTTTATTATTATTTTAAAACCAATTTATTAAGTGTTGAATTTCATAAAAATGTTTTTTTTTTTTTTAATGACTTGTTAACCCATTGAGTACTGCATAAATAATATTTCATAACTCGTCCAGCTATAATAATTATTTTTATTAAAAAAAAAATAACGGATGGAAAGCCTAATGATTTAAAACTGAATTGGATGGGTTAGGTTTGTTGAGCGGAACGAAGCTTCCTTTCTCACCTTCGGCATTAGGTTTTTTTTTATAACCAACCACACAGAAAGTTCAGTGCCCAAAACATACCCTTTATAAAAAAACACTTTTTGTATTTTTTATTTATTTAATCGAATAGCGGACTTATTCATACTATTCATACAGCATCTGGATTAATAAAAATAAATAACTAAACCAGTTACCGGATTAATAGATTTTTTATTATTTCCGTATCAATAAATTATTGTTCTGATTTTTTAAATTATTTGTTATATATTTATATATTTATATTAGAGCACGGCATGTGACTTCGAATCTACCTGATGGTAAGCAGACCTTTAAAGTAAATAAATGGGTTCGACTAACATAGTGTTGTTTAAAAGCATAAGTCACTTCCACTATTCCGGATAAATGATGCGGTTACGAAATAGGTTGCGATAATGACTAAATTTCAATATGAGTGTGGGCGATGCAAGGATGGTGTTTAGGTGTAGAATAGAAAGAGGAATAAATATGAAATAATGGACTGTATTAATAACGAGAAATTAACCTAAATAACTTAAATATCCACCACAGATACAAACCTTCACGACAGCTGCCAAAATCACTCTGTTTGTAAACATGTCAAATCAGTGACATGAAGGATTGTAAATATGGCAGTTAAACTTATTATAATTGATACCAATATGTGGTCGGTATCGCCGACAAAGAGTATTCTTTAATATTCTCACTGCTTTTATTTTTAAATCTTCTACTTGACAAAAATTTGATGAAATAAAATACCTATTAATAAGAAAGATATAATTATTATTTAGATCTCTAAAATGACATTAAATGACCTTAATTCAAACTTTTTTCTTTTCCTAAATGTTGTTCATGAGAAGAGACACGGACCTTAATTTGGCCTAAAAATCGCAACTTACTCGATTTATATATGAATCTTCCAATAACATTAGTGACTGAATACGGCTGTCAGAGTAGACATAGTCTTATATATATTAGCGTATCAGTTAATCATATTCCATGGTATCTATGTATCATAAGATATATTTAAAAAAAAACTTCATAGAAAGTTGTTTGTATTGACATTTTGGTTATCAAGTACGTACACTTATAAATAACAGAGTTAAGAGACATGTGTATTTAACTCAAAATACCATAATATTCTTATCTACAAGCAATTATTATTATGTAATATTCAAGTTGGTTAAAAACACTTAATTTTTAAGTCATAAATTCATACTTCAGTGTACCAATGAGTTTTTAATTAAAAAAAAGTCACACCACTGCTAAAAGCGTCACGCTACTGCCTTAAAGTCCTAGTTTCACTTTACCAATTTTTGAAACTATTTATAGATGGGTTATTGTCTATATAAACACCGCGACAAGCTGGCCACATGTTCATTATAGACTCAGAATACCATAGGCTTCGTCATTCTATCGCTGGGTACCGTCTAGGCGGTCTCTAGCGCCGTAAGATGGTATATTTTAGGTAAGTAAGCAAAATGTTCTAAATATTAGTACCAACAATGTCAACATTTTAATTGTAGTCAAAGTGGGTAAATGTAAACAGAGCTAAATTAAAATGCTTCCAATTATTACTCCAAGAACACTTTTTAATACTGTTTTGTAAAATTTGACACTTATAATTCAAAATGGCCGTCATAGACAATAAACTATAAATGCGTTCCGATACATGCATAATGTTTTAAATGTTGTGCAGGAGTAATAATTGGAAGCGTTTTCATTTACCTCTGTTTACATTTAACCACATTAATAATTATTTTTTTATAAAAAAATCGAATTCTCCTTAATATTGTTTTCGGGGAAAGGAACTTTTTCGTGAATTAAACTTTATATGAATTAAGTTTTTAGTTAAAATATAAATATGTATAATTAGATACGTAGATACCATTGAATATTAGTTTAGTAATAGGATCCGCAGTTGAGAACTGCCCGTTAGGACTTGACTAACTGCGAAGTGATGAGTTACAGAGTTTTACTAGTCTACCATAAGTAATCAATTATTATCATAAAACTCTGCCATAACTTGACTTATCTCTCGTGTAAACTTTTTTTTTGACAATTAACACTCATATTTGCTTGTTAGTTTTTTTTTTAAATTAACACTTATATTAATATTATTATTTTTGTACGTTTTCATAAGGATATTACTTTTTTTTTATAGTTTCATGTATAATAAGTCTGCGGGTGTGAAGTTCGCGCGGAATAGATTTGCATAATAGCCCTAGTGTTTTTTTGTTTGTTTGAGTTAACAAAAATATGTATGGGAAATGGATCAGCGCCCCAAGCGGAAATTTTAAGAACTAAATATGCGAGCGTGTGATTCGTGAAAATGTTAACGCAGTAGTTTAGTTTGCTCGAAAGTAAACGTTAAAAAAAGTTACACTAGGGCTAAAGGTGTGAGGAACACGGAACGATATTAATTAACGCATTACGATTGGTTGAAACAGTTTTGTCTCAACCAACGGAAATGAGTTGCGTAAATCCACCTGCAGCTATATTCACTCGGTCGCAGACATTGTAACTTAAAAATGCTTGAGATTTAAACGGTTATTTGTCCATATATTTTTAACTTTGTCAATTTAGGTCCGTATTAATAAACCGCTCTTAAGTTTAAGGTGTTATTTTTCATGTTAAAAATGTTAACTTTTAAAACAAGTTCAAAACTTACGATAAGTTTATTAATACGACTGTTTGGGTATATAAAAAACTTTTAAAGCAAGCAATTTTACAATATGTTATAATAACTGTTTACAATAAATACTACATGCCTTTTAATGATAAATTAATATAGTTAAGTATAGTGATACGAGTGTCATTGTCAGCCCAGTTGCCAGTTGTAATGTCTACAATGTAGTTAGGTCCATGAATGTGTACATGTTGGCAGCCTTCGCTGTGATAATATTATGTAAAATTATTTTGTACTTAGAATTTATTATTTTTTATATCGAACACTTTATTTTATATTTGACAGAATTATTCGATGTTTTTTTTTATATATTTCATTCGCATTTTGTAAATATTATTTGTGTTAATTATTATGTTATTATATTTTCTGTCGCGCCTTGGGTCAGTGATTAAAGTTAATCTTTTAAGCCTCGATTTTAATCATAAAAGCTTGAATAATGTACGGAAGTGTTGTAACTCTACTTGTAAAGTACAAATCATAAATATTCATCTCGCTTGCACTCATTAAAATCTACATATGGAAAAGAGATAAATAGCTACCTTTTGCTTATATATTCTGTTGTCATGTTTGGCAATTTAGGTCCTAGGGGACTTACTTGTTATATGTTTCAATGATTTCATTTCGCTTCAAACAACAGTGTATAATCTTATAATTTTTATTAATGTAAATGAAATCGGGACTAATCAGATATTAACTTTAATTAACAATTATTGGTGGGACAGAACGTGATTGTCGGCTTCTGGTTGTCCGCGCTTTGAGCTTCCTCTACGTCTTGTTCTTTTAATATTTTATGCTTTTGTCTGTTGGGATCTTTTGTTATAGTTATTTATTATCAATTTGAATAAATAAAATGTTATAATAATTAAATTTAGGTCGCAGACTAAGGTACTTTCTCATATCTTTTGATAAAGTTTAAATAAGTTGTAAAATTTACAATCGTTTATAAATTTTTACAGCAATAATATTAATCACATTCACTCGTGTTGTTTAATAACACGGGGATTGTACAGGGACCTAGAATAAATATACCTACAAACAATACTTACAACGTTTGCTCATGGCAATATATCGAAGTGAAGTGCCATATTTGTTTGGTTAGTGGTAGCTCAACGGCCGCCATTTTGCGGGCAAAAACAGTACTTAATCCAGTACTCGGGTCTTTTTAGTCCAATTTTTTAGAAACCGAGCTTATTTATACGTAAACTACTAACGATTTTATTTTAGCCCTTTCCTATCAAACAAGACTTTTTTCCCCTGTGTTATTATTAAGTTAATATAAGTTTCATTCATTTTAAGATATATTTATTGACGCCATTTTTATATGGTGTACAACTATTAAAAGACATTAAAAAAATTTACTGACGGACAACATAGTGTACCTATATTTTTTTAGCATGACATGGAAAGGGTTAAATCTACAAGTGCCAATAATATAGTGCACGTCGTCGATTGGATATTGCTCTCTGTGGCCCTAATGCATGTTTTTGTCTACGTAACTATCGCGTTAATCTTACCGCCAAGTGTTTGTTTTTATTTTCTTAATAGTACAAAAAAACTTTTTACTTTAGAAATTTAATTGTCATATTATCATCATAGAGTAGAAATTTCCATTCCAACATGTTTGAAAAAGACGAAGAATTTATGTATTCAAGATGGCGGCATTTTTACAGACAAACTAATACAAACTATATAACCACCGGAATAGAACTAATATTCCATATTAAATTTATACATATGAACTTAGATATTCCCATAGTTCAACCGGTTCGGACAAGACAAACAATTCTTGTATTCAAGACAAACTAAAACAAACTATATATACATCGGAATAAAACTGATTTTCCCCATTTTTCTGGTAATGGCCCCTTATCGTATTGGTTATGAACGCGATAGTTACGTAACAAAAACGCGCACTAATAGGTCTCTGGTCTCTTGAGTGCGGAGTGTTGTGATGAAAATAAAGTACAAAGGCTAGGGGTTGCTGTGATAGGCTGGATCTGGTGCTAGAAGCCTCTTGTTATCTCTTATGGTCCTTGTTCATAGATCGGGAGTAATCTGCAATTATTTGTTTTACTTCAGTGGCCTAATTATGAAACGGAATTTTGACAGATCGCTATTACAGGTTTTCAGGAGACTACTGCATCGATTTCTTGTATAGGTGGTAGTCTTCTTCAGCATGCGGCTACAAAACGGGTGGTTGAATTGACGATAACGACAACGAGGATATTGAAATATACAATTATATAATTCGTCTCTGTCGCTGCCCATTTTATAATCGCTTCATTAAGCCGGTATAGTGGGAGCGATCAATGTTGTTTAACAATAATTATTGATTACGCCATCCATGGACTTTAAAAAAATATCGATTGTAATTGGAATTGTCATGGCCTTTATTGCATTGGAAATAAGAGTGAAGACAATTCAAATTTCCAACGCATTGTTTCTGTCTGTCACATTCGCTGTTTTATAATTAGGTCAGAGTTTTTGCGTATGAGAGTAACTTTTCCATGATGTTTTTTTTGAGTATTCTACTAGCAAGCAATCTTAAAAATAAATTTTGTCACTTTTGTAGTTTTAACAGTTAAAAACATATCTATATTCCAAATTATAAAAAAAAAAAAACTTTTATAAATTTTTGCAACCTATTGGATATTTTATTTGGATTATTCTCAGTACTGAAAACAGTCTGGTAGAATACAAAAAGTCATTGATATTGCAATAAACTGTTCGCCTGAATGGACAGTTTCAAAACTGACTTTATTAATCCTATCTAAATTTGTTTTAGGTGTACAATTTCGAGTTCTGTAAAGCGACTATTTTTTTCTACTACTCCACTAAAACATGGATTATTGGCAAATATTTATATTCACGTTTTAAGTACCTATCGTTATTTGAGGTTTAGGTGTTTATTTATGAAGAAAATATTTATTTCCATATTTATTGTTGGTTATCTATCGTATTGCAGACTAACTTCGTTGTCGTCTTGCCGCTTTACATTCCTGCGTTATTTTGTTTATTGTGGATTTTGGATCTCGCTTCGTCTCGCTCTCGTTTCCGCTTAGGTGTAGCGTTTAATATTTCTGCGTACTTAAGTGTTACTGAAAATTGTATTTACGCATTTTTTTGGATTATGCATTTTTATAACAATTGTTATTACTTTTAAGGCAGCTAAAGACTTCATTCCATCGTTTGTTGAGTTCTCAGATTTGTTTGCCAAAGAAAATTGCAACTAAATTTTTGTTTATATAATTTCTTTGATTTGTTCAGTTCGTTATTCAGTAACATTGTCTTGTCTTACTGCTAACATTTAGGCTGAGTTGCACCAATGTGTTCGTTAAAATAATTGTAACGTTTAAAGTTAAAAATGGCGTCGAATGTACCAGTTTTATTTTAAAAGTCGATTGACAGCTGGTACATTCGACGCCATTTTTAACTTTAATCATTACAATTACTTTAACGAATACTTTAGTGCAACTCAGATTTAGTTTTTTATTTATATAATTACTTTATATATTTGTCGAGACTTGAAGCAGATGTCTTGGTACTTCGCTGTATAAATCTTACTTAAGAAGTAATTGTAAAAAGAGAGTACAGATACATCTGTTAGAGACTCGTGAACATTTATATAGCTTTATCATTGTAAAGTGTATGTTCCTAATAACTAGCATATGATTTGGATTTCAGCTTATGCTAAAGGTTCATTGTTTAAAAATAACACCTTCATTTAAGCGTGTTTTAGAATTAACATAAAATTAAAAACTAAATAAAATAAATAAATATCCTAAACATTTCAAAAATCCCTGTTACCAATGAAACTTAAAAAGTGCGAAATCTTTGCGAAATGTAAATTATTTTGCCTAAGAATACATTGCATTTAAAGGGCACATTTATTCATTGTTGAAGGTAACTCGACGCTGCAAATTACAAAAACTTAATTTAATAAAATGAGTTTACCTTAAAATTAATTTTGTGTTAATTCAAAGCATGTATAGATCATAAAACGACTTAATAATAATTCTTACCTTGAATCTTCTGTTATAAATACTGAATATGATTTTGGTGAACGTGTCCAGCAGATCAGACATTTTAGGAGATTTTTCCATTTTTATACTTGTTACATAACGGACACTATGTCCGCCCAGTGTCCGGGACATTGAAATCTCTGTTATAATGTGATGTGGGTGGAATGACCTGCGATCCGCGTGCCTTATTGTTATACAACCAGTTCCATATCATATATACACATTATTTTTATATATGTCAAACCTATATACTGTACATAATGTTTAGAATAAATCGTATTTTATGGATTTTTAAGGTATTTGTATATTGTAAAGATAATTTCATAAAATTAATGCCTAGCTAATAAGTGCTACATCTTCTGAAAATAAATAACATAAGATAAATTTGTTGTTTTATTTCCGTTTTTGGTTTATATTATCCATAAATTATTGAGATATGCTAAACTGCATTCAGCAAGAAAATTATAATTTTACACAAAATCTTTTTTTGATACTAATCAATCCTGTTTCTTATAATGATGAAATGTCTCTACTAGAGATGTGCTGATTATGACTTTGGCCGACTAGCCGATTAGTCGTTGTAAAGAGGCCGACTATTCGGCACATCTCTAGTCTCTACTGGACCGACTGAGGTTTAAGTATTAGAAATGTCAGAAATCGTGAAACAAATCCGTCTCAAAATCCATCCTTTATAAGAGATAGTCCCAGTTATTATCCGCAATAAGGCGAGGTTTTTATTTTACTGGCAAACATTAAAGGTGTAAGGGTATACGCAAATAGAGTAATAAAAACCCTGTAATGGGTTCAAACCCTGTAAATGTTCTATCTACCAATGTACAAAAAAAAACACATCTCTGGCAGAGAGAACTTTCTGTAAATGTAACGAGTTAAAAATGATGTCAACTGTTTCAATTTTATTATTACTATTTTGGCGCCATTTTTAACTTTAATCGTTACAGTTATAGAGAGCTCTGGTGCGACTCAGCCTAGGCTGAAGGAAAGTATCCGTTAAAGTAATTGTAACAATTAAAGTTACGTCGAATGTACCAGCTGTCATTCGACCTACAAAATAAAGTGGTACATTCGACGCCATTCTATGGAACCCTAAGTGCATTGATCTATTTTTTTTAATGAAAATCAATAGAATATGTAAGGAATTATAATAAGTTTTAGTAAGTTACTTACCTTACCAATTATTAAAATGGCCAATATGTTGACATAAAATGTCAACTTTAAAAGGAAATATAAAAATCCCCAAAAAGTAAATATGAATTCAAAAACATTTTGCAGTTTTATGCCATTTTATTATCCAACTTTGCTTCATTTATTTCTATGAATATTTTGAAAGATTTCCTAAGAGAAACTTCCTGTAGGTATATCTGAACTAACAGTAAAAATAATTGCTTTTTATGGACCCCGGGAAACCATTAAATTTAATCAAAATCGGTTCAGTAGTTTATACGTAAAACTTTACCAAACAGACTAATTTTCGGATTTATATATTAGTATGGATTAAGAAGTTATAAATAAATTAAATTCAAATTATTTATCACTTCAGATAGGTTTAAAAATTAACAAAAACAACATTTTAAATAGGTACACACAATTTATTTATCAAAAAAATAACAGTTAATAAATAACATAACAAATAACAAAATGTTAATTCAACTTAATTTTAAGTTAAAGTGCTTTAATGAATAGGTATTTAATGATTTATAAATTATTATTAATCTCACAATAATCTTCTACTGTTACATAGTAAAAACAGAAAAGCACGTTTTTTCGTAGGTACAATATTACCTAATGCGGTTTGAATGTAGCCAGTAGGTAAATATGCACCGTAACACGCAACATCCACAATATCTATCTAAATGTGCAACTTATAGTGCGCTCACATTTATTTTACATGTAGATATTATGTTGGCTTACTGCGGTTATAATCTGTTTCTTACAACGGAAACGTTAGCTTGTCCAAATAACGAAACCCTTTAAAAAAAAAAATCAGCCACAACGAACACTAAAAAAAAATATTCCCTTGTGTTACAGGTGGATTTGGCTTGAAAGTTTTTAGCATTCCGTGTGCCATTGCCCATAAAGAATTTCATTATTTTGACAATCTAACGATGCTGTTAAAGGAAACAGAATTTTCAGTATAGTTAGTAGGTACTCCCAACCTAGCTGGAGGTAATAAATGACAGTTGTCAGAACTAAAATAATCGCTTTGGGGGTAATTATCGCGCTATCGACATACGTGTCTGATCGATGAAATAAATAAATCTGTCAGTATTCTATATAGTACTGTCACTTTTTATCTTAATATATCTAACCAACTCGCAAGTCAAAAGCGCCAGAATTAAGGCCGAGTTAGTCGGGGCGAGACCGCTATAGCCACGATCAGCCAACTAAGCTGGGGCCTCATCACGACCTGTATACGTTCATCGCCGTGAATTTTGCGCACGTTTTTTCTGTTTTCGGCGGTTGGTTGCCTTTGTATGGGATAACCACACTCGTAATACAGATAAGCGAAAATAACGAACGCAAATTGCGTGACGGAGAATGTTATAAAGCTCGTGTCGAAGCCGCTGATCCGATCGCCTCGCGTCCGCACCTGCATCTTCACCGCTCTTGTTTAAGTAGTGACAGAGTAGGTAACATGAGAGAGTAGGTAATTTTATCTCTCCCATGTGGCCGGAGTTAACGGACTGTACTATTTTCACTACTACCACAGAGATAATAAGATAGAAGTGAAGCAAAACTGAACTCAAGAATTCCGATTGTATTTCTTGTTATGTACGCTGAGATGTCTTGTCTAACACTGCATATACTTATATATACTTTACATTATTAATTGTACTTACTTAAGTACATGTAAAGTATATATAGTTACTTAATTATTTTTCAAGGAGTGACCCACCGGCTGAATACAGACGTGGGAGACATTTTAACACTGTAATTTTAAGGCGCGCAGTTTTAGCTAAGAAGAATTATGTCTGGTGGGCTTAGTTCGAAGTTTATTTGTCTGTTTGATCTTAATTACCATTTACATAATTAATGTTTTTTTTTAAGTAGATACCTAAAATAAACGTTAGGTCCAACTGTCGCACCTTGAATTTTTATCGCTAATCGTCGCTGAACTTCCGATCCGTCCACGCCAAACCCCTTTTACTTTTTATTATTGCGATTTTAAATCTTGGAACAATGAACAAATATATATAGACAAAGTATAAAATTCTATTTTTTATTTATCCGCTATAAAAACAATTAAATTTGCAGTTAAAACTTTTATTAACAAACACATTTAGCCTCAGGGTGAATATTAACATGAATCCCACTTCTATCTTATTACTTGTGTTCACTACATATTAATTAAAAAAATGCTTTATTCAGACTTAATGTGACGTTAAATAATGATTTCTAAAACTAAGTAACAAACTAGAATAACCCCACAAGTTTCTTCAGATCCTTCTGTTTCCAGCCTGGCAACCCTCGGAAGTCGTTGTATGAGAGGCTGAATGTTGCCACGAAATCGTCGTGGGTTAGATAAAGCTGCCGACAAAAATATGCAGATCAGATATATAATTACATTCACCATGATCAATAATAAACTAAAATAATGTTTTTAATGTTGACATGAGATTATAGATATGTTTCCAGTACCCCTAGTGTGAGTTTTCTAACTATTACTTTAAGTTTGAGTTAACTAAAATTTGTATGAGAAATAGTTCAGCGCTCCAAGCGAAAATTTTGAGAACTAAAAATGCGAGCGTGTGGTTGGTCAAAATGTTAACGCAGTAGTAAAGTTAACGCGAAAGTAAATGTTAAAAAAACTCACACTAGGGCTACAGATATTTAGTATTTCATCTTTCACACCGTCAAAGGTTAGCTGGTTAAAAATGCCTAAGGCATTAAGTTCGCCAATGTACAATTTTATTTTTAAATTTGGTGTAGTATTTTAAATAAATAAAATAAATATTATGTAGAGGACTTCACAAGATTTTCAACTCATGAATAAGAACCACTTTCACTATGAGAGACCAACGCTGTCAGTAGCCCTAGTGTGAGTTTTTTAAACATTTACTTTCGCGTTAACTTTACTACTGCGTTAACATTTTGACCAATCACGTGCTCGCATTTTTAGTTCTCAAAATATCCGCTTGGAGCGCTGAACTATTTCCCATACAAATTTTATTTAACTCAAACGCAAAGTAATAGTTAGAAAACTCACACTAGGGGTACTGAACGAAAAAAACAGCTGTTCTATACTTTTAAGTCTGAGTTGAACCAAAGTGACCGTTAAAGTAATAGTAACGATTAAAGTTGAAAATGGCGTCGAATGTACCAGCTGTCATTCGACTTTTAAAATAAAACTGACACATTCAACGCCATTTTGAACTTTAATCGTTACATTTACAGGGAGATATTTTGGTGCAACTCAGCTTAAGTCATTAGCTGAATTGTTTTTTTGTCCTAATACTGCTGGTATTTAAATATGATATAAAAACACAAGGGACACATAAACCAAGTTACCTCCTTAGCCAGTGGCTCCACGTCTGGCGATAGATATTCCCTTGGCCCCTTCAGCACGAAAAGAGGATTATTTTCATGTTGGTCGAACCGATTGGCGCTGTTGTCACTCTTTACTACAGGATACAAACAAGGGACTACACTATAAACCAAGTTACCTCCTTAGCCAGTGGGTCCACGTCAGGTGGTAGATGTTCTCTGGGTCTCTTAATTAAGGACAGAGGATACTTCTTGTGTTGGTCGAACCGATTGGCGCTGTTGTCACTATTCTCTACAGGATACACACAAGGGACTACACCATAAACCAAATTACCTTCTTAGATAGAGGGTCCATTCCGGTCCATGTCTGGCGGTAGATTTTCCCCTTCAGCACGAAAGGAGGATACTTCTTGGGTTAGTTGAACCAATTGGCGCTGTTGCTACTCTTCTCTATAAGATACACACGATTACACGATAACCCAAGTTACCTCCTTAGCCAGTGGCTCCACGTCTGGCGATAGATTTTCCCATGGCCCCTTCAGCACGAAAAGAGGATTATTTTCGTGTTGGTCGAACCGATTGGCGCTGTTGTCACTATTCTCTACAGGATACACATAAGGGACTACACCATAAACCAAATTACCTTCTTAGATAGAGGGTCCATGTCTGGCGGTAGATTTTACCCTTCAGCACAAAAGGAGGATACTTCTTGGGTTGGTCGAACCAATTGGCGCGGTTGCTACTCTTCTCTATAAGATACACACGATTACACGATAAACCAAGTTACCTCCTTAGCCAGTGGCTCCACGTCTGGCGATAGATTTTCCCATGGCCCCTTCAGCACGAAAAGAGGATTATTTTCGTGTTGGTCGAACCGATTGGCGCTGTTGTCACTATTCTCTACAGGATACACATAAGGGACTACACCATAAACCAAATTACCTTCTTAGATAGAGGGTCCATGTCTGGCGGTAGATTTTACCCTTCAGCACAAAACAAGGATACTTCTTGGGTTGGTCGAACCAATTGGCGCTGTTGCTACTCTTCTCTATAAGATACACACGATTACACGATAAACCAAGTTACCTCCTTAGCCAGTGGCTCCACGTCTGGCGATAGATTTTCCCATGGCCCCTTCAGCACGAAAAGAGGATTATTTTCGTGTTGGTCGAACCGATTGGCGCTGTTGTCACTATTCTCTACAGGATACACATAAGGGACTACACCATAAACCAAATTACCTTCTTAGATAGAGGGTCCATGTCTGGCGGTAGATTTTACCCTTCAGCACAAAAGGAGGATACTTCTTGGGTTGGTCGAATCAATTGGCGCTGTTGCTACTCTTCTCTATAAGATACACACGATTACACCATAAACCAAGTTACCTCTTTAGCCAGTGGGTCCACGTCAGGTGGTAGATGTTCTCTGGGTCCCTTCAGCACGGACAAAGGATACTTCTCGTGTTGGTCGAATCGGTTGGCGCTGTTGCCACTCTTCTCCACAGTGTTGCCGCTCTGCACTATGGATTTGCCTTCTAACGCGCTTACTATTGCACTAAATGTTTTGTGACCCTGGGAAATAAATATATATTTATATATTGAGTCTAGTTGATTAATCTAAAATGTTCTTTTAGGTTTTTTTATGCATGCTGTATATTTTTGTTGGCAGCTCTATTACAACTACGTCATTTCCTAGTGTGGTATTCGCCATCTTTCTTAGCTCATTCTATTTGAATTTGGGGTGTTATAATTTTAGCTATGTAGACATTCCTTTAAAAAATACAATTGTGCCATATCAAATGTCGCGCGGTTTTATTTGCCACCTTTAAGAAAAAAAAACAGGAGGGACAAAATATCCCGCAAAAAATTACCCCCTTTATATTTCAATATACAAGGCAAATATATTTATCTGCATCAGATAGGTTTAGGATAAGCTGGCCTACAAAATCCATGAATGAGGACTATCTACTTAATACCCATTAATTGCTTTCACTAGGCGTGCTAAATGATGCTACTATTCTTTTATAATTTAATGATGCCATTATAGTTGGCTAGATATTATATTATTATTTATGTATATGTCCCTATTACTTTAGCGTTGTTTTATATATTAGTTCCTGAGTTTATCAAATTACTTCAATTAAATTCTTAATACCACTTCCAATGGATATTTATGGAAATAGGTATATTTAGTTAATTGGGTATACTTTTTATATACAAACCTTCCACATGTTGGCTTTCCAGTGCGGGAAGAATCCTGTGAAGTTAGGGGGTTCCCTCCCTTGGTTAATTATGATAACCGGAGTTTCAGGGTCGCGCGCCGCTGGATCTATTAACAATAATATGTTAGGTTACATATTAATTATCTTTTATAAATAGAATTTAAACATCAATTGACTTAATGTCCTCTAGATTTGTAAGTTGGTAGCACGACTACCGGGCTTGTCGCGAAGTTGTTACGCCTGCGCCGACAGCGGGCGTGGCACTGTGGCAGGCACTTTGGTGTGAGAGCACTACAAGAGCGGCAGCCATCTTAAAAAAGGGAGTTATATGACCAGTGCGTGATATAACCTCATGTCTTGTAAATGAAAGTCGAAAAAGAATAAGGATTAATACAGAATAATATTGAAGAAAGTGTGTTTTATTATAATTAATTATTATTTGATAGAGTAGAAACCCTCACTCTGATATTATTAGGTGGTCTCCATAACTTGGACGACCGACCAATTTTGTTACCACCGCCCATACACATGCAAAACCGTCAAGCCCCCAGTCGTGTTTCAGTTTTAAGGGCTCTGCAGTCGTCTTGACGCCCATACAAACAATTTTTCCAATATTACAAATATTACAACTTTGCTGTAAAAATATGTAAAAATCTTTCTGTTGTAATAAATAATTTTGTATCATTAATAATATTTAAAAACCATTTTTTACTGAATTAAAAATAAAAACCCAACTCAGAAAGATTAATACATACATACATACCTGCACGTAAACGCTGTAAGGCACCCCTTACAGCGCCCGAGATCGCCTAGACGGGCCCCAAGGTACCCAGCGGAGGGGTTTTAAACCCACCTCGTTGTAGCCGATGGTATTAATACATACAATGACCGACAAAAATATTATTTTAATTCTGCGACAACAGTAGGTAATTGAGAATATGGAATATGCAAGTAACACCAATTATTAGATTTTTTTAAATATAATGTTTCTTTTATGTCTTTTAACATTATAGTAATATATTTTATTTTAATTAGCATTTTTATTTTATAAATAAGAATTTTTAAATCGTCTTTAGTAGGTATAATCGGAATAAAACGCATTTCAAAACGCCTCGACATAGCAAAAAACATGTGTGACGTCAATCATGCCCAAACAAAAGACAACGTTTAGTTTGTTGCCTTTTTGAGAGCTTTCGTTGCGTGCGTCGCGTTAACGATTAAAGTTACGCAGATGAAGTTGGTCAACTAGTATATATGGTGGTATACGAGATGCGAATAAACCTCCACCGGTGGTTATCCTGAGGCTGACTCTTGCACCGAAAGACCACCGTGATGGTACAAACTTACCAGCAGCAATATAAGCGTCGGCAATTAGTATGGCGTCGTTTTGTGCGCGTGAGCCGCAGTGTGCGCCGCGCCACACGTACACGGCACAGTGGGCGTCCAATATGGCCGCCATCTCCGGCAGCAAGGAGTACTGGCTGAATGACGCGATCTCCTCGACTGAGAATATTGTTATATATTACTTATAATAAGTAGGTATATCATTTTTATAAAGTAAATATTAATTTATTAATAAGAGATATTAATTTATTAATATTAATTATATGAAAAAAAATACTAAACAAAAGTGTTGCCACATTAAAAAAAAAGAAAAGTATATAATTATCATGTTAAAATTTTTCGCACATATTGATCACGTAATACAAAACCTAATAATTACTTTATTTTTTACCTTTTAAATGTTTTAGCCTTTTAAAAAAATAAGAAAAAGAGTAGTTAAAATGATGGAATGATAATTTAAAAACATATACTACCTACCTATAATAAAATTGTGAATATAAAATATTGTAGTAGGCAATATATATTGATTTAATGAAAAAAAAGTCGAGATGGAATCCAAAGCCCAGATTCTCGTAAATTTTAAATATTACTTAACTCTCAATAAAAAAAAAGTAGGTAATAAATAGCTGTGCCTAATACTGAAAATATTCGAAAAACCGGTGTAAGTTTATTTCGAGTACCGTAACCGTATAACTACGTAGTTACTACTCGCTATTCAACTCTGTTTAACAGAGTACTCTTACATTGGTACTGGCCAGGAACTCCGAACCCCACGTAGAAGAGTCGTGGCGGCAGAGGGCGCGGCACCTCTCTCTGCGGCGCGGGACGGAGCAGGTGCCGGCGGTCTCCCAGGGCCGCCCAGAAGTCTTCCTTCTCGTTGCCTGTTTATTAATAAACACATGGATTAGAATACTTGGGAAATAATAAACAATAGGGAAGTGTCTTAAAGTCTAAATTGTTTTCTCTAACATGAGAAAAGAAAATGGCCGCCTACTATACAAACCTAAAATAAACAGTGACAAATAAAAGTATTATTAACAATCATTAAACGTTGATTGGTTGAAATAAGAACAGAATATGGCGGCAGCTCACTTTTTTGACATTTCATTTGAACAATCATTGAACGTTGATTGGTTGAAATAAGAATAGAATATGGCGGCAGCTCACTTTTTGACATTTCATTTGAATGCAGATTTTAAAGTGGCCTTGGGCCACTTTTGTATATTATTCTTACTTTTATGTGAAATATTGATTAGGTATTGTGGGAGATCACAATATCTCAATGCCAATATTCCTACGATAGATAATGCAATATAAGGGAATTCTACTTGGTTATATTAGCTTGGTTATATTAGGTTGGCTTCCAATAGATACCAAGTCACTACTATTTTTTTATATGACATATAGTTTAAGTATATTATTTTATTTAACGGCTATGAAGATCTATAATTATTTTTGTTCTCACTTTTTGTTTTGGGTTTGTATGGCGGACGGCCATATTCTGTTCCCATGTTTGCGAAGGCAATTATATTTCCATAGGGTGGCTCCGATGGAAATATAATAAGCCCTAATGCCTTTTCGAATTGAGAACAGAAGATAGCCGCCGCCATACAAATTTAAAACAAAAAATATTATAAACACCAATCAACGTTCGGTGATTGGTTGAGGTGAGAACACAATATGGCAGCATCAAACACGCTTGACATGTCGTTTTATAGGCATTTTACACATTAGGGTGGTTCCATATATTATTCTTAGTTTCATGGCGCCTCGATTATATAAGCTCATGGGTTGTACATACCCTGCATGACCAGCGCGTGGTCTGCCGCGGCCATGGTCTTGGCGACCTCCCGCTCGTCCCCCTGCGCGGCGCCTGCGCACCACACCCACACGCGCGCGCCCTCCCGCAGCACGAAGCACGCGCCGCGCCCGCTCCCCTCCCGGCCCGCGCGCACCTCGCAACCGCGGGCCTCGCGCGCGTACTGGCCAGACACTTGTACCAGGTACCGGGAAGGCGCTACTATACCGCAGCCGCTCGCTGTGTCAAACAACATTATTTGCAACTAAAAATCCGATAAGAATTTTTCAGTTACGAAACTGGCAGTTGATTTGACGATAAAGCAGCGAGATTAACGCAAATTTGTCTTTATATCCGCTCCGCCGTTTCGCAACCGCATCATTTGAAAAAGTTATTAAACAACAATATATTTGTTAGCCCCATTCATGTAGAAAGGATCACATACCATGCTCCAATAAAAAAAAGTAATAGGTGGAGGCAGTGAATATTTAAAATTCGGTTGTCCCTGTGGTATTCTGTACAGTTGGCATGTCTTATGACAAGAGCTATGTGTGAAATAGCTTAAAAAAATACATTTACTATATAAAAGTATCAATTTCTGTTATATGAAATTTTCCAGGTAAAAATATGTTTGAAGAACCATAAAATTATACCTATAGTTTTAATTAGATGCTGTAAATTTATTATAATTATTCATTTAAAAGTAAAGTTCGTTTCACGTTCACATTCCTTTCGCTTCTTTTGTGAAACGGATATTTAAACTGTCAAAAAATAGTTTTTACAAGAACATGTTTAAATCTTATTATCTATCTTATTGCCCTTAATTTGAACGAATTTCGAACGTGTCGTGAAACTTCAACTTTGAACAAATAAAAAAAAACTTACGATCGTAATCTGTAGCACTCCCTACGTAAGTAATCATCCGACCCTTGAATATCTGCAAGAAGTGTGCCGGCTCCTTGCCTTGATACACTCGAACCTAGAAAGTTCAATATTAAGGCCACTGCATTCGTAATCGCTAACTCCGCGTTCTCCATACAAAATAAGCTTTCGCACTTCCAGTAATACTCTATTAGGTACTATTTGTCGTCGAATGAGGAGTTTTCCAGTAGTTATTATTTAACGCAACAGATGGCGTTTAGTCGCTATCTACAAAAACTGTCAAAATAGTTTTTTTTTTTTTTTTTTATGTGGGACAATTTAAGTATATTGCTCTGGTCACAAACTAAGCTCTAGGCTTGTACTATGTGTACCAGAAACAACGATATAATACATATTATATTTTATAAACACCCAGACCATGACAAACTGTACAGAATAAACGTACTAATATTTTTTTGCCATGGGTGGGAATCGAACCCACGACCTCCGGATACAACGCCAAAGTGGCAACCACTAGTCTACGGAGGGTGTCAATATATAAAATAGTGGTAATATATAAAATACACCCAAAATTTAGGGTAAATAGGAAAATAAATAACTTTATACGAATCATTTATAAAATTTACTTAACCTTGTTTACTATATACACTAATATCTTGAGCACTTTGCCTTACAGTAATATTTTTTCTTTTAAATATCATCATATTAGTAATTAAATTTGAATTTCTAAGGTACGAGTATCTTGGTATTTTTTACAGGGTATCTACTAAAGATTATAGAGAGCAAGAATATAGAGAAGTAGATACATACAAATGTGACAAAATATGGTAAAAAATATAACACATCTTGCAATACCAAAAGTCTTGCAATACCAGTAGTCTATATGGAAATATAGACTACTTAAGTATAGAAACAGCCTTTTTTGACAGTTTTTGTGGATATCTCTCCTACTGCCATCTAGTGGAATATTTTGGAACCGTTAAAAAGAAAACTCCTCATTAAAATAATATTTTTGTCGGGTAATGTATTTATTAATGGTTGTGTGTTAGGTTTTTTTTTATTTGAAAAATAAACTTTTTAATATAACACTAACATTTTTATTAACCAAAACAGAAAGATTTTTGCGTACAATATTGACCAACATAAAAATAATAATTCGACAAACAGACAAGTTGGAATATTGGAGGTATGTTTGTATGGGAGTTAAGACGACTATAGGCGAATAAAATAAGGTACCTTCCTTTTTGACTCAGTAAATTGAAACATTTCAGCCAGTTGGAAACTTTACAACACTTACAGGAATGGAAAGGTTAGACTTGTCATCCACTGTATGTCTGTACGTACTATTGACAGTCACTGTGTCCACGCACTGCTTAATTTTACTCAAAGCGCTCAGGCTTTTAGCCAATCACAATAATTTTAATGAAGAGCTGTTGAGCCAATTCTTTGTCTTTGGTTAACTGTCGTCATTAAAAACTTAAAGCCAATAGATCAGTACAAAAATACCTGTAAAGCAATATTCAGTAGAAAAAAGAACTTTACGTACATGGACACACTGAGTATATAGGATAGGTGGCAAGATCCTGCTGCAGCTTAATGAAGCCATCTCGAGCTGCAGCTTAATGAAGCTCTTAGGACCATTGAGAAGTTTGAAGAGGAAAAGGAGAGGTGTCAAAGCGAACAAACCTTATGTTTGTATGATGAGTTAATCGACAAGGACTTTAAAGTTAATAATAGTGCAACTACAGTAAATAGTGGATATTTTAGTAATAAAAAATATATTAAGTTATTAAAGTTAATTAAAAAATATAAGAATAAATTAAATAATAATTATATTAGATCTAGGAATATTTCATTAAAAGCGGACTGCCGTAGGCTCATGCTGGAATCTAAACAAAATAGTGAATATATTGTCAATTTACAACAACAGCATGATAGTGACAAATTAAACTTAAAAACTGAAATAACAAACTTACATTTATGTCTCTCTGACTTAACAAAAAAATATCAGTTGTCACAGAATGACCTTACCGAGCAAATTAAAAATATGGATGAAATTCTCCAATTAAGCAAATATAATGCAGAGAGATTTGAGTCATTTGTAAATAAAAATTGTTGCTCCTGCGAAAATCAGATAAATTTGTCAAATACTGAATCATCCATTGCCTATTCCAGCGTAACTCTTCCAAAGGACATAACTAACAACACCTTACTGCTCACAGACAGTATTGGTAAGGGAATGGGTCAAATTTTTAATTACCATTTAGACTATTCTGTGACAAACTATTGTATGCCAGGCAATAGTTTTAAGAACATTGTAAAATCCATTTCCTCCAAGTTTTACAATTCATATAGTAATATAGTTATTATGGTAGGAAATGGATTAAACACAAGCAAAGGAGACTTGTTGGACAGTGTAGATCTTTTGTCTAAACTTGGAGTAAGGAATGTTACATTATGTACATTCCTTTATTCAAGAAAGTATACTGCACAACAGAATAAACATTTATATTATTTAAATAATTGTATTTATAATATGACTTGCTACAATAATTTGTTTACTCCTTTTGACATAAACAAATTTGTTAGACATTTTAACGGGACACAGGATAGCATAAAACTACCTATGAAGGTACGGAGAAATATTGCTACATTAGTAGCTAATAATATTTTATTAAGCATTGACTCCACATCATCATTTAGTAGTAGTACTAATAATGTTGTGGTGCAACCAACTTTAAACTTTTAGATGTGACAATAGAGAAGGACATTTGTAAACTTAACTTAATTCACCAAAATATTCAAAGCTTCTCTAGCAAAGTTCTTGACATTGAATTATTAATAGAAAAATATAACTTAGATATAATGTGTTATACAGAATCCTGGCTAAAGTCCGACAAAATGTGTTTTAATGTAAATAATTTCTCAGTTGCTAGTTTTTTTAATAGAACCTCCGGTGAAGGAGGTGGCTCTATAATTTTAATTAAAAATACTTTAAAGTATAAGGAACGAAAGGATATCGTAAAACTATCTGTTGAACGTGTTTGTGAGATTTCATGTGCAGAGATGGACTCATATATTATCCTATGCATATATAGACCCCCAACATCGTCTTTATCTTACTTTATAGATACAATGGAGGATATACTCTCAAAAATATTAGATTTAAATAAACGAATATTTGTATGTGGGGATTTTAACATTGATATTTTATTAGATTCATGTGACAGACAGAAGCTCATTTCTCTTTTTAACTCCTTTAATTTAAATAACATATTCACAGAACCGACTCGGATTACTGCAACTAGTCAGACTTGCATTGATAATGTATTCACTAATTGTACCATTTCAGATCACTCTGTCATTACTGGTGTACGCTCTGATCATAAATGTCTGATGATTAGCTTTAAGGCGCGAATTAAACCAACCAATAAAATAATTAAGTACAGACCTCTTACTGAAAATAGACTAGAAATTTTAAATAATAATATCATACATAAAATTAATAATTTCAAGTATAATACAAATAAACCGAATACAGCATATTCGAATTTACATAATTTAATAACCCAAGAATTTGATAAAGTGTGTAAAGTAAAAACAAAGAAAATAAATGATAAATTTAATTTTGCTACTTGGGCAACTAGGGGTATTAGGAAAAGCAGGGATACTTTATATGATTTATATGATAGGAGATCCTATACATTAGATCAAAATTTTCATAACTATGTTAGAAATTATTCAAAAACATTAAAAAAAGTTTGCCTTATGGCAAAATCTAATTTTATTAGCTCCAAACTAAAACAGTCTAAAAATAAATCTAAGTGTGTATGAACAATAATAAATAATGAAACTGGTAAAAACATACATAAGCAAAATGATATTTTCATCAGACAAAATGGAGTATTGATATCTGAGAAAAATAAAGTTGCTAGCTTATTTGAAAAGTTTTTTGCTGATATACCTTTTAAAGTCACGAATAGTATTAAGTCGTCATCTAGTATGGCTAAGGAACTATTAAACCGTTATGTTAAAATACCAAATTTTACAGAATTTAATTTTATACATGTCTCAAATGAGGATATTATAAAACACTTCAAAATGTTAAATAAAAAGAAAACGGAAGATTTATGGGGATTATCCGTAAAAGCAATAGAACCTATTATTTACACCATTGGGCCTATCTTAGCCGACATTTATAATAGTTGTGTGGATAACGGTGTCTTCCCAGACTTTATGAAGCACAGTAAAATAGCCCCTATATTCAAATCGGGATGTAAAACAGACCCTACTAACTATCGACCCATTTCCGTATTACCCGCGCTTAGCAAAATATTTGAAAAAATAATGCTAAGTCAGCTATTAAGATATTTTAATATCAACAAATTATTACACGATCGTCAATATGGGTTTACAAAAGGTAGAAATACAACAGATGCTGGTACTGGATTGATTGAGGAAATATTTAGTTCTTGGGAAAAGTCTCAGGATCTCATTGGTGTCTTTTGCGATCTGTCTAAAGCATTTGATTGTGTAGATCATCAAACTCTATTGGGTAAGCTGGAATTCTATGGAGTTCGCGGAGTAGAGTTAAACCTTGTGGAGTCCTATCTCTCTAATAGAACGCAATATGTTAACATTAATGGTAGTGTATCTAAAGGATCTCTTGTGAATATGGGAGTCCCCCAGGGATCAATTTTAGGGCCTTTCCTGTGTCTGGTATATATCAATGACCTTCCGCATATGGTACAAGAAACAGCGCAGATAGTGCTGTTTGCTGATGACACGTCCCTGTTGTTTAAAGTTGATAGAAAAGACAACATATTGTCAGCAGCAAACAATACTCTGTCTATGGTCTCTGAATGGTTCACAGCAAATAATTTGGTTTTAAATACTAAGAAGACCAAGTGCCTGAAATTTTCTTTGCCAAACGTTCGGGTAATTAACTTTTCACTGAAGTTAGGCGATACTGAACTGGAATTTGTTGACTCCACTGTATTTTTGGGAATCACAGTCGACTCCAAACTGCAATGGAGAGCTCATATAAACGCGTTATCTAATAGATTGAGCTCAGCAGCATATGCAGTCAGAAAGATCAGACTATTAACTGATGTGGCAACAGCCAGGTTAGTGTACTTTGCCTATTTCCATAGTATTATGACTTATGGTCTTATTATCTGGGGCTCAGCGGCAGACATAGAAACCATATTTATCTTGCAGAAAAGAGCTATTAGAGCAATTTACGGCATGAAGACCCGGGAATCCCTTCGAGAAATCTTTCCAGAAATTGATATAATGACCCTGCCCTCCCAATACATATTTGAGAACTTATTATATGTTAAGAAAAATTATAATATGTTTAATAAAAATGCAGATAGGCATACCCGAAACTTAAGAAATATAAACAAAATTGACATACCAAGATTCAGATTACAAAAAACTAATAAATGTTTTCTTATAAACTTATTAGGTTAGGCTATTTAATAAGTTACCAAAATCAATTATAGAACTAAATGATATAAAATTTAAAAATTGTATAAAGCAAACTTTAATAGCCAAGGCGTATTACAAAGTTAATGATTATATTAATGACAGAGATGTCTGGAATCAGTCCTCTCTGCGTCTGGAATCTCTAAACTAATAGTAACTGTCATATTGTAATAATTCATAATACTTACTATTATAGGTATATATATATATATATATTTATACTACAATAGGTATTTTTTTATATATTTTTGAATGAGGTAATAACTTGTTATTACTATAACCTTTTATCATTATTTTAATTTTAAATATTTACTATTTTCTACAAGGTAATAATTAGTTATTACTTAACATTTATGTTAATTTGTCTTATTTATTTTAAGTTATTTTGTTAACAGAGTTATAGAATGCATTTCCATGTTTTTTTTTTAACTAGTTGATGTTTGCGCAGGCCTTGGATTCAGCTATGTATTTGGCCCTGCAATGTAGTAGTATACGTATCCAGCGGATTTCCTCTCCTTTGAAGGTCATTGCAGTGGTGGCGCGTGTGCCGGGTTCTGGTCTGCACCCTAAGGGCCTGGTTGAGCAGAAGGATGGCTGACACATACGTTACGTCCGTGATCGAGTGCTGCTGTGGGGGCCTTGGATCTCCGCTGGGCACGCACGATTGATTGTTATCATATAAGAAGCGGAGATCCCGAAAAATCTTCTGCTGATAGACCGGCGCTGGCATCAAAAAAATGTTGTGTTCTGTAATTCTGTACTTTCAATATTGTAAGATAGTATATCTGCCTTGGGGTGTTCTACGCGTGCTCTTCAGTAGGATGAGAGTATATACCACATGCTATAAGCATAGGTATAAGTCAATAACCATGCAGGACCATGCTCCTCCGATGATACGGTACATGTGGAACATCAGAGTTTTTTACTTGCTGGTACCTTTTTCTCCAGGGTGTCTCTGAGGCGATCGACTTGTGATCAGCGTTTGCGCCCTAAAAGATACCTTTCATCTATCTACTTGTAGGTATATTTTGATTACCTATACTAAAGTATGTATATTTGGGGCGTAGCTATGGTCTGTTGGTCGCCTTGGTGGCACTTTTGCAGGGCAGTCAACGATTGACAGGTCAATGGAACCAGCTAACCACCTAGTCTTAAACTGGTTGGTTATGTAGTGTGTGTTCGGTTGGGTTGTTTTTTTTTTTTTTTTTTCCCGCAAGGACAATAGTTTACGATTTGTTTATTTTGTATTATATTTTCAACATTTGTCTGTGGGAGGACTGGCGACCTGGCCAAGTACACACAGGACCTTATATATACTTTTTTTTTTTTTTTACTTTTCATAAATGCCTGTAAAGGTTTACATGAAATAAATATTTTTGACTTTGACTTTTTTGACTTTGTCTGTGGTTCATACATGAAGCATCCACTTACCTGGACGGGAAGACGCCCCAGTTTAACGTAGAGGTCTTTGGCTTCTTTTGCACCCAAATTCCTCAGATCATTTGGCGAAGAGCCACCCTGGAAATTAAAAAATCAGATTGTACGGTTCTTCTTTACTGTAAAGCGCCCCAGTCTTAACTTCGTAGATCTACAATTTCAATGTATGGTTAGGATAAGAATAAAGATTATAGGAAATACCTAAGTGACATTAATTTGAACATTTTCTGATAAATTTTGAAACGGCTTTTCCGAGATGTAATATACACAAATACATAACATATGTAGTGAATATACCTAATACCATACCCATACCTAAAAAAAGTATTTTTGAGACTTTTTTTGAAAGGTCATGGTCTTTCTAGGCTTTTGGTTTTTCAAAGTGCCAGAATTTTATAGTATTATCGACCACAGATCGGAATACAATTATAATAAAAATTCTCTTTTTCTGAATATAATGGATGTCCTGTGTGTACATACCATCCAGCAGTACAGCACGGACTGGTCACCGGTGGGCGCGTGGTACGTGTAGAGCGCTAGGAACACGTCGCGATCGTAGAACACGGCCGCCTGCGCGTGCGCCGCCTCCGCCGGGGGAGCGCCGGGCCGCACGCGCCATACCCGCAGCGCGCCAGAACCGTCGTCCGGGAGCTGGGTCTAGAAACCCATGGGAATCATTGATACCCAACTCAATTTGACTTATAAGAAAGAACAGAAGTTAGAGATTCCTAAAAGAGATAAGTTCCAAGGTAACAATTTAAAGAGAGAGAGAAGTTCCTTTGGTTGAGAGGTTCTTAGAGGTCAAGTTTCACCTCCCATTTTTCTCACTGACAATGTTCTGACAATGTTAGAGTATTATCTTTAAATGTTAATTTTTTGTTATACCTCAGCAGCAAGCCACGCATTAGCAGCCAAGCTGACAGCGTCGAGTCTGGTGGTCGCAGACCTGGCCACCCTCAGATGAACATCTCGTCTAGCGTCGGCCCAGCGCCAGTCGTGGAAGAGCGCGGCGAACTCCAGCGGCTCCCGTCCGGCTGGCGCGGCGCACACGGCTCCCGGATGACGCCGCGCACGGGCCAAGCCACGGGCCGCAGCCAATGCCCCCCGGGCCGACGTGGGGTTGGAATTTGATCCAATCCAAGCCCAGACACCACGACAACCCGCGTCTATAATAAAGACGCCCTGAAATGTGCAAACAAAAATGTTCAATATTGGCCACTATAATATGAAATAATGGTGCACACGCTCATTAATCTGAATTCACGTTTAGGTATTTTGTGTTGTGAAACTTCAGAGGTCGTCCTATAGGTACTGTTCAGTTAGACCCGGCCATTTTTCCTTGTTGCATCATCATCGCAACGTCAGCTCGGTTGTCGAGCGCGATTCAGCGCGCTTCACGGCAACAAGCAGACCGGCAGGCTTATTATGTGCCTTGCAGAAGCAACGCGACAGGCGTAAATTGCACAATAATCGCTGTCAAACATCATGTTTGTATTATGTAATACTTAGCAATAACAACGCGACAGCCGGGTGCATTCAAATAATAAGTGAGAAAATAAACAAGATAATTTCTATCAAACGTATTTCATTAACAAACACTCACGCTGACCCTACATATTATCCTTCGAGCATCAGAATCAGAAAATTGGAGATCTTCAGTTCAAGTGAAAACACTGAGTAAAACGTATAACTAAAATATTGTGTGCTAACTACTAATACGTCGGTACAAATAGTAATAAAACTCACATCATCAGCCAAGTCTTCCTTATAGAGCGGCGCGCGCTTGATCTCCTCGAGCCTGGCGGCCGGCCTCGCGGGCACCACGCCCGTGCGCGGCGACTGGGACGCGCGATAGAGCCGCGCGGGCCGGGGTGGCGCGGCTACGGGCGCGGCGGGCCGCACAGCGCGGGACCGCAGCTCTAGCAGGTCATCTAGCAGAGTGCGGTCCGCCGCCGGCAGCGTCTGCTCGTACCCGTCGTGGGCGATGGCGATGCGGCGAGCCGTTATGCCCTTGTCTGCTCCTCGAGCCATGCGATATGCTATCTGCGGATAATTTTTTTTTTGGTCAGGTTGTTAATGTAAAATTTAGTCAGTTGAGTAAAATTAACTAATAAATATATAATAATAATAAACAAAGTTATTCTGTAAATATCTAATAATTAATAAAAATAATATAATTATATTTAAGTATATTATGAATAATAATATTAAATAAAAGATTTTACAAAATGATTTTAGGAATATGATAAATACTATGGCAGTGACGAGCTTGTCACTTGTGCGGTGTAGACTCAGAATAATAACATCAGCTGCAAAGAGATGGGCCTTTCGCTGGGTACTTTAAGGCATCTAATCGATCTCTGGCGCCGATATTACTATTATAGTAAGAAAGTAACTACATACTCGTATGTAAAGTAAAGCAGTACCTTAGCCCCAAAGATCTTCTCCACTAGGTTAGCAGCACGCCCGAGCCACAGCACGACTAGAGAAGACGCGTCCAGAACAAACACTCCGTCCGCTGCCAGCTGCGACCACGACACAGCATCCAACTGCTGCATGAGCGGACGTCGGCCTCGCACGCGAAACAGACGCGCTGACCCGGTAGCTGCGCCGCTTCGGACAATCCTGTACCCCGTGTAATAAATAAACATATTCATATCATCACGGTTGCCTTACGGCGCCCGAGACCGCCGAGACGGCCCCAGGGTACCCAGCGAAGGGCTTTTAATCCCACCTCGTCGTAGCCGATGGTATGAGTCTACACCGAACAAGTGGCTAGCTCGTCGCGATGTTTTGAATAGACTCAATAACCCATCTATAAACAGTTTCACAAATTGATATTGTTGTTGCGGATAGTTTTTAGTTTATGGTTTTTTATATTTTATTTTTACACTGGCTGAATACATATTTAACTTCAGAACCTATCTACCTACTTGTTATTGAAATATGTGTTCAGACAAGTGTCATTGTAAATGTCGTACCGAGTGTATGTAAAAAATATAAGTTAATTATTGAATATTATCCTTTTGTGCTTTTATTTGGTTCAATCTGCAAAACACGCATATGTCAACCGTAACCGTTACAATTGTGAAACCGAGACCGACAGCTTAACATGTTCTCCGAGGCACTATAGTGTTTGTTGTGTTGTCAAACAAATGTACATTTTTTTAAAAATTAATAACTCATTGGTACACTCCGGGATTCGAACCAGGGTCTAAGTGTTTTTAAGTCCAACTCGGTCACCACGTATATTAATAAATAAACATTTTTATGAATTAATATCATATATATATATATATTGTATATATATATATATTATATAATATATGCATTGAAGTTTGGTCAACAACTTGGTAAATTATTAATTAATGCATCTGAAAACCATCGCGCTAGGTCCCATTTCTTCCAACGAATATCACAGGAAATTCAAAGGGGCAATGCGTTAAGTATTTTAAACGTATGCGCAACTAGTGGTACTATGTATTAACACTAATACATTTTTTTAGGACAAATTACACATATTGCTCTGGCCACAAACTAAGCTCTGGGCTTGTACTATGTGTACCAGAAGCAACAACGATATAATACACATTATATTTTACAAACACCCAGACCATGACAAACTGTACAGAAAAAACGTACTTATATTCTTTGCCATGGGTGGGAATCGAACCCACGACCTCCGGATACAACGCCAAAGGCGCAACCACTAGTCTACGGAGGCTGTCAACATAGTACCACTAGTTGAAGAACAGCATTAAAACCGATTTGCTTTATCCATTACGTCAGAAAATAATAATAACATGAAGGACATTACACACATATTGCCCTGGTCACAATTTACACATGAACTATGTCTGTCAGAAACAACTATACTATAGTTTGTCAATGACTGGGTTGTAAATAATATATAATAAGTTTGTATATTATATTTTATAAACACCAAGACATTGACAAACTGTTAAAAAAACACACTAATATTTTTCTGCCACGGATGGGAATCGAACCCACGACCACCGGATACAACAACAAAGGCGCACCGGAGGTGGTCAATAAATTAACTATTCAATTATTACCTGATGCCATCCCTAAAATAGGAATAGAAACGCGGCGTCTCCTTAGCGGCCGGTTCGCGGTGTAAAACAGCGGGTGCAGGCAGCAAGCTGGCCAGCTGTCCCGCCCGCCGCAAAGCTAGCGCGGCCAGCACGCCAGCTCGGTCCCCCGACCATGCGTGGATGTGACGCTCGCCATAATCACCGCCATTGTTGCTCTCTTTTATTTCACGGCGCTATAATATTTATATTATACACTTATTATTTTTATTATCTGGTGGAGATTCTGTATAAATAAATGAAATCATAAAACATTATAAATTATATCTGTGGGAGTTTTCTAACTATTTGCGTTTGAGTTAACTAAAATATTGTATGGGAAATAGCGCCCCAAGCGGAAAATTTGAGAACTAAAAATGCGAGCGTGTGTTCTAAATGAATACAATGAAAATTATGCTATTTGGGAACCACAAATGAGACCATTATCAAATACCACCGTTAATACATAAGCAAAAACCGTTAAATGACTTAGTCATGTTTCAGTTTTAGTATGTGCGTTCACCGGACTTCAAGACACCACTGCATCGATTTATTGTCGAGGTGGTAGTCTTATTTCAGTGTGCGGTTATGGAACGGGCGCTTAAATTGACGATAAGGTAGCAAGGTTATTAATATACCCAGACTCGTACTGCAAATTCGTCTTTGTCACCAATTTCGTAATCGCATCATTTATCTGACATAATGGGTGCGATCAATGTTGTTAAATAACAATTATTGATCCATCCCGTACGTGGACTTTGTAGGTCTGCTCACCAACAGGTAGATACAAAGTCACATGGCGTGATGACCTAATATGGTGTACTTACAATTACATCAGGGCCAGCTGGCTGCCCTACCAATGATGCGGAGTACACTAAGTACGCCTCGCCGTCGTAGAACGTGCCGTAGTGAGTCCGCGGCAGCAATTCTGTACTCGATTCCTAAAAAAGATTGTAGAACGTTTGTATAAGATACCTTACTTCTTAAGGTTTAGTTGTTTTCTGGAGCAATTAGTCTAATTAAAATTATAATCTAATAATTTTCTGTGAATAAGTCCCTCAATTCAGGGATCGAAATATCTGGAAAATCTATACGAAATTGCGTGATTCCGAAATGCATGCCTCTCCATTCATAAAGCTATTAAGCGGTTTACATTAAAATAGTATTTGGAAATTCAATTAGAATTTGGTACTTCGAGCCAGATATAAGTATTCCTAAGAAATTTATAAAACATCCAAAGCTACCTCTAATCTTTTTTCAAAAGCCATCCCCATTGAAAACAACAACATTATGTTTTATTAAAACAAAGTAACAAAAACAAATAAGTATAGGTATTGAAAATATGGCATTAAAAATCTTTAATTATAAAAAAAAAAACTACTACACGGACAACACGTTTTGCTCGCTCAAAGCAAGCAGCAGATTAATTAACAAAACAAATAGAAATCGGTACAATGCGCACGCGCAGGTAATGAAGATTCATGTTGTACTATAGAAGCACCGGTGCCCGACGAGTGAATGCGTTAATTATCATCTTTGTTTTGGTAAAAGTTTTGGGAGTTGTTGAAGCAAATACTAATAAAACTAATTAATAAGTTTTATATTGTAATGGCCTTATTCATAAAAAGTTATTGAAGCCTTGAAGAACACTTTAGTTATAGAAGGTTTTCTCTCTTTTACACATAATCATTTTTGTTGCTAATAAAAAGAGGCAAAACATTCCATAACTAAAGTGTTCTTCAAGGACTCAATAAGTTTTTATGAATAAGGCCATAATAAGTCTATACAATATATGACTTGACCACCTATAGATAGATAGATTCTGGCAAATAAATGATTTATCATTCTTACTTTTTTCATTTACTTATATAAAACTGTTTATGAAGTAAAATACCTACAGAATAGTTACTCGCCTATTTATAAAATATTTCTCTTCTAGCGAACTAAAAATGCAACGTAACAGATGTACTAATATCGTAATATAGAATTTGGAAGGTTGTACTTTGGGTCAATATAAATCTTTACTGATCAAATGATACCAACAGATAGGGATCAACCAATAGGATTGCTTAATTTTTCAAATAAACCTCTCTTATTGGTTGAACCCATCGATAGTTACTAGCGACTATAGTAGAAACTGTTTGCAAAAACTTGTCATGAGCTAGAGTTACAAAGTAACGTAAATTCATTATTACAAGCTTATCGTGAAAGAAGATGAGACAAAGAAGCAGGCAATTTAGAAATAAATTCTATGAGATTATCAGCAAAAAAAAATGCATTTATTCATCCGATTAAGCGTTGAAGTAATCAAGCATAGTGAATTAGCAATTACTGTGGTATTCGAGTTCTTCCGACGCTTTATCTTCACATTTTGGTCACGATACTTTGCTTATTTCTATTATTTTTATTGAAGTTGGTAAGCACAAAGTCCATGAATTGGGTGAATCAATAAAATGTTGTCTAACATCACTGATCGCTTCCATTATGCCGGCTAAATGATGCGGTAATGAAAAGAGCAGCGTCAAAGCCGAATTTGCATACGAGTCCAGTTTCTTTAAATTTCCGCTGTGTTATCATTAAATCAACTGTCCGTTTCGTAACCGCACCATGAAAGGAGACTATTAACGCAGCATGAAATTGACGACAGATGCAGAAACCGCATTTGACCTAGTCATAAGGTACCAGAGGGTAATAAGGGCCGAAGTATAATAAGGCCCATTTGAAATAGTTCGATTTGCGTTGGTGTTGGTATATTATTGAATATTAGAAGAAACAAAATACATGGAAGCCTAAAGCTAAGACCAATCCAGTATAATCCATATCCTTAGTATTTCTTATTACAAAAATATATTTAAAAAAGCGCGGATAATAAGGCCCACATGCAGCGCATAATAAGGCCCGGTTTTTGTTAAAAGGTAATTTGGCTTAAAATTACTGTTCCTACAAATATTATAAACCTAATATAAGTATAAATTGATAAGTGTATACATTTAAATGCATTCAATAAAATATTTAATATCGTTTCATGATTATTCGAAAAGATTTAAAAGAGCTTGGGCCTTAATAAACAACCCGGCCTTCAATAGACTATCTAGTACCACTATTTTGTTTCTGATATTATATTAATTACGGTGTATGAAACTAATATATATTTCTAAATGCATCTTTAAAGTCTCAAAGAGCAACACTTGCCTGCTTTATAAAATAATTATTTTTAATAAAAAAAGATTTAAAGCGATTTAAAATAAGGTGGCCCTTATTCCCCTCTGGTACCTTATATGATTTATTTAGTCTGTGGGTTCACCGCTTATCAGAGAGACCACGGCTTCGATTTATTGTTGAGGCGGTTTCAGGGTGTGGTTTCAAAACGGGAGGTTGGCGTTAAAGCAGCGACAATATATTAAAATAGATGTCTTTGTCGTCGCCCATTCCGTAACCTCTACATTTAGCCAGTATAGTGGAAGCGATCGCCGTGCTCCAATAAAAAAAAGTTCGCTGACCTTAAACATCCAATACCTACAAAAACAAAACTGTAAGTAAATATACCTACTGTAAAACGTCTGGCAACGAAAAAAGTGCTGCACCAATTACGAGCATCACGACCAGTTATATAATGTCGTGGTAAGTCTAGTTACTTTAGTGGAGGTCATTTGAACAGCTTTGTATTGTAATAAAGCCTTAATCAAATCGTGACTGCGCAGGCGCACACTTTACTGTTATATCTATAGTTACAACGGATCTGTCAAATTTGAGATCTATAAGATTTATGACGCAGAACAGTAAGAAATATTTCTTATCCGTTTTGTTTTGTTGGAGCATGGCATGTGACTTTGTATCTACCTGGTGGTGAGCAAACCTACAAAGTCCATGAATGGGTTCAATCAATAATTGTTCTTAAACAACATTGATTGCTCCCACTATGACTAAATGATGCGATTACGAAATGGGCGCATCAAAGACGAATTGCATTACAAGTATATTTTAATATATTCGTGATATTCGTGCCTTATTGTCAATTCAACCACCCATTTCGTAACCGAACCCTAAAAGGAGACTAATACCTAGATAAGAAATCGATGCAGTAATCTCCCGAATACTATGTGTACCAGAAACAACGATATTATACATATTATATTTTATAAACACCCAGACCATGACAAACTGTACAGAAAACGTACTAATATTTTTTGCCATGAGTGGGAATAAAACCCACGACCTCAGGATAAAATACCAAGGGCGCAACCACTAGTCCACAGAGGCGGTCAAACATAAATTATTATAAATTATTTGCATATATTGGTAAAGTGTAAGCAAACGTGGTGGCCGAGTTGGTTAGACCTTGGACTTAAAAACACTTAGGTCCCTGGTTCGAATCCCGGTGTGTACCAATGAGTTTTTAATCTAAAAATTTATGTACATTTGTTTGACAACACCACTATAGTGCCTCGGAGAGCACGTTAGGCTGTCGGTCCCGGTTTCACTATACCAACTTGTGAAACTGTTTATAGATGGGTTATTGAGTCTATTCAAAACATCGCGACGAGCTAGCCACTTGTTCGGTGTAGACTCATACCATCGGCTACGACGAGGTGGGATTAAAAACCCCTCCGCTGGGTACCCTGGGGCCGTCTAGGCGGTCTCGGGCGCCGTAAGGCACCCGTGATGATATATATATGTAAACAAACGGTATTGCGGCATAACGATCGTTGCATAGCTATGCAACTGGCTTCATCCATGCATCTCATGAATCTGTACAATCCGCGACTCATTCCAAGCAAAAGTAACAGGACTTTCTCTCGCTCGATGTGGCAGTAATTTGTTTAATACTATGCTGTATAAATCATTTCACATATTTCAATGCTTAGCTTATTAACGGCTCTACGCTTATAATTTAAACTGGTTTGCAAAGATTCTTAATTGATTTCATATTAGGCCTAACGTTGATTTTTTTGTGAATTTCGTTTAAACGTTCGGCAGTATATTAATTAAATAGTATCTAAAGGAAAAAGACGAAGTTTTGACAACACACTATTTCTATCACAAAGAAAACAGTAATATTTTACCTACAGAACGAACAAAACATACCAAAGCACAAGAAGCTAAAAAAAAAGTGTAACCGTGAACAACGATACTAAAAAATATTATTTTTACAAAATTTTAATAAAAGATTGGCAGGATATAAAAATATCTTATTTGGATGAAACCCTTACAGCATGGTCACTGGCTTGCCCGAATGGAAATGTCCCGATGGAACGTCACAAACAAAAACATTGTTTGATTTTTACAAACATCCAGACCATGAAAAACTGTATAACAGAAAAACGTACTAATATTTTTTGTCATATGTGCGAAACAAACCCATGACCCCCGAATATAGCGCCACGGCGGCGCTACCACTAGGCCACGGAGGCGCATGTCACATGTGAGTCACAATGAAATAGAGATGAAAGTAAGTTCTATAATATTTACATTGACTGCAACATTTTTACATTCGGTATATTTTAAAACAAAAGTTATTGCACTTAAGAATGTAAAAAAAAGATAAATGATATAATAGATACCGTAAGCATAATAAATTATACAAACATATATCATATTAATGGTACAAGAGAGAGTGCAGAACAGAACTGTGTAGTCATGCAGGATTCATCTTATTGATGAATTACGAATTATATTAATATAATAGAGACCGCTAAAATTTATGTAGTAGTTTAGAAAGTAATAGGACCTATTTTCATAACAGCTAAGGAAATATTGCATAATAGAATTCTGTGTAGAAGATAATCATTTAGACGGCATAGTGGAAGCTATCACTATTGTTTAAGAACAATTATTGATTGATCCCATTCATGGACTTTGTAGGTCTGATCTCCACCAGGTAGATACAGTAGTCACATGTCGTGCTCCAAAAAAAAAATTGCAAGTAAGGAAAATAAAACCAAAGAAATTCTGGCTGTGAAGGATATATGCAGTGTGACCCTCAAACACCGAATTCAAAATAGTGTGTTGAAAGAAAGAAGTAGAGCGGATTCACATGGCGATGTTTTATAAAGGGGTATGTTAAGGAGGTTTAACGAATGAAAGAATAATAAGGCCCGGTTTCTTGATGGATAGTCATCTCGACTAATTGTTAAATAAAAACACAGAATGTTAGTGTGGCCTTAAAAAACAAAATAAAAACACAGAATGTTAGTGAATTTCGTGGCCGACCAAAGCGAAAACTAAGGAGCTAAAAACTCGCGACTAATTTTACTCTAAAATAGACTAATTAGAATAATGTACATGTGTGTATAAAAGGTAAAAATCAATGACAAATTTCGTGAGGGTCGTGGGTTCGATTCCCACCCATCAGGAAATTTTACAATTAAAAAAAAACAATATTCAGGGTGAATTTAAAAGGTTGTACTTTGGGCTAATATTAGGCTATTATATACTGATCAAATCGAACCATTTTTCCCATGGAACTATGTGACGCAATTGAAAAAAATATTTTGGCTTCCCCATACAAATCCGTCATGTTAACATTACTAGTTGTTATGGAGAAGGAATTTTTATTTCATTTGCGACACATGGTTTCATGGGAAATGTTGTTCGATTTGATTAGTAGAACCACATATATAGACAGCCTCCGTAGACTAGTGGTTGCGCCTTTGGCGTTGTACCTGGAGGTCGTGGGTTCGATTCCCACCCATGGCAATAAAAAATATTAGTACGTTTTTTCTGTACAATTTGTCATGGTCTGGGTGTTTATAAAAATATAATATGTAATTATATCACTGTTTCTGGTACACATAGTACAAGCCTAGAGCTTTATTTGTGGCCAGAGCAATTTTTTTTTTTAATTTTTTTATAAGAGCTCAGCATGTGACATTGCATCCATCTGATGTTAATATGTGTAAATTGTAAAAAAAAAAAAAAAATTACTCGAAGCGAAAGCTTTCAAAGTCACCACGTATGAGTATATCAAAACATACCCGCTAAGTGTCAGCTTTCGATTTTTAAACCAACCAGTCACTAGTCTAATATATCTCTAGTAATCGTTCTAACTATAGTAATTTTTAAACCTGTGGACAACATTGTAAGCGGCTATAATTTGGCTAACTATAGGTTACTTGTGAACTTATTGCAATAGCATTGATGAGAAAGAAACGAATGACCTTTCACAGTTCACACATCCGGTGAGAGCTTTTTGGGAAAAAAATGTGTTAATTTCAAAGTTCACACGATGAATATAATGCCCTTATCGCATGATGCTATCTTACTTGAGGCGTTTGTCACAAATTCGGGGCAGCGGTAAATTCTTAATTAAGTTATTATTAGGTAAGTATCTACTTATAATTTATTTAAATATTTTTTTATTGTAGTACTTATAAATTATGAGTTTATTTATGTAAATGACATATTTCTCTGATAGACTAATGCCCATTTCACCAACGATCCCTAACTCTAAAGGAGCCCCCAAATAAGAATTTTGACATATTTGCTATGAAACAACTGTCATTAATTGTCCCTTAACTTTGTTGGTCAGTCATAAGAACCAGGTTATCTTTTCCATACTAACAAGGATACCGGCCGCAAATAAAATACCACTTTTACAACAGATATACCAGTATATCCCAGAAGTGTATGCAAACAATTTCCGAAATATAGAGAATTTACACAATCTTACCCCTTCAAAAAACCGCGAAATACTTGCTCTCGCAAATAATATCAAATTTTTCTTAGATACCGTACATGTTGATTAAACCAACCCACCACCACCTCCGTAGACTAGTGGTTGCGCGTTTGGCGTTGTATCCGGAGGATCATGAGGAACATGAATTTGCATTACGAGTCTACTTTAGTAGCTTCTATGTTTTATCGTCAAATTAACTGCCAACTTCGTAACCGCACCCTAAAAGGAGACTACCACCCTTTCAGCCCAATACCATAATTTCATTAATATCATGTTTTTTTTTTCTTTATTTACCCTTAAAATGCAGCTTTCCTTGGGCCGCAAAAGTACGTATTCTAGACATTCTAAAAGTTTATTAAAAAAAAAATAAAGTAAGATGTAGAGAAAACTTAACATTGAGATCTGGCGAATATGGGTTCAACCAAATGTTCGGTCCAAAATGTACCGAACCAAATATTCGGCAAATTATTCGGTCTGATATTTCGTTTGTTTCAAAATACTTTTAATGTTCAAGAAATCAATAAAATATTACAAATAAGTAAATATATTTAAGTGGACGCGTGAAAGGCTAGGATGATGACCTCGATCAATTATTAGAGATCATGAAACGGATTTTTTAATATTACTGTATAATATATATTATATATATACACCTGGTCACAAACTAAGCTCTAGACATCTACTATGTTTACCAGAAACTATGATACTATTACCATATTATATTTTATAAACACCAAGACCATGACAAACGGCCCTAAAAAACTTTTTTTTTTCCATGGTTGGGAATCGAATTCACGACCTCCGGATAGGTACAACGCCAAAGGCGCAACCACATGTCTACGGAGCGGAGGCGGCAGCGAGCATAAATGCAAATTCACTTGATCCATGTCGCCGCCCATTTCTTAATCATTTAGCCGGCATAGTAGGAGCGATTAATGTTGTATTGATAAACAAACAACAATGTATTGATATATTTAGTTCACTTAGCATAGGTAGATACAAAGTCACATGTCGTGCTCAAATAACAGCATTTTAATGACTCACTTAAATAAAATAAATATATAATCATTTAAAAACAGCCTTACAAAATTAGTAGAGATGAAAAGGACATGGGTATTTCGGTAAGAGAGGTGAACATGTCGTGCTCAAATAAAAACATTTTAATGACCTACTTAAATTACTACTTATATTAAATAAATAATTTAAAAACAGCCTTACAAAATTAGTAGAGATAAAAAGGACATGGGTATTTCGGTAAGAGAGGTGAACATGTCGTGCTCAAATAAAAACATTTTAATGACCTACTTAAATTACTACTTATATTAAATAAATAATTTAAAAACAGCCTTACAAAATTAGTAGAGATAAAAAGGACATGGGTATTTCGGTAAGAGAGGTGAACATGTCGTGCTCAAATAAAAACATTTTAATGACCTACTTAACTTATATTAAATAAATAATTTAAAAACAGCCTTACAAAATTAGTAGAGATAAAAAGGACATGGGTATTTCGGTAAGAGAGGTGAACATGTCGTGCTCAAATAAAAACATTTTAATGACCTACTTAAATTACTACTTATATTAAATAAATAATTTAAAAACAGCCTTACAAAATTAGTAGAGATAAAAAAGACATGGGTATTTCGGTAAGAGAGGTGAACATGTCGTGCTCAAATAAAAACATTTTAATGACCTACTTAAATTACTACTTATATTAAATAAATAATTTAAAAACAGCCTTACAAAATTAGTAGAGATAAAAAGGACATGGGTATTTCGGTAAGAGAGGTGAACATGTCGTGCTCAAATAAAAACATTTTAATGACCTACTTAAATTACTATTTATATTAAATAAATAATTTAAAAACAGCCTTACAAAATTAGTAGAGATAAAAAGGACATGGGTAAGAGATAAAGCAAAAGCAGTAAAAGCTACTACTACCTTTCCCTTTAGATTAATAAATCCACATATCATAGACAACAAACGAAACTAGACTTTTATACCCTAAAACTTTTATACCTTAAAGAAAACTATATCCGTGAATAATCGATATTGTAACTATTACTTGCACGTTACGATTGACGGCATAACAGATATTTCTACGATAATGAGTATAACAATGATTTTGTTGACCATACCATGCGTACCTGTACTGTATGCCTTTGTACCAAGGTCCAAAGCTAGCAAATGACTAACTTAATCTGCTTTCAACTGTACATCATAAAGCATGTTTTATGGCATCTTATCACGATGCTGCGCACTGTACCTAGGGTTGCCAAGCTCTTGTTTTTCCGAAAGGTTCCTGGAAAAGCTCTTAGCTATAAAAATATAAGTGAATATTTTCCGGAATTAAGCTACAGCTCTGGGAAAACTTTATATCTTGCATGAGTAAATAATTGCAGTTGTAGTAGACGCAAATATCCGAACTCTGCCTTTGTATTTTATTAAGTAGGGTTTAAAAGTAGCGTCTGGTCAAACATTTCCCATACATTCACGACCTTTTGGTCCTAACTGTTACTCCCCCTAAACATACATAGATTTTTATAGACGACATAAATATGATATACGTGGTGGCCGAGTTGGTTAGACCTTGGACTTAAAAACACTTAGGTCCCTGGTTCGAATCCCGGTGTGTACCAATGAGTTTTTAATAAAAAAAAATATGTACATTTGTTTGACAACACCACTATAGTGCCTCGGAGAGCACGTTAAGCTGTCGGTCCCGGTTTCGTTATACCAACTTGTAAAACTGTTTATAGATGAGTTATTGAGTCTGTTCAAAACATCGCGACGAACTAGCCACTTGTTCGGTGTAGACTCATACCATCGGCTACGACGAGGTGGGATTAAAACCCTTCCGCTGGGTACCCTGGGGCTGTCTAGGCGGTCTAGGGCGCCGTAAGGCACCCGTGATGATATGTATGTATAAATATGACCTATATCTAGGCTCGTACGTTTTCCGTTTTTTAAAGTTTGGTATAGGAAAAAATTATCAACCCCTGAAATTCGAAAATAATCGCGAAAAAATCCCCTACATTAAAATAAATCCTATAAAATAACAAGACAGAAAATTAAAAGATGGAAAAAGTCATCGTTTATTTTCCCTTTAATAAATTGAGCCATTTTCAAATCCATTAAAATTTGGGGTAAAAAAAGTTTTGGCCCGAAAGCCGTTTTAGGTATAATATAATAGGTATAATTTCATATGTGCTCTTTCTCTTATTGAGGGTCGGGAGTAAAGTTTACATAAATGTATGGTAGTGTTACCGACTCACCGTCATGCGCGGGGAGAGTTAATACTTTGCAGTTGAATCAGCATGAGCATCGAAGAGCCTCATCAGACACTCCTCTTAATTAAGGTTCAAAAATAGTAAGTAATGTTATGCAGTTTTTCTTTCAACTTACCTTTGAGAGAGTGAGGTGCATGAAAAAGAGTATGTTTGTCTGTTTAAGGACGTTTCATCTAAACTATTGAACTAATTTTGATGAAATTTGGTAGGAAGGTAAATTTAATCCTAGGCCTCAACATATGGATTCCCTAAAAAGGTATTAGATAATAAAGATTTATTCTGTTTTAAAATTCTCTTAGAAAAAGTTTGTCTGCATATTATTTTAGTTTTTTATTATTAAAAAAACTATAATAGGAGTATTACTACAGGAATATTTTTTACCTTGTTAAACTTTAATTTCATGAGATAGGTCTTGAAATTTGTACGTAGATATTATGAATCATATAATTATGGCGTATGAAGCCGCGGTAATAAACTAGTATGCCCTGGTTAGATGCTTGGTAAGTATATAATAATATTAAGTTTTTTTAAATATTGATGATAAAATATTATGAAAGGAGAATACAACTTTGATAGGACCATTTTCAGGATATCACAGCCGATTACCGATATGTATGATATCTCTACATTATTAATAAGCAGCTAAATCAAATGTAGAGTTAAGCTGTCAATAAATTTACCTTACAAATTAACTATCTGGGACCACAATTCAATAAGTAACAGGCTTCGATAAAACAGGGTACATATAAATAGGTGGTCTAGAAGTCCAACATGCAATTATTAATAAATAATACACAACTTTAAATTAAAAATATCTCTACTTTTTTTTAGCCAAGAAATCTCATAAATTTTTACGTTGGCCTTTAAATAATCTCCCCCATTGTTGCCAACGGAGTTGGCAACCCTGACTCCTCCGCAAGATGTTACTTATATATAACGCTTGGCCACTCCATCGTACTCCAATAAACACACTGATCATAGCCATTTCTTTGCCTTTGGCGGGTAATTACCGCAATGATTGCCCACAAGTCGTCTATCCATTGCTGCATCTCCTCACTGGATGTTGTTTGTTGTTTATAGAATAGCATTTTGGTTGTTGTGCTACTCCACAATCACGTATTTGCATTACGAGTCCATTTTAATATCAATCGCCCGTTTCGTAACCGTACCATGAAAGGAGTAGTCCCCGGAAAACCGGTAAACTTACAGACTAAAACCGAAACATGACTAGGTCGCTTGACGGTTTTTTATTATTATTGATGGAGCACGACATGTGACTTTGTATCTACCTGGTGGTGGGCACACTTACAAAGACCATGAATGGGGTCAATCAATAATTGTTCTTAAACAATATTGATCGCTCCCACTATGCCGGCTAAATGATGCGATAACGAAATGGGAGGCGACAATGGCGAATTGCATTACGAGTATATTTTAATATACTCATATATAGCACATAGTATATTATACCATAGTGATATGGAAAATGCTTCGTCTTCGGAACTATAAAGGACATACCTACATCAGGGTAACCACCGACTCCGATACCATGAGATCTCGTTCGAGTTGAGATCGAGACCGATGTTTTTAGTACTACGAAAAGTGAAACATAGTTATTTGAATTAACCAATGCATAACTAGTTCGAGTACCTAATTAATTACAAAAAAATATTTATAATATTATGAAGTTTGTAAATATGATTTGTATGAAATGGCGTCATTTTTGATCTCAATTCGAACGAGAACTCACGGGATCGGAGTCGGTGGTTACCCCCCTGATATATTTTTAATTAAACTTACTGATTTTAATCTTAATTTCACATATTATTAATAAAGGCTAATAATATTAATACAAATAATGTGAAGGCAGAAGGCTACCTACAAAGTCTAAGTCCTCTTTCTTCTGTGGAATAGGGTTGATAAATATATTGTATGCATGTCTGGCGGATTTATAGTTAAGTACCTACTTACTAAAACTCAAATTAAAATACCTCTAAATCGGAGTTTTGTATACATATACAGGGTGGATTTTTGACACGGGACAGTAAGGGCAGGTACCTTTATAGTTACGAGAAAAAGTTCCTAGGAGAACATCCATATTTTTTTTGAGATATGCTGAACTGCGAATAGATTTTGAGAAAATGCCTGCCCATAGCGGGGAACAAGCCGAAAACAACAAGAGGGCACAGACTAAGGTGTCTTTGTATCGTGGATAAAGTGGCTTTGACGATCCCACGGCCCCCATCAACAATTAGTCAGGAGGGAAAATTCCCGGAGTGTGTTTAGTGGGTATGCACCTCCCTCCCTCCCCTTAGCGAGGCGACTATTTTATCTGTGGCCCATAGAAATGTCTTCGATTATTTAATAAATGAGCATCATATAGGGGCTGTTCCAATTCAAATAAAATTACCCGTATCTCTCAGGTAGAAATACAGGGACCATCCACCCCATCCCCTATATACGCCCATGATTTCACATAACTTTGTCTATGGCATTCGAACTTTCGTTTTTATTATAATTTTTTTTATTCAAGAAAATTTACAGCGATACAAAAATACACAACATACATAATATGATTCAAAAGACCAATAACGAATCTACACAATTAGTAATCTAAGCAAAAATACACAAGAAACATACAATAATAATAACCTAGGAGAAGCAAAAACATTTGTTTATGTGAATGTATATTTTGTGTATGAGAAGAGTGTGTATGATTTATGGATGAGTGTGGAGTGTGTGAGTGTGTGTGTGTGTGTGTGTATGTTTGTGAATTAACAAATTATATGAACACCAGCCACCATATAATTCAGCATTCAATTGGTCAATAACAGCGCATCTGAACGATCGGTAAACATCAACTTCGACGAACTTATCATTATCTATCCTTCTATCGAAAGTTCCGCACCCTAAGCATATTTCACTCTCTTAAAGGTTAGCTGGTAGAAAATGCCTAAGGCATTAAGCTCGCCTATGTTCCATTTTTGTGCAATAAAGAATTTAAAATAAATATAGTTCGGCGATCCGCGGTAATACCGAATTTCGTGCATAATTCGTGGAGCAGCCAGCGACATTAAACAGTGTTCTAGCAGTTACGCGGGTTCTTCGACTCGGTGTCTTGAGTGACACTTGGCTTAGCAACTTACTACAGACTATCTTTCCATTAACCAGAGAGTGCAAAAACAACATGTCCAGGAGTTGACGTTGAGGGGAAGAAGTTCCGGCACGAATCCAGATAGTCACTACACACCGTCTTAGTTTTGTAATTAAGATGCTTTAGAAAGATAGACTGTATACGTTCAATTTTTTCTTTATAAACTGTGTATTGAGGCGACCAAATGCCACTCGCATATTCGAGCACACTACGCACATACGCATAGTAGACTATTGTAATACAATGAACGTCGCTAAAAGCCTCACAAACCCTCATGACGAAACCCAGGTTCCTATAGGCCTTGTTGGTAATAGCCTCAATGTGTCGATCAAATATTAATTTAGAATCGAGGTTTACTCCTAAATCCCGTACTACACTAACTCTGTCAATCATAGATCCACCAATATTATATTTATAATGAATCATTTCCTGTTACGTGAGAATGTAATGTGAGCACATTTAGAAGTGTTTATATTTATTCTGATTCTCTCGTAAAATTGAAATAAATTATGGTACCCCAGACAGAATCTTAACAAAGTTAGATCTACAAGCTCCAATACAGACTGCTTGAGATCTATTATCTAAATAGGAGCAAATCCAACGATACAAATTGCCACGAATTCCGAGATGCTGCAGTTTGTGTAGCAAAATGACGTGATCGAACCTGTCGAATACTTTTTCAAAATCAGTATTGATCATGTCTACCTGACTACCCTTATCCATAGCTGATGTAACCGATGAGATGAATGTCGTTAAATTAGAGGTAGTGGGTCGACCACGCACAAAACCATGCTGCGCAGCAGGAATGCCCCTAACTATAAAGGGGTATATGCAATTATACACCAGTTTCTCCAGCACCTTACTAAACGATACAAGTAGTTCTTGAGCGATTGTCGTTTTGTTAGCGCTCTGCCTCACCTCGTTTTTTATAAACTATTCAAAATTTTGCATTGTATATAAGCTTCATACATAAATCAAAATGTCTAAATTATAATGTTATATTTCCTGATAGGTATACATGCAAGTATGTTTTTTGCAATATTGATTAATTAACAGTCATAGAGATCTTTTCCTTCTCAATTTTTAAGAAAACCGAACAAAAAAAAAGTATATCAACAGTCACCCCTTCGTCCGGCAAAGCTTGCCGACACCCCAAAACCGAAGCCCAAACGTCCAAATTTTGAGGTTATTTTACGATGTCGGAAAATAATATAACATGATAAATAAAAATATTTTAGAAAAAAAAACTATTTTATAAACCTGAAGAGTTTGTTTGATTATTTGAACGCGCTAATTTCAGGAACTACCGGTTCAATTGTTTTTTATATGTTATACAATTTACACATATTGCTCTGGTCATAAATTAAGCTCTAGGCTTGTACTATGTATACCAGAAACAACTATATAACGCATATTATATTCTATAAACACCCAGACCATGACAAACCGTATAGAAAAAAATACTAATATTTGTTGGCGTGTGTGGGAATCGAACCCACGACCACCGGATACAACGCCAAAGGCGAAACTACTAGTCTACGGAGGCGATCACACTAGTATATAGTCTCTAGCCACGGTCGTCAAACTGCGGCCCGCGATCGATATGTGTGCGGCCCGCGACAAAGCAAATAATTTCAATAGTCAACCATCTACTAAATCAGATTTTGCATACAAAGTTAACTAAATAGTACCGATGCGAAAGTTAATAAGGAAATAAACAGAGACCGCGGTCGGTTTGACTAATATTTTTGGTACATTTGCCACTAGACATTGTTGGTTTTCCATTACTTAAATAATTTATATAGAAAAACTTGCAATAGAAACTTGTATAGGTATACATTCTGTCAAGAAAGTACTGGAATTCTATAATTTAAAAAGCTTTCATGTCGAAATTATTTTTGTTGTATGTTGGCACATTGCGATTTAATATTTACAATGGATTTTTTTTTTAACAATCTGCTTAAATTGCCATGTGCTTCAGCAGAAGAAATTATATCTGTAATAAAATTTATTGTGCTGAAGCGCTGAAATTGTTACATAAGTCTTATAATCAATCGAAAAGTGTGACGCTGGTCTATAGTATAGACTTAATAACATCACGCTACCATAAATAGGAGCGGAGTATTAATGAAAAATATTGCAAATACGGGGATAATGTAATCCTTTTGAGAGTTTCCGTTACGTTAACTGTTAAAGTTTCGCAGACGAAGTTACGCGGTCAGCTAATATATAATAATCACGATTCGTATACTTTACAGGTAATATTTTACTTTCTACATAAAGCTACATAAGTGATCGTATTTTTTTTATTATTAAAAACTACATGAAAAATGTGTTGAAATTTCAGGAATCAATAATATAGGACATTTAACTACTATAAAGGTGGCCGAGTATATACGTGATGGCCGAGTTGGTTAGACCTTACCTTAAAAACATTTTTAATAAAAAAAAAAAAAATAGGTACATTTGTTTGACAACACCACTATAGTGCATCGGAGAGCACGTTAAGCTGTCGATCCCGGTTGACTCATACCATCGGCTACGACGAGGTGGGATTAAAACCCCTTCGCTGGGTACCCCGGGGCCCGTCTAGGCGGTCTCAGGCACCGTAAGGCACCCGTGATGATATGTATGTATGTATGTATTTAACTACTAAATAATAATAATATGAAGGATATGTTTTACACATATTGACCAGCTTACAAACTAAGCGAAGCTTGTACCAAAGTCATCCGTATATCGTTGTTTCTGGTACACATAAGAAACAACGATATACAGGATGACTTTGAAGGATATATTTTGGGCTAATATGAGGTTCTGCTGATCAAATCGAACAACTTTTTCCATGGAACCATGTGTCGCAAATGAAAATTTGCTTGCGGTTATTAGTCAGTTTACAGTTAGTCTATCAAATATCAAACGGGTGGTGAAAGAAAATTACCTAAATGAATCATTTAAACTTGATAGACTTTCAAAAATATATTACAGTATTATATACTAGAGCAAACAGCAAATCTAAACACTCGAAGCTAAGTCTTAGTCAAATAGAGCTGACTTTTTAATGAACGTTGTTATACTACTCTAGCGACATCTAGCGTTTTCTGTAGATAGACTTTTAGTGGTAGGTAATTTTTTTTTTTCAAATTTAGAGCCCGACTGTGTAAGTCTGAGTACTATGTTCCTTGGCCACCACTGGCCTCGTTAAGCTAATATTAATAGTAATAATTAAAATTATATGTTATAATAATTGACAAATATTAGGCCCATATGCATAATAATCTATAAGTACATAATATTATAATAAAAATGTAAATAAAAAAAATCTGTAGGCATCTGATTTAAAAAAAAATTGCATGATGGACTCTAAATAGGCTATAGAACAATAGTATTTTTTTAGAATTCGTGTCTGTCTGCCTGTTTATTGTTTGTCGGGGCATCACTTAATAACTACTAGACCGATTTGTTGAAAAGCTATTAGCTCTGTGGGTAAAATTTGGGTATATTATATTTCGATATAGATACACTAACAGAGAGTTCAGATATACATATAGGATGTTTGTGTTTTGAGAGTCCCTTAGAACAAGTTTTTAAATACATATATATCATCACGGGTGCCTTACGGCGCCCGAGACGGCCCCAGGGTACCCAGCGGAGGGGTTTTAATCCCACCTCGTCGTAGCCGATGGTTAGAGTCTACACCGTTTTAAATACACTCTATAGAAATATTTTTTATATGAAACAAAGTTGGATAGGTATATTTTAATGAAATAAAATTGATTTTATATGTACCATTAAGGTAAAAACATCTGTCCCAGAACTAATACTTAGTTCTGGGACAGATTGTACAGCCGGTTTCTGGGACAGATTGTACAGCTGGTTTCTGGGACAGATTGTACATGGTGACTTTGAAAGGATGTACTTTGTTTGGGCTAATATGAGGTTCTACTGATCAATACGAACAACTTTTCCCATGGAACCATGTGCCGGAAATGAAAAAAAAACATTGCCTTCTCCATACAAACTAGTAATGTTAAAATGACCAATTTGTATGGGGAAGCCAAATTTTTTTTTCGAAAAGTTGTTCGATTTGATCAGCAGAACCTCATGTTAGCCCAAAGTGCATACTTTCAAATTCACCCTGTATATTACAATAAATACGTTATAGACCATGGTAAACTGTACAAAATAAACGTAAGTATGCGTGGAGGGAGGTGCTAGGCGGCAAAATAATAGGCGGTGCTGTTCACCGGGGCCCTCAAGATCAGGGGGGCTCTCGGAACCTTGCCACCAAGCAGAACTGTCGATATTATTTACCATCTTTAGGATATAATAAGAGTAAAAATGCAATCAAACATCAATTGTATGAGAACCCAAACAATTAAATTGTATTGTTTGTATTTATTATTTATGATTTTTGTAAATAAATAAAGAAAAAATGCGTGTTTTACATAAATATGCAATTCTCTCGAATACGAAGAATGTATGTTTATAATAATTTAACCAAAACCTATGTGTTATTGTTATTATTAAATATTTAATTAGAAATTTTTTAAATCATTTATTTACAAAACTTTACAAAATATATAATAAATTAACCTAAAAGAATAACTTAAATTTAAACTAATAAAAAAAAATACTGTATGAGGCGCCACTTGGTAGGGTACCTAATACGCTAGCAGCATTGCTCCGTATGGCAATGCTGATTTTTTGTTGTAAATATGCGTAGCATTTGGGATCTCCACATTCTAAGAAGACTCGTTTTCCGAGGTCTCGGATAAATCCGCGAGCCTCGGTTCCTAAGGTTTCAAAAGTTTCGACCCCAAATGCTACGAAATGATAATTTGGTATTAAATCCCTGTACTTCAGCCGCTTACGTGACTCAGCCATACTCGCGGCTGAACCAGGGATTTCGGATGTGGCCGAAATATATGATTGCGCATAGGTATCCACACAAGTGGCGTCGCATAACAGTGATAATTTGCAATTTATATTCAAGTTATCGCAGTACATATAGAGGTATTTTTCGTCCTTTTCTCAATTATTTCTTCATAAGAATACACATTGGCTGTTGTTCAAACCTTAATTTTAGACAAACCATCTTTCCCTATAATGTTCTTCACGGTATAGAGTAACATAACGCGCTCTAAACAATAAGCTGTTTATAAACCAGCCCCACTAGCCAAGAGCATGTTCGCTTTTTACGCTCGAACGTCGCAGAAGCGTGAAAGATTGGTGTATCTATATTGTTGTCTCGTTTTGGTTATTTCTGTAACGATAAAAACCAAAGTGACGTCATCATCAAATGTCATTTTCATACAAAAATTTCGTTAGCGTTATTTACGACTGCGCTCTTGGCTAAGGGGGCTGGCCCCTGACCAAAGAACACGATCGCCAATCGAATCGCCCGATACGTATCGATCGATAAAAATATATAGGAATTTTACTCTATGGTTAGAGCCTGATCGACGAGAAACGTCAAATTCCATACATATTGGCTTTCGAAGGTTATTTCGATTCGATTATCGATTGGCTCTTTGGTAAGGCCACAGAATAACTGTTATTTATAGAAGACAATAAGGTTACTTACAGATATTCTCCAAACGAGGAAAGCGGTGTGATCCCGAGGCACAGTTCGGAACGCCGCCTCCGCACTTCTAGCGCTGGCGCTGTCGTCTTCCTATACAAACAATTGATAACATCAGCACTAGCATACAAAGCGAACCAAACCAGCATGTAAACAAATGTAGCAAAGGAAAACATTAAGTATACTGGGTGTTTTACAATACCTAGTAAGTGGTAGAGAGCAGGTAGGATTCGTACAGAGGGAGCATTGAACATTTTGGCGCGTTAGGTATTAACACCTAATAACAGCTAAGCGTTGTGGCAGTGCAATAGTCAGCTTTGTTGGAAATAGTCGAAGAATGTTTTCGCACTGCCTAAGTATTTTTTTCGACTCATCTTTGAAACGTTAATTTGTATTAAGATTATTTTATCGTAAAAAACGCATACCTAGGTATATATAGCCAGTATATAGGTAATACAAGTAATTTAGATCTTCCCGCGTTTAGTTATTAAAGGCTACTTGGAAAAAAAAAAACTTCAAATCCGAAAATAAATTAAAAAAGAGTAAGAACCCCCCCCCCCCCCCCCCCCCACCCTAAATATATATTGTCATATTGATAACTGATTACCTAGGATTAGTTAGTCGTCATATTTATTTAATGGTTTTAACCATGAAGCTAAAAAACGCGCCCCGAGCGGCGCGCGGACGGGCACGGTTTTTATCTTCATGGTTTTAACATATTATATAATAAATAAATAAAGATTAAGTTTAATAATCCAAAGAGGAAATGTCGCCAGCGTTCTGGGCACTATGCCGCGCGTACATTGTGAGGATTTTTTTTTGAGTAGATAGGGATTTTTTATTATTATTTTAATTTTAGTCAGTTTTTATTTTTATGTTAATTAATTTATTGTAATAAAGTTTTTAACAATAATAATAAGGTAAATGTGGCGCGTGAGTGACGACGCGACGCGGTGAAAAAGTCTCCGATACCGGAAATAGTTAGCGCGCATGTGTCAAATAAGTGAACGATATTCTTGAACACCAAGTTATCTTAGGCCATTTTTTTTTAGTTATGTGTTTTATAAAATATCACAACGAAATTTGTAGTCAAAAGAAACTGGAATAAGTATTTCTTGTTTCGTAACCGGTCTCCTGAAAATCAATAACTGGTTCACTATATACAAATACATTTCCAGATTTTGAGGGCACCGTTTTGGGATTTCTATTTATCCAGAGAGCTTAATTTTCAAAATATCCGTAGCAGAAGTTGTGAAAAATTGCTAAACTAATAATAAATCAAATTGTAATAGTATAAAATGGATTGCTAGACTATCAATCATCAAGCGATACTAGTCAATCGCAAGCCATTACAGTAAACAGCTTTGGCCTCACCCAAGGACATGCCACAATAACCTACTTGCTATAAATGTGTGGAAATAACAATGAAATAGAAAGCACAAGAAGAACATGTTGTAGATATTATCGTGATTAATATTTGTTTATTTAAAAACTTTATTGCACAAATTTATTACAAAGGCGGACTTAATGGCGCTAGGCATTCTCTACCAGTCAAATCTTTGTACAATCGTTTTTTTTTACAGTTATACCTAATACTTTTTTCTCAAATATACCTGACCATAGAACACGATCGCCAATCGAATCGCCGCGTAGAGCCTGATCGACGAAAAACGTCAAATCCCATACATTTGGCTTTCAATGGGTATTTTATTATATATATATATTCGATTATCGATTGGCTCTTTGGTAAGGCCCCTGTATAGGTCTACCATCAGTTTTTGCAAACATTTTTTACTGTAGTCGCTAGTAACTATAGATAAGGATCAACCATTAGGTTCGCTTTATTTTTCAAATAAATCTTTCTAATTTGTCCTATCTATAGTTACTAGCGACTATAATAAATCTACTTGGTAAAAACCCATGGTAGACCTACAGAGGCGTTACTTATGGTAGAGCACCTGAAATTAATACGTGAGGGACGGCATAGTTTCCCTAGCAAAAACTAATGGCAGAGATTCAGGTGCACAATAAAATAGAAAAAATAAATTGCAGATCGAGGCGAATCAATCACATGACGGATCAAATCAAAGTCATTCAAGACCAATATTTATATTAATAAACTTTGCATTAATATTAAAATATTCTACATACGTGGTGGCGAGTTGGTATTTAGGGCCCCGGTTCAAACCAAGGTTTGTACCAGCAAGTTTATAAAAAAAATGTTTGGCAGTATAATGCCTCGGAAAGCACGTTAAGCTGTCGATCCCATGTTTACTATACCCTGCCTCCAGGTACCCTGAGGCCGTCTAGGCGGTCTCAAGTGATTGTACTTTTTCCCTTTTTGCATATCTTTGCCAACGCCGCGGTGTCTAGGCGCTGTTTCTAAAGCATGATGGGTGCGACCATTTATTTCAATTCCAATTTCACACGGTCACGTCAGCTCCGAGCATAAAGACCACCCATAGTCGGCCACTGAATCTTAGGCGTGGCGTGGTAGCGGTAGTATGTTGATTACTATAGTAGGTATCAAAATGTAGAGCATCGAATATCTTTATAGGTCACATCACGTCATGACATATATTTTTAGATTGTCCAATCTAGGTAAAAAGACAATTTCTTCATTCCAAGCACGATTTTCGGAGATCATAAAGCTAATAGATGTTGATGATTTTGGGGGTGTAGGATACTACACCCAAGTACTACTAATAAACATTGGTAGATACAATAGGTACAATTTAACCCCTCATTACTTACAAACTCAAATTTAATTGACAGCCTCCGTAGACTAGTGGTTGCGCCTTTGGCGATGTAACTGGAGGTCGTGGGCTCGATTCCCACCTATGGCAAAAAAAAAAATAGGACCTTGTTTTCTGTACAGTTTGTCATGGTCTGGGTGTTTATAAAATATAATATGTATTATATCGTTGCTTCTGGTACACATGGTACAAGCCTAGAGCTTAATTTGTGACCAGAGCAATTTGTGTAAATTGTCCTACATATTATTATTATTATAATTAAGTAATTTTAGCATCATCGAAGCTTTAGAAGATAAAAGTTTCTGCTATTTTGGATTTTATATTTATACCTAGCTAGAATTTTAAAGTTTATGGTTATTTATTAAATCATCTTTATCTTGTAAAAAACTATTTATATGTATTAACTCTTATTATAAAATATTATATTTTTTTTTTGGCGATCACAGATTTGTGCGCTAAAGTCTTAGATACACATAAGTATAGAAAACGAAATATTTTAACAAAATTAAATATAAGTTTTTTTTCTGCGATCATCACTCTCTTAATCTATTTAGGGTTTACCCAATCCCAATATAAATTATTGTGGACTATTTCGAGGAAACCTTATACCAGGTAAAAGATCAAAAATAAAAAAGTAGTAGGTACAGACAACCGATGGAGCAGAAACATCCAAAAGAAGAAACCTTGGCTGGCAGACACTTGCTAGCTTGCTAAGCAGCAAAAAACTAAAATCAATGAAGCGCATCTTGAAATAGCTCTATCATCATGGGAAGCTGATGATAAACTTAAATATAATTTACGATTTAAGATACGAGTAGGTACTCTAACCTTCTCTATTGTAGAGTAAGGCTACTACTGGCCATTTAAATGTTAGTTTTCTTATTTGAATATTTATGACATTTGTGAAGTGAATAGAACAAATAGATGGAACGAAGTTTCGGACGAGAGACTAATATAGGGACACACGATGGAAGTGTGATGTATTAATTTAATATAAACCGCGATTAATCCTCACAGTTTGAGTTTATATAGCTTTGCAGGAATATTATATTCTATAGGGAATTTAAAAGAGTATTAATATAATTATAAAAACGCATTGAAGTAGTTTTTAAGGAGTATCTGGAGGAGTTACCTGAGGAAATTGGGTACGGTGACCGAAGAGAGTGAAGTAAATCATACCTTCGGTCACAGTACCTACTTGCTTGGTGTATTCACGTTCAAATAGGAACACAAGTAATTGAATGGACCTGCATTGTTATGATGCTCTAAAATCTCCAATGCTTTTGTTAGAAAAACTTTCACTTCCTACTACCAGTTCGTTTGTCTGCCTGTATTGCACGTGTTAAAGGGTTCAGATAACATCAGTGTGAAACTACTTGCTGTTCTCTGCAAATTTATTGTTTTATTATCTTACTTTATACAGTTTTCTTTTGGTTCTCGGTACGCATCGAAATAGTCTCTTTCCTAAATCATCTAACAATAAAATTAGCCAAAATTTGGGATTAATTAAAAGTCCAACCAACAATTTAACTAGGTACTAATTCGATGTCACGTTAGATGTCAAGATTGTCAAAATAACGAAATCCATCACGTATATAGGTATTGTAACTACGACACAGAATGCTAAAATCTATCCAGACAAAAGCACTGTATTGCAGCACAATGGCAGGTTCAGGGCACGGGGGGGGGGGGGTTATGGCCACCCCCAGAATCATCGTTATTTACTTAAAAGCAATAAGCAATTTTCATTTTGTGAGCATCAAGAATACGTTCAATATATTTATCAGTGAAAAGGATAATTATGGTGTACCACAGCTTGTAGATTCGTAACATATATCCCCTTGAATACATGTTAAGAATCCACAATTATTAATAATAATAATAGGTTAATTACCATTTGTGGATTCGTAACATATATTCCCTTGGATACATGTTACGAATCCACAATTAATATAAATAATAATAGGTTTATTACCATTTGTAGATTCGTAATACATATATCCCCTTGGATACATGTTATGAATCCACAATTAATATAAATAATAATAGGTTAATTACCATTCGTAACATATGTATATCACCTTTGTATATATGTTACGAATTGTATATATGTTACCACAATTGGTAATAAACTCCCAGCTAGCATATCTCAATCCATATATGTTTCCTACGAATCCACAATTGGAGTATATAGGGTAGTATTTAATCTTACAACTGTAAATCTACGTCTTTCTATCAAAGTATTCGAAATTGCTAACAAAAATACTGAATTGCACACTAAATTTGCGCATCAAATAAATCAAATATACTATACTGTTTGATCTTTAAAGTTAAACTATTTTACTGAATGACTATCTGTTAACTTATAGTAAATCTAATTATTCTTTTAGTGCAACGAAACATTTAATCAGTTTTTTTTGGAATCCATCACCTATTAAATTTTAAAGAACATGAGTTATACTAAATAAAACACCAGTTAATCAGTCATGTTTATTAAATTAAAGTTCTGAAAAAATCAAATGAGAGAGAAAGAAGAGGGGAGGGAGGGGAACCTACCCCTAAAATAAAAAAAGTTAGGGGGGGGGTATTTTAGGAGTTATTGTCATTTGAAAAATCACATTTTACCCAACTTTTATATGTGTAGGAAGCCTAGCTGGCACTCGCCGGCCGCTACCGCGGCACGCTTCGCTCGGCTCGTGCGTATGGTCATGTACTAACACTAACCTAACCTATCCTTTACCTAGTCTGGCCATTTTTTTTTTAAATAAAGAGTCTTTTGAGTAATTATTCTCGTATGTGTAGAAAGCCTTTCTGGCACTCGCCGGCCGCTACCGCGGCACGCTTCGCTCGGCTCGTGCGTATGGTCATGTACTAACACTAACCTAACCTATCCTTTACCTAGTTTGGCCATTTTTTTTTTTAAATAAAGAGTCTTTTGGGTAATTATTCTCGTATGTGTAGAAAGCCTTTCTGGCACTCGCCGGCCGCTACCGCGGCACGCTTCGCTAGGCTCGTGCGTATGGTCATGTACTAACACTAACCTAACCTATCCTTTACCTAGTCTGGCCATTTTTTTTTTAAATAAAGAGTCTTTTGAGTAATTATTCTCGTATGTGTAGAAAGCCTTTCTGGCACATAATTTTAGATAATGATTTTAGTAATTCGGTTGTAATATTGGATAATTTAGTGCAAATCAGTATTTTTGTTATACGGTGAGTAATTTTGTTTTAGAATGCTTAAATCTGTGGTTTTAGCAAGATTTTCGTAGTAAAATTAGATTAAAAAAGTCGCTAACTTTGATTTATTTTAAACAATTTCTAATACTACACGTTTAGTTATACAATTATTTAAATTGATATACAATCATATATTTGATATGCAGGTAGATTATTAGTGGAGAAATGTTGTTTGCTTCAATTTTAAAAAAGAGGTGCAATAAAAAATTTCCCGAGTATATATGCCTATTATAAAAATTATTATATTATTAATAATTCCTTAAAAAAACACCTAAACTCTTCACTCTCAAGATCAAGCCACATCTCTGTGCCACCACGTAAGCAGTGGCGTAGTTAGGTAACCAAGGGCCCTGGGGCAAATCAAAAAATGGGGCCCACGGCTATCTAAACTGGTTAGGTTTTATCAAATTGATAACACTGCCAACCCGCAGAAAGAATTTAGGGGAATTCCCTAGGTACAACTTTCATTACATTTCTCTCAATTGAGTTGCCATGGTTAAAGATGGGTTGCAACCTGTCATATTTATTTTGAAAATAGGAGAAATTTTCAAAAGTTCAATTCGTTCGAGTTTTTCTGGTAAGGATTCGAGCCCCCCCCTGAGCTTGAGGGCCCTGGGGCACTGCCTAGCCCCTAGGTAGCTACGCCTCTGCACGTAAGTATCTAGCTTTACAAAAGACAAATAAGCGCCTTCGTAGTTTTTGCTGTCCACATATAAACGCGCGTTTGTGTGTTTCTTTTGTAAATAGGAAGTTAAAGTAAATTGCCTAGGCTTGCGTAGGCATGCCTAAAGACCTAACCTTCCGTTTCGCTTCAGTAAATTCTAATGATTCTAGACAAACCCTAGCCACTCCCTATGTCGATCGATATCTATGATTTAATTTCCGGTTATTCCATTTTGAATTATATTGGACGCTAATTTAATCTAGCTAAGCATAACTAGCATTGCATATATATAGGCATTTAGGCTATATTTCTATTAATATTAAGTACCTAGACCTATATAATATCTCTACCTTATAAAAAAAACTAGCATAATATATAAACAAAATATTTTATTTAAACTTTATTATTGTATTTATTTATATATACATTTCTAGGTATGTTTTTTTCGTATATTGTTATTTTAAGTTCCTTAATTAATATACCCAATTTTTGTTTCTATAATAAAGTACTTAATATTAAGTAGTCTTAAACATAATTATGTATGCATAATCATGGCTCTGAAGGAATAAAGCCCCACTATTTTTATAGGAATCAACATAATACAATAATATAAGTTACTCAGCAGAAACCGATACCAAACAAATTACAATGATATAGCAAGTAATTCATAATTAAATTAATAATCCTAAATATAAAAGTAAATTTACTTAAAATCATACATACTAACATAATAAGTAATAAAGTTTTAATGAATAATTACATTATGAAATAATACGTGCAAAATTTAAATAACTGAATAAGCAGTTGCATTCGCGCTGTAAAGTGCGAGAGCAACTATCTATCAATATTCGAGTTATTTTTATATTGAATGAACAATTGAATGTTTATCCAGGTCGGGATAATATGCTTTTGAATTAACTTTAACAGTCTACAACACATTCACTAAAAAAAAAGCAACTTTAGCTGAGCGATACAAACACCCAAAAATTGGTCGATAGTCAAAAAAATAATTTTGCATATTTACTTGTTCAGCCCCTCCTACCTCCAGGATATGCATATTCGGATCGACGGTCAGGGACGGACTACTAGATCCATCACTCTCCCCAAGCCTGCCCTCGACGCCTCCCACTGTTAGTGCACAAGTAACACCAACACGCGACCACTACGCGGACTCCGCGGCACCGACTAACCGAGCGCCGGACCGAGCCGAGAAAAAAAGAAAATTGTTTCACGCTTTTTGCTTCTCACATTTAATAAAACCAAGCGAGGAATAAATTAATTCCCGCGAAAGTCTGGAGGTGGTCTCCGCGTATGTCGGCCGTCGATTGATAGATAGATGCTTATCGCGTTTTCATCTCGGGGCTTCGGCACGACAATAATGTCTCAATTAGGCTATTATAGATTCGGTTATTTGACGCTGAGATCACAACGATATAATTCCTTAATTTGCAGCGGACACGCGACTATTTATAGACGAAATTCCTACATTTATTATCTAAAAAACGATAGTACGATTTTAACAACCCTCATAAGTCAAGCAGTTTTATACTTTGTGTTTTGGAACAGTAAATAAATATATTGGATCACGATATGAACAATGACTGCTGTCAATTATATCGTAGAAGCAGCTTGCATGCACTCAAATAACAACCTGATATCCATCCATCGGTCGCTGCAACAATTTTTATCTCACTTTCTGATTTGTCACGAATGTTAGGAATGTTTATGATGTGTATCGCTGTAGCCGACGGCAGTCAGCATCGCGGTTGCTGGATCCGTACTGTCGCATCTGTCACGCCGCGCCTGGGTTCGCGATGTATGTACATAACCGCACTACGTGGTTGTGGCGCATAATTCCAGGAACTACGCTCGGACGATCTCTTTGTCCAGTTTACGTGTACAAATTCACTTTCATCTTCAATTTGTTACACGTACGAAATATGTTATTATTTGTGTAGGTATATAGATACTGGTAACTAGGGCAGTGTCAGCGATGCCCAGGCACAGGGCGCATACCCTGGAGGAACGCAAAAATATCCAACAACAACCAAAATTTTGGACCATGCATGAGCACAGTTATACGGCGTTGGGAAGGCGGCTTATCTCGACCGACTTTCCACAATATTTGAGAAGTACTAAACGGGGAAAATTAATTTATAATGATAGAATATCAATTTAATTTTCCTTATCCGATATAAGCATAAAGTTTTATTTTATGTTAATTGATCCGGTTTTTTAGAAGGACCTATAAAGTTTCTTTCAGACCAACTGTCTAGAAACGTATAAAAACCTTTTCCTATATTTCTGTGGGTACATAAATAATGATGCCATAAAAATTAGAGTTTATGGAAATAAAAATCTCTTTCAAAAAATCAAGAAAATCTATGTAGATTGTAGTTACTTATTATGTAGAAACTTATTTTATTTTCCTAGTTGTATATAACGTCTACCTAAGGGCAACGTGCCTTGTCCGCCCTAACCCGATTCCTTTATCCTCGTTGCCTTAAATCGTCAATTCAATCACTCATTTCGTAACCGCGCCCTGAAAGGCAATCTATGCAGTTATATCCTGAAAACCGGTGAACCCACAGACGGTTTTTTTATCTATATGGGCGGTGGCAACGAAACCGGTGTGTCGGCTCATTTGTGGCCAAAGCGAAAATGGGTGAAATATAGTCAGGGCATTATTTAGCAGAAGCAAAAAAAGTAACGTTTCGAGCCTTTTGTGTAGTGTCGATCGATAGAATTAGATACGCACGACTATGTGATGCCCTTCGAAACCTACAATACTAATAATAAAAGAACTATGTAGTTAGATATCGGTTTAAAACTTCGCAGTCCTCCACTGCACAGTATAGATCTAAGTATGTGAATTGTATGGTATCGGTCTGACCATGATCAAATAAATGTATACCTACAAATTTTAGAAAAATATTTTACCTTTGACCTGCCTTTGACACTGGCTAGTGAGAGAGATCTATATGAAAATAAATTGAACCCCGGTGTCAATGTTGCATATACACAAATTATTGCATGTTATTTCATTGTGTAACTCAGTTAATGTTTGTTTTGACACAGTCTTCATAATGACATTCATAAAAATAGATGCATATACACACATTATACACACCCTCTCTTCCAATGTGTTTAGTTTATTATATTCATATGTGTCATTGATAACTATTTTTCTTATTTATTTTTTATTGGTGTCACCAGAAAGGAAATTGATAACTGTCATACAGGATAAAAATTATGTTTTGCAGTAGTTCCTGTTACCTGTTACTAACAGGAACTACTGCAAAACATAATTTTTGATTCAATAAAGATTTTTATTATTATTAATGTAGATTTTATGTTTCGATATAATTTCAAGCTATACAGTTATACCTACAGGGTGTTTGTATTAAGTCACTTAGGAAAATATATACTTATAATTCATCACGGGTGCCTTACGGCGCCTATAGCCGCCTAGAAAGCCTCAGGATACCAAGCGAAGGGTTGTAATCCCACCTCGTCGTAGCTGATGGTATGAATAAATCAACACCAAACAAGTGGCTAACTTGTCGCGATGTTTGGATAGACTCATCTATAAACAGTTCACAAGTTGGTATAATAAAACTGGAACCGACTGCTTAACGTGCTTTCCGAGACACAATAGTAATATACAATTAACTTATACTTATACTAATATACTTAACATACAAAACGTTGCTTCTAGATTAGAAGCTCTAGATATAGATGAGATTAATGGTCCTAGGATGTGCCCCTGTGGGTGCTTGCTTCGTCCAAGGAAGGTAGGACCCTTCAGGACTCGGGAGCTGAGTACCCTGACGCTGCATGTGGAACCACCTGAGATACTTCAGCATCACGGCCAGACATACCAACCTAATGAAATTGCTATGTTTTGGAAGAAAGATTGTAGGATGTTTTTGTGGAAAGGAAAAGCAAAGAAAACTTTGTGAATTATTGCTTTACTAATTTTAATTAATTTATACTTACCTACATTTTAATAATTAATAAATTTTATTTTATTATTTTTACTGTTATTTAATTAGCACTCTGGCACAGAAGAAATAATAGTACAAGTAATATACAGGTACTAGGTACAGTAAATTACAGTAGGTAAGTGATGAAGCTAAAAAAAACGAGCAGCGAGCGAACAGGCACTTCCTTCATGAGGTAAGTACTTATACTGGGTTTTTTCTTACTTTGTTAAAAAAAAATGCCTTAGTATCACCTATAAAACCCATTTTATTAATTTTAAAGTATTTACTATCAGTTTTATATACGTGGTGGCCGAGTTGGTTAGACCTTGGACTTAAAATGACTTAGGTCCCTGGTTCGAATCCCGGTGTGTACCAATGAGTTTTTAATTAAAAAAATTATGTACATTTGTTTGACAACACCACTACAGTGCCTCGGAGAGCACGTTAAGCTGTCGGTCCCGGTTTCACTATACCAACTTGTGAAACTGTTTATAGATGGGTTATTGAGTCTATTCAAAACATCGCGACGAGCTAGCCACTTGTTCGGTGTAGACTCATACCATCGGCTACGACGAGGTGGGATTAAAACCCCTCCCCTGGGTACCCTGGGGCCGTCTAGGCGGTCTCGGGCGCCGTAAGGCACCCGTGATGATATATACTATCAGTTTTCTATGAGCGTTTTTTTTAGCAGAATACGAAATGACTTAAATTAAGCGGTTATGATTCTATTACGATCCGTTATTTTACGCAGTTAGACCCATCAATGCTTTTCTTTATTTTCCGCTCGTTCTATGTAACTCGGATCAGCTGTTAATGTGCTAAGAATAATTACTTTTTAATAAAATTGCGCTGAAGTCGTAGAGGTGCAGGTTTCAATTTAACACAAAATATAACATCTACTTTATGTATTTAGGTACCTTGGCTCGCAAATAAAGATCATTTCATTTGTGCTAACACTATCCAGGAGTATAATACAATTAAGTAACTCGTGCATTTTTTTTACAGTGTATGGAGTGTAAATAGTACCTAATATATTTTACTTAACTATGAAAATTTGGTCTTAAAATCCGAAAAAATAAAATTTCTGAGCTATTTTCACGATTTATTTCTATCGATCAAACTATTTTATTTTACGTTCCTGACTTAGGAATGCAGGAAAAATTTTACTCCATACAAAACGGACTAGTTTTTATTTTTAAAGTTCAACGAATAAAAGTGAAATGTGTGATTTGAAAGAAGATGTAGTGACAAGGATTGAGAAAGGAATGTTACGGTGGTTTGGGCACATTGAATGAATGAAAACAGATGAATGAAAAGAGACTGACGAAAGAGATTTATGAATCAGAGGTGAATGAAAGAATAAGGCGGGGTCGACCCAGAATAATGTTGACTAAATCGGGGACATCAAGGAACTTAATACTCTCTACGAGAGTATTAAGGGGACATTCTCAAAAAAGCTGGGATCCGTAGTGCCCACAACCGTAGAGCTTGTATGAAGAGAGTGGTAGATGTGAAGGAAGCGAGTTATGCCAGGATCGTTGTAGTTGCGCTCCCTTGTTTCTGCCTATCCCCGTGGGAAAAGGGCGTGACAATTTTATTATTTATTCAACGAATATAAATCTACATTTCTACATTTAAAAAATAAATAAAAAAATATTGTACTTATAATACTAAAAATAACGTCTAAACTTTCAGTTGTATCATTAATATCCTCTAGATAAAGAAAATATTTTTTCTGTTCGTCTAAAAGCAGTCACTTTCTTAAAAAAATTGGAACTATCGACGCTATCCCTGAATTCACCTCACCTTAATTTAAAATTAATGTCAAGATCTAAACCATTCTGATTGTTTTTTAGCGACTTTCAGTTGCGAATTCGCTTGGTTCTTTTACAGTTTAGGAGTAATTAAAATAGAAAATATTCACTCGAAAAGAGAATTTATAGACGTTAATAGGATAGATGCCCTGTTAAATGCTATAGAGATAAAAATAAATGATAAGAACAAGTAATAATGTGATAAGTGTAACTTAGGCTGAAAATATGTTGACTTTCTCGACCAAATTTGACCCTTCCCAGTGACATATTTCTACTGAGTTGCATACTGTAAAACGTGGGTCACGATTTTTATTTTATTGGAGCACGGTATGTGCCTGTTTATTTACCAGGTGGTGAGCAGAGCAGACAAAGTCCATGAATAGGGTCAATCAATAACTGTTCTTAATCATTGATCGTTCCCACTATGCCGACTTTAAGAAATGGACGACGACAAAGACGAATTACATTACGAGTATATTTTAATATACTCGCTGCCTTATCGTCAATTCAACCACCCATTTCGTAACCGCACCTTGAAAGGAGACTACCACCTCGACAAGAAATCGTTGCAGGAATCTCCTGAAAACCGGTAAACCCACAGACTAAAGCTGAAACATGACTAGGTCACTTGACAGTTTTTGCATCTCTATAGGCGGTGGTAATGAGACCGGTCGGTCAGCCTAAAGAAGTTGTAAAGGCCTTCCTCCCACCTAAAAAAAGTGTCACGTCTGACCACGGTGCTTGTTATTACAGACGAAAGCGGACAAACTTACACCCGCGCATCGCGGGCACGGTTCATCCGCAGAAATCCACAGAGGTGCGTCGAATCTTCGATCAACAATAGAACATATTCGATCAACAATAGAACAACTTCGATCAACAATAGTTGTATTGTTGATCGAAGCGTCGAAATCACCGCGCGTCGGTAAATTTAGCTGGCTTTCCACACTGCATGATTTGGAGGCACCTCAGATCTGATCTGAGGAAATTACTAACTATCTTAAGTTTAATGAGCCGCGGCAGAGAGTCACCGCCCGCGTAAAACAGCGTAGCAGGTAAGGGGGTCATACATTTTTTTTGCGGCAGGTGAAGGGTTATGTAATCTTTACCTCAGTTCAAATTTCACATTTAAAATAAAGACAAAAATAACATGTTAAGGTTATATTACGATTTTTACAATTATAATTAAATGCAATACATAGTTAAAACTATTAAAATTACATCTACATAAATATTATAAACAAATAAATCTAGTGTCATTTTCTTTTTATTGCAATGTTTGAACTGTGTCCAAAGGCTGTTTCTCTACTCCTGGCAACACATTATTATCTGTTACCTCACCACAAGCAAATCTTTTAAAATCTATAACTTCTAGCTCATGTTCTTTAAGAACTTCCTCGACAGTATATGAGGGATCTAAAAGATATTCCTGAAATATCAAACATAACTCATCATCAGCATTCTTATTAGGTTTGTCATGTTCTATGTCACCAATTTTATTTGGTGCACAACCCACAATGTGCTGGCAAATCTGTCTTCCGAAATCTTCTTGCTCTTTATTCTGTTTGTAAGCAATTAATGCACCATATTTACCAGCTGAATAATCACTTGGTGTTGCAGGAGCAGGGTGGGTGTAGGCTGAGATCTTTAAATCATCACTGTTAGCCTTCCAGCATTCAGCTCGTCTCAAAATAGCATTTTCTCCAACTGTTCCAATAAATAGTGCTAGGACTTCAGAGAGCTTTTTACCATTTTCAATCTTCAGGTCACCCAATTGTTCACTATCAAGTACTATCTAAAATATTATTATTGTTAATTAATATAATTAAAAAGCCTTTTTCTGGCTATATAGGTATCCTCTATATTTTGACATAATAGAATTATGATTACTCCAATACAATTAACTACTATTAATTATATTTGTTTTGATTTATTTTCCTAGGTTAATTTACTATAAAGGGATCAAAATTAATTTAATTAAATTATGAGTAAGATTTGTGTAAATTTCTTTTTACTTGTTTTTATTAACTACTTAAAATAGACATTTATAACTTTAAATATATTATACCAACATAGTAAAACTTTTATTTATGTTTTACTTTGAATTGAATGAATTTAAAATTTCTGAATATAAAGTGCGAATTTTATGGAATTCATGTGTATTGAATGAGTTTAAAACTTACCTTTGTAATTTTGTCTTTAGATTGCAAATGAGTATGAGCAAACTTATAGCAAGCAATAGTTGCATCTTCTATCATTTTAAGGAAATTTTCATTTCTAGCAACAAAATCTGTTTCACAATTTAATTCTACTAAGGCTCCATGATGAGTGTCAAACTTGACTGCCACAAGACCCTGTAGTGCAGTCCGACCTGCAAGTTTTGTTGCTTTAGCCCACCCCATGGCTTGAGCCTGCTCATTGAGCCATGCTTCAGCCTGAAACCAAATATATTTTAATTAATACTTTTAATTTATTTAAATAAAAAAATAATTACATATATAATAATAATAAACTATAGCTAAACTTTAATATCTATTATTAGCAAAAATTCACTGAAAGGTAATTTATAATTATAATGTAAAGTATGTATTATTTATTATGTATATTGTATAATATATATGTTTATATATTAGTAATATATATGCCCTAAATTATACAAGTTTATTAATATTTAAATTAAGCACCCACTTTGAACACAATCTTAAACGTTAGCTGGTAGATAATGCCTAAGGCATTAATTTTGCCTTTATACATAACTTTTGTTTTCTGTGCAGTAAAGTGTTTAAATAAATAAGTAATTATGACAGATTTTACTTACCTTATCTGTATCATTGTTATGCATTTCTAAAGCTTTTTTACAGTTGGCTATAGTATAGCCCGTCTTTTTCCTTAGTTTAGCTAGAAGAGAACTTTCTGCTGCCTGAAGAGTTAACCCAGAGTGAAACCTTCTTATTAATTGAAGAAGCATCTGAAATATGGTAGGTATTACAATAAGTCTGCTAACTTAGTGAATATATCTGCTGGTGGATTTATTGATTGGTTGAGGACAGTTTTAAGAGATCACATGTGTCATCTCATGAACCTAACATTATTTCTTTTGAAAAATTTAATTGTATAGGAATACACTTTTTGTTACAGCACTTTTTTTCCTTGCTAAATTAACACCTACATTTTTATTCTTAGTTATAAGTGTAAGTATACAATAATTTTGATAAGTATAGTTTTATACTTTATACATAGGGATACTTTAACTGAGAATCTCTATGCTGAGAATTCAATTAAACAGACAACAAAATAATCCTTTCGAGACAGCATATTAAACTTTGTGATGTTAAATTACTTTTTCTGTATATAATAATATACTCTGTGAACTACTTTATCCTAATCCATTATCCATAGTAACAAAAAAACAAAAATACGTTTCCATAGAAATGAAATATTGTGACATATTGTATAAAGGACAGAAAGTTTTAACAATTATTATAAAATCTATAAAATATTCTAAAATATTATAGTAGTGTTCCAAATCTACGTGGAATTATAACGAAGAACAAAATATTGTAATTCATTATCTAATAAGTTTACTTACAATTTTAACAGGTATAATCTACTTTGTTATATTTTAATAAACACAGGTATACCCAACCAATCTCATCTAATAATAAATGTCTTAAATTCTATAATATTATTATAAAGTTTATTGCGATTTTCGAATTACCTACGAAATAATTGTTTTTATAGGTTATAAATTCTAAGCCTGCGTTCGTTTTGGGACATAAACATGTTCACAACGATCACGATGTATATTTATGCGTTTTTTTTGAGATTTCGGCGGCAAAAGTGGCGATGTGATCTGCCACAATGGCCGTTTTTTTTGGCCCAGAATGCTACCGTGAACTGATCACAATGACCCCAGTCGATAGGTGAGGCGTTATGAACATATTTTGACATTTGTGTTTGTGACAGTTTTAAACGTCACAGCCGTCTTATATTTTTAAGATCAAATTTATTGTATTTTAAATCGTAATGATTTTAGAAAGATTTGGCATATAAAATTAGTGGATTGTACGATTTATCCTATATTTTACTTGACAAGTGACAGTTGACAGATTCGTGATAACATGCGTTCGATTTGGATAGTAGTAATTGTGGCATTGTGATTGAAATTAACCAAAAAAAACGCAAGTTCGCATAATGTTATTATGATCATTGTGAACATATTTCGTTCCCAAAACGAACGGGCCCTAAATTGTTACTTTTTTTGACATTAAACTAGTGATGCACTGATGTGATGTATAATGAGACAGAGTCGTCATTCGATTGAAATTGTTAACACTCGAGTACGCATATTTTCCAATGTGCATAGATTTAACTAGATATGTGAAGTAACTCCAAATCAAATAAATTCATTTATGTGGCCAAAACGTACTAGACTACTTTGCTCTTCTAAATAAAGTATTTCATTTCAGAGAATAATGTCACAATGAAACAAATTTCCTTCTCGAAAAAAAAGTCAACCATCGTTGTCTTCATCTGATATAAAATTACCAAAAATTGCACGAATAGAAATGCCAGAAGATTTTAAAACTCGGACGCAGCCCTTATTTTCATTACCAGAAGAAGTTCTTAAATTACCTGCACCTGTTAAGAAATCAACAAATATAAAAGTATCTGGACGTAAAAAAAAATCAAGTGGTAAGCACCTTATAATTGAAAAAAAAAAGTAGGCAATAGTTGTGTACCTTTCTTTAATATTATAATCATTATTGTATTATTTATAAAAAAAAGTGTTTTTTATAGTTATGGAGAGCTTTACGGCTATGAGAAAAGCTAGAGAAGAGTTTAGGCAAAAGTTAATAAAACTAATATGTCAATCATCCGGAGAAGATGGAGATAGTATACCCTCTGGAGAAGAGAAAAATATGTTGCGATATTACTATTACTTAAAATATGGAATCGATACAATTCATGTGGCTCCTTTGGATAACAAAACTCTACTACGGTATACATGTTTTTATTTATGGAGTAGGTCATGTGACTTTGTTTGTACCTCTAGCCAGACCCAAAAACTTCTATGATGTACAATTATAAAAGAGAAAAATTAAATAAATTTCCCAAAGTAAAAAGATCATAAGAGTAAATCTATTCTTTTTGAACATTTTCGTAATTCCAAAAAGTGTGATTTTTAGCAGGGAATCAAACTGGCTGTGGCGGAAATATTAAAGATTTAAAGCCTAAAAATTGGCTAGAGATATTTAAATAAATAAAAAACACGAAAATTGTTTTAGTGGTAAAAGCACTCAAGTGCAGAATAAATATAATAATAATAATAAGCATACTAACAGCAAACCTTATAAAAACTTTGGTTGTCTTTTCAAAAGTTAATAGTTTAAAAAAAAAAAGACTAATTAGGATCGAGTAAGTAGTATTTTAACATCCACCTGTTTTTTAAAACACTTTAATATTACTGTAAACAACATTTAATAATTTACAAACATTCGAGTTCTGGAATCCATTTATTGGCTTCCCAATTTTTCCCTTAGGTATATCAGTAATTATAAAATGAAACCGATATTTACACCATGCTATTAGCACCTTGGTATTTATACTTAGCCAATTATATCACTTCGTATTTAGTGTCGTTGACGATTACTTTTGGAATTATTTTAATGAAACGTCCGATTTGAATTGGACATTTCATTAAAATAATATCTTAAAATACAGAAAACGGACAAATGCAAAAACTCGCTCTTGGGTTTTTATTTGTATTTTTTTTTGCATAAATCTTTTACTTGGTAAAACTATATTAATTTAGTTTTAATATTTAAGTACCTACGTACCTACAAACCTTTTTATATATATTTATATATTCTCAACATTTGTCTGTGGGAGGAATGGCGACCTGGCCAAGTACACACAGGACCTTATATATACTTTTTTTTTTTTTTTTGACTTTTCATAAATGCCTGTAAAGGTTTACATGAAATAAATATTTTTGACTTTGACTTTGACTTTGACTTTGATTTTGAATGAAATCGGATATAGGGTCAAAAACATATATTGTCCAAACACTAAGGTCCCTGCGGCCACATTCTGTTTCTTATAACGTGATCGTTAGATTGTCAAAATAACAAATTCTGTTATAAGCGCGCTCTCCGCATCAATCAGGGAAGTTTACAAAACTATTGTGATTGGAGCAGCGGCCACATTCTGTTTCTTATAACGTAAGCGTTACATTGTCAAAATAACGAATTCCGTTATTACCGCTCTCTCCTCCAATCAGCGAAAGTTTAAAACTACTCTGATTGGAGCAGAGCGCGCTAATAGCGGAAATCGTTATTTTGACAATCTAACGATCACGTTATTAGAAAGAGATTGTGCCCGCAGAGCGCGCTCATAGCGGAAAACGTTATTTTGACAATCTAACGATTGCGTTAAGTAATTTTGACCAGTATTTTTCTAGATATCTTATTTGGACAGACAGACATATACGGACACTGCAGGGTTGCTTTATAGGCTTAGTTCAGCTACATAAAGAATAGGCAACATAAATCTTATTTAAGCTTTAAATACCTAAGTATGACTTTGGCTCTTTGTATTTTAGAGTACATAATCTTATTTCACCAAAATTGAAAAAATGGCGTGATACATTACAGCAGTGTACTGATGAGATGAGAGAAGATTTTATGATGAGCATGAAAAAAGCAATAGTTGATTTCGTGTTAAAAGATCCAAATATGGTAAGTAGGTAATTTAAGGGCTCTATAGTCGACTTGACGCCCATACAAACGTACTTACAATATTGCAACTTGGCTGTTAGTTGCATCTAGAATACTGCATTTTTAATTACGAAGTGTTCTTAATACAATTAAATAACTGGATGAACAAAATATGCATAAAGTATACATTTAAGTTTAATTGTATTAATCACCCGTCTAAAGGCCCCGGTTCGTTGGGACTCGGCCGGGCAGAGAATTAGTGGCTCTTCCCTGAGAATTTATAGTGCGTTCATAACCTGGGAAGGGCCTAAAATCTACTGTATAAAAAAATACTAAACAGACAATTAGTCGCATAACTGCATAATAAAATTACATTCGACGCCATTTTAAACTTTAATCACTACATTTACAGAGCCTAAGAAAATATAAAAAGTAACTTACTTTTTTATATCGAGATTTGAATTTAGTACCTCTGAGACAGATATCAATTGGTGTTTTCTACTTTACAAATCTTAATCTTAGGTACCTCTACTTAAGTACCTCTGAGACAGATATCTATTGGTGTTTTCTACTTTACAAATCTTAATCTTAGGACGTTGCTTCTTTATTACGCTTCACACATCACGCACAAGAAAATTTTAGTTAAAGTTATCTCTAGTTACTCTAGTAACCTACCCGAGTGTCGCCGTTATGTAAGTGCATACAATTGTATGGTGACCAGGGGCTCTAGAGAAAAATCAGGCGAGGCGACGTGTCGTGTCGCCTTCAATCAAAACTGTATAAACTTTGGCAGGTGACAGCGTACCTCACGCCTACTGTCACTGTCAAAATACGTTTTTGACTGAGGCGACGCGACATGTCGCCTCGCCTGCTTTTTCTCTAGAGCCCCTGCATATTCATGATATTCATTTAATATTATATTTAAAAACTTTATTAGGGCGTGCACACAGGCATGCATAATGTCTCATTTTAGATTTAAGTGAAGATCAAACTTAAGTGTATCGATTTAAAATAATCGTAAGATATTTATATTCTATTCATTAATTTAATTTGGATTGGACATCCCTATTGTTTGTTGACATCTGTATTTTTGTTTTGTGCGAAACTTTAAAAATTCAAAAAATATTATTAATTTGTCAAAGTATTATATTGGGTAATTAACAAAATAATAAATTTTAGGAAGAATCATTGGAGGAGGACGACACACCACTAAAATTGGAACTTGCCAAGAAGGATGATGCGTGGAGAAACCGTTACGTTGTTGCTAAAAAGTATTTGGATAAGAATTTGCACAGTATTAATCCTTGTATCGCTCAAGTTCTACAAATATGGTCCAAACAATTCAAGTGAGTCTTCACAACTTACATATCTATAATACCCTAACTTTTTTCTATAACTTATAATTTTAAATAGGCACTATATTTTCATATTTTTTAAGCAGCTTCGAAGTTTTAAGGATATGTTTATTTGATGTTTAATATGTGGTTTTTAAAATGGTAGAAAAAAGTAACAATGAGTTTCAAACCTAAGAGGTGCTTAGGTATTTTGTTTATTAAGAAAATAAATTTTGTCAGATACATCTTTCTTCTTAAGTTTTAGAAGAACTCCTTGGTCACTCAGGCATTAAACCGGTGACCTGTTTTTTAATGCCCATTTTACATTATGCTAAATCTGTGTATGACCATGACCATCATTACATACTACTTAGTGACCATGTATTTATGTTATTGTTCTAGTGACCTGAGATTAATTAGTATGAAAGATATAATGATGACCCATGAATCATATGAACTGCAAGACTTTTCTTTTGTATGTAAAAGACATATAGATGCAGCTGGAAATGTTCTGACCTTGCAATGGGTGCCCACTCTTCAAGCAGTTTTTCTTCAGGTCTGTTACATAATGTACTAAGAACTATCATCTATCAATATCAGTCTTTAAGTTAAACTTAAAGTTGATTTAAAAATTTTGTTAATTATTTTATTGGAAACTAGCTATGCTCGCGACTTCGTCCGCGTGGAAAAGTTATTTTTTTATCATACAAACTTTTATCCCCTATTTTATCCCCTTGGGGATAGAATTTATCAAAATCCTTTCTTAGCGGATGTCTACGTCATAACATCTACCTGCCAAATTTCAGCCCGATATGTCCAGTGGTTTGGGCTGTGTGTTGATAGATCACTATGTCAGCCAGTCAGTCACCTTTGAGTTATATATATATATATAGATAAAGACACAATATTATAATATTAACTTGCTTTTTTATTTTTATCATCTATTATTTTGTTACGGGTAGGTATGTATGTACATATTATATGTATGTAGGATATGTATATTATTGTATATATATTGCTTGCTAACTCTCTTATTAATAACCTATTGTTAACTCTCTTATTTTTGACAACTACCTATCTGAATTATTCCTAGATTACGATCAAAGTCAAAAAAGTCAAAAGTCAAAATCATTTATTTCATGTAAATCTTTACAGATATTTATGAATAGTCAAAAAAAAAAAAAAAAGTTTAACAATGAGGTCTTAGAGTGCGTTTGGTTAGGCAGCTATTCATTAACAAAATAACGACAAATATTAATTGAACTTAGACACGATGGAATGGAAATCTTAATATTAAAATTACTACCGAACCGAACACACACTACATAACCAACTAGTGTAAGACTAGGTGGTTAGCTGATTCCATTGACCTGTCAATCATTAACTGCCATACAAGAGAGCCACCAAGGCGACCAACTTCACCGACCATATCCATGCCTTAAATATTTGTTGTAAATAAAAGCTAAGTAACCAATCACATATAAGTAAAGGTATAAGGATCGGTATTTTTAAGGGCATAAACACTAACTGTAAAGTCGATCCCCTCAGAGACACCCCGGAGAAAAAGAAACCAGCAAGTAAAAAACTCTAGTGCTTCACACAAACTAAAAGATGATAATTATATCGCATAAACAAATTAGCGCTGCATTCAACCGTTCAGTAGGGAGCCGACCGCGCGAGTGAGCCGCGCGGCATGGTATCTCGTTGAGCTACACCCCCCTCCCGGCTTGCCCGCAAGCACCGCCTCTCTCCCGCCGCGCCGGCCAGCGCAGAGAGCGAGTTGGTTTTGTTTCGGAGTTATTTATCATTGTAATCTTTAAAGTTTTTTGTTGAAATTAAGTTATGTCAAAGACAATTTTATTCACAATGAAGTACTCTTAACCAACAACATATTTATTTGAATAAAGATTAATATTATTATGTTGATACAACTTAAGGGGGAATTCGTATATGTGACGTCATCACCTTCTGTCAGATTTCAGTCAAAAATGTTTGAGATTATTTCTTTAATTTATTCTAACTGTGGAAAGTTGAGCCCAAAAGTCACTCTGTTGAAATTTCATTGTATGGAGTGTGACAGTTTATTATTTTAGATATCTACTTTTAGAAATCTTACTATTTTATTTTAAGTAATGTATTGTCGAAATAGTCAAGAAATGTAATTTTATAGGCGAGGATTTAATGTTTCAATAAAATTTATGTATTACTATAATTTCCAGACATGCATACAAAGTGTGATATTACATTTTATTAATATATATAAATTTTAACAGTTTAAATTTATTATAAGGCATTGGTAAGAGTGACTATTACTAGACTCCGCTCCGTAATTAAACTAAGAATTTATATTAAACAAAACTTTTTTTTATTTTGGACTAATTCGGCCAGTCTTAAGTTTTTGTTTAAAAAAATGCTGTCATATGAATTGACATTACTAAGGATTGGGGTCTGCTTCACTTTAATCTACTTACCCATCTATCTAGATTTAAAATATTCCGGAGTTACCTAATTGGAATAATTTTATGTAAAATATTTTATTTTAAATAAATTAGTTTTTTATAGTAAAATAACTTAGATACACATACATTAAAATTTATATACATAACTTCTACACGGCCTCAGGGTACCCAGACTCAGGGTATTCAAAGCAATCATAATCTCTACTTTATATATATCAATTATCTGTCCGTTTGTTTTGAACTTGTCTCTAATTAACATTCATAAGGCTTAAATATAAAAATATACGTAGGAAAATATGAAACAAAAATTTAAAAACATTTAAAATCTGCACGTACTAAATTATGCAAGTTAAGTATCACGTTCTTTCATTTTTCAAAATATCTTCGGTTTACCGGTTTTGATCACCTAGATATTATACCTATGTCCATTCTCAATAATTAGTCTATCGTTTTTTTGACATAACATAATATATTATGCCGTAAGGCACCCGTGATGATATGTATGTACGTATAATATATTATCATAAAATTGACCTTACTGTTACACCATAGCCTACAAAAATATACTCTTCATACATTGCACACACGCATCATACACACAACACACACAGACGTGCACTACACATATTACACCCATACACATTCACTTTTATCAATAATTCTTATAAACTTTAATTACTTATTCTGTTTCTTATAACGTGAGCGTTATATTGTCAAAATAACGATTTCTGTTATAAGCGCGCTCTCCTCCAATCAGAAAAGGTTAACAGCTACTCTGATTGGAGGAGAACGCGCTAATACCGGAATTTGTTATTTTGACAATCTGACGTTTGCGTTATAAGAAACAGAATGTGGCCGCTGGTATATAAAATTGTAAAAAATAAATAATAAAATCTTTTCAGCGTTGGAAAATGGTTTTTATTTAAATATTTTAAAAATGCAATATTTTTTTATAAAAGTAGCTGTCACTATTTAAAAAATAAATATTGGTTACTATTATAGTTGTATTGGACACGAGCTCTCGGTCTAACAGAAGTATTGTCATACTTAGTAGGTGGTCTCACCAATAAATACATGAAAAATTATTATTTACATTTACAGACAAATATAATTTAAATTATCCGTACTTTAGTAGTTACCATGGTTTATTATCCGTCAAAAAATATAGATTGATTATAGAGAACGGTCGCTAGTTATGATTTGGATCAAGCGTGGAATTTTACGATTATCGAGGCAGTAGTCTCCTTTCATGGTGTAGGTAGTTATGAAACGCAGTAGCAGTTAATTTGTTGAAAACTCAGAGACCTGGCATTACACCCAATCATGTGGAATGATAATAATTATTTTTTAGCGTAATATTTTCAATATGTATTTTAGTTTTATACTTAGCGTAAAATAATTCAAACAATGTTCTAGAAATTGCCCATCGCCAGTTTATAAAACATAGTTCTAGAAATTATTTATTATTATTTCGTATTGTTCTTTTTTATCGCCTATCATTTGGTAACAGCATTATTTGGCCGGCCATAGTTAATCGGTCTAATTCTATAGAAATTACATCGTATTAGTCCCTATTCATAAATATTGTATGTTTGTCATGAGTTAGAAACAAACAGTCACACATGCTAAAATAAAATAAAAACTTTGATTTTGTAATAATATTAATGATTATAAAATAAGACAATACATTATTATGTTAGTATTTAAATGTTAGGTAGATAATAAAATTGTTGAACTACTCTGCCATTTATAAAAATAAAGTTTTGGATAATGGATGGAACCCTATTGAGCTTTGCTTTGTACATATTTAAAAAAAAAATATTAAAAAAACTAACAATTAAAATAAATGGGTAAAATATGTTTAAAAATTGTAAAATAATGTGCGCCCGACGATACATTTTATTAAAAATATAAAAGCGACCAAAATAAATAGCTGTTGCGTAGTTTTTGTTACATCGGACAGTCTGTCTTTTTTTTTTTGTAAGGTTATACTGACAGTGACAGTTGGTGAAAATTGCATATTTATTTTAGCTGAATCTGTAGTTAATAGTGTTAAAAGGTGTAAAAACATAGAATGTAATCAAAATAAATATGTACTTGTCTTATAAAGTTCCCAACAGTGAATATTTAGTGTTCCAAAAGTGAAATAGAAAAAAGCGACGCGGAGCCACCTTTCACAGACGGGATCGCCCGCACCAAGGAACTTAATACTCTCTACGAGAGAAGAAAGCCAACTTCATAGTAAATAAATGCCGACAAGTTTTAAGCGCCACAGCGTTAACCCTGGGAACTAAAATTTAAAAAATTCAAAATGGCCTCCTGATTTAAATATTTAAAGTTTTTTGAAGTGAAATTTAATTGTGTAGATATCTGATTTTCATTAATCAAATACGTACTCAATTAAACTTCACTTCAAAGAAAAATATTTAAGGGTAAATTAAGTAGGTACAGTTGAATAAAACATCATTTCATAATACGTTTTTAATTTAATTAATTAAGTATTAAGTAATAGAAAATGTAACCAAGTTAGGCTTAGTAGCTGCGGGGAACCTATGAAAGGTTCAGTATACGAGGACATTAGTCCGCACTCTGCATTTACTACACTTTCCTGTTTCCATTACACAGAAATTAATAACACAAAAACATGGGATTTCTCTAAACGACACAAGTTCATAGTCACTCAACAAATTATTAATGCAAGACAATTTCAAGTGTAAACATTTGCAAAAGTTTAGGAACACATCACAATAAATAAACATTAATAAACAATATGCCGCTCTTTCGTGTTGGATGGCTTCTCGCTTTTCACGTGATTCTGCCATGTTTAGTTAACAAGAAAATTTTTTACACTGTAATTACGCCGTAGTTTAATGAAGAAAGCGTTTTATTCATATATTTATACCAAAAAGTACTTCTTTATTTAATATTAATAAAATAAAACCATGTTTTATTAAAATAAAAATTATTCAGAAAAAATAAGTTCATTTGCTTTCCGAGTAAAAAAAAAAAATGTATTCGTTTTGTGTCCGTGTTGTTGTATATCATTCTGTCTCTCTTGTTTCCGTATTGTTGTATATCGTCTCTTTTTCGCATATTTTGCCCAGAGGCGGCGCAAATGCACATACCGTAGTTGATACCCCTTGGCCCGCACAATGACGGCCTGTCATGGATTTTGTATGAAGATTTCTGTCTGGCAAGTTTTTGTAATTATTTAATTAATAATTTTCTATTAAACTTGCAAAAATCTCTCCATACATTTTTAGAATACATAATAAACTATTGATATATATTTTTTTACCACTATAAATTGTTGTAGTTTTGTCGCTTGCAGAGATGTTAAAAAGTACAAAATTTTCATGTTTTGGAAAATATAAATACATTTTTTATTGAAATAATATATGGGAGACTATATTAATCTCTTCATACATTTCAAGTTAAAGAGTTACTATTTGCATAATAATAGTTGTCTGTGAGTATCGAGTAAATATCTTTAACAAACATTTTTAGTTTTGTAGTTCTAGATTTTCAGAATACACACGCGCCTTAAACAAATTATTTCGACCAAATTAGGTACCATAAAAACGGTTTTTGTGAGTTAATCTTAAAAGATAGACATATACTATCGCGGACTGTTTTTTAGATCATTAAAAGAGCTATTATTCTTTAATACATATTTTTTGTGTATCTTGAACCGTTTTCACGGCGCACGCAACGGAAGGCTTCAAAGATGAAATAATTTCTCCCGTTTTTTACACATTTACCACTATATCTTTGCTCCTATTGGTCGTAGCGTGATGTTATATAGCCTATAGCCTTCCTCGATAACTGGACTATCCAACACAAAAATAATTATTCAATTCGAACCAGTAGTTTCGGATATTAGCGCGTTCAAACAAACAAACAAACTCTTCAGCTTTATAATTTTTTTTTTTTTTTTTAATATGTAGGACAAATTACACATATTGCTCTAGTCACAAACTAAGCTCTAGGCTTGTACTAGTATATAATATTAGTATAGAAGTATAGATTAAACTATAAAGTTCAAGATTAAAAACAACTAAAATAATTTTGCAATTTAGAATATAAATTATCCTAGATGATTCTATCATTTACTTGTAACTAAATCCTGACACTCCTGACAGTACTGTTTAGAAAAAAATCCATAAAGTTAGTTAAACTAATCCTGTTTTTCACTGTAACAGTAAGAAAACAGGATTAGTTTACGTAACTTGTTGAAAACAGATTAAATAGAGTACTATGCACTGTTGAAGTAGGATAGCTACTTACAGAACTTGTTGGAAGAGTATTTATATAATCTATAAACCACAATGTTGTAAATTCGAAGTTAAGTAGGTATAGAACGAAATTAATAAGATGTGGGTCCATGAATGGGGTCAATCTATAATTGAACAACGTTGATTGCTCCCACTATGCCGGCTAAATGATATGATTACAAAATGGACGACAAAGACAAATTGCTTTACGAGTATATTTTAATATACATAACCGCACTCTGATTATCACCTCGACAAGAAATTGATGCAGTAATCTCCTAAAAACCGGTGTACCCATAGACTAAAATCGAAACATGATTTAGTCACTGAATGGTTTTTGTATGTGCGGTGCCGTGGTAACGAGACCGGTCAGTCGGCCTAATGAAATTATAGAGACTTTCCTCCCACGTGATAATTCTACTAAATTAAGTGAATGTTAAAGTCAAAATTTGTAGGGAAATATTTTAGTAGAATCACGCTTCTTCTCTATTATTACTTTAGTCAATGTAATTGGTATGACCTACAGGGAAGTAAGAAGAAAATTATTCCTGATCCAAAGCTGGCTACAAAAATGAAAAAGTTTTACAACTGCTTATCTTGTATTATGACTTACAATCTTCAGACACTGTGTCTGAAATCAATGGAAGAATTTACGGATTATATTTTGGATGTTGGTGTAAGTTGTTTTATTGTTTCCAAATAAATATAAGCAGCATTGTTTTGTATATGTATTTAGGTAAAAAAATACAGGTAATGCTTTTAAGAAATTTTCAAGATATTACCCATTAAGTTTTGATAAGGCAGAAGATTTTTTACGATTCCTAGTCGGTATATTCAATTCTATTAAACAACAAGAGAAAATAGAAAGCACAATACCTGAGTTCTAGATAATAGAGAGAGAGAGAGACAATATTCTAGAGAGAGAGACAGCCATGGATACTCCACCCAGGTGCCGGGTCCATCGCGTGGTTTGGAAGGCAGGGGAATGAACTGCAGCGTTTACGGTCTTGCAACCGCGAAGTAAGGTCAAAGATCTCTCTAACTCTCCCCTGCACTGTCTCTCTCTACTCAACCAAATACTATATGATACTGTTAGCGCCATCTCGCAAACACGTTCTATAAAAGTTCCGATGGCCTATTTTGGAAGGTCAAGATCCTTCAATAGACAATGCAAAGACTTTGCTGGACCTCTTGCACCGAATTCCATCAAATAATTTTCCAAAAAAAAAATAATATGGTGGAAAGGGTGAGGTGGCCGCATGTACCAAGTTTTTAGGATATAATATACACGCCGAGAACAGTCTCTTTTCGACGAGACAAATGGAGTATGTAGAGACAAGTGTCGCTTGATTATGTCTCCAAAATTGTATATATAATGACATATATTTTTTCTGTACCATAATTGCCAAATTAGAAAGGCTCATGTGGTCCAGTAATTAGGATAATATATATAGAAACTATTTTCAGGGTTCCAACCAAGGGTTTGTAACCAACCTAACTTTTCAAAACGAATCAATAGAATTTGAACCTTCCTTCAAACAATTTAAGGAACAACTTTGTTTGTTGTATGACTTCTTGATTGATTCCTGCAGACAAACGCCAAGACTTGAGACTATACTTTATCAGGATTATATTTGCACATCCAGATCTACTTTAAGGGTAAGTTCTTATATTTACTATTAAGTAATATATGCATATTTACTCGAATCCACGATAAACTTGCTATAGACCAGTCATTTTAAATTTTTCGGCTGTTTACCGATATGCAGTAAACCAAAATATGTTAAAAATCGGAAAGTTTCCGTAGAATTCAATGCTGTATTTATAAAATATCATGATAGTATTGGGTTTTACCGAAAATTGGTCAACCAAAGTTGGTCAATAACAGGGATCTTTAACGTTTAACGTTTTTTTTTTAAATTGCCACCATAAGCCTAGCCAGGGGGGGGGGGTTCAAACCCGCCCCCAAAATGTCTGGATATAGATAAATTTGTACGGGGAGCAGTTAGGAGGCGGCGTAGGTCGTGTGTTTGTAGGTTGAAACCCCGAATAGCAATGAAGGGTACTTGCAAAACGATTGAAAACGCATTTCACAGTAATGTAAGAGAAATCATTAATAGGTGATATTGTGACCATGGTGGTTTTTAGTTCTTGCATCCTGGACGAGGCTTAAACCCCCCCCGAATATTAAACTGTTTTTGACCTTTGGTCGCAATTTTCGGAAGACCCAATGCTATTTTAAAAATACAGCATTGAATTCTACGGAAAAGTTCCGAGCTTTTACATATTATGATTTACAGTATATCGGTTACGAAAAATTAACATTTCGTTCAAAATAGATTGACTGGTCTAGTCCCTGTTCTATGTGGAGTCAGACTACCTCGTAGAGGTGTGAATAACATCCCTCCGCTGGGTACTCTAAGATGGTATATAATATACCTACCTATAATTAAGAACCGAGTGGAATCATTTCGGAAGCTAAGGAAAATAGCTATGTTGCGTTCGCAAAAATGTGACGTCGTTGGGCGTATTTTACCACCTTTACCATGGACAGTGCTCTGATGAACTATTTAATCTTATTCCTCCTTCCCCTTTCCGTTACAGGACTTCACGGCACGACGCAGGTAACTGTGGCCGATGCACGAATCCACACTTAAAAAAAAATAGTGATTCATACATCTGTCGCACTATTAAAATGCGGAATGGTGATGAAGGAAACACGCAAGCAGAAAGGCTTGCGTGTTTCCTTCATCTTATAACCTTGAGTCCTTTAAACGAAGCGTTAATAGACATCTTAAGCCGACATAATGGTGGAAACCAGCATTTACAACACATTTATAAATGCTGATTGTATTCATTCTTGGACCTGCATACTGCTCTTTCTCTCAGGTCACATGCCGGTCTCGCATAAAAATAAAAAAATTTGAAAGAAAATCCCTAGTCGATAGTTCCGATTGAAACTGAAACCTAACGTTATTGTGATATTGCCTAACTTTTAATTTCTCCGTAATAGAATAATACACATGACAAGATTGTATTTTCCTCAGCTGCCGTAGTTGTTGGTTTTAATCCCAACTATACCTACTACTTCTTAATAAAAAAATCATAAGATTTTAATAAGTTCCTACCATATAAAAGCACCAAAGAAGTAATCATTTTGAGGCTAAAGTAGTTACACACTTTATATTTGTTTCGGCTTTAGTCTGTGAGTTTACCGGTTTTCAGAAGCCCTGCACAGATTTCTTGTTTAGGTGGTAGTGTCATTTCAGTTCGTTCTCATACATAATTTTCATTTGCGACACTTGGTTCCATGTTAAAAGTTATTACTTTTGATCAGTAGAACCTCATATTAGCCCAAAGTACATCCTTTAAAAGTCACCTTGTATATATATTACTAGCGGCCCGTCCCGGCTTCGCACGGGGGGACTTAAGATCAGCGCACGCCACGGAAGGCCTCAGAAACGATACTTTTCCCCCGTTTTTAAAACATTTTTGGTTACTGCTCCACAACTATAGGACCTAGCGTGATATTATATAGCCTATGTTACTTCTGAATAATGCAGCTTTCTAATGGTGAAAAAATTATTGCAATCGGTCCAGTAGTTTTTGAGTTTATTCATTACAAACATACAAAAATACAAATCTTTCCTCTTTATAATATTAGTATAGATATATTTATATATTTTGTGTATTTTAGCCTATAATAGACAACGATTTAGTAGAAAAATACAAGAAACAAGTGGCTGACTTGATAAGTGAACAAAGAATTGGTCCAGAATTAAGAGTACAAGACTTTGATGACTATATTTGCTTACTCAATGGATCGGTAATATTTTTTTTACTTTATAAGACCATTAATTGATATTATTTAGGTTGTCACTTCATCTACCTGTAATTTTGGTTGAATAAAAAAAAGGTTTGGTATATTTTAGGGTTCCGTAAGTAATTAACGAAAAACGGAACCTTTCATCGCTTAACCAGTCTGTCTGTCCCAAAAACCGGTTGATAATGATATTTGATATAGAATGATATCAGTTTAAAAAAATGGTCTACATGAAAAGAAAAATAGACGGCTATGATTGAAAGTATGTCTTAAAAAAAAAAACTTTAAATTTTAACATTTGAGGTAAAAAGTTGAAATTTTAAATATTTGTAAGAACTCTGATCCCCACATTTTCTTTCGGAATTATATCTACCTACGTTTACCTACTAGTTTTAAGTATATGTTAAAAAATTCTTTTAGCTAATTACACCATTTTTTCTTATGCACGATACTCTAAGTACGCGAACAGTATTCGCACTTGACTTTTTTTTCTAAACCAAAAAAATCTATTGATAAATATTATTTAAAAATATTAAATTTATTCATAAATATTCAGTCCCAAACGGAAGTAGACGATTTCATAAACGCCCGGCCAGAGAAAACCTTCGAAGAGTATTGTGCAGAATCCGTCAAGTATGTAGAACTGACGAAGGAGATACCGTCGGCCCTGGAGCAGACCGTAATGATAGGGATGTTCCTGATGCAGAGAGGAGACCTCATTAACTCTTTGAGGTCTGCTGCTCTCAGGATGGCTAACACCCTGTTGCGACGGATGACGGACGATTACCAGAATATGATTAAAGCGTAAGTGTTTATTTCCTTGAGAGGTAGATAGTAGGTATAATAGTGTTGTCCAAATTCAAGACCAAGACTAGGTACGGTCAGTACCCAAGCAGCAAAATTCTCTTATAATTGTAAACTTATAAGACCAAACATCTTATAGCACACTAATAGACGCTTTGATTAAAATCACTGATCTTATATAAGCAGCTGATGGGACTATTTGCGTTACAAGCACTTTCGGTTAAATTACGTAGTCTTACAAACATTTACAAAAACATCTTATTAGACTATTTACGCTACAAGCACTTTTGATCGTATTACGTAGTATTATAAACGTTTACAGGATTACATTATGTGATACTTATAGGAGTCTTAAAAGTGCATATTATAAAATAAATAAAAGCTCATATAAATGCATTTAATAAGACTATTTATTCTTGTTAACGTTTTGTTTTATCTTCTATAAGAAAAGTTCCCCTGTAAACGTTTTGGGTAAAGCTACTATATGTCAAGATATTAAAAGATTGATTAGTCTTTGTCGTGACTTCTATTGGATTACTAGGACCAAACTTGCACGTTCTGCTACTACTATAGGTAAGATTCTACTTATATATGACCTGCATTTGCTATTACTAGAGTGATCGGTTTTAAACAATATGGTGTCCATGATTATGATCCTATAATAGCATTAACTTGACTAAAATTCATTGTAAAGCTCCTGATAAATGCATTGCAGTATGGACGACGATCCGATCCTTGTATTTACTAATAATTAATAAATAAATAATAATTATGGTTTCTTTTGAAGACGTTTTACGTAATATGATCAAAAGTGCTTGTAGCGCAAATAGTCTAATAAGATGTTTTTGTAAATGTTTATAAGACTACCTAATAGGATCGAAAGTGCTTGTAGCGCAAATAGTCTAATAAGATGTTTTTGTAAATGTTTATAAGACTACCTAATAGGAACGAAAGTGCTTGTAGCGCAAATAATCTAATAAGATGTTTTTGTAAATGTTTATAAGACTACCTAATAGGATCGAAAGTGCTTGTAGCGCAAATAGTCTAATAAGATGTTTTTGTAAATGTTTATAAGACTACCTAATAGGATCGAAAGTGCTTGTAGCGCAAATAGTCTAATAAGATGTTTTTGTAAATGTTTATAAGACTACCTAATAGGATCGAAAGTGCTTGTAGCGCAAATAGTCTAATAAGATGTTTTTGTAAATGTTTATAAGACTACCTAATAGGATCGAAAGTGCTTGTAGCGCAAATAGTCCCATTAGCTGCTTATATTAGATCAGTGATTTTATTCAAAGCGTCTATTAGTGTTCTATAAGATGTATGGTTTTAATTATAAGAGAATTTTGCTACTAAAGCCACATCCTTTGGTGATGCCCTTGTTAAAATGGACATTTTATCTACCTACAAAAAAATATTGACAAATAATTCAGCGCGCACTTTTGTGTGTCTACGAGGGCGGCACTGAAAATTTCGGGAATCAAGGAAGTGACACAACATTACTATTTAAAAATGTATTTATTGCTTTTCGAAGTATTCTCCGCGAAATTTGACACATTTTTCCATACGATGGAACCAATCATTGAAGCAACCATTCCATTCGGAAGTTGGGGTCTCCAAAATGGCCGTTTTGTAGGCGTCCACAGCTTCTTCAGGTGATGAAAATCTCTGACCACGCAATTTATTCTTTATTTTAGGGAAAGTATAGAAATCATTAGGGCTTAGGTCGGGTCTGTACGGCGGATGGTCTAATAATTCTATGTTTTCTTGCTCTAAAAACTCTTTTGTTCTGTGCGCGGTGTGAGAACTCGCATTGTCGTGATGGAGGATGATGCGGCGATTGCAGTTCTCTTTACGGAGTTCAGAAACGACCTGTGGCAAACAAATACTTGCATACCATTCTGCATTAACCGTTCTTTGTCTCTCAAGAGGAATAGTCGCAACATGGCCGGTCTTGGAGACAAACGTGGCCACCATTTTTTTTGCAACACTCCGTGAACGCATAATTTTTGTTGGCTTTAACTCATTTTCGAACACCCAAACTCGTGACTGATGTTTTGTTTCGGGTTCGTACGCGTATATCCAGGATTCATCACCTGATACGATGTTGTATACAGCATTTGAGGATCCTGCGTGGAATCTTTCGAGAGTTCTGACGCACCAAGTAACGCGAGCCGCTTTTTGCTCTTCACAGAGCGAATGCGGTATCCATCGGGAAAACAACTTTTTTACACCTAATTGTTCATGCAAGATTATTTGTATTTGACTCATGCCAATGTCTAAAGTTGCCTGAATTTCGCGGTATGTCACATGTTGATCTTCCACAATCAGCTTACGCACAGCATCAACGTTTTCTTGGGTGACTGCAGTTTTTGGACGACCTTGACGGGGATCATCACTGAGCTTGACACGTCCACGTTGAAATTCAGCAAACCAGCGATAAATTGTGGTTTTGGATGGGGCTTCATCACCAAATGCAGAAAGCATCCGATCAACACACTGTTTTTGTGTTAAACCACTTCGAAAGTCATAATAAATCATCGCTTTTGAATTTTCTCTAGTCAATTCCATTTTCTCAACGACTATACAAGTTTGACAAGTCCTTGTGACAAGACCAAGAATCTTTTTTTAAATAAATAAATGGTATTCGATTTTTAAAACCAAGGAGTTTTCAATTAAAAAGATTTTAATATGACAGGAACAGTGGAAATATTCCATTCCCGATATTTTCAGTGCCGACTACGTATTGCTGCATTATTTACATGTAAACGGAAATAGAAGATTTTTCTATATCGCTAAGCGACGACACTGATTCCGAAAGGAATTTATAACGATAAGCAATTCTACTATTATCAGATTTCTGTAGTATATACATATATTTATAAAGACCCATTAATGTGTGCGAAGCTTGTAAAAAGTCGGTATTCTTTACATCATAGTATTTTAACTAATCTGTTGCCATACCTAAAGTAAACATATTTTATTTATATTTCAAGAATTTACGACGAGTACTTAACCATAGCAAATAAGCTATTGACCCCTCCGCCCGACACTGCCGCGTTGATGACTCTTATTAGTTATTGCGCTCACGTACAAGATGTGGCAGTGTCGGAGATGGAAGACAAGCTGCGGGATGTGCTACGTTACATAATGTTCCTCGGAGACTACACCACCTTCACTCCGCTAGAGCTGAAGGCCAACAATCAGACCTTTCATTGGTGAGTATACTTGTATATTGTCTCCCATTGGTTACCGCGCTAATACCAAGATGTGGCAGTGTCCGAGATGGAAGGCAAGCTGCGGGATGTGCTACGTTACATCATGTTCCTCGGAGACTACACCACCTTCACGCCGCTAGAGCTGAAGGCCAACAATCAAACCTTTCATTGGTGAGTATACTTGTATATTGTCTCCCATTGGTTACCGCGCTAATACCAAGATGTGGCAGTGTCGGAGATGGAAGACAAGCTGCGGGATGTGCTACGTTACATCATGTTCCTCGGAGACTACACCACCTTCACTCCGCTAGAGCTGAAGGCCAACAATCAGACCTTTCATTGGTGAGTATACTTGTATATTGTCTCCCATTGGTTACCGCGCTAATACCAAGATGTGGCAGTGTCGGAGATGGAAGACAAGCTGCGGGATGTGCTACGTTACATCATGTTCCTCGGAGACTACACCACCTTCACGCCGCTAGAGCTGGAGGCCAACAATCAGACCTTTCATTGTATCAGTCAGGATTTCATTGGTGATTCTGATTATACATGTAATTTTTCATTGGTTGCTAATAAGTGAAAGTGTCTGAGAGGAAAGATGTGTTTACCTTTTTTTTCCACATCATGTTACTTGTTATATATATATATATATATATATCATCACGGGTGCCTTACGGCGCCCGAGACCGCCTAGACGGCCCCAGGGTACCCAGCGGAGGGGTTTTAATCCCACCTCGTTGTAGCCGATGGTATGAGTCTACACCGAACAAGTGGCTAGCTCGTCGCGATGTTTTTGGATAGACTCAATAACCCATCTATAAACAGTTTCACAAGTTGGTATAGTGAAACCGGGACCGACAGCTTAACGTGCTCTCCGAGGCACTATAGTGGTGTTGTCAAACAAATGTACATAAATTTTTAAATTAAAAACTCATTGGTACACACCGGGATTCGAACCAGGGACCTAAGCGTTTTTAAGTCCAAGGTCTAAACAACTAGGCCACCACGTATATGCTCCTCACGTATATATATATAGAATCAAAGGCAGCAAAGTAGTTAGTGGCACCTAACTACATTGTGCCTCTGATTCTATACAACACAATTGTGAATTACACTACCTTCACTAGCCTCGAGCTGAAGACTTCTTGTTGGACCCCCAGGGGGTCCACGCAGGGGGTCCAGATGGAACCTTCCAGACTTCCCCCAATTTTACGGAGATAAGCTAGAGAAACTAATAGATAAGCTAGTTAAAATATATATATATACGTTTACTAGGTATAGTCGCATGCCCGCTGTGATCGAGGAGTGTAAAACAGTAATCGAGCAGAAGCGGTTGGAGTACCAGGAATTCCTTCGCCAGAGGATCTCCAAATTCGCAGATGAACTGGATGTATTGGACGCCCAATGCAGAGAGCTGCAGTTCTGGGCGGATGTCAACCAGCTGCCCAAATATGTTGCTAGAGCCAGATATCTGGATGAAAAGTATGTGTAATTCAGAGCGTTTCGAAATCGGCTAAAGATAAAAGCGCTAAAGAATAAAAAAGATGAGCATTAAGCAATCAATGATAATAGATTATTCAATCGCCGAATTTGAAATTCTTCCTTATATTTTTATCCATACTAATATAGATAAATAGGTGACTTATTTAATTATTTATTTTAAATTCTTTATTGCACAAAATTGTACATAGGCGAGCTTAATGCCTTAGGCATTTTCTACCAGCTAACCTTTGGGAGAGTGAAATATGCTTAGGGTGCAGAACTTTTCGATAAAAGCATATAGAGTATAGATAAGTGACTTAGTTAATGTTTGTTAGTAAATGTTATACATCTAAAGTTTTTAATGGAATTTGGTAACCATAAATTGAATAATAGAGTTATAGGTACTCTATTATTTCCTTTTTCACCGCAAATAAGTCAAAATCGGGCATTTTGACTTAATAATTAATAAATAAAATTATTAAAACATACAAAAGTATTTATTACAACAAAAAGTTTTGTACCTACAATTACCAACATAAAAAAAAATAATTGAATTTCGGCTAACAGCCAAGTTGTAATATTGGAAGTACGTTTGTATACTTAAGTAATGTAATTGATAAATTGTATATTAGTAATAAATATTATTTTTTTATACCAGATTAGCTACAGCCATGACAAAAATAGACCAGTTCAACGAAGAAGAGACCGCGTTCGGGTGGGAACTGTCTCAGTACCCCAAACGGAAGCAGATCTACGACCGATTGGTCCCCTATAAGAAGCTCTTCGACGCCGGGTTCGATTTCCTTGAGAAACATAACAGCTGGATGACCACTCGGGTCAGTGTTCTATTCTTACTAATATTATAAATGATATATTTCGCCACAGGCTTCTTCAGTCGTTTGACATATTATTTTTTTATAATAAAAAAAATAAACAATGTTATAAATATATTATTTTTATAAAGTATTTCATTTCAATAATACCTATTTTTGCGATAAAGGCTTATAAAAATATACTTATTTAATAATATTATAAATGTTAAAATTCGTCTTTCAGTCTGTGAGTCCTGGTAAGAATAAATTTCAGAGGCCAACGTAAGCTTTAATATGTATTTTAGTATTTTTATATTATCACGGTGGCTTTGAAAGGTTGTACTTTGGGCTAATATTATCTCGCAAATGGAAAAAAAATCCATTTGCGCCTTCTCCATACAAACTAGTAATGTTAAAATGACCAATTTGTATGGGGAAGCCAAAGAATTTTTTTTCATTTGCGAAACATGGTTCCATGAATAATAAATAGTTGATCTATTTAATCAGTAAAGCCCCATATTAACCCAAAGTACAACCTTTCAAAGTCACCCTGTATATGTATTACTTATTGACTGACATTAAACCGCGTGCATAAGAAATGTTTTAACAATTATTATAAAACAAAACGTTATCGCGCCTAGAATTATTCTGAGGGTTCAAGTAAATATTATTAGTATCGTTGTTTCTGGTACACATAGTACAAGCCTTGAGCTTAGTTCGTGACCAGGATTATATGTGTAAAAATGTCTTACATATTATAATTATTAAGTGTACCGTAAAATTTAAATAAAAAATGGCGTCGACTTTCAAAATGGCCGCTACACATCGCCATTAAGAGCGGAATATGGCGAACCGCGTTTTTTATTCAACTGTTAATAAGCAATTTGTTTTTATGTGTATAAATTACTAGCTGATCCGCGCAACTTCGTCTGCGTAACTTTAACCGTTTACGTAGCATACACTCTCAAAAGGTATAATTTTTTCCCGTTTTTGCAACATTTTTCATTGTTACTTCGCTCCTATTGGTTGAAGCGTGATGTTATGTAGCCTTCCTCGATAAATGAGCTATCCAACACTAAAATAATTTTTCAATTCGAACCAGTTGTTCCTGAGATTAGCGCGTTCAACCAAACAAACAATCTCTTCAGCGTTATAATATTAGTATAGATTATTATTACACCATTACATTTTTTTTCAGGTTGGAAGCTATGATCCAGAAGACATTGAAGGCGACGTGAGTTATTATTATAAGATTGTGTATAAATTGGAGAAGTCCTTTCAAGACGTTCCTGATACACATCAGCTGGCTGTATCTATAAGGTAGGCACATTTAATTATACCTATTTTTGTTTGTATGTTTATGTTTTTATTTTATTTTATCTCAGGCTTTTAACCCAATAAAATATAATTAACACTAATATGCTGCCACAACTAAAATAATTTCTTATATTAATTAATAATAAATGCACAAGAAATGGATTCGACAACTCGAACGTTAAAAATTATCTAAGTGTTGTTTTCAGTGATAATAAAGTGGTTTTTTGAAAAAAAGAAAAGAAAAAGTGATGTTAATCTACACTTACTCGATCCTAAATTCTTTATAAAAAATCTGTTAACTTTTGAAATGACAACTAACTAATATTTTTAGAATCATAAATCAAACTTTGGTTGCCTTTTCAAAAGTTAATAGAATTTCTAAAAAATTTAAGACACTATCTAATTCCCAGGTAGCATTTTGACGTCCCTATGACGTCAATAACGTCGAGAATGACACTAAGTTGACGTCATAGGGACGTCAAAATGCCACCTGGGTTAGAAGCAAGTAAATATTATTTACACCTCCACATTCTTTTTATTAAAAAAAACTTTATTAATATCACTTAAAACATCATTTAGACATTTTTAGACGTTCGAATTTGCGAATCTTCTTAACTCACTATTTCACAAACAGCCTTTAACAAACTTTCTTTATTTATTTGTGTGTATAATATTGTTATTTTTTATTAACCAAGTTTTTTGTATTTCAATAACTGGCACTTATAAATCAATTTTGGTTGACTGCATCACTTACTATAATTTCAGAGAAAAAATAGATGAATTCAAAACTCATATGCCAATAGTACAAACGTTAGGTAATCCGGGAATCAAACCCCGGCACTGGGAAAAGATATCGGAAATTGTCGGCTTTCCTATCGCGGTCGACGAGGAGTTGACCCTGGAAAAGGTCATTGACTTTAACTTGGTGGACTATATAGAGAAGTTCGAAAGTATCTCTGAGGCTGCCACTAAGGAAAATAATCTGGAGAAGGCACTGGATAAGATGATGAAGGAATGGACGGAACTTAGATTTGATATTTTGGCTTATAAGTAAGTAAATAAACAATTATAAACAAATAAACACTCACACCCACAACAAAAACACACATACAAGCACACACACACCCAAAAATATTTTGTAAATATGAGGTTTTCTTTTTTTATGAAATAAAAAAAAATAGGAAAATATGAAGTATGAATTAAAGATCTAGGATTACTTGATCGTATAATTCTCAACAATCAAGTATAAAAAAAATTAAAAAAACTGGTTGCTTCGGACGATCATAAAGAGCGTCTCTTAAACCAAAAAGTTAACTATCACCAGGGGTGTTCCACTCCGCGCTTTAGGTATGAAGCTACAAGTACCCGGCCGTACCCACGGATGGGTTTTATTTTTGAGGGCTGCCGCGCACCGACCGAGTCGCACGTTTGTATGATACTAACGCGCCTCGTTGTGATATTTCATATGAACTAAAATTAGGTCTTAAGCTTATTGTGCCACATTTCAGTTGCTATTATTTATAGTAACAAGGATCCGGACCTTACGTTTTTCATACTTCCAAAGGACCTCAAAAGGTAAATAAATCCACGCCTACCTATAGGTTATTATTAGGCAGATATGCTAAAAAAATATCAAACGTGTGTCTAGTAGTCTGTTTATAAGGATGTAAATTTTCATTATTCGCCACTTTTCCCTATGTACCAAATCTTGATCTTTGTTATAGTTATTTAAGTCTCTCGTATTTACGTACTTTGTTAGATATTTAATTACTATAGTATAGCTAGGTATTTATAAGTTATGTTTACAAGGTCAGGTTTAGTTGTGTTTCATAAATATAGGTAGTAATAGTTAGTGCACTACCATGAACTAACTATTACTAGAAATATTATGCAGTTTTGATAAGTAAACATACTTATTTATTTTCCCCAATTAGGTACGTAGGTTGCTTAATAATAAATAACATAGACTAAGCAAATATACTGAGGCAATGTTTTTGTAAGTTTATCTTTCAAATTAGTAGGTAGGTACAATCTGTTTCCTTTAAAGGTATTATTCGCATTTATATCATTCCACATAATCTACCTATACTACATGTACCTACTATTATGTCTTTTGTGCCTATACCTCGAAAAGCAATAGTTTTTATATAATATTTTTTATATAATAATTTAGTTTGATAGACAATGTAGTATGCCTTATGGCTTCCGTATCTCCTTAGGTTAAAATACCTATGCAGCAGACATCCTAAAATAAATTTGTTTTATGATAAACGTACTTACTACTAAGTACCTAACCTAGGTTTTGTTTAAAAGAAGACAACCCTAACGTCGTCAGAAAAGTAAAGAATAACGCGATAGAAAGAGAGGCAACTTTAGGTGAATATAAATGTAGTCCATTAGCGCTGTGCGAACTGGACTGAACTTTATTGTGTCGGTGCAAGAGTCGCTATTTATTTAATCGATCTTTCGGAGCGGAGCTTCTGTATTTGCCCTATTATTTCTTCTATGCTATCACTAACAGACTACTTGATTTAACATTGTACAATTAAGAATTTATATAAAAAATATTTTAGTTAAATATTGATGACTGATCGGACATTTTTATACGCAGAATGATATAAAAGTATATTAAATACACTACGTAGCACTAGGTATCAGTAAGCATTCTCACCATACAGATTACCTAGTAAGTACTACACCAGTTGCAGTCAGCAATATTTAATATTATTTTCAGAGAGAAATCCGATATAGATATAGATATGTAGGACAATTTACAAATATTGCTCTGGTCACAAACTAAGCTCTAGGCTTGTACTTTGTGTACCAGAAACAACGATATAATACATATTCTATTTTATAAACACCCAGACCATGACAAACTGTATGGAAAAACGTATTCATATTTTTTGCTATGGGTGGGAATTGAACCCACGACCTCTCTCGGGTACAACGCCAAAAGGGCAACCACTAGTCTACGCAGGTGGTCTTGAACAACATTTAGTTGTATGTATTATGTATGTATCATCACGGGTGCCTTACGGCGCTCGAGACCGTCTAGACGGCCCCAGGGTACCCAGCGGAGGGGTTTTAATCCCACCTCGTCGTAGCCGATGGTATGAGTCTACACCGAACAAGTGGCTAGCTCGTTGCGATGTTTTGAATAGACTCAATAACCCATCTATAAACAATTTCACAAGTTGGTATAGTGTAACCGGGACCGACAGCTTAACGTGCTCTCCGAGGCACTATAGTGGTGTTGTCAAACAAATGTACATAATTTTTTTATTTAAAAACTCATTGGTACACACCGGGATTCGAACCAGGGACCTAAGTGTTTTTAAGTCCAAGGTCTAACCAACTAGGCCACCACGTATATACCAACTAGGCCACCACGTATGTTTAGTTAAATAATTTTATATGATGTTTTATATTACAGAGACACGGGCACTTATATATTGTCAAGTGTCGATGACATACAACTCTTATTGGACGACCATATTGTCAAAACTCAGACCATGAAGAACTCTCCATATATTAAACCATTTGAAGAAACTATTGTGTAAGATTTTTCCTTTGAATATAATTGAACTCTTTCTCAAAGGTTAAATACTATAGATTTAAGCTTTTTCACAAGAATTAAATACTTTAAGCCTCCTCCTCAACAATATAATAATAATAATATGTAGGACAAATTACACATATTGTTCTGGTCACACACTAAGCTTTAGGCTTGTACTATGTGTACCAGAAGCAACGATATAATACATATTATATTTTATAAACACCCAGACCATGACAAACTGTACAGAAAAAACGTACTAATATTTTTTGCCATGGGTGGGAATCGAACCCACGACCTCTGGATACAACGCCAAAGACGCAACCACTAGTCTACGGAGGCTGTGTAAAATACTATGGACTTCTTACTCAACAATATAGACCTCTTTCTTAACAACAGTAACATACTATACATATATACCTACTTCTCAACAATAAAATACTATAGAGAGATACCTTCACTACTACATTATTATTCAAATTAGTACACAATTTTTTATTTAATTTGGTGGGAGGAAGGACTCTATAACTTCACTACACACCGACCGGTCTCGTTACCACCGCCCATACAGATGCATGGGACCTAGTCATGATTCGGTTTTAGTCTGTGCGTTCACCGGTTATTGCGTCGATTTTTTGTCAATGTGGTAGTTTCCTTTTACTGTGCGGTTACGAAAAAGGGCAGCCGATTTGAAGTTAAAGAAGCGAGGATACTAAAGTATCCCATTTCGTAACCTTATCAATTTGCCGGGATAGTGGAACCGATCAATATAATAATTATTAAACGCCCCATTCATGGACTTTGTAGTTCTGTTTGCCATCAGGTAGATGCAAGGTCACTTGCCGTTATCCAATAAAATATAACAATATATTTCTAGGGACTGGGAGGCGAAACTAATTCTTCTACAAGAGATCTTAGACGAATGGTTGAAGGTGCAAGCCACCTGGATGTATCTGGAGCCCATCTTCTCGTCTCCTGACATTCAGCAGCAGATCCCTGAAGAAGGAAGACGGTTCAGTGCAGTGGATAAGGTAATGTATTCTGAAGGTCCAAAGCAAGTGTCATATAATATGCTTTGGCAATTCATATTGTTGTTAAAGTTAATAGAAGTTAAGTATAAGTAAGACTCGTAATGCCAATTCGTTCTTATCGCCGCCCATTTCATAGTTGCATTGTATTATGTTTCGGGCATGAATGTTTGTTAAAAAAAATCATTGATCGACATTAAGAGCAGCGTCTGATCAAACTTTTCCCATACATTCACGACTTTTTGGTCTGTTACTCCCCCCTAAACAGTCTTTCTGATTGTTGGAGGCGTTATAAATATTACCTATATCTAGACTTATACGTTTTCCTTGTTTTAAAGTTTGGTATAGAAAAAATAATATCAACCCCTGAAATTCGATAAAAAATTCCAAAAAATCTCTCACGTTAAAATCATTCGTATAAAACACAAGGCAGAAAATTATAAAAAGGAAAACGTACGTAAAAAGTCATCGTTTATTTTCCCTTTAAGGGGGAATTCGTATATGTGACGTCATCACCTTCTGTCAGATTTCACTCAAAAATGTTTGAGATTATTTCTTTAATTTATTCTAACTGTGGACAGTTGAGCCCAAAAGTCACTCTGTTGAAATTTCATTGTATGGAGTGTGACAGTTTATTATTTTAGATATCTATTTTTAGAAATCTTACTATTTTAGTAATGTATTGTCGAAATAGTCAAGAAATGTAATTATATGCCGCGATTTAATGTTTCAATAAAATTGATGTATTACTATAATTTCCAGACATGCATACAAAGTGTGATATTACCGGTACATTTTATTAATATTTATTAATTTTAACAGTTTAAATTTATTATAAGGCATTGGTAAGAGTGACTATTACTAGACTCCGCTTTGTAATAAACTAAGAATTTATATTAAACAAAACTTTTTTTTTATTTTGGACTAATTCAGCCAGTCTAAGTATCTGTTTAAAAAAATGCTGTCATATGAATTGACATTACTAAGGATTGGGGTCTGCGTCACTTTAATCTACTTACCCATCTATCTACATTAAAAATATTCCGGAGTTACCTAATTGGTAAATATTTTATTTTAAATAAATTAGTTTTTTATAGTAAAATAACTTAGATACACATACATTTAAATATATATACATAACTTCTACAGGGCCACAGGGTACCCAGACTCAGGGTATTCAAAGCAATCATAATCTCTACATTATATATATCAATTATCTGTCCGTTTGTTTTGAACTTGTCTCTAATTAACAAGTCTTAAATATAAAAAGATACGTAGGGAAATATGAAACAAAAATTGACATTTAAAATCTGCACGTACTAAATTATGCAAGTTAAGTATCACGTTCTTTCATTTTACAAAATATCTTCAGTTTACCGGTTTTGATTACCTAGATATTATACCTATGTCCATTCTCAATAATTAGTCTATCGTTTTTTTGACATAACATAATATATTATCATAAAATTGACCTTACTCGTACACCATAGCCTACAAAAATATACTCTGCATACATTACACACATGCATCATACACACAACACACACAGACGTGCACTACACATATTACACCCATACACATTCATTTTTATCAATAATTCTTATAAACTTTAATTACTTATTCTGTTTCTTGTAACGTGAGCGTTAGATTGTCAAAATAACGATTTCTGTTATTAGCGCGCTCTCCTCCAATCAGAAAAGGTTAACAACTACTCTGATTGGAGGAGAACGCGCTAATAGCGGAATTTGTTATTTTGACAATCTGACGTTTGCGTTATAAGAAACAGAATGTGGCCGCTGGTAGGTAATATGTTTAAATTGTAAAAAATAAATAATAAAATCTTTTCAGCGTTGGAAAATGTTTTTTATTTAAATATTGTAAAAACGCAATATTATCTTATAAAAGCAGCTATCACTATTTAAAAAAATAATATTGGTTACTATTATAGTTGTATTGGACACGAGCTCAGGTATTTATTGGTGGTCTCACCAATAAATACCTGAAAAATGATTTACCGACAAATATCATATAAACTATCCGTACTTTAGTAGTTACCATGGTTTATTATCCGTCAAAAAATATAGATTGATTATAGAGAAGTTATGATTTGGATTAGCCGTTGATTTTTTCGATTATCGCGGCGGTAGTCTCCTTTAGTTATAAAACGCAGTAGCAGTTAATTTGTTGAAAACTCAGAGAGCATTCCACCAATCATGTGGAATGATAATAATTATTTTTTAGCGTTATATTTTCAATATGTATTTTAGTTTTATATTTAGCGTAAAATAATTCAAACAATGTTCTAGAAATTGCCCACTGCCAGTTTCTAAAACATAGTTTGAATTATTCTATACTAGAAATTATTTATTATTATTTCGTATTGTTCTCTTTTATCGCCGCCCATTTGGTAACAACATAATTTGGCCGGCCATAGTAAATCGGTCTAATTCTATAGAAATTACATCGTATTGGTCCCTATTTATAAATATTGTATGTTTGTCATGAGTTAGATACAAACAGTCACACATGCTAAAATAAAAACTTTGATTTTGTAATAATATTAATGATTATAAAATAAGACAATACATTATTATGTTTGTATTTAAATGTTAGGTAGATAATAAAATTGTTGAACTACTCTGCCATTTATAAAAATAAAGTTTTGGATAATAGATGGAACCCTATTGAGCTTTGCTTTGGACATATATAAAAAAAAACTTTATTAATAAAAACAATTAAAATAAATAGGTATAATATGTTTAAAAATTGTAAATTAATGTGCGCCCGACGATACATTTTATTAAAAATATAAAAGCGACCAAAATATGAGCTGTTGCGGAGTTATAGTTACATCGGACAGTCTGTCTTTTTTTTTTGTAAGGTTATACTGACAGTGACAGTTGGTGAAAATTGCATATTTATTTTAGCTGAATCTGTAGTTAATCGTGTTAAAAGGTGTAAAAACATAGAATATAATCAAAATAAATATGTACTTGTCTTATATAATTCCCAACAGTGAATATTTAGTGTTCTGATAGTGAAATAGAAAAAAACGACGCGGAGCCACCTTTCACAGACGGGATCGCCCGCACAATGACGGTCTGTCATGGATATTGTATGAAGATTTCTGTCTGGCAAGTTTTTGTAATCATTTAATTAATAATTTTCTATTAAACTTGCAAAAATCTCTCTATACTTTTTTAGAATACATAATAAACTATTGATATCTATTTTTTTACCACTATAAATTGTTGTAGTTTTGTCGCTTGCAGAGATGTTAAAAAGTACAAAATTTTCATGTTTTGGAAAATATAAATACATTTTTTATTGAAATAATATATGGGAGACTATATTAATCTCTTCATACATTTTAAGTTAAAGAGTTACTATTTGCATAATAACAGTTGTCTGTGAGTATCAAGTAAATTTCTTTAACAAACATTTTTAGTTTTGTAGTTCTAGATATTCAGAATACAGCCTTAAGAAAATGAGACCATTTTTTTTCAAATCCAGGTAGTATATAGTTATGGCCTGAAAGTCGTTGCTGCCTAAATTGTAGGTATAATCTCATACGTGCTCTTTCTCTTATTGAGAGTCGGGGGGAAGGTTTACATAAATGTATGGTAGCGTTACCGACTCATCGTCATTCGGGGGGGGGGGGGGGAGGCATCGAAGAGCCTCATCAGACACTCCTCTTAATCAAACTCCTCTGCATTCGTAATCGCGAACTCCGTGTTCTCCATACAAAATAGGTTTTTGCTCCTCCAGTAATAATCGTTTACTGTACGTCGCAGAATTTAAATTATAATTTTGTTGGTCATTGTATTTATTATTTTTTCTGTGTTGCGTTATTACGAATATATGTGTTACCCACAACATAAATATTTTAGCTTACAATTACGAACATGATAAAAATAATTGAACTTCGACCAACAGCCAAGTTGTAATATTGGAAGTACGTTTGTATGGGCGTCAAGTCGACTGCAGCCCCTTAATGGATTTTGTAGGTGCTTTGAAATGCTGTACTTCAATAAAAATATATATATAAAAATAATGGGCATGTTTAACCATACCATTAGTTTTTTTTATTTCTGTTCCAATTATATAAACTACAAGTAATTTTTATACCTAAATCAATTATCTGTCAATAAAGTATTTCTTTATTAAAACATATATTGGGTCTTAGCATAACCACATCGATATAGTTTGACAGTCGATAAAATGAAGTTTATGAATTAACATTCATTCATAAAATCGATATTTATCGATTTTGTCGATTTATCGAGCCAATCGATGCTTTTGTGCTAAGGCCCTATATGTTTTTATGACATTTTTTAGTAAGATAATAAGTTAAATAAAACAAATATAATAGATGTGGCGAGAGATAATGAAAGCAGCATCAGCTGAGCCCCGTGTATTGGACGTGATAATGATCGAGAAGATGCTGGACCGCCTGCGCAAGTCCAACAATCTTCTGGAGTTGGTCCAGCGCGGACTTAACGCCTACCTCGAGAAGAAGCGACTGTTCTTCCCCAGATTCTTCTTCTTGTCCAATGATGAGCTTCTGGAGATACTGTCCGAAACTAAAGACCCTACTAGGTAAGCTTTATACATTATTATTCTTACGATGTACTATGATTTAAGAATGATGTCGAGATAAAACCTGAGCAAAATGTGTAAATTGTCCTACATATTATTATATTCTTCTGGTCCAATGATAAGCTTCTGGAAATACTATCCGGTGAGCTCTTTAAGGTCTCTGTTCTTCCATACAAAAGTTCTTTCAATATTACTACTTGTAGTTAGTCGAATTTGAATAATTATTTTTATGTTGGTCATTCTACATTAAACAATCTTTCTATTGTGGGTAATAAATATTTTTGTACCTATTATAATATTAATATTTTATTTTTATAATTAAAAAAAATCCAATACACAGTAAGACTTATAAATACAATGGCCGACAAATATTATTTTATTTTAAAAATATTATTTTAATTCTGCGACTAACAATAATCGAGTACCTATTACGAGTGGTGAAACTCTTTTTGTATCGAGAACGCAGACATCGCGATTACGCATGCAGTGTCCTTAATCACGCAGTCTCATGTTCTCGTTGCCATTCAATTTTGGCCCGCCACGTGATGTCGTGTGGCGAGCTTTATACTACTGGATATGAAATGTAATTCGCGGGCCATAGCACGGTGACAAGATAACTTCATTTGAGCCTGTTGGAAAAGGATTGAACAATCGAAAAGCGGTTTGGCCATTTAAATCACGTGTTTATTTTAAGTTGAAACAAAAAGAAAACGTAATTGGCACACAAAGAAAATTAAGATTTTTGTTTTGGCAATTAAATTGTTAATTTTTTTTTGTCCTGAATGGTCTAAAAATGACTTAGAAATGGTAAGACTGCAAATCCTGAATTTTGTCCATTTCTCTCTCTACTTTTCGCTATTTTGGACCAGTCCCTCAAAAAGGTGTGCAACTCAGCCTTCATCCCCTCCTGGGCCTTTCACGTTGCCTTCTCCGGTTGAATGGTGCCCAATCTGTTATAATTTTCGGCTATAGTTCACCGGGCATACGGCACACGTGGCCTGCCCAGTCCCATTAATAATAAACATATAAATTTGTTTAATTCTTATAAAAAATTAAAATTCTCTTTGGTGTGAATGACTTTAGAATAAAACTATTCACATTTCATTGTTTGCGTTTTTCCATATAGAGTTCAACCTCACTTGAAGAAATGCTTCGAAGGCATCGCCAAGTTGTCGTTCACGGAGGAGATGGTGGTAACTCATATGAAGTCCTCCGAAGGGGAAATAGTCATGTTGACTGCTACTATTAATACAGCTGCAGCTAGAGGACAGGTATGTGCTCAACACTAAACAAGAGTTAGGATTAAGTCAATAAGATTCTCCAGAATCTAGCCATCATAACGCACCTTTGCAAGTATAACCATTCACCACTAACCACTGTATTTTAATTTGTAATTGTAACCCAGGGGCCCTACTGGGAAGCCACATGCAATACCGATCGACACGTCGTCGCCGCGTCGATCGGTCGAAAGCAAAAATAAAATGTATGTGATTTGACGTTTCTCGGCGATCGAGTTCTACCCATCGACAATATTTCCTATACATTTTTATCCATCGACGCGATGATTTGTTGATGTACTTACTGTCGGTAAGGCAGGCCGTTGTATGATTGTTACTCGATCTTTCTCAGTTTGACATTTGGTGGAAAGAGAAGAAGATTCCTTGAGTATAAAGTGAGACGGGGGTAATACTTTGTACACTCAATCAGCTTCTGTGTTTTTTTTTATATTTATATTACGGCCCTGGATACATGTCCTTTTTAGCCAATCTTAGCGTATTATTCTTTTTCTCTTAATTTTTTGTTTTTAGCTTCTTTCTTCATTTCAGTTCTTAAAAGCATTTCTTCTGACTTATTTATACTGTGTTTTTAATAAATAAATAAATTGCCTTATAATTTTCTTTATTTTTTAATAAATCTTCTAGGCGGCGGGGAATATCTTCTTTATATATTTTTTCCAATTCAATAATTAGTATTAATCGATCTATTGTAAATCATTTTAAATTGTCCCAATTTAAAGTGATGTGTTCAAAATAATCAGCTTCTGTGTTTTAATTGTGTAGCATTGATAATGACAATTTATGATATTGTTGAGAACTAGGGGTTCTGGGAGAATCAAAATACTAATAACCAAACACTAATTTATTATACACCAGTAACACTCAAATCCCAAAGTGCGCTGTCCTAAATTTAAAGACATGGTTATGGTCGTTAGTCTGTTCATTCGTATTCGCAATGTATTCAGTTGTATCACTTCAAGTCGCTTATTCACTATAGCACTCTTCGCATTATACTCAAGACTGACTCAAATTAGTTAACGCCTATTTATATTTGTTGGCAAAACATCTCGATTATTTGTTTCGAGAAGATTCTATTTAACGTAAACGAGTAAACAACGACAAATAACAAATAATTATTTTGTAAACAAAAACTACTGGAATATTTTAGATTATACAAGATTTATTTTGATAAGTTTCAAGAACTCATTAACGTCCATAGCTAACTACAAACTACTAGAATGTTCTTCCAAATGGTCGAGATCTTTCGCGAGTGTACGATTGCTAACCATTTGTAATAAACAAGAAGAACATTCCAGTAAGTCTGTAACAGTATATAATTTTCATACTATTAAAAAAAAACTTTTGATAAATGTGCACTTATATAAATTGGTAATGAAGAATTATCGTTTAGTGTCTTAAGTTTTTTTATTTTTGTACCTACAGCGGTGGTTTTTATTATTTTACAGCTATATATCCATTTGTATTAATTTATTCTGTTATTCAGGTAGAAAAATGGCTGCTAGAACTAGAGAAGTCTATGAAAGAGTCTGTCCATTATGCGGTAGCTCTCTCATACGATGACTACTCGCAGAAGCCGCGGGAAGCCTGGGTACTGGTGTGGCCTGGACAAGCTGTGAGTATTATCCTTTATATATATAGTTTTATTGGAGGACAGCATGTGACTTTGTATATACCTGGTGGTGAGTAGACCTACAAAGTCCATGAAAGGGGTAAATCAATAATTGTTCTTAAACAACATTGTTCGCTTCCACTATGCCGGCTAAATTATACGTTTAATAAATAGGCGGCGATAAAGACGAATTGCATTATGAGTATTTTTTAATATACTCACTGCCATATCGTCAATTCAACCACCCATTTCGTAACCGCAACTGAAAGGAGACTACCACCTCGACACCTCGAAAATTATTGCTTATGGCAACCAAGATGGACGCCATTTTTTTTATTGTGAACTTTAGCATGAAGGTATCTGGTAGGTATCGGTATATATATCGCGACGGGCTAGCCAATTGTTCGGTGTAGGTAGAATCATACAATCGGCTGCGATGAAGTGGGATCAAAGCCCCTCCGCTGGGATCCCTAAGGCCGTCTTGGCGGTATCGGGCGCTGTAAGGTACACGATACCACCGATTATATATCACTTGTTTGGCTACTTAAATAATTTGGTAGGTAAGAAACTTATATATAGATATTTAAGTACCTATTTTTTTTTTTTTTTTACATAACAAGTGCGAATTTACGTTCGCGCAATTAGGGTTCCGTATAACAAAAGAAAAAATAAAACAAAAGTAATATAGGAGGTATATGGGAAAGTCTTATTACAGAAATTTAGTCTCAGCAACCATTTTAGGTAGAAACTAGAAATTTGGATATTCTTGGTCTTGTCACAAGGACTTGTCAAACTTGTTTAGTCGTTGAGAAAATGGAATTGACTCGAGAAAATTCAAGAGCGATGATTTATTATGACTTTCGAAGTGGTTTAACACAAAAACAGTGTGTTGATCGGATGCTTTCTGCATTTGGTGATGAAGCCCCATCCAAAACCACAATTTATCGCTGGTTTGCTGAATTTCAACGTGGACGTGTCAAGCTCAGTGATGATCCCCGTCAAGGTCGTCCAAAAACTGCAGTCACCCAAGAAAACGTTGATGCTGTGCGTAAGCTGATTGTGGAGGATCGACATGTGACATACCGCGAAATTCAGGCAACTTTAGACATTGGTATGAGTCAAATACAAATAATCTTGCATGAACAATTAGGTGTAAAAAAGTTGTTTTCCCGATGGATACCGCATTCGCTCTGTGAAGAGCAAAAAGCGGCTCGCGTTACTTGGTGCGTCAGAACTCTCGAAAGATTCCACGCAGGATCCTCAAATGCTGTATACAACATCGTATTAGGTGACGAATCCTGGATATACGCGTACGAACCCGAAACAAAAAATCAGTCACGAGTTTGGGTGTTCGAAAATGAGTTAAAGCCAACAAAAATTATGCGTTCACGGAGTGTTGCAAAAAAAATGGTGGCCACGTTTGTCTCCAAAACCGGCCATGTTGCGACTATTCCTCTTGAGGGACAAAGAACGGTTAATGCAGAATGGTATGCTAGCATTTGTTTTCCACAGGTCGTTTCTGAACTCCGTAAAGAGAACTGCAATCGACGCATCATCCTCCATCACGACAATGCGAGTTCTCACACCGCGCACAGAATAAAAGAGTTTTTGGAGCAAGAAAACATGGAATTATTAGACCCTCCGCCCCGTACAGCCCCGACCTAAGCCCTAATGATTTCTATACTTTCCCTAAAATAAAGAATAAATTGCGTGGTCAGAGATTTTCATCACCTGAAGAAGCTGTGGACGCCTACAAAACGGCCATTTTGGAGACCCCAACTTCCGAATGGAATGGTTGCTTTAATGATTGGTTCCATCGTATGGAAAAATGTGTCAAATTTCGCGGAGAATACTTCGCAAAGCAATAAATACATTTTTAAATAGTAATGTTGTGTCACTTCCTTAATTCCCGAAATTTTCAGTGCCGCCCACGTAGAGTAGACATCCCAGAAATATCAATCTAGTGTGCTTATTATGTAATCGAAAATCATATAAAACGGGTTTCAAAAAGGAGTCAAATACCCTATTGTTTACTAGCGACCCGCCCCGGCTTCGCACGGGTGCAATGCTGATACTAAATACACTACAGAAAAACTGTGAACGTTGTATATAAAAACATAGCGGCCCGCTCCGGCTTCGCACGCTATTTATAGGCACGCTCTTGCCGCACCGGGCGGCCGGCCGGTACCGCCGCAAACGCTACGTCCCGCAATTTTTAAATCTGTAATATCTTCGAAAATATTCACTTAAATCATACGGTGTAAAGGGCCATATAGATCTATATTAAATGAATAATGTATTCAAGGTATTTAATTGGTTAAGGATTAATGCTGTATTGGTTAAAATCGCTTCGAAAATTAGCCATTATTTGTCGTAAAAAGTAAATGACAAAAAAAAGTTATTGTGGGTTATCCATAAGAGATAGACATATACCATCACGGACTTTTCTGTAGACCTTTTCAATGTGTACAATACTTAGTACATTATTTTGATAAAACTCGTAGGGTTCAGCCTGCGTTTGCAATGTAAGCGGAAAAAATGTAATTATTTACGACATCACATTAGAAACCTCAAAAATAACAGTACTTCTCCACTATTTAATGGATGTTATTATACATATAAACCTTCCTCTTGAATCACTCTATCTATTAAAAAAAACCGCATCATAATCCGTTGCGTAGTTTCAAAGATTTAAGCATACAAAGGGACATAGGGACTGTAGTGATTAGTTTTCTTGTGCCTAGAATGTATTTACAGTCATACAACCGAGACCCTGTTTATGTATGACCAAAAAAAAAATACCAAATTTTATGTTTTTAATTTCTTTGTGTCAAATATTAAATCAATTTGTTATAACTCGTAAGGCCCCATAGTCCCATAGGCGTGGCCTAGTGTGGTGACCATTGTAAAACTAACACTAATTTTATTTTTGGTATACACATGATTTGTATTTTTAAGGTACAATGTATAGCCATGACGTTTTGGACATCTGAAGTAACGGAAGCAATCCACATTAGTATACCGGCCATGAGACAGTACTGGGACAAATGCAACCACCAGATATCCAAGATCGTGGACCTGGTGAGAGGAGAACTCAGTCTGCAGAACAGAATCACGTTGGGTAAGTAGGCAATTTTGGAAGTTAAAGCTAACAGAGGTGATATTAAATTATATCGCCAATGAGACAGTATTGGGACAAATACAACTACCAGACCAGATGGGTTAAAAGTTGAATTCATAGGGTATCAGACCAGATCTCTTCTCAACAGATCCACGTTCTGGCGAGAAGAGATCTGGTCTGATACCCTATGAATTCAACTTTTAACCCAATTAATGTAATAAAATACTTAGTTTTAACATATTCTTTGGGTTAAAAGTTGCATTCAATCAAAGGGTATCCTAAAGTTTAGTAAAGTTGTACAACTGACAGAAAATAATATACCTGATAGAAAGATTTTTAATAAGGAAGTACCTATGCTAAAGCCTAAAATCCTCTTTTCAAACATGATAATTTTATGGCCGTTCGCCATAGCAACCAAAATAAAAAGTGAGAACATAAATTATTATAACCAATGCTCAAGGAATGAGAACAGGGGCCTTACCAAAGAGCCAATCGAATCGAAATACCCATCGAAAGCCATATGTATGGGATTTGACGTTTCTCGGCGATCAGGCTCTACCCATAGAGTAAAATTCCTATACATTTTTACCGATCGATGCGGCGATTCGATTGGCGATCGTGTTCTTTGGTCAGGCCCCTGTATGCAGCGGAAACGAACATGATTGATATTTGGTTCGATAGGCGATTTATGCCTTAGGCACTTCATATATACTAGCATAGGTGTTGACCAAGTTGGTTAGACCTTAGACTTTTTCTCCATGGTGTCTCTGGGGGATTAACTTGCGGATACCTGGTGGTGAGGAGCAGCGTCGTAGCTAGAGTCACGAGCGCCCCTGGCAAGATTTGAATTTCGCGCCCTTTTTTCTTCCTTTTTTTCTGAGCTCCAATAGCCCGTATGCTGTGAGTTGGCAAAATGCGCCCCCCTGAGGGCCAGAGGGCCCGTCTGGCCAGCCCCTAGCTACGACGCTGGTGAGGAGACCTACATGAATGGGGTCAATTAATAATTGTTCTTATACAATATTGATCGCTCCCACTATGCCGGCTAAATGATGCAATTACGAAATGGGCGGCGACAATGACGAATTGCATTACGAGTATATTTTAATATACTCGCTGCCTTTTCGTCAATTAACAATCACATTTCGTAACCGCACCTTGAAAGGAAACTACAACCTCGATAAGCAATCGATGCATTAGTTTCCTGAAAACCGGTAAGACTAAAACCGAAACATGGCTAGGTCACTTGACGGTTTTTAATTAATACTTATAGTGGATATTTGGGCGTAAATATAGTCAGTTAGGTTGGTCACCTCAGTGGCACCTTTGCGGGCAGGAAACGATTTACAGGTCAATTGAACAAGCTAACCACCTAGTTTTACACTAGTTGGTTATGTGGTGTATGTTCGGTTTGGTTTCTATTTATTTTTATGTATGTGTGGGAGGAATGATGACCTAACGAAGCGCGCACTTAGACCTTATACTAAATATAGTTTTTTTTTAACCACCTAGTCTTACACTAGTTGGTTATGTGATGTGTGTTCGCTTTGGTATTTATTTATTTTTATGTGAGTGGGTGGAATGACGGCATAACCTAACATTTAGACCTTATTTTTTTTTTGGCTATGCATATTTTTAACTTTGAAATAAATATTTTTGACTTTTGACTTTTTTTTATATATCTTTTTAGTCGACATTATAGTTTATATAAATATAATATATTGTATTTTAGGAGCATTGGTGGTTCTGGACGTTCACGCTAGAGATGTTCTGATGCTGCTCATCGAGTTTGGAGTGGCACAAGACAACGACTTCAACTGGTTGTCTCAAATTCGATACTATTGGGAGGTAAGCGGTTTGTTCTATAATTTTCAATGAGTCGCATTAATCGATTGATAAAACTAACTTGTTCAGACTATTGAAACATGTAATAGGGAAGTGCCATAAATAAGGCTTAAAGAAGCTTTTGCAAACATGAATAGTTTTTTTTTTTTAAACCAATCAATGCTTAAGAATATCAGAACAGAATATGGTGTCTATGAATATGTTTGACGTTTCGTTCGAAATTTAAATTAAACCACATATTTTTTCCCTATATAGAGGGTGAATTTGAAAGAATATACATTGAGCTAATATGAGGTTCTGCTGATCAAATTTAATGAATGAATGATTCTTTATTCACGGAATAAGGTTTACATAAGTTGTTTTACAGATTTTTAGGATCTCTTACTCCACCATCTGTGGTATGTGAATATATTTAGGTAGGTAGGTACATTGTTTTTTTTTATTTATTAAAAAATTATCTACTTATAAAATTTTACACTATCATTATATAAAAGAAAAATTACCATAATTTGTTAACATTATCAAAACCACAAATACACGAGATTACAACAAAAAATTTAACAACTTTTCCCATGGAACCATGTATCGCAAAGTACATCCTTTCAAAGTCACCCTGTATATTTCAATAAGTGCGATCGGAGCAAATGAATATTTGGTATTTATACTTTATAAGGTGTGTTACAGCACTTCCATATCGTCGATGAAGTGACAATACCTCCTAACTAACATTTTTATGGAAAACATTTTTTTTTATTTCATACAATTTAATTTCGCATGCAATTAGTTTTGTAGAAATAGCTACTAAATGAACAAACAAGCCTCTACATATTTTTTAAAATGCAAATAACTCATTATAATAATAAAACTCACTAAAATTAAAAATTAGGAAGTATTGTCACTTCATAGGACGATATATTAATATTACTTTAAGCGTTCAGACAGCCTCCGTAGACTAGTGGTTGCGCCTTTGGCATTGTATCCGGAGGTCGTAGGTTCGATTCGAGTTTGTGTGTTTATAAAATATAATATGTATTACATCGTTGATTCTCGTACACATAGTACAAGCCTAGAGCTTAGTTTGTGACCAGAGCATATATATATATATCATCACGGGTGCCTTACGGCGCCCGAGACCGCCTAGACGGCCCCAGGGTACCCAGCGGAGGGGTTTTAATCCCACCTCGTTGTAGCCGATGGTATGAGTCTACACCGAACAAGTGGCTGTGACCAGAGCAATATGTGTAATTTGTCCTACGCATTATTATATGTTTGATTGTGTGACACATTTAGGAACAAGAAGAAGACAAGAGCATGCAGATAGCGACAAGAATGATAAACTCCCAACTGATGTACGGATACGAATACCTCGGGAACGCTTCTCGGCTGGTCGTCACTCCTCTCACTGATAGATGTTTTAGGACACTATTCGGAGCCCTGCATCTTAATTTAGGTGAGTTATTTAAACTTTAATGAGCCAAAACCAAAATAATAAAATAAAAAGCAGACTTCTCTGCCATCTAGTATTAGAAACTAGGACTTCAAACCCCCGTAATCTAAGACGTATTCTTAACTCCACTTTACACTCAAGGAACGTTTGTCTCTTTCCACCAAATGTAAACTATAAAAAGCAAGTTGAGACACACGCTCCTTGAGTGAAGAGTGGAGTTAAGGAAACGTCTTAGAATACGGGGGTAAGTACTCTAATGAGTAATTATTGGGTTCGAGTCCCGCCCACCAGGGATGTTTTTCATTGCATTTTATTAAAAACAAATTGAAATATAATTATTGCTTTTAAAAATTCAATAGAGCTTTAGGAAAACAGTTGTTATAGTGTCTTTCACTATATCTATTTGTATAATATCCAGGTGGTGCCCCTGAGGGTCCAGCTGGCACTGGCAAGACGGAGACCACGAAGGATCTGGCCAAAGCTGTGGCCAAGCAGTGCGTAGTATTTAACTGTTCCGACGGGCTGGACTATATCGCTCTTGGCAAATTCTTTAAGGTAGGGCATTATTTTTTTGTCATTTTGTAATGTTATAATTTGGTTTACTCTGTTGTGGAGTTATAAAACAGTATGTACAGTCGCCAACAGATCAGGGCACAAACTGTGACACTATATTTAGTGGAGTCAGTCTCGAATGTGATGCCTGATCTGCGGACCACTATAAATATGTGTGTTGTATATAGCGTTTTGCCTCGGATACTTAGCCAGCAAAAGCCTGAACCATTGTGGACAAGGGTCCGTGCTTGAGAGTAAGGTATTGTGGATTCACAAAAACAATATTTCAGCATAACTAAATAGGTATTTATAGGTAAAAAAAGGTGAACACTAAAAGTTGGCCAATTTAGCTAGCGGGAGAATGGTAAAATGAGGGAAGTACGTACTTTAAATGGCCGATCTGGGCATCCACCGTTGGGTACCTGTATATTATCCTGGTAGAACGAGCTTCACACGTGATTGCAACAACAGTCCTCGTAGTTACTCCTTTAATGGAATGCCCTGATAATTTAAGGCCATAGGGAATCACTTCCAAGCCACCCAGAACATTGGTTCTCCAATTTGATTAGATGGTAAAAATCCTGTGTCGCACTTGATTTACTTTTAATATAAAAACATTTACCGAAAACTAATATTAAACTAATTATCTACTGAATAAATAGATAAACTTTAACAATAAATACTATTAAAATCAAAATATAAAAAGATAATAAGCAAGAAATATAAATCGACCCCTTTGGTCCATATCAATCTTCTCTATGAAAAATTTCTCGTCCTCTTCAACCTACCTACGACAATATGTTTTTTTTAAATAAAAATAAAAAAATGAATATTTATCTATAATAAAATGTGAATATTTTTAGCAAAATAATTTATATGTTTTCGTGTTAATTAATTTTATTTAATAACGATATAACAAGTAAAATTATACTCCGCCTGAAAAAATATACAAAACTAAACGCTTAAACAATTTTATTAATTATCTAATTGAGGCGTTCAGCATATAATTTGTTGCCAAATTAGGATAAAAAATGTCGGAACGCTACAATTTTTAGTAAATTGTCTGTATATTATTTTGAGGTGGGAGGAAGGCAAGAACAAGTCATGTTTCGGATTTAGTCTGTGGGTTCACCAGGTTTTAGGAGATTACTGCATCAATTTGTTTGTGCGCCAATATGGCTGAATATAGAGAGCTTCTCATCATATTGTAACACCTATTTTGTAACCTATATTCCAGCAAATAAAGAGTTTTGTTTGTTTGTTTATTCTTTCAGGGTGCGGTTATGAAACGAGTGGCTGATTTTACGATAAAGCAAGCAAGGAATATTAAATATGCTCGTAATGCAAATTCGTCTTTATTTCCGCCCATTTTGTAACCGTATAGTTTAGCCGGCATAGTTTTACGTATTAGCATCAGGGGATACAAGGTTATACGCCGTGCTTCGTGTTTAAATTTTTTCATTAGCTTTTATATTAAGAAATCTATTATACTAATATTATAAATATCATTAATATTATTTTATAATTAGCCTCCGTAGACTAGTGGTTGCGCCTTTGCTGTTGTATCCAGAGGTCGTGGGTTTGATTCCCATCCATGTCAATAAAAAAGTACGTTTTCTGGCCTGGGTGTTTATAAAATATAATTTGTGACCAGTGGCCACATTATGTTACTTATAACGTAAGTGTTAGATTGTCAAAATAAGGAATTCCGATATTAGCGCTCTCTCCTCCATTCGGCGAAGGTTAAACAACTATCCTGATTGGAGGAAAGCGCGCTAAGCTGAGTTCGTTATTTTGACAATCTAACGCATACGTTATAAAAAACAAAATGTGACTTCAGAAATATGTGTGTAATGTCCTTCATATAAAAAAAAAGGCTAAAAGTTTTCATTAATTGTTTTTTTCCGGATAAACTCAAAAGTTACTGAACCGATTTTATTCACTAATAGAAAGCTACATTATCTCCAAGGACTGCATATTTTAGTGAAATCCTTGGTGCACAGCTATAAATACATAATACATTTATACAGGGTCTAGCTTCCTGTGGCGCCTGGTCATGTTTCGACGAGTTCAACCGAATAGATCTAGAAGTGCTGTCAGTGGTAGCCCAGCAAATCCTCTCCATCCAACGAGGTTTGAAGTCAGACTCCAACGAGCTGCTGTTTGAGGGAACCATGCTGCAACTGGACAAGTCTTGTGCTGTGTTCATTACTATGAACCCTGGTTATGCTGGAAGATCAGAACTACCTGATAATTTAAAGGTTAGGCCTGTGTTTCTTTAGTTTAGTAACATTTTAAGAAGTTAGGCATCACCAAGTCCTTTGCTATGTTAATTTATATAAACCCCGGTAATGCTAGAAGATCGAAACTGCCTCATAGTTTGTTTTTAGGTTAATAGAGTTTAAAGATATTAGACTCTATCTAGCAGTTGTTGAAGGGTACCATGCCACAGCCAGACATCATGTCTCTATCTTCATCACTATAATCTTATTCTACTACCTGATATCTTACCGATTGGATTTGGATTTTAAGATCAGTTAAAAGAAGTTCGGCTCGATCGAGCTGTTTAAAGGAACCATGCTGGATAAGCATCCAACACCTGTATGCTGCGAGCAGTTTAAAAAGACCAAGTTGCAACTGCGTATGTAATGATGTCTACCATGTGAAGATCCTGGAAGATAGATATATATAGAAGAGAAATATCTGAGTTGTTTGTTTAATAATTTGTAGATTCAAAGAGAAATTAAAGAATTGGAACTGGGATCTGTGTTCCAATACTGCTGTATTTAAACAAGTGTTAATCTTCTATTGGCAGGCACTTTTCCGCTCAGTCGCCATGATGGTGCCGGACTACGTACTTATTTCGGAGATAGAGTTGTATGCCTTCGGTTACTTGAACGCGAAGCCCCTGGCAGTCAAAATTGTGGCCACCTACCGGCTGTGTTCCGAACAATTATCTTCGCAAAGCCATTACGATTATGGTATGTATCTTTAACTTTTTACATTTTAATGGCCTTATTCATAAAACTTATTGAGTATTTAAATAAGACTTATATGTAGGCACGTTTTCCAGTTTAGCTGATTTTTTCATTATCTTCGCAAAGCCATTACGATTATGGTATGTATCTTTAACTTTTTACATTTTAATGGCCTTATTCATAAAACTTAATGAGTATTTAAATAAGACTTTAGTTATATAAGTAGGCGCGTTTTCAAGTTTAGCTGATTTTTTCATTCATTTTAAACTGAAAATGCCAACTATTAAAAATAAAAATAAATAAATATCAACACGAGTGCCTTGCGGCACCCGAGTCCACCTAGACGGCCTCAGGGTACCCAGCGGAGGGGTTTCAAATCCCACCTTGTCGTAGCCGATGTTTACACCGAACAAGTGGCTAGCTCGTCGCGATATTAAATAGAAAAAAATGGCCTTATGTTCTGTCTCGTTTACATGCTAAAAAAGAAACAAAACTTTAACTAAAGTATTCTTCAAGGACTCAATAAGCTACAGATAGTTCAACTCAGTTGTGCGCGCGGCCCTATGTGTGCGTGCGCTTGTAAATATACAACTTTCATTCGTGTGGCAGTGACGCGGCAGCCGTCGTCCGAGCAAGACGTGTTCTTATCGATTTTTCTTACGGGTACAGTCGTTTACAAAAATGTCTAGTTCTTCACGGAGAAAATGTTTAAGGAGTCAGGTAAATATTTTTTAAATTTTGATGTAATTAATATTTATTGACACTGTACGCCCGCAAAATATATCCTTGTAGACGTTTACGTATTATTGTTTCAGACTCGAGAAACCATTGCTAAGGTATACGAATTTCTGAAAATAGAAGCGAGAGATATATTGGAACTAGTAAGTGATCCAGTTTGCAGTGCAAGTCCAATTTTAATATCGAAATTAAGTGAACATTTAAATAGCGTACGGAAAAGAACAGCAATGGCAGTATCAATGGTAGCAATGGGGTATCAGAGAGAACAATTACTAATATATTGGCTGAAGGAAAAGAATCTGACTCTAAATTTAAATCTCCGCATAAAGACCGTAAAAAACGTTTAAAGAAGTTAGAATTAGACAACTTTAACGTTGATGTTATACGTTCCACTATTCAAAATTACCATTTAGAACACCACGAGTTACCTACCTTGCTAAAGTTGAAAAGAATATTTCAAGATAAACTTAACTATGATGGAAGTATTTCAACTCTGCGTACAGCTTTGTTAAAGTTGGGATACAAATGGCGAAAAACTGTGGATAACAGACGTGTTATTATAGAGCGGCATGACATCCAAAAACTACGATTTGCCTACCTAAAAAATTTACTCAGATACCGTCAAGAAAATCGGTGTATCGTATATACAGATGAGAGCTATATCTTAACTAATCATGTGCAAAACAAAGGATGGGGTAATAAAGATGGACCACCTTTAAAGAGAAACCTGTCGAAAGGACAAAGAATTATCATTGTGCATGCTGGTTCAGAACAAGGTTTCGTACCTAACGCACTATTGACATACAAAGCAAATAGTGTTTCTGGTGATTACCACTCTAACATGAACGCAGAAAACTATGAAAAGTGGCTTGTGGGGGCTGCTGAGGTGATTGAATTAAAGTCCCACATAGATATATAATAAGTATATATTGTCTGTATAAATGAACTATGCTAGTGTTAAAGTTAAAGCTAGGAGGAGACGCGATTGGCGAGAGCGGTCTCGCGGTGAGTGCAGATGCGCTAGCGTTCGCGATGTCGTCCTGGGATGCACTGTATGCGCGTGCGTACGCGATGATGTCCCAGGCTGCACTGTCACACCGATGCACCGTACAAGTGTGCCTCGGCGTGGGTTCCGACGGGGGGAAACGCTGGTGCATTCTTATTGGCTGTACAGAAATGCTGACATGGCAACCGTCGCTCGCTACCATATTTGGTAAGCGTGGAGCGGACAAAGGAGATTACGTCATGTTGCCATGCGCCACGTGGAATGCAGCCACAGGCTAAAAGAACGTCTAGTACCGAATCTTCCACCTAACTCTGTGGTTGTGCTTGACAATGCCTCATACCATAACGTTCAAAATGACAGAGCCCCAAATTCTAATTCCAAAAAAATAGAGATGCAGAGATGGCTGACAGAAAAAAATATAGCTTTTAATCAAGATATGAAAAAAATTTAACTGTATGATTTGATTAAAAAAAATAAAGAAAACTATATCTGTTACAAGATTGACGACATACTTCAGCCATATGGCATAAAAGTTCTTCGACTGCCACCATATCATCCTGAACTAAACCCCATAGAAAATGTGTGGGGAATTTAAAAACAATATATTGCTTCACATAATATCGACCAAAATGTGGCGGAAATAATGAAACTCATAAATGAACGTTTAAGTCAAATTGATGATGGGATGTGAAGTAATACTTGTCGACATGCACAAAAGAAAGAAGAAGAATACTATAGACATTTTGACATGGAGTCAGAATTCATAATTAACCTTGGTGAGAGCAGCGAATTCGAAAATTCATCATTTGATTTTTCAAATAGCGATTCAGAATAATGTTCAATAAATAAACATTAAATTACCAAATAACTGTTTTTTTTAAAAACCCGTAAATAACTGTATTTGTTCCCGACTGTACCTCTTGTCACGCACACAAAGTCACTGTATATGTACAAGGTTTACCCACACATAGGGCCGCGCGCACAACTGAGTTGATCTATCTGTACTATGACTACCGTTGTAAGTAATAATAATAATAATTCTTTATTTCCACAGTAAAAGTTTTACAATATAAACATATGCCATTGATCCCCACACTAGGCAGAGCCTGTCTTGTGGGAGTCATTATTACGGTAAACCGTACGCTAGTTACGCTAAGTCTCTAAATTATAGTAGAAATAATTTATAGTAATAGTAGAGATTCATTCAATAATTATCAAAACACTAAATAAGGAAAGGTGCGAATAATGACATATGGTGGAAATTGTTTTTGTCTTAAATTGGAGCCCGACATGTGACTTTGTATCCACCTGATGTTAAGTAGACCTACAAAGTCCATGAATGGGGTCAATCAATATTTTGCTCTTTAACAATATTGATCGCTCCCACTACGCCGGCTAACTGATGCGATTACGAAATGCGCGGCGACAATGACTAATTGCATTACGAGTATATTTAATATCCTCGCTGTTTTATAGTCAAATCAATCGCACGTTTTGTGACCGTATCATGAAAACCGGTGAACCCACAGACTATAACCGAAACATGTACAGGTCACTTTACGGTTTTTGCCGATTTTCACATCGTGCTTTCATATTTAAAAAAACACCTGTGTTTATAAATAAAATGCGTTTGTTTAAAGTTGAAATACAAATAATCATTTAGGTATGAGAGCTGTCAAGTCAGTCCTCCGTGCTGCTGGAGCCCTCAAGCTGAGATACCCTGATGAGCAGGAGGACGTCATTCTGCTGCGGTCCATAAAGGACGTCAACCTGCCCAAGTTCCTGGAACATGATGTGCCACTGTTCATGGTCTGTACCGATTCTTAGTCAACTCTTCGAAAATAACCAGTATCATGTTTGCATGGAGTTAAGGCTCCTCCAGTCGACAGTGCTGCCATTCAATTGTCCAATTATTGACAATAAAAGAAATGCACTTTATCAAATACTAGTTTTTTCCCGCTGCAACGCCGCGGGAAAAAACTAAAACGCGCATTAATAAGTTAGAAAAAAAATAGACACTTAAGTAGTTTTATAAATTTAGTAAAACATGTAGTTTTCGGTTATATCATGCCTTCTAAATTATTACAGTTCAAATCCAAAAATAAAAAAAAAAAATCCTCAAAAAGTCAAAATAAATTAAATAAACAAAATGCAGTTCATGACATTTAAATATTATCTAAATATATCGGATTGAAAATAAAAACTAAACTCTCCATACCAAATTTCATCCAAATTTGTTCAGGGGTTTAGGTGTAAACAAAGTTATTTCCGCATTTATAATTAGTATGGATGGATATGGATCACATGTATTACCAAATTATTATATTATAAAGTTTTAATTAAATTATAACTTTTATAATATTTGGAACTTGCATAAACTGATTTGGAAAAATAAAAAGAGAAAGGACTAGCTTAGTTTGTGACCAGGGCAATGTGTAAAAAATGTTCCACATATAATGACTGTTTATTACTGCCGCAGGGTATCATTGGGGATTTGTTCCCTGGTCTGCCGCTACCGGAGCCCGGACTGCCTCACCTAGTGGCGTGCCTGAAGGAAGCTTGTGTCACCCTCAACCTGCAAGCCAATGACTTCTTCGTTGAAAAGGTATGTGATGAAACTGTTCCCGAAACACAAAAAAAGCTCTTGAGATATTATTTGTTAGATTCAAAGTCAAAGTCAAAAATATTTATTTCATGTAAACCTTTACAGGTATTTATGCATAGTCTATTACATATATTTAATATAAGGTCTAAGTGTGCGCTTGGTTAGGCTCATGCATGCATAAAAGTGAATAGAAACCAAACCGAACACACACCACATAACCAATCAGTGTAAAATAGGTGGTTAGCTGGTTCCATTGACCTGTCCATCGTTATCTGCCCTGCAAAGGTGCCACCGAGGCGACCAACCAACAGACTATATCTACGCTCCAAATATCCACTATAAGTAATAATTATAAAAGTACAAAAATGTATCAATCAGAGCGCAAACACTGACCGCATGTTGGTCCCCTAGAGACACCCCGGAGAAAAAGGCACCAGCAAGTAAAAAACTCTGGCGTTCCATATATGTACCTGACCATCAGGAGATATGCTTATTTACTAGCTTATAATCATAGCATATGATAATTTACCCTCATCCTGCTGAAGAGCATGAGTAGAACACCCCATAGCAGATAAACCATTTTACAATAAAGAAGTAGTACAGAATTACAAAACGCTATAGCTCCCCGATGCCCGCGCCAGTCTATCCCACGATTTTGCGAGACCTCCGCTTTTAACACAATATTTAAACTATGCGTGTTCAGCGGATATCCAACGCCCCCACAGATTGGGCTTGATGTTGTGTTTATTTGGACCGTATAGGTGTTGCAGCTATACGAGATGATCTTGGTTCGTCACGGCCTCATGTTGGTAGGGATGCCGTTCTCCGGGAAGACCAAATGCTATCATGGTCTGGGAGCTGCTCTGGGACTCGTCTCTGAAAGGGTAAGCGTCATAATAATGTTAGTTTGTAGTGGTTTAAAAGCAAATATCATCATAATAATATGTTTATAAGATAGATCTTAAATAATAATAATATAAACATATCTAAAATAAATAATAAATTATATAATTAATTAGGAATTCATTCAGATTTAATGATTTTTATAATCTCTGTAAAAACCATATTTATATAAACAATTAAAATATTTTAATTGTAAATAAGCCAATATGATGTAGATCAGCCTATATTAATAAATTGAATTTATAAACATCATATTTTTTAGTGAAGGGAATGATAACTGTTTGATAGCTAAATGATAGCTTGTTTGTAAAAAAACTTGTTTTGTTTTTTTATTATTATTATTTCCTTAAGTAATGGCTTTCACGCATTGCGTTGAATTTTGCCAAACTCTTTTTTACCAATAATACACCATTTTATCTAAAACGCTCAACAGAGATTTTATGAATGACTAGTATTTAGCTTTGTAACTCTTATGTTTTTATTGGCTATTATGCTTTAAGGCCGAATCCTAAATTACAACGAATAGCGAAAAATGCTCAAAGGAGTCTAGGGGCCGATTTTGATAAAAACTAAAAGTGCCTTTTTTGAAAAATGTATTCTCTAGCCGGAAATCAAACAAGTTGATTTTGAAAAAAAAACTTATATTATTGCACCACATGATAGTGTTTAACAATTTGATTCCCGCAAGAAGAATAAATTTTTCATAAATCTAATGATGCCGTTTTAGTTTTTATCAACATTTTTACCAGACCCATTTGAATATTTCTCGCTATTATTTGTAGTTTAGGATTTGGCATGAAGGCACAGTTGAAAAATTCAACCTATATTTATTTCTGTACATGATATCGATTATAATCGATTAAGATCGAAAAATGCATGAGTATCGATTTACAATTTCTTTGTTGATCGTCATCTTTTGTTATTCTCGCTCAAATTTCTCCTGCAATCTCCTTTAGTTAATCTTCCCCGTTGTTTAGTAATTGCGTATAAATCTTTGTTTTTGTTTTTTAGGGTCTTATGGACGAAAACGCCGTGGAATGGACTGTGATTAACCCTAAATCGATAACCATGGGCCAGTTGTACGGTCAGTTTGACCCAGTGTCGCACGAGTGGTCTGACGGGATACTGGCTGTTAGCTACAGAGCTTTTGCTGTCTCTACCAATGATAACAGGTTAATTACTTATTTATCATTACTCATTTTACTAAAAAACCTACGTTAAAAAACCTTGAGGTTCAAATATTACTGACTTGATCCTAATTACATAGTCTTTTTATTAAAAAATCTATAATATTTTGAAAAGACACAGTACCTACGATATTTTATTTTAAATACCTTACCTGAGTTGTCATTTCAAAAGTTTACAGGTTTTTTTATAAAAATACTATATAATTAGGATCAAGTTAAAATATACACCTCAACGTTCTTTTTTTTGCCAGAAAAAAAACTTTGCTATCACTGAAAACAACGTTTGGATGTTATTTGACGAAGTTCGCGAATGTATTTTCTGTGCTCTTAAAGCAGTTGAACTAATAGGAATGGGCGTTATTATTTACATTTTGTAGTACTGTAATGTCGTACTGATTGCAATGTAATATAAATTTATCGCCTTCGTAGACTAGTGGTTGCGCCTTTGGGGTTGTATCCGGAGGTCGTGGGTTCGATTCTTACTCATGGCAAAAATCTATTAGTACTTTTTTTAGTCCAGTTTGTCATGGCCTCGGTGTTTATTGGTGTATAGTGATAATATGTACTTAATAAAACACAGAGTATTCGAGACTGACTACGTTTATTGTCACATTAACAGTTGTACTTATATCTACCCTCTCTTATTATATATACCATTCTCCACCCCTTATTATTTTTTATTTTTTTATACATTTCATACAAATAAACGTAGGTATTATATATTTTATTTTTACAACCCAAAGGTGATATATTAATAACAAATACCTAAAAGTTTATATATATATATTATGAAGAGAATCCATAACGGTCGACAGGGTAACGAATACGATTAGGTCGATCTCTGGTGTTAAGAAGAACGCCATTATTATTATCGGCCACACTTACTTGACATGATGATGATCTCTGATAATTATCCATCAAACAATTTGGTTCCACGGTTACTTTATCTTCTGTTACGTCATTAAATATTTGATTTAAATGTTTTTTTACTATTTTATCTCCGTATTTAATTTTATAAGAAACCGGACCTACAATTTCTATAATCGTTCCACGCTCCCAATCATATTTATTATTATTATATTTCTTAAAAAATACTTTATCTCCAATATTAAAATGTCTTTTAGGGTCGCCGCCTTTATAGTCTATTTGATTTTGCTGTTTTTTATTTATTTTATCGCCTAGTTTCGGAAGAAGGTTATCTAAAGGGGTGCGCACGGCACGCCCCAGTAGCACCTCCGACGGTGACTTGCCGGTGATGCTATGTGGAGCTGCGCGATACATCAATAAAAAATCGTCTAATGCTAAATTAAGTGATTTGTTTTCATAGACCGCCTTTTTCAAAAATGTTTTTATTATTTTAACTGAATTTTCAGCCGCGCCGTTACTACTAGGCATATACGGCGTAACTAATATGTGTTTAATTCCGTTTGAAATGCAATAATTGTTTAGCTCGTACCCATTAAACGGGGGGCCATTATCCGTAACGATTTCTCGGGGAAGGCCGAAACGGGCAAATACTTGACTCATTTTACCTATAGTACTGGCCGCCGCCGTTGACGTCATTCTGAACGCCTCAATCCATTTTGAGTGAGCATCTACAATTACCAAATACGATGCACCGGAGCCCGACATGGAGAAGAAATCTGCATGCACGCGGTACCATGGGAGCTGCGGCCACGCCCACGGGTGCAGCGGCGCCGAGCGCGGGGACGGCCGCTGTCGCGCGCAGCTCTCGCAGCTCGACACTCGCGTTCGATGTCCGCGTCGATCCCCGGCCAATATACATACCCACGAGCTAAACCTTTACATTTGACCATGCCTTGATGAGTACTGTGGATTTTCTGTAGTACTTTATTTCTAAGACTACTCGGGACAATAACGCGATGACCGTACATTAGACAGCCTTGTTCTTCGCCTAGGCAATCTTTTAATCTAAAATATGGATTAAGTTCGTCTACGTTGCAGTACTGCCAATTAGATTTAATAGCCTGCATGACTTTCGATAAACTTTCGTCCGTCTTTGTATGTTTTGCTATTAACTTACAATCTATAGGCGCGTCATTATCTATAAAATTTAAATAACCTTCTGTCCTATCAAAGTACAACAGCTCTTCGTTCGCTGGTATGCGAGACAGACTGTCAGCTACACAATTTTGTTTCGATCCTATACATTTAACCGTATAATTGTATGCACTTAATACTACCGCCCACCGCTGTAAACGACCTGTCACCATTAGTGGAATCCCTTTCTTTTCACTAAATATCGACGCTAATGGCTTACAATCTGTTACTAGTGTAAATTTACTGCCATATAAAAAATCGTGAAATTTTGTCACGCCAAAAATTATAGCTAAACCTTCGCGACAAATCTGTGCGTAGTTCTGTTCGGCAGCCGACAAGACGCGAGAGGCGTGACACACGGGGCGCTCCCGACCCGCGCTGTCGGTCTGCCGCAGCACGGCCGCTATGCCGCGCGGCGACGCGTCGCACGCCAGCGACGTCGCCCTCGCAGGGTCGAAATGTGATAATAATGATGATCTACTCAAAAGCCCCTTTACACGATTGAATGCACTTTCGCAACCTTCAGACCATTTATATTCATTTTGTAATTTTAATAAGTCGTATAACGGATATAACTCGTTGCTCAAGTTATAGTCAAATTTACCATAATAATTAACGAGGCCCAAAAATGCTTTCAATTCGTGTATATCCTTAGGCTGTGAGGTATTATTGATGGCGTCTATTTTAGAAATTTCAGTTCTTAACCCGTCACCGTCTATGACGTGTCCTAAGTACGAAACGGATTTTCTAAAAAAAATACATTTTTCCGGCGATACCTTTAACGATAATGTTTTAAAAACTTTAAACAACCTATTTTTATGATCGGTGTGGTCTGTCCCTGTAATCAGCACATCGTCGAAGTATACGGTAACGTAAGGTAAACGTAGTAGTTGTTCCATTATGCGTTGAAATTTACTCGGAGCGCATTTTATACCAAATGGTAGTCTATTGTAGCAAAAAGTACCTCTATGTGTCACTATCGTACAAAACTTTCGCGAGTCAGCATGCAATACCAGTTGTTGATACGCTTGACATAAATCTATTTTACTAAATAAACGACCTCCCTGTAAAGCTGTGAACAGATCCTCTATTTTAGGTATCGGATATTTGTCGTCTACTAATACAGGGTTAACAGAAGTTTTAAAATCACCACATAAACGCACTTCACCTGCGGGGTTAGAGTGCAGCCATAAAACGAAGCTTCGTTTAACGCTAACGACTGCGTTTTTGAAAATCGGTAGATTAGCGGCATCAAAAACGATGGTCACGTGGCACACCTTGCGGCTTTCGTTATTTGAGTGCGCTAACGAACGGTAAAACGTCGGTAAAGCCTAAAATCGGTAGAATAAAGAGCCGTTTTGACAGTTTGACATTAAAGAAAACGAAGACGTACGTTCGTTTCTGAAACGACACCAAATTTTTCGTGCTTTCTGTACAAAACATTTAATAATTTAATATTTACGGCATTGTAATTAATCAAAAAATATATAAAATTGATGAAAATGGTAACCTAAGGCGACAAACTTTCCCACAAGGCACAAACTGTCAAGGCATCCAGCCAGACGAACTAGCAGACCCTGACGAAGAAGGACCCTTTTCAAGCATTAGCCTATGTTTAATAGTGCGCTTCCTCTTTAAAGAGGTTGCATGGAAACTGATGAAACACCCATGTGCTGTTTTATTGCACCGGAGTGGTTCCACAACGGCGATAATCCTAGGAACACTGAGGTTGCTCCTTGAGGCTTGTGGAAGTCCCAGACATCTCGTCGCCTTCTGGAATGAGCTAGTTGGAGTAGGTAGTCAGCCGACGCAGGCAAAAAGGCCTAACCTCGTGGCTAATTGCAAACAGCGAGTCTGCCATGAACATGATGCTCAACAGTGATCAACATAGACTAACATTTCGTGATAATTCTAGTATATATTGGCCTAGTAAAAAGGACACGGTGAACTCTTTTATTGTTTAAAAATATTGCACAAGTGGTGGTTTTTTTAGTAACAAACAAAAGTGCAATAAATGATTTGTATTTGTGATTCAATAGTTAAGAGTGACTTTCAATACAACATTTTCTACATATTCAAATCACACTCAACATCAACACAGGCCTTAGAGCACATTCACAGAAGATGATAAAAACACTAAGCCATAGTAACCCTAGGAAACATGTAATCAAGTTATGGATACATGGTACCGGAAAGTGTGGACTCAGTGAACTCCTTTAAGAATAGACTAGACAAACATTTAATAGTAGTATATTTAACAATAATAATACTTTAAAGTTGCAAATATTTAATTAAAAGCGAATAATTGTTGTACTCATCAACAAGTAACTTTTTATTTATTTATATTATCATGCTCCCCCCACCCCTAGCTCATAAGTCATTTGTAAATTAAAAACACATTAATGCTTGTAAAAAAAATCCACAGACATTTAGATATGGGACTTTTATTGCACAATAAATTTTGTAGCATTGCTATAGGTACTTATGTTATAGTCAGTATGATTGTTCATGCAATGCTGCCATACACATCCCATATATTTGACTAACTTGTGCAGTTATGGATATGTATGCTTAGGATTGCATAAACACAGTGCCCACTCTTATCAATGATTTTTAATTAGTAGGTACCTACCATTGTTGTTGATATTCTTCACTGGACAATGGATCGAACAAAAAAACCTACACAGTTCCTTGCACAGCCTCTGAACCAGTGTATGGTGCATACTTTTCAAATCACCTATTAATACCATTACAAGCTCGGAACCAAATCTGCATCCTTGCATAGCCTCTGACCTAGTTTATTGGGCATATTTAGAATCCTAGATATGAAGTATAAACAACTTTCTATGAGGCATTATTGCATTCCTGTATGTATGTTTCCCTTTTGTACCATACATCTATACTTATATGGTGTAGTCAGTATGAGTATTCATGAACATGAATACACATCCTATATATCTGACTAACCACATATAAATAGTGCACACTCATATAAATGATCTCTAATTGGTACCTACCATTGTTGTTGACATTATTCACTAGACAACAAAACCTATTTCATATAAGCTTGGGGATGGATGACACTGGAACCAAACCTGCATCCCTGCATAGCCTCCGATGTAGTTCTAGGGTATATTTTTGTTATTAACCATTAAAATACAAAAAAACAATGTGGTGATAAAAGGTTAATAACAAAAGATAAAATGATGATACTAGAGGTGCTTTAAGATACTGAAATTTCACCTTTTCCAGTTTAATTTTATTAATGGGTTCAATCCCTAACATTATTACTGCATATCATTTCAAAGTATCTATTATATATTCAAATCAATATGATTTGTTATTATTTGTTAAATAGTATTTCAAATTATTTAAAAAAAAATCAGAATCCTAGATATGAAGTTGCATAAATTATCCTGTGACACCTCTTCATAAAGTTATAAAACCAAAACCCTATAATACTAGAATAAAACTTTTAAAGAAATTTTTTTTTGTTCTAACAGAGCTTGAGCATAAGTAAAACATTGTTCATGCCTAGTTTCTACATTTCCTAGAAGGAACAATTTTTGTCTTTTATTTGTGCAATTTGTCCTGAGAACTATGAAGTTCATTTATTACTTTTTTTTTTATAAACAGCAATTTTTGAATCTATGAGGACCATTCCACTTCTATGAGAGCACGGGTGAATATGTACCTATCTGGTGGTAAGCAGACTTGCAGTCCATAAATGAGGACGACTGATGACATTAATAGAGCATGTCTCATATTATAATGTATTAGTCATTCTCATCAAGGACTCTAAGGTCTGCTTAAGTAGTCAATGAATAAGGACGACTGATTCTTATTAGAGCAGGTCATTTTACTCTGTACCTACCTGTTGGTAAGAATACCTACAGTCTGATCTTAGTCTTATGAGAGCAAGTCATGTGAATCTGTACCTACCTGCTAGTAAACAGACCTACAGAGTACATGAATTTATAGGTAATAAAATGTGTCCCTCCGTTTAGGGCTTCTCATTTTTTTACATTTTGTATGAATTAGTGATTGCATGAATAAGCAATTGTACAAACTAGGAAAACAATTGCCATTGTATGAACTAGGAATTGTACAAACAAGGCATGAATGTAAAAAATAACATAAAATGCTACTTTCATTTTTGTTACTGTGTGATATGTAAAACAAAAAGAATAAATATTTAAAAATATATTTATTCAGGTGTTTCATCAATAGATAGGACAGTTTATAATGTTAGATTACATAAATAAAATATAAATGATCTATTTAATTTAATTATCTCAATTATTTTTAATATACCTATAAAATGTTAATCTATTCCAACATAAATGAAGTTTCATAGCAGTGCAGTTCTGTTAAAGACAAAATTGTTATATTGATGTACTTGCTATACCATTACGTTGTGGCCGAGTTAGTTAGACCTTAACACTTAGGTCCCTGGTTCGAATACCGGTGTGTAACAATGAGTTTTTGATTACCTAAATATTTATGTACATTTGTTTGACAACCCCACTATAGTGCCTCGAAGAGCATGTTAAGCTGTCAGTCCCGGTTTCACTATACCAACTTATGACACTGTTTATAGATGGGTTATTGAGTCTATTCAAAACATCGCGACGAGCTAGCCACTTGTTCGGTGTAGACTCATACCATCGGCTACAACCAGGTGGGATTAAAACCCCTCCGCTGGGTACCCTGGGGCCGTCTAGGCAGTCTCAGGCGCCGTAAGGCACATGATGATATGTATGTATGTATGCTATACCACAAAAACAATGGACTCCACACTGTCTGATTTATTAGTTGAGTTTTTAATCTTTAAATATTTTTGCACCTTGAGCAAAATTAATTTCACTGGGCAATTGTGGACTATTTTATTTATTAAATATTATTTGTGAGGTTGTAATATTTATTATTTTTGGTTTCATGTTGTGATCCTTTTGAATGTTTGTTTATCTGCATCATAAGTTCAATAAGTTTTCCGTTCTTCAAGTACCATGCATGACTAGTGTACCAAGAATTCTAGTCTATAAACAGGGAGTATAATTTTATAGCCTGCAGGACCTGCATCAGGTTAACTTGGGTTTAAAGTAGTCCAAAGACACCCTAAGCTAACAATGTGAGCTTAGTTAGGTCCACTTATCTTTTTTATAGGGTTTCTGAAAACAAATATACATATTATTAATATATCTATAAATATTATAAAATAGCTTTTGACTAATAAATAAAGACCTAACACCCACATAAAACTTTATAAAGGTTTCTTTTGTCCAAAATAAAAACCACAAACTTAATAGTTATATTTAGCTATGTCACTTTAATTATTTAACTTATATTATGAAATACTCCAATTATTCAGAGCCTAAAGCATTACAAGGGCAATAAATATGAATAAAACGTAATGCTGAAATCAAAGATTGGTTAAAAGTAGTTACTAATAAAGTTCATTCATAACTGCACTTACGTATTTTGGAACAAATTCATCACAAGATTAGAATATTATACTTCTGAATTATGTTTTTTGTTATATTACTAGCTTACTAGTCCTAAAAAATTACAATAATACGCGAATTATTTATAATTTGTAAAATCGAGGAGTTTGTTTACTTTTTGCAAGTGATGTCAAAATGACAGCGCTCCCGTTTAAAAAATATAATATTGTCTATGAAACACCGGTAAAATCACATCTCTAATCGCTCAAACGACAGCCTGCGTTTCAGAGTACAACCTACGAATTAAAAGCGAAGGAAAAACGCAATCGCTTGAACGCAATCGTGTGCGAAGGGAAAAGCGAAGGCTGTTAATCTAGCCCCGCTGCGGGGTTAGAGTGCAGCCATAAAACGAAGCTTCGTTTAACGCTAACGACTGCGTTTTTGAAAATCGGTAGATTAGCGGCATCAAAAACGATGGTCACGTGGCACACCTTGCGGCTTTCGTATTTTGAGTGCGCTAACGAACGGTAAAACGTCGGTAAAGCCTAAAATCGGTAGAATAAAGAGCCATTTTGACAGTTTGACATTAAAGAAAACGAAGACGTACGTTCGTTTCTGAAACGACACCAAATTTTTCGTGCTTTCTGTACAAAACATTTATAATTTCATATTTACGGCATTGTAATTAAACAAAAAAATTATAAAATTTATGAAAATGGTCACCGAAAGCGACAGACTTTCCCACAAGGCACAAACTGTCAAGGCATCCAGCCAGATGGACTAGCAGACCCTGACGAAGAAGGACCCTTTTCAAGCATTAGCCTATGTTTAATAGTGCGCTTCCTCTATAAAGAAGTTGCATGGAAACTGATGAAACACCCATGTGCTGTTTTATTGCACCGGAGTGGTTCCACAACGGCGAAAATCCTAGGAACACTGAGGTTGCCCCTTGAGGCTTGTGGAAGTCCCAGATATCTCGTCGCCTTCTGGAATGAGCTTGGTTGGGGTAGTCAGCCGACGCAGGCAAAAAGGCCTAACCTCGTGGCTAATTGCAAACAGCGAGTCTGCCATGAACATGATGCTCAACAGTGATCAACAAGACTAACATTTCGTGATAATTCTAGTATATATTGGCCTAGTAAAAAAGGCACGGTGAACTCTTTTATTGTTAAAAAAATATTGCACAAGTGGTGGTTTTTTAAGTAACAAACAAAAGTGCAATAAATGATTTGTATTTGTGATAAGTAATTCAATAGTTAAGAGTGACTTTCAATACAACATTTTCTACATATTCAAATCACACTCAACATCAACACAGGCCTTAGAGGACATTCACAGAAGATGATAAAAACACCAAGCCATAGTAACCCTAGGAAACATGTATTATTTAATCAAGTTATGGATACATGGTACGGGAAAGTGTGGACTCAGTGAACTCCTTTAAGAATAGACTAGACAAACATTTAATAGTAGTGTATTTAACAATAATAATACTTTAAAGTTGCATATATTTAATTAAAAGCGAATAATTGTTGTACTCATCAACAAGTAACTTTTTGTTTATTTATATTATCATGCTCCCCCCACCCCTAGCCCATAAGTCATTTGTAAATTAAAAACACATTAATGCTTGTGAAAAAAATATTTCATCCACAGACATTTAGATATGGGACTTTTATTGCACAATAAATTTTGTAGCATTGCTATAGGTAGGTACCTAGGTTATAGTCAGTATGATTGTTTATGCAATGCTAACCATACACATCCTTAGCATGTTGCTTAGCATTGCATAAACACAGTGGCCACTCTTAGCAATGATTTTTAATTAGTAGGTACCTACCATTGTTGTTGATATTCTTCACTGGACAATGGATCGAACAAAAAAACCTACACAGCTCCTTGCACAGCCTCTGAACCAGTGTATGGTGCATACTTTTCAAATCACATATTAATACCATTACAAGTTCGGAACCAAATCTGCATCCTTGCATAGCCTTCGACCTAGTGTATAGGGCATATTTAGAATCCTAGATATGAAGTATAAACAACTTTCTATGAGGCATTATTGCATTCCTGTATGTTTGCCTTTTCTATCATACATCTATACTTATATGGTGTAGTCAGTATGAGTATTCATGCACAACGAACCATACACATCCTATATATCTGACTAACCACATATAAATAGTGCACACTCATATCAATGATCTCTTAATTGGTACCTACCATTGTTGTTGACATTATTCACTAGACAACAAAACCTACTTCCATGCTCTGAACCAGTGAAAGGTGCATACTTTTGTAATCAACTATTGACATATAATTTTACAAGCTTGGGGATGGATGACACTGGAACCAAACCTGCATCCCTGCATAGCCTCCGATGTAGTTCTAGGGTATACTTTTATTATTAACCTTTAAAATAAAAAATAACAATGTGGTGATAAAAGGTTAATAACAAAAGATAAAATGATGATACTAGAGGTGCTTTTAGACACTAGAATTTCACCTTTCCCATTTTAATTTATTATTGGGTTCAATCCCTAACATTATAACTGCTTATCATTTCAAAGTATCTATTATATATTCAAATCAATATGATTTGTTAAATAGTATTTCAAATTATAAAAAAAAAAATCAGAATCCTAGATATGGAGAACTATAAAGTTCATTTATTACTAATTTTTTTTATAAATAGGAGCACAGCAATTTTTGTATCTATGAGGACCAACTTCTATGAGAGCACGAGTGATTATGTACCTATCTGGTGGTAAGCAGACTTGCAGTCCATAAATGAGGACGACTGATGACATTAAAAGAGCATGTCTCATATTATATGAATCAGTCATTCTCATCAAGGACTCTAAGGTCTGATTAAGTAGACCTACAGAGTCAATGAATAAGGACGACTGATTCTTATTAGAGCAGGTCATGTGACTCTGTACCTACCTGTTGGTAAGAATACCTACAGTCTGATCTTAGTCTTATGAGAGCAGGTCATGTGAATGTGTACCTACCTGCTAGTAAACAGACCTACAGAGTACATGAATTTATAGGTAATAATAAAATATGTCTCTCCGTTTAGGGCTTCTCATCTTTTAACATTTTGTATGAATTAGTGATTGCATGAATAAGCAATTGTACAAACTAGGAAAACAATTGCCATTGTATGAACTAGGAATTGTACAAACAAGGCATGAATGTAAAAAATAACATGAAATGCTACTTTCATTTTTGTTACTGTGTGATATGTAAATCAAAAAGAATCAATATTTAAAAATATATTTATTCAGGTGTTTCATCAATAGATAGGATAGTTTATAATGTTACATTACATATAAATGATCTATTAAATTTAATTATCTCAAATATTTTTTAATATACCTATTAAATGTTAATCTATTCCAACATAAATGAAGTTTTATAGCAGTGCAGTTCTGTTTAAGACAAAATTATATTGATGTACTTGCTATACCATTACGTGGTGGCCGAGTTGGTTAGACCTTGGACTTAATAACACTTAGGTCCCTGGTTCGAATCCCTGTGTGTACCAATGAGTTTTCAATTAAGTACCTAAATATTTATGTACATTTGTTTGACAACACCACTATAGTGCCTCGGAGAGCACGTTAAGCTGTCAGTCCCGGTTTCACTATACCAACTTGTGAAACTGTTTATAGATGGGTTATTGAGTCTATTCAAAACATCGTGACGAGCTAGCCACTTGTTCGGTGTAGACTCATACCATTGGCTACAACGAGGTGGGATTAAAACTCGCTGGGTACCCTGGGGCTGTCTAGGTGGTCTCGGGTGCCGTAAGGCACCCATGATGATATGTATGTATGCTATACTACAAAAACAGTGGACTCCACACTGTCTGATTTGTTAGTTGAGTTTTTAATCTTTAAATATTTTTGCACCTTGAGCATAGTTAATATCACTGGGCAATTGTGGATTATTTTATTTATTGAATATTATTTGTGAGGTTGTAATATTTATTATTTTTGGTTTCATGTTGTGATCCTTTTGAATGTTTATTTATCTGCATCATAAGTTCAACAAATCTCCCGTTCTTCAAGTACCATTGCTAGTGTACCAAGAATTCTAGTGTACAAACAGGGAGTATAATTTTATAGCCTGCAGGACCTGCATCAGGTTAAATTGGGTTTAAAGTAGTCCAAAAATACCCTATGCAGACAATGTTAGCTTAGTTAGGTCCACTTATCTTTTTTATAGGGTTCTGAAAACAAATATACATATTATTAATATATTTATAAATATTATAAAATAGCTTTTGACTAATAAATAAAGACCTAAACACCCACATAAAACTTTATAAATGTTTCTTTTATCCAAAATAAAAACCACACAAACTTAATAGTTATATTTAGCTAGGTCACTTTAATTTTTCAGAGCCTAGAGCATTACAAGGGCAATAAATATGAATAAAACGTAATGCTAAAATCAAAGATTGGTTAAAAGTAGTTAGGTACTAATAAAGTTCATTCATAACTGCACTTACGTATTTATGAACAAATTCATCACAAGATTAGAATATTATACTTCTGCATTATGTTTTTTATTATATTACTAGCTTACTAGTATTAAAAAATTAAAATAATACGCAATTTATTTATTTTTTGTAAAATCGAGGAGTTTGTTTACTTTTTGCAGTGATGTCAAAATGACAGCGCTCCCGTTTAAAAAATATAAAATTGTCTATGAAACACCGGTAAAATCACATCTCTAATCGCTCAAACGACAGCTTGCGTTTCAGTGTACAACCTACGAAATAAAAGCGAAGGAAAAACGCAATCGCTTAAACGCAATCGTGTGCGAAGGGAAAAGCGAAGGCTGTTAATCTAGCCCCGCTGATTTCTGACGGGAACGACTGGTGTGCCCCATTCGCTCCATTCCACCGGTGAGATGATGTTCTCTCGCTGCAACCGCTGTAGTTCAGCGTCTACCGCGCTGCGCAGCGCTAGAGGCAGCGACCGCGCTCGGCGCCACACGGGCCGGGCGCCCACTGCTAGTTCTAATTTAATTACACCTTTATTGAACTTACCTATACCAGGAGAAAACACATCTGGGAAGCTATGCATAAGCTCACCCATAACTATATTATGCAACTCACTATATTTATTCTTATGATTTACTACGTTGTTTATATTTTTATTTTGTGGAAACCTAATATTAAAAGCTTTCATCCAATTTCGACCAAATAAGGAGGGACTAAAGTTATTATTCATTATAATTAGCCTCAATCGATCTACTATCCTACCATTATACTCTACTGAGCAAAATATTTCACCTTTAGGTTGTACCTTTTGACCACTATACATTTTTAAACTAACATGTGACGGTAACAATTTTACATGTTTAAAATATTTGTCATATACAGCGTCCGACACGACGCTTACGGCCGACCCGGTGTCGCTTTCCATAGTTAACACGATATTATTAATTTTTACCTCGATATTCCACCGCTCGTCGGTGTCCTCGTCATCACTCACACGATAAACCTCCACGGGGTCGTCGTCTCCAGGGTTCCCCGACCGTACCGCATCCCGGGATGACGCATCGCTCACAAACCCGCTCACATTGTTTACCACTCGTTGCTTTCGCATTTTACACATTTTAGCCAAGTGCCCCCTTGCACCACATACGTAACACTCACAGCTATAATAGGGGCACTGATCCGCACTATGATTTAAACCGCAACGGAAACACTTATTAGACGTGGCTGCGCCCCCATGCGCGCCCCCGTACCGCTGTTCTGAGCGGTGTCCCCGGGCGCCGCGCGAGCCCCGGCGCCCGCGCCTAGGCCCACCGCGCACCTCCACGGCGTGCACCCCGGCGCTCTCCACGGCGCCGCCGACGTCCCCTCGGCCGCCGCACGAGTCTCGAACCGCCGCCTCCAGGGACAGCGCCAACTGGATCGCCTTGTCGAACGTTAGCTCTTCTTCTACGAGCATCCTTTGTCTGATGCGATCGCTCGCGAGGCCGAAGACCAACTGATCGCGAAGATTTTCCTTCAGCGTGTCGCTCCTAAACTGGCAACGCTTGCTAGTATTCTTCAGTTGCGCGATGTACTCTGTTATGGATTGCGAGTTTGCCTGTCTGCACGATCGGAACAACATTCGCTCCGCTATGACAGAACGTTTCGGCGCCAGATGTTCTTCGACCAGCTTCACGATGACCTCAAACGCCACATCTTCCGGCTTATCCGGGTAGCATAAGTCTATGATTAGATCTAGCGGCTCGGTGCCGACCACGGCCACCAAGTATTTAGAAAATAAACTGGATTTAATATTTTTGATCTCGTACCATATTTTTAGTCTACTTATGTAGGTAGGCCATCGATCACTGTGCAAATTAAATTCTTTAAATCCCGTAATATCGATAACTTTTGCTTCACTCATTATTACGATTGGTAGGTACCTAAATAAAATTTATAATATCTTATTATAATTTTATACTCGTATTATTAAAAAATCACTATTTGCACACGTGAACTGGTTCGCCTCGAAGCCAATGGTGTATAATGATAATATGTACTTAATAAAACACAGCGTATTCGAGACTGACTACGTTTATTGTCACATTAACAGTTGTACTTATATCTACCCTCTCTTATTATATATACTATAATGTGTATTATAATCATATCGTTGTTTCTGCTACACATAGTAGAAGCCTAGAGCTTAGTTTGTGACCGGAGCTATATGTGTAAAAAAAACTGTTTCTGTGATTGATTCATGTTTTGATTTTGTTTTGTATTAAGGTTTTAATTGTACTGTTTATAACTATGTACTTTCTATAAATAACATGTATATCTAACATCTAATAAATACATTGAATTGATGTTATAGTTTGAATTTTATTTATTATATCGGTCATAATAAATAAAATTCAGGCCTGATGATGCTTCGCGGAGAAGCGAAACATGTCGGCGCCGTTTGACTACTAGCGGAATAATTTGCAATAAAATAAATATTACATCAACATTATTATATTGATAATAATAATAATATACATATACGTGGTGGCCGAGTTGATTAGACCTTGGACTTAAAAACACTTAGGTCCCTGGTTCGAATCCCGGTGTGTACCAATGAGTTTTTAATTAAAAAATTTATGTACATTTGTTTGACAACACCACTATAGTGCCTCGGAGAGCACGTTAAGCTGTCGGTCCCGGTTTCACTATACCAACTTGTGAAACTGTTTATAGATGGGTTATTGAGTCTATTCAAAACATCGTGACGAGCTAGCCACTTGTTCGGTGTAGACTCATACCATCGGCTACGACGAGGAGGGATTAAAAAACCCCTCCGCTGGGTACCCTGGGGCCGTCTAGGCGGTCTCGGGCGCTGTAAGGCACCCGTGAAGATATATATATATAATAATAATAATAATAATTTATTTATTTGCTTAAGAATGTAGGTACAATAAGATGGAATAATTTACAATTAGTTTCCTATTACATCTTTCATATATAAAACACTCTTTCAATCGATCTTACTCTATTGCATCGTTGTATGGGGAGGTACATACAAATCCAAATTCATAGGCATAGAACGCTCACAAAGACGGATCCTAAAAATAATGTTATGGAGGAGGAAACGATATTGTACTACCACACTGTACAACGAGGCAGAGGTGTTATCTGTGCGAAAACTATATATCCTTCAATGTATCCTAAGGATACATAAAAGAGAAACAATAGATCCTAACAAGCTCAGAAAACGCAATAGGGTAATATTTAGTATGAAAAGTGTTCGAACACAAATGGCGAAAAATCAGTTTTCAAATAAATCTGCTGATTTATATAATAAATTAAATAAAATATTAAATATTTATCCAATGACCTATTTTGAATGTAAAAAAACCTTAACTACATGGCTAAAAACGCAAAATTACAATGAAATAGAAAAAAATATTAAACAAAACTAAAATATGTATGTACCTATACAAATTATACCGGAACTTATATTGTCATGTTGTATGACAATATACTCACTCACACTCTCTCACACACACTCACACGAGGACCTACACATACAAAACACCTAAATTTACCTAATGCTTACATAGTCACCAAAATGCATACAATTCTGTACTTAGTAATAATTATAAGTTATAAGTACCTACATTATATTTTAATTCCTCCGATTATCCACTTGTCTATTTATATAGCTTAATACTGAATTCCTAAAACTAATACCTACTTATATTGTATTAGTTTTTGTTTTGTGTTTATTACTGTTACATTGCAAAGTTAGAAAAACATAGCAATTACCTACTGTCTGGATGTTATATTCATTCTTATAATACTTGCTTAGATAATGAAATGTAAAATACTTGTATTACAAAAAAAAAAAAAAAAACTGTATAGATTAAGATTAATTTAATTGTAACTAATTATAAGTATTACTACTGGGGAGACGGGCTGCTCCTAATACAGGTTATTATAACTTACAAGGAGCAGCCCAGCTGTACAGTAAAATTGAGTAAATTTGGTAAATGAATAAACATTATTATTATTACTATATATATATAAGACATTACAATTAACATTATTTATTTATTACATAGAAATTTAATAACCATTTTCTTCATGTTTATTATTCATATAAATATTTTATAATCTAATTACTTATGCTACAGTTCTTATTACTAACTTACTTCCTTTATAATTATAAAAAATAATGGTAATTGAGATAATATTAATCGCTGACCTTCATATCAACATTCATGATGTTGGTTGTTTTAATAGTATTCTAGCCGAACCGTATTCCGGTTCTTCTAGGATGCTATATAACTTTGTAAATATATATGCAGAAAAAAGATCAGAATATTCAATAGGTTAAGTTATATATAAATTGTAAACCAATAGGGCTGACATGGTCATATAAATGACAAAAGCCCTTTAAAAAAGAGAGAAAAAAAAAATCATTTATATACAAATTTAAATAGATTAAATAATAATTATTATGGCATCAAAATTTGTTTGTCCATTAAGTACTCATTAATATTATAATAGCATTTATATTTTAGCATTTTAAATAATCTACTCTTAAATAAAGAATTATTATTTATTGCCTTAAATGTGTCAGGCAAATGGTTATAAATAGTAACAGCCATGCAGTATGAATTATTATTATACAGTTGCAACCTACGTGGAGAGATTAATAATTTGTGTTTATACTAGACCTGGGTCGGTCGATCACTTTTTGTAACCCGGGTCGATCACGACCCACGGGTTTTGAGACCCGGGTTAAAACATCCGATCGCCGCGACTTACGGGTCTCGACGACCCAGTGAAGTAAACAAACCTGAGTACATCATAAGCCGCATCGATCGCTGCGACCCACCGATCAACTTTTTATAATAATAATGTTTATTAATTAGGTAGATATTATTCGGTCTATATGTAGCCGCGTTCGTTTTTAATTATGTGCACCTTATGGTAATATTTGGCAAGAGCGATTTGCGGTTTTATGATGAGTAACCTAATATTTATATTATTTTCTTTTTCATGTATGGCGGTCTTATATTCGTCACCCCAACCAAGCAATAATTCATTCTCCTTAACTCCTTCGCTAGCGCTCTTCATCTGTGTCGTCGCCCGTCTCTTGAGTCCCCGACTCGCATGAGCGCGCGGGTCACGGGTCACGCGACGATCGGGTGTTTTTAGAATCGTTCATCGGGTTACTCACCCGTGGGTCGTGAGCGGGTTACTGTGTTTCGATCGATCATGATCGACACAGGTCTAGTTTATACATACTTCTTAAACAACTTCTGATAGTATAGCCATTATAATTTTGCAGAAAATGGTTAGTTTTCGACGGACCAGTGGACGCGATTTGGATCGAGAATCTTAACACGGTGTTGGATGACAACAAGAAGTTGTGTTTGATGAGCGGAGAGATCATACAGCTGGCTCCCACCACCAACCTGGTGTTTGAGCCTATGGACCTGGAAGCTGCTTCTCCAGCTACGGTATGGTGTTTATGAAGTATTCTTTAAACAATCTAGAAATACGAAATCGCAGGGTTTCTATTCAAAGGACTATACCATCAAGTCGAACAAATACTTTCATAACACGAATGAAATCAATAGGAACAGTTTTAATACTTAACTTTATGCAAACTTGGTGCAAGAAGAGTGGGCTTCCAAAGAAAAAAAAAGTTTATTTTACTTTTATATATGTAATTAAATATAGCCTAAAATAAAAAAACTAATTTCGTTTATTTTTAAAGTAATTGACTGGTTTTTGAGATATTAATATTTGAAATCTAAAATCTATAAAATCTGAGTGACGTCACAAGCACGCTATAATATATTTAAAGACGTTGAAAACTGCACTATTGGATAAATGTTGTGCGATATTTTTTTAATGTATTTTACAGCATGTTAATAAGAAAAAAGTATTATTTTTCAATTTATAGGTTGTAATAATAAATCTTCACATTGTATATATATCTATCATCATATATCTTGTATCGAAGATGAATTACCAGAAACACGTATACCGCTTAATAAACTGTAAAGTATTATCGGAACCAAATTTTCATTTTACTTCGCGGTATAAAAGAAACGCTTGCTTGTGACATTGACATACCTATCAACTTCCAATCATATATATATTTTTAAAAACCATCCTGTTTTCTTTGCCATCTATTGCCATAATTACGTATCACAAAAATAATAGATTACAATTTTCAAACACGAATATCTTAAAAACCAGTTTTTAAACATAATAGACAAATTTATTCTCTTATTTGTTTATTTCCAGGTGTCACGCTGCGGTATGATCTACATGGAGCCCAAAGGTCTTGGCTGGCAATGTCTCCTGGAGTCCTGGCTGGCCACATTGCCAGCGACTCTGCACGCCGTAAACCGATCACTTATTAGAGGACTCTATTATAGGTTTATGCCGCCTTTGCTTTGGCTGGTGGAACTATCAGGAACCACTAAGGTTAGTCTTTTAAACTGCTGTTAATGATTGTTTTTTTATGGGAGTAAAAAGCAGCCATATTGCGGAGAAATGTGGAACTATTTTTATTAGAAATTATGTTGAAAAAAAAAAAGAAGAAATTATGGTGTTTTTTTCTATTGGGTGCAGTAACGGAACTATAACTATATAAATTATCATTTTCCAAGTAGGTATATCCCATACAGATGCAAAAACCTAGTTATGTTTCGGTTTTAGTCTGTGGGTTCACTGGTTTTCAGAAGACTACTTCATCGATTTCTTGTCGATGTAGTCTTTTTTCATAGTGCGGTTATGAAATGGGCAGCTGATTGACGATGAACCAGCGAGGCTACTATAGTAGACTCGTAATGCAAATTCGTCTTTGTCGCCGCCCATTTCGTAAACGCATCATTTATCCGGCATGTTTAAAAAAAAAATTTTTGTAACAGGGTGCTAACTATTATAACTTATAAAAATAACATAAGTAAATAATATATAAGCAATTATTTATTTAATTATTTCAGCAAATGTATGTAACGTCTCGCAGCAATCTGGTGACGTCTTGTATGAAGTTGTGCGACACTTTTATGGATGACTTCAACGATTTGAAATATGTGGAGGCACTTTCCGATCTCGATATACGAGCCCAACTTGAGGTATACATTTATTATAATATATAATCCCGTTTTATAATGTGTTAGAGAATTGTGCAATGTTGGTCCCATTGAATCATGTAGACCCTTGTTTGGCAAACTTAATATTCTCACACTTACTGGCTTAAACATATTTGAATGTTGCTTATTTGAAAAACAAAACTACTCCTTATTTACAAAAAAGTTCGTACTTTTAATACGAGTTGAATCAAATGAGTTGGTCCAACCTACACCACTACAATGTTTGCTAGAAATAGCTATAATATGGCAATAAAAATCTTCAATAATTTGCCAATGGAAATTAAAGAACTTCCTATTATCATATTTAAGAGAAAATTGTATAAATTTCTGATTGAAAAATGTTTTTATTCAGTTAGAGAATATATGACATCTATTGTACCGTGTTTTTGGCAAAATAAACAATTTCATTTCAAAATTCAATTTCATTTCATTTCCCACCCATGTTGGAAAATATTTTCATAAGTACAACCACTGTTTTACTAACTCTAAATTGTAATATGGCATAAATCAGTAAATCTTACCGTACTTTTTTTTTCTCAATTCTTCCTTAATTAAAACTAATTTATAATCCCATTTTCTTGCAATAACATTCATCACATCACTCATAAATTTTAGTATTGTACACATTGACAGTTCGAGAAAACATGACACGTGGCGCTGTCATAAACAAAAATCATAACGGTAACTTAAATTTAAATCGACACTATTTAGTTTATTATTTATTTATAATATAATATGTCAGACAATTTACTCATATGCTCTGGTTACAAATCAAGCTCAAGGCTTGTACTATGTGTATCAGAAACAACTATCTATATTATACATATAGCATAGAGCTTATTTTGTGACCAGAGCAATATGTGTTAAAAAAATAAATAAACACCCAGACCATGACAAACTGTACGTTAAAAATATTTTTATACTATTTTTTTTTTGCTATGGGTGGGAATACAACCCACGAACTCCGGATACAACGCCAAAGGCACTAGTCTACAGAGGCGGCCATTTATTAGTCTATGTGTTTTCCAATCCAGGGTGTTTTCTTCTTTTCCTGCATCTGGTCTATCGGTGCTACTCTGGAAGCGGATAGCAGACATAAGTTTGACATGATGTTCCGTGGGCTGCTGGATAAGGAATTCCCTGCGAAGGTAACTTACATACATATACATATCATCACGGGTGCCTTACGGTGCCCGAGACCGCCTAGACGGCTTCAGGGTACACAGCGGAGGAGTTTTAACCAACTTGTGAAACTGTTTATAGATGGGTTATTGAGTCTATTCAAAAAAATCGCGACGAACTAGCCACTTATTCGGTGTTTACTCATACCATCGGCTACGACGAGGTGGGATTAAAAACCCCTCCGCTGGGTACCCTGGGGTAACTTACTGCTCTTTCATAAATGGTATTCCTCTGCCACATCTTATCTTATCGTAATAAAAAGCGCCCCCAGCCTAGTGGTTAAGTCAATGCGCAATTGATATCGAGATGACAACAACGCTGGTCCTGGAATGGGTGACCGCTTTATATAACGAGGCTATACCATCATAAACACCTCAACAAGCTCGCCACTTGTTAGGTGTTGCCTCCGAATACCATCGGCGAAATGATTGGACGAGTTAATCTGTATGAGATATACCAGAGTCTATTTTAATTTCCTCGCTGCTTTATCGTCAAATTAGTCGCCCATTTCGTAACCGCACCTTGAAAGAGACTACCACTACGCCAATAAATCGATGCAGTAGTCCCCAGTAAATCGGTGAACCCACAGACTAAAACCGAAACATGACTAGGCCACTTGACGGTTTTTGCATCTGTGGTGGTAACGAGTCCGATCGACGAGATATAAAGGCCTTCCTCCCACTTAAAAATTATATAATTTATTTATTATCTTTTCTTATTGGTTTTTGGGATTGACATCAGGCAAAATACTTTTTGTGTGTTTCCCATTCCTTTTCACCTCACACATTAGTCCCGTCCTCAAATATGTTGTTGACATATTTGGTGTGATACGCATCAAATCATGTAAATTTCACTATATAAGCACTTATAAAGAACATAGAATGGTAATAAAAAAAAGGTACTTAAATAACTCAACCATTTTTTTAAAGAAACTTCCGTACACTCACTTTCTGCAATCAATTACACCCAACTAAAACAAAAACTGTCAATTTTGAATGTTCGACGAATAGCACCAATTAGCGTGCATCTATCGCATCACGTGTTTATGCACAGTGACAAATTAAAACTCGCAAAAAAATGGTCTCGTTTGGTACCACTACTCAATAATGGGTGTATGTAATATATAAAATAAGGGCATGTTTCAATACTGAACAAATACTGAGTGTAAGATCGATATATAAATTCACATCTACTATTTGTACACGACGAAATAAGTCGTCTGAAATACATGAAAAATGTGGTTGTGTTTGTTTTTTTTTAAATAGAGCTGCCACAATAATATTTGTTTTTTAAATATAAGTATTGCTTACTTAAAATCTAATTAAATACTTTGTTTTATAGACCCTGGAAGTTTTGGGATATCCAAAAGCTATAGCCAAGCCAGACAAGCAATACATTTTCACATTACCCAAAGATGGCCTCGTGTACGACTACCGGTTTATTAAAGAAGTAAGTGTTGACTGTAAGACTTCTCTCTGACTGATTGATATAGCAATGGCGGTTAAACAATCAGTCAAATGAATAATATGTAGGACATTTAACACAAGCTACCCAGCGGCCTTATTCTGTTTCTTATAACGGAAATGTTAGCTTGTGATAGGTTTTAGTCAGTGGGTTCACCGGTTTTCAGGAGACTACTGCATCGATTTTTTGTTGATGTGGTAGTTTCCTATCAGGGTGCGGTTGCGAAATGGGTAGTTGAATTGACAATAAGGCAGCGAGTATATTAAAATATACTCGTAATGCAATTCGTCATTGTCGCCCTCCATTTCGTAATCGCATATTTAGCCGGCATAGTGGAAGCGATCAATATTGCTTAAGAACAATTATTGATTGACCCCATTCATGGACTTAGTAGGTCTGCTCACCATCAAGTAGATACAAAGTCACATGTCGAGCTCCAATAAAAAAATAAAAACCCTATTAAAAAATCATTAAACAATAACCTAAATAATCTTCTGAAAATCCCGTCTCATATCCCTACCAAATATTCAGATTCGTTTATGATGTCAGCTGCTCGCCAGTGGAATTTGCTTCCTCTGACTATAAGATCAGCCCCTTCCATCGGGGTGTTTAAATGCTTGCTCACCACTCTTTATCTGAATACTTAAATTAGACCCTCGTGACAATTTTATTTGGTTTGTTATGTATGTTTATTTATTGCGTGTATTATATTATATACCATATTTAAGTAGTTTAAGGGCTGATTTTTCAATCTTCAGATGCATTTATTCGACAGTTAACTTGTATGAAGAACTGTCAAATTTATTTATTCCCTATACAAGTTATCTGTTGAATAAATTTCGCCTTACATGGTGTCTTCAGTCGTATAACATTAATATTTAGAAAAAAATATAATAAATATACTTTTTTTTATTATGTTAAGATATGAATGTATGTATGTCTCTGTAGTGTAGGAGTATTATTAGTATTTATTTATACATATTTTTTATTTACGATTTATTCGTAATTTTCATACACACTTACATATACACAATACGCACGTATTTGACAATTGAAAAATCAACCCTAAGTATTATTATTAAATTGTATCAATGGATAACATTATCTATTTCTATTTTCAAAACAGTTCTGCACCCTAAGCATATTTCACTCTCTCAAAGGTTAGATAATAGAAAATGCCTAAGTCATTAAGCTCGCCTATGTACAATTTATACAATAATCAATTTTAAATAAAATTAACATTAAGCAACAACGAACTAACAAGTCATGAACTCTATTCCCTTGTAATACAGGTGATTTTGTCTTGAAAGTTATTAGCTTTCCAAGTCAGCTATTGTACATAAAGGATTTCGTTATTTTGACAATCTAACGTTACCTTTAAAAGGAACAATATGGCCGCTGCTCTCAAACTAAGCCTTAGGTTTTAACTATGTGTACCAGAAACAACGAATCTAATACATAACTGTAAAAAAGTTAACCCAAAATGGCTCTTTCAGGGTAAAGGAAAATGGAAGCCCTGGCAGGACGACGTGACTGCCGCGCCGGCCATAGGTCGCGATACTCCAGCCAATCAGATCCTAGTCACGACCTTGGACAGCGTCCGATACTTGGCGCTGTTCAAGCTAATGGTCACCCATCACAAACCTGTCATGATGGTGGGGCCTACCGGGACTGGGAAGTCTTCTTATATAAATGTAAGTAGGTGCAATGAAAGAAATTTTAAAAACAAATTACAAAGAACCATTGGTGTAGATGCAGGCAATATTATCGGAAAAGTAAAAACAGCCTAAAATAAGAAACTGTTTCGTTTATTTTTAAAATGATTAACTGGATTTTGAGATATTCATATTTGAATATATATATATCTTCACGGGTGCCTTACGGCGCCCGAGACCGCCTAGATGGCCCCAGGGTACCCAGCGGAGGGGTTTTAATCCCACCTCGTCGTAGCCGATGGTATGAGTCTACACCGAACAAGTGGCTAGCTCGTCGCGATGTTTTGAATAGACTCAATAACCCATCTATAAACAGTTTCACAAGTTGGTATAGTGAAACCGGGACCGACAGCTTAACGTGCTCTCCGAGGCACTATAGTGGTGTTGTCAAACAAATGTACATAATTTTTTTAATTAAAAACTCATTGGTACACACCGGGATTCGAACCAGGGACCTAAGTGTTTTTAAGTCCAAGGTCTAACCAACTCGGCCACCACGTAATATTTGAAATCTTTAAAATCTGTACTTAATAAACTGTAGAGTATTATCGGACTCAAATTTTCATTTCACTTCGCGTAACCAATAGAAACGTTTGCTTGTGACATTGACATGTCAACTTCCAATTATATATATATTTTTTAAAGCAGCTAGTTTTTTTGCCATCTTGATAATGACATACCACAAAAATAGAAATAATTTTCAAACATTAATATATTAAACAACAATTTTTTTTAATTTATAAAAAATATTTATTATTTTAACGTATATTTTCTATATAAAATACGTTTTTTCATTTTTCTCGGAAGCCCATTGTACTATTTAGTAAAATAATTTTAGTAGATAGGTCTAGTTGTAATGCGGGCTAGCTGATATTGATATGTGATAATGATAGTGTTAGTATAAGTTTCGTATTAGATACAGATTAAAAATTCTTTAAATATATTTTGCAAATTTGCACTCCATGTGGTAGAATATGTAGGATCAATCAAACAACGCTTACAACAACATATACCCATATTCTGGCAAATAAATGATTTATAATTGTTACTACAAAGTATATTTTTTTTAAGGACATTTTACACATAGGACATTTTTTATATACGTGGTGGCCGAGTTGGTTAGACCTTGGACTTAAAAACACTAAGGTCCCTGGTTCGAATCCCGGTGTGTACCAATGAGTTTTTAATTTAAAAATTTATGTACATTTGTTTGACAACACCACTATAGTGCCTCGGAGAGCACGTTAAGCTGTCGGTCCCGGTTTCACTATACCAACTTGTGAAACTGTTTATAGATGGGTTATTGAATCTATTCAAAACATCGCGACGAGCTAGCCACTTGTTCGGTGTAGACTCATACCATCGGCTACGACGAGGTGGGATTAAAACCCCTCCGCTGGGTACCCTGGGGCCGTCTAGACGGTCTCGGGCGCCGTAAGGCACCCGTGAAGATATATATATATATATATATATACATTTTACACAAATTGCTCTGCGGCCACATTCTGTTTCTTATAACGTGATCGTTAGATTGTCAAAATAATGATTTCCGCTATTAGCGCGCTCTCCTCCAGAGTAGTTTTTTAACGTTCGCTGATTGGAGGAGAGAGCGCTTATAACGGAATTCGTTATTTTGACAATCTAACGATCACGTTATAAGAAACAGAATATAGCCGCTGGTCACAAACTAAGCTTTTGGCTTGTACTATGTGTACCAGAAGCAACGATATAATACATATTATATTTTTATAATAATTTAACTCTCTGGATTTCTAACTTTCAGGATTTCTTAGTAAAAAGAGTAGATACTAAAATATACAAGGCTCTTATAATGGCGTTCTCCGCGCAAACCAATTGCAACCAAACTCAAGACATTATTATGGGAAAATTGGATAAAAGAAGAAAAGGTAATAATCATAATTATTATATATATATATATCATCACGGGTGCCTTACGGCGCCCCAGACCGCCTAGACGGCCCCAGGGTACCCAGCGGAGGAGTTTTTAATCCCACCTCGTCGAAGCCGATGGTATGAGTCTACACCGAACAAGTGGCTAGCTCGTCGCGATGTTTTGAATAGACTCAATAACCCATCTATAAACAGTTTCACAAGTTGGTATAGTGAAACCGGGACCGACAGCTTAACGTGCTCTCCGAGGCACTATAGTAGTTGTCAAACAAATGTACATCAATTTTTTAATTAAAAACTCATTGGTACACACCGGTATTCAAACCAGGGACCAAAGTGTTTTTAAGTCCAAGGTCTAACCAACTCGGCCTCCACGTATATATAATATATAATTATTATATAATATATTTGAATGCATTTTTACCGCTCCTGTGGTCTAGTGGTTGTGTCTTGGCGTTATATCCCGAGGTCGTACATACAATTCCCACTTCAGAACAATATTAGTACGTTTTTCTATACAGTTTGTCATGGTGTTCATTACGTAAGATGTTTTATTTGTTTTTGATCCGACTTTAAATTAAACGGTTGATGAAACTACGGGTCACAGATAGCATAGCTACAATATATATATTAGTATCATTGGTACACATAGTTAAAGCGTGCTTGGTTTAGTTGATTAAACATATTGTCCTGCTCAAAAACCAGGACTATATGTGTAAAAAAATGTTTTACGTAAATAATAATAATATATGTAGGATATTTCACACATCTTGCTCCTGTCATAAACAAGAGGTCCGAACGACTTTTAATTACGTATTGTTTTTCTTTTAAATCTGTAGGACAAATTACACATATTGCTCTTGTCACAAACTAACCTCTAGGCTTGTACTTTGTGTACCAGAGGCAACGATATAATATACATTATATTTTATAAACACCCAACCATGACAAACTGTACAGAAAAAATATATTAGTATTTTTTTGCCATGGGTGGGAATCGAACCCACGACCTCCGGATACAACGCCAAAGACGCAACCACTAGTCTACAGAGGCCGGCTAAAACAACGAAATGTAAATGTCAACAATCCTCCCACCAGGCTACTACGGGCCCCCAATCGGTAGCCATTGCGTGGTGTTCGTAGACGACGTGAGTATGCCCCAAGCGGAGACGTATGGGGCCCAGCCTCCCATAGAGGTGCTGCGACAGGGCATCGACCTCGGCCACTGGTATGACAGGAAAACTAACCTGCCCTTACATCTCATTGATGTGCAGGTGAGAGATCCTTACCTACTTAGGGGCCATCCATTAATTACGTCACACTTTAAAGGCGTGGGAGGGGGTCGATGAAGTGTGACATTGTGTGACAAGGGGGTGGGAGGGGGTCGACGAAGTGTGACAAGGGAGTGGGCGGGGGTTGACGAAGTGTGACATTGTGTGACAAGGGGGTGGGAATGGGTCGACGAAGTGTATCATTGTGTGACAAGGGAGTGGGAGGGGTCGACGATATGTGACATTGTGTGACAAGGGGATGGTAGGGGGTCGACGAAGTGTGACATTATGTGACAAGGGAGTGGGTGGGGTCCTAAATTTCGTAACGTCACATTTCAAAATGTATTATAATTTAGCGCCCTATCCTAATAAACAAAGTACTCTTCGCTTTAAACCATTGTTGACAAAAAAACTAACTGCCATTTGGCTTTTAAGTTCCTTTATCATTTTATCTATGTAAGCTAACTCTCGTTTTGTGGATGGCCCCTTATATTGTAATTAATTAAATTTATTTATTTCACAAAATAAAGATACTTTGAACTCTACTGATCAAATCATAAAAACTTATGAACCAATGAACAATGCTTCTCCATACAAACTAGTGATGTTTAGAATAATTTATACAAATTATTTGGCTTCTCCATACAAACTAGTAATGTTTAAAATAATTTATACAAATTATTTGGCTTCTCCATACAAACTAGAAATGTTTAAAATAATTTATACAAATTATTTGGCTTCTTAAATTTAAATTTATTTATTTCACAAAATAAAGGTACTTTGAACTCTACTGATCAAATCATAAAAACTTATGAACCAATGAACAATGCTTCTCCATACAAACTAGTGATTTTTAAAATAATTTATACAAATTATTTGGCATCTCCATACAAACTAGTAATGTTTAAAATAATTTATACAAATTATTTGGCTTCTCCATACAAACTAGTGATGTTTAAAATAATTTATACAAATTATTTGGCTTCTCCATACAAACTAGTAATGTTTAAAATAATTTATATAAATTATTTGGCTTCTCCATACAAACTAGTAATGTTTAAAATAATTTATACAAATTATTTGGCTTCTCCATACAAACTAGTAATATTTAAAATAATTTATTTATAGGTGAAGCATTTTTTTTTATTTGGTCACACATGGTTTCATGGGAAAAGTTATTTGCTTTGATCAGTAGAGCCTCATTAACCCAAAGCGGACTTGTTGACTTTGGAAGGGTGTATTTTCAAGTTAATGCTTTGTTTTATCTTACGGTTTTTTTCATTACGTTAGATTGTTAATAAAATGGCCTTAATTTAAGGTTTGTTTTTTATATTGATTTGATGATAAGCATCGTCTAATTTAAAGTAATATTTTAGGTAGGATTTCAGTTATACCGAAATCTTTAATGTTTTTCTAGTGTTTAGCGTTTAGTTAGTCAAGTACAGTTAAAGTGAAAACAGACTTTCTTTATATTTAATATATATATCATCACGGGTGCCTTACGGCGCCCGAGACCGCCTAGACGGCCCCAGGGTACCCAGCGGAGGGGTTTTAATCCCACCTCGTTGTAGCCGATGGTATGAGTCTACACCGAACAAGTGGCTAGCTCGTCGCGATGTTTTGGATAGACTCAATAACCCATCTATAAACAGTTAAACCCATCATTAACCCATCTGTAAACCTCTCCGAGGCACTATAGTGGTGTTGTAAATATATATAATCTATACTAATATTATAAAGCTAAAGAGTTTGTTTGAACTACTGGTTTGAATTGAAAAAAATATATATTGTTTGATAGCCCATTTATCGAGGAAGGAAGGCAATATAACCCGCCACGACCAATAGGAGCGGAGCACCAATGTTGTTAAAACGGGGAAAATTTATTCTTTTTGAGAGCTTCCGTTGCTTGTGCTACGTAAATGGTTAAAGTTACGCAGACGAAGTTACGCGGTTCAGCGGGGTGATTACGCGCACAAAGCTAAGCTAAACTTTAATCGATATGATTTTAATCTGACGTAATGCAAACCCAATGACGGACAAGTACGTCATTTTAGTTAAAGTTTAGCTTAACGTTGTGCGGCGTAATAGGACTACAGCTAGTAGTAATAAAACAAAAATTAATAAGGTTTTTTAAAGCTGTAAAAATGACATATTTTATTTTAGTTCATGTGTGCAATGGGTAGACCTACTCCAGGGTCTAAACTGATCACACCAAGGCTGACTCGACACTTTTCCTTCTTCTGTATCGACGAGTTTGACGACGATACTTTGAAAGTTATTTTCGGAAAAATATTACTTTGGCATTTGGATACAAGGTATTGATGAAATCTTTCAGAATACCTAATAAGTTTTTTTTATTGGTGCACGGCATGTGACTTTGTATCTACCTGGTGGTGAGCAGACTTACAAAGCTTATTAATGGGGTCATTCAATAATGCTGTTAAACAACATTAACTACGCTCCCACTATGCCAGCTAAATGATGCATTAAAAAATGGGCGGCTACAGAGATGAATTGCATTACGAGTATATTTTAATATCCTCGCTACCTTATCGTCAATCAACTATCCGTTTCGTAGCCGCACCCTGAAATTTGACTACCGCCTCGACAAATAATCACATATTAAAACCGAAACCGACCTAGGCATGGTCACTTGACAGTTTTTGCTTTTGTTTGGGCGGTGGTAACGGTCGGTCTAACCTAACAGAGTTATAAGAGGGCTTCCTCCCACCTAAAAAATATTTTCTGGTAACCTATTAAAAAAATAAAAAACATTATTTAGCGTTTTAGATAAAATGGTACTAACTGTTAAAGCTTGAGTGCTTGTATTGGAATTATTTAGTGTATATATATATATTATTTGTCTTATGTGCAAATTGTTTAACATTTTAGAGGTTTCTCAAAAGACTTTGATCCGTGCATAGAGGAATTGGTATCAGGAACACTGGAAGTGTACAAGCAATGCCGTCTGAATTTGTTGCCCACGCCGTCCAAATCCCATTACATGTTCAACTTGAGAGACTTTTCGAGGGTTATACAGGTGAGACAACTATGCATTAAATATAAAAAAAATACTGGTAGAGAAATAAGTAAAAAACATTATTTTTATTTTTTTGTCTGGTGTTTGTCAGTTTGTTTGTTCGTGCGCGTCATGTAAAATGCGTGGATTCAAAATCTAATTGTGAAATATATAGAAGATAAGATTTATTGTGAATAATAGCTTTATTTCATCAAATACGATCAACAGAATCAAAAGAAGTTAGTTTTTTATTTAAAAACGAAAAACTTCATAGCATGCGTTTTATTTTCGTGCGTATTGCTACATTAAAGATAACCTACATTTTATTGTTATTAATAACTTAATAATAATAAAATGTAGGTTATTTCACACATATTGTCCTGGTCAGAAATTAAGTTCTAAGCTTGTTCTATGTGATATTAATACTATATTTTATAAACACTCATAATGTCAAATTGTACAGAAAAACTTACCAATATTGTTTTGGTTTGAGTGGGAATAAAACCCACGCCCTCCGGATAAAACAATATCGTAACCACTACTCCACCGAGGCGATAAAAATAATTAAATTCTATACTAAACTATTCATTTAATTCTAAACTATTTGACCGCCTCCGTGGACTAGTGGTTGCGTCTTTGGCATTGTATCTGGAGGTCTCGGGTTTGATACCCACCCATGGCAAAAATATTACGTTTTTCTGTACAGTTTGTCATGGTCTGTGTGTTTATAAAATATAATATGAATTAGTACCGTTGGATTCTTTGAGGGTAGCCCAACCACTGTAGACGCGTGTTTATATTATATTTTTCAAATTTAATTTTATTAAATAATATTGTGCAAAGTGTACTAATTTTGTAGAATAAGTATTCGTATAGTAATATTAAGTGTGAGAAGTGTAGCATTTACGCAGTGATCTCGGTGTTTGTGTTATCTCAAATAATCCCAAAATCTTCAGTAAAATGGCGGTACCCATTTTACTGTTGATCCATTTCCTCCTTCACTAGACATTGGCAAGACTATACCGTATGCTTTCATACGGTCATGTCGCCATTCCCTTTTCTACCCTAGTCCTTTCCCAATTCCTTTCCATCCTATTATCCCACTTTCACTATAAATAAACAAGTTTTTTTAATCTACCCTACTCGACATTGGCAAAATTACGTGCACGCGTAGAGGCCATTTATATAAGCTAATAATAATAGTACCGCTGTTTCTAATACGCATAGTACAAGCTTAGTTTATGTCCGGAGCCTAGATTACGCGCACCAAAGTTAGCTCGCATATCAATCGTTATTACGTAATTTTCTAAGATTTTTTGAAGCCATCATAATGATTGATGTGCGAGCGAATTCAGGACGGATCAGCATCCCCCTGGGCAATATGTGTGTCCTTCGTCCTATTATTATTATTATTGTGGGTTCGATTCCCACCCATGGCATAAAAATATTAGTATATTTTTATGTGCAATTTGTAATGGTCTGGGTATATCGTTGTTTCTGATACTTCTGATACACATAGTACAAGCCTAGAGTTTAGTTTGTGACTAGAGCAATATGTATAAATTGTCCTACATTGGTCCTATTATTAATATTAATATTATTATTAATATAAATTATTATTATTATTTAATAATAATAGTTTATTATTTAATATATAATAATATATATTAAATAATAATAATAATTTATCAATTATTAAATCTGTTAAGTATCACAATTTTGTGTCTACTCTAGTACCGTTAGATAGTAGTAGTAGTTAGTTTTAGTTTATTAATATTATTATTATTAATATAGGGAGTCCTACTATCAGTGCCTGAAGTGACAGAAGACCTTCAATCGATAAAGCGTCTTTGGGTCCATGAATGTCTGCGGGTATTTAGCGACCGTCTGATAGATGCTGCGGATCGTCGGTGGCTTGTGGTGGCTCTAAGGGAAGCTGCCAAAGAACATTTGCATGAAGAATTGGATGTGTTACTGGCCAGGTTGTTGGATGACCCAAAGGAAAAGGTAAGCATGATGGGTGGTAGCACTGTGTGATGCCGTTTGGGAACATTGTATGAGGAACTTAAACTTTTTTGGGTTAGAAGTTTGGGTAAACCTGGGGGAAGAAAGTAAAAAGCCTGCTCTGGGGGCTGATTATAAGTTAAAGGTAGTAGCTGTACGAGAAGTTGCTAAAGAACATTTTTATATGGAACCGTGGGCCTATCGCGTAACGATGGGAATGAAGTTCATTTGTATAGCTATTGCTATTAAAACAAATAGGAGCTATCGCATAAACATTTTAATCGTAATGGCTTTAAAAAAATTACATCATTCAATCATTCAATTTCGTTTTGTTTCATGAAGTACATGACAAATATCGAAAAGAAAATAAATATATAAAATAATAATAATATGTAGGACAAATTACACATATTGCTCTGGTCACAAACTAAGCTGTTGGCTTGTACTATGTGTACCAGAAACAACGATATAATACATATTATATTTTATAAACACTCAGAGCATGACAAACTGTACAGAAAAAACGTACTAATATTTTTTGCCATGGGTGGGAATCGAACCCACGAAAAATATATGATTTCCTTTAAATTTATTAAAATGTTCAACACAGTGTTTAATTCTACTATAATATTATACATAAATATAATTCAAATTTGAATAAGAGCCCATAAAAGTATCGTAATAGGCAATCTCGAACAAAACTTAACTTGTGATGAATCTGAACGCACTCTGTTGCTTGGCTACGTCGAGTTTTCTAAATAGTTATGTCAGATTATTAATTAATGTTACAAATAAAATACAAAATATTTTACAAAATATATAGGTACTTTTATGTTTCCCAATAGAAACCTATTCATCGTGTGTCGTTACAGCAATAAATTATAAAGTAAGAAAAAAAAACATTTTTATTTTTTATTTACGGTATTTCGAAATTTCGGTATTTTTTTATGGATAAACTTTTTAGTTTATAGTAATAACTATATAAATTATTGCTGTAACGACACACGATGAATACGTTTCTATTTGCAAATATAATTATGAATTTTAACAAACACTGCACAAAATATCATTCCCCTTAATCACTGGCACCATACTAAACTATTTTATGTACGATAAACAGTACCTGGTTAAATTATATGCCTTCCCATATTGGAATTTCAAAATATATAAGTCTGTTAGTTTACATACAGATCATACAAGTCTGTATGTTCCCGTAATACCCGTCTTCCCCCATCTTTTCCTTACGAAATTTTGGAAAATAGTAAAACACGTTACGCTTAGGTTTATAAGACGAATATCAGGTACCGGAATCCCCGTTCCCGGCTTAAGTCTTTAAACGGTGTACCTATTACGACGAATTACCCCGTGAACTTGCTTATTCAATTCAACTGCTATCCTATACATTTAGGTAATCCTTATGAAAGGGAAACCCCTATGTTTAACCGGTTACCCTGTAAGGTTATTGCAGTTGATTAACATTGAATATTTCGCTGAAAAAAAAAGAGCTAAAATGACTCTTATTATATTATACAGTAATATCAAAATCGTTCAAAACCCTTAAAATCATGAAGGGGTTTCCCATTCATTGGGTTACACTTTCAAAGGCATTTGATTACCTTATTTGGTAGATATGATATATATTGATAGGGGTAATGCTTATTTGGATTTTAATAGATTAGCGCTTTAAAATAGCGCTTAATAATTGACTTTTGAGGTGCAACGGGTTTGGTAAGCAAACCCTTATTAAAAAGTCCGATCCCTGAAGAATATACATATAAAGTTTCATGGATCCTGTTATATTACAAAAAAAAATGCCTCCTTCCTATTAAAATTTCGAAAATTAGTGAAATACGATAGATTAAATAATGTAATTTTATTTAATTGCAGATAACAGATTTGCATCTCCGCAAGCTGATATACTGTGACTTCGCGAACCCTAAGGCTGATTCCCGCTTCTACATGGAAGTGACTAACATGGAGCATCTCACCAGCACCGTCGAGTCCTTTTTGGTGGAATTCAATAATATGTCCAAAAAACCTATGAACCTAGTTTTGTTCAGGTAAGGAGAGTTGTCGAATTATCTTTTACACTTATTACATGCATTTGATACCAAGTCGTGGCAGATTTACCAGCAGGCTGAGTAGCTTGGATCATAGGGTGGCAGATTTTATGGGCGGCAAATTTAGGGCCATTTTTATTAAATCTTACAGAAATTAAAAGATTTATAATATATAGAGTTTAAATTAATAAATCATGTATTCGTCGGAATGTAGCTTTCAAAAAAGGTCTTCTCACTACATTCAGCCAATCTGTGGCACACAAAATTTTAGTCATAAATCACAGCAATACAAAAATTACTCACAAAATTAAATACACTTGCCATGAATTACTTTGCTATACTAATAAATATTTCTGTTCATTCCAATCTGTCCGAAAAATTAACAGTCTCAATATAAATTTAATGACTATTTTTATTTACATCATTTATACATTTATTCACATAATGCCGAACCAATTATGAATATAATTTTATTATTCATACCATTGCTAACAAATCGAAATTAATCAATCAAATAATAAAAAAAACGTTTGGCTAACGAAAGCTGAACCCAGTATTTTTTGTAGCGGCAACACTGCTAAAAGAGTCATCATGACTGCCATCATAGCTTTTTTGACATAATTTATACATATGGTGTTACCTAGTCAATATTTTTTAAAGGACAATGGCCATTTTGGACCCAACCGTAAAAGCTTAGTGTTCACAAACAACGATATGCTTACTTAATAATAGATAATTTAAGCATTATTTTCCAGTATTCAAAATAATTTTAGAAGTTGGGAAAAAAAAGTTCTGACAACTTTTGTTATAGCACATAACAAAAGTTGTCAGAACTTTTTTTTCCCAACTTCTTTGCTTTTTTTTGTATTATTTTCCACAATGCAGAAAAAAAAGGCTTATACATTAAAAAATATTATTTTAGCTTATCTGGATTGAGATTTAAGAAAACAAAGAGAGATTTCACATTATTTTGAAAGAAAAAGAAAAGGCCGTATAGTATTGAATGCCATTTGTCCATTTATCGCATGAACAGAATAAAATTTAAAAAAATATATAGCGACGATAGGTCGACTTGGACTTGCATCCAGTGCTATGTTAAAATAAATAATTAAAAAAAAAAGAGCGACGATATTACATCCACAGATTATATATTTTTTTTTTGTTCGGTTTTCTCAAATATAGACAAGGCAAAGGGTTCTATGAACCATACAGCCTGAGTCAGATTATATAATATTATTCTGTCAATGCTGCAGCACAAGGAAACACTACTAATAATTTTGCGGATTAATAATTAGCGGGCCGAAATTGTTCGCTATACTAACCTAATAACTAGTCATAACATAACCTCAAATTGAAATTCAAATGAGAAAACTTTTTTCTCCCAACTTCTCGAACTTCGATAACTCTATCGAACTGGATAAGTTTCATTTTTGAAGGCGGCTTCTAAGTCTGGGTCTGAGAATACATGGGCTATGCCCATTATTGCCCATTCTTCTTTGCCACGTTTGGCTAGGTTCAGCTTTCGTTGGCCAAACTCTATATAAATATTATTATGTCCATAGAAGCAATTTGGTTGCGGGAGTGACGTTCGCTATGTGTCAGTAGGGGTGGCAAGATTGCTTGCTACACATCATAACGTAATAAGTGGGACTTTTTGTAGTATTTTTTAAAGTTTCTGGGGAGCTGCACCGATTTCGAGATGAGTTTTGAATATTAAAGTATACTCGCAAATTTTCCTTGTCACCGCTAATTTTGTAACTTATTTAGTGAATAAGCCGGCATAACGATGAATGCTAGCGGCATTAAGTCCGCCTTTGTATTTCATTTAAATAAATAAATGCTGTTATCAACTATGTATTATGTAACGACCCTATTTAAGGCCTTACTATCAAGTATATACAGTCACATACCGTGCTTCAACAAAAAAAAACCTAGGCGTGTTTTTGAATTATTTCTTCTGTTTTATTATAAAACATGAAATTTTTGTATGTCTGTTTAGATTCGCCATCGAGCACGTATCGCGTATCTGCCGCGTGTTAGCCCAGCCGCGGTCGCACGCCCTACTGGTGGGGCTGGGCGGCTCCGGCAGACAATCCCTCACCAGGCTGGCGGCCCACATCAACGAGTTCGATCTGTTCCAGGTCAGACAATATATTAGGTTGAACCTCGGTATATCATGAAACTGATAATAAGAATATTTAATGGTTAGACCTTAGACTTAAAAACAGTTAGGATCCTGGTTCAAAGCCCGGTGTGTACCTACCAATGAGTTTTTAATCTAAAAAAATGTATACTATACCAACTTGTGAAACTGTTTATATATGGGTTATTGAGTTTATCCAAACACTGTGACGAATGTTTGGCGGCGACCATCTTCTGTTCTCATGACTGGAAAGGCGATTTAAGGCCCAAGGGCGCCTTCTATGCGTAATATTGACGTTGGCGGATCGTTGAGGTATGAAGCCGCCCTAAGGCCTAATACCGCCTTTCTAAACGTGAGAATGCCGTCCACCATACAAACTTAAAACAAAAAATATTATAAGCAATCATTGAGCGTTATGTTTTCATCGGAAAAAATAAAAGAAACATTATCATAATCAACCTTTATTTAAAAAAAAAAAAATAATAACATTAATTATTTAGTCAAGTTGTAACGTAGTCTTTTGCCCGGGGCTCACAGACCATGAAACAACTCAGGGCAGGGTACTGACAAGGAACAACAAAGAAAAGAGAGAAAGGTTAACACTATATATTTACAATAAAAGACAACAGAGAAGCACAAATCAAACTTAAAATTATACTTAAACTAAGGAGCCTTAACTAACAAAATATAAAAATAAAAAAAATACTCCCCGGGGACTGTGACAGCTCCTCAAAGGAACCCCGTCAGACCAAGCCAGTCCTGCACAGCCACCGTAACGCACCACCAGTGCTGGGAGTAAGCAGCGTCCGCTCCAGATACAATTACTGACCTGTTAGACAACAATATTTAGGCTTCTATCTAGGAAACAATTTCAATACTATTCTGCTGTTCCACAAAAGCTATACTTACAATTTAGATGCCGGGACGCTGACACTTTTATTTTATTTATATTTCAGACAATACAATGTCGTGTTAGCCTCTTCGGTTTGGAAAGGAAATGTGAGCGATCACCCCGAGCCTGGTAATTTATAGACTCGGTTCCTAAACTCAAAATGAGGTAGATTAATTTTAATTATACAATTTTCAGGTAGCGATCGAACACATTTCCCTTCAACAGAGGTTACCTTTTTGACGTTGACAGTCATCCTCGGTGTTGCCAAATTAAGATATTTAATTTGCAACACTCCGATAACTGTCACATTCAGCGCTAGATGGCGCTATTTCGTTACAAAGTCAATAATTTATTTATGTAAAATAGATCAAATTAATAGACTATATTTATTAATTTTAATACATAAAATAAAAGGTACAAAAGAAAATTCTTTCGTATATATAAGCCAAACAAACTAACCCAAACGAGTCATGACACGACTGTGAGCGCGGGCGCGGCATAATGGCGCTTCGTCATCGTCACTTATCCAAATGTAGCTACAGAACGTACACCGTAAGATGTCTTATGCCTGCCATAGTGCCAACATCACGGCAGGGGAAATCTTACGGTGAACTGTCTATAAAACTCCCGAATGTAGAAACAGAAAGTTCGGAGTATCACAAAAGAATGCCAATTAAAACATGATATATTTCTCTGACCATGTGTTGTTGATTTCATAGGTGGAAATGAGTAGAACCTATGGAAAGACCGAATGGAGAGAAGATTTAAAAACTCTATTGCGTAAATCCAGTACACCTGATCTACAAATGGTTTTTCTTTTTATTGAATCGCAGGTAATTATAATAATATAGATTAAGTAGTGATCGTGATTCATTTAAAAATAATATGGACGGACATGCCTTTCTGAATATATGATTTTTTTTAAATAAAGTGTAGCATAATTGCACCCGAATTTTCGACCGGTTCGACCAAAAGAAGGCATAACTTATACTGGGGATAGTAATGTCAAAATCCATACAATTATTTACATAAATTAAATTATTAACACTCAGAATATTTATATATATGATTTGACGTTACTAATCTTGGTATAACTTATGCCTGCTTTTGGTCAAACCAGCATAAAAAAAATGTTACGAGATGTAAAAAAAAATTAAAATTTCTCAAGATATTTATTTAATTATTTTACTTTTAGATTAAAGAAGAAGGATTTTTGGAAGACATAAATAACATACTAAATTCAGGAGAAGTTCCTAATATTTTTAATGCTGATGAAAAAGCAGAACTTTGTGAGAAAATGAGAGTGGTATGTATATTTTATAATAAAATTACTATGTAGGTATATTTTATAATAAATACAAAAATATTTATTAATTATGATTATCTGAAACAATAAAGTGTATTAGATGTGTTTCTTATACATCGTTTATCATTTTCGATATAAATTATATAGGATAGGTAAAATATATAAATTAAACCTATTAAATTTATTTCCAAATATTTCGTCTCTCTTTGAAGCGGCGTTATCAGTGACTGAAGGTCGTTCGTTGTCTTAAATGTGAAAAAAAAGTTCCTTTTAGCCCTAGTCAGAAGACAGTCCACCATACAGTTTTGTATTTATATATTGTTGTTTAAATATGACCTAGCTCTGTAAACCATTAAATGTTTTAGGGAAAATTATAAAATAAAAACAAAGAGATAACATTTTTTTTTACGTTTTATATATTTACGTTATTTTATGTTACCATAGATAGATCGTCAACGCGACAGATCTCTCCAAACAGATGGAAGCGCCCCCGCACTGTATGCTCTCGCGGTTTCATTAGTTCGCGAACAGTTACACGTAGCATTGGCAATGTCGCCGGCAGGAGGCGGCTTAAGAGCAAGAGTCAGACGGTTTCCAGCACTCGTTAATTGCTGTACTATCGACTGGTTTCAGGTCAGTCATTTCACTTATTATATCATTAGTTCATAAACTTTTACCTCATTAGTTCATGAACAGTTATATCATTAGTTCGCGAATAGTTACACGTAGCATTGATCATGTCGCCAGCAGGAGGTGGTTTAAGAGCAAGAGTCCCTCGATATCCAGCACTCGTTAACTGCTATACTATCGACTGGTTTCAGGTCAGTCACTTCACTTATTATATCATTAGTTCACGAACTGTTACATCATTGGTTGATGAACAGTTATATATTTAGTTCGCGAACAGTTACACGTATTATTGGCAATGTCGCCGGCAGAAGACGGCTTAAGAGCAAGAGTCAGACGGTTTCCAGCACTCGTTAACTGCTGATATGATAATATGATGCAATATGTTCACAAACTGATACATAATTAGTTTATGAACAGTTATATAATTAGTTCGCGAACAGTTACACGTAGCTTTGGCAATGTCGCTGGCAGGGGGCGGCTTAGAGCAAGAGTCAGACGGTTTCCAGCACTCGATAACTGCTGTACTATAGACTGGTTTCAGGTCAGTTATTTCACATATTATATTAATAGCACAAATTGTTACTTCATTAGTTCATGAACAGTTCCACCATTAGTTAACGAACAGTTAAGTTATTATGTTGCCTTTTTTTTTTGAGTGGTGTCTTGAAATGATTTAAACGTCTAAGCGCACGTATGATACTATATTATTATTATTTTAATATAGCTGCCAATGCTATAGCATTCGCTGATGCGTCTACTGCGATGCGTCTACATCTTTGTGTAACCTGTTTTACTTTTAATTTGCACACAACCACTTGCAACTAAATCTGATTTTAAATATGTTAACATTTTGGTAATTTTTACACTATCCGGTATGCTATTATTATAGTATATAGTTACACGTGCACTACACGGTTTGATAAAAAAAAAATGTAAAAGAATTTGAATTAAAGTTTTGATTAGCAAGTTGAATTTTAATTTTACGTAGTATTTATTATATGTATATTGTGTATGGCTTATATATTTATGTATTGAAAGATGTTTTTAAGTATGGCACATCATAATAAGAGTTAAGAATATATGTTACAATGAGTTCTTTCTTTTCTCTTTTATTTTGAAGTATGAATCAACTATCTGCGCTGGATAAAAACTGTGATACATTGATGCTAGATGTCGAGGAAATTTCTGCTACAGCCTGATTAACTTAGATGTTTAATTCCAGGAGTGGCCACCAGATGCCCTTCTCGCAGTGGCTACCCGTTTCCTCAAAGACATAGAACTGACTCCGCTAGAGCGAGACACTGCTATCAAGCTATGCCAGATGTTTCACACCGACACACAGGAGTTATCCAAGGAGTTCCTTATGCGACTCAAACGACACAACTATGTTACTCCCACAGCCTATTTGGAGCTTATCAATATGTTCAAGACTCTGCTTTCTAAGAAGAGAACGTAAGTTTTTTTTAAACCTTAACTTGACTAGCCTTAGGTAGCTGGTAATTAATTGTAAGTACAAGAACCTTAGATAAATCTATTTTTTTTATAAAAAGCCCGTCACACTGATGGCCGAAAAATCGCACATGTAGACAAAGTAGAACTTTCATTATATATATTTTTTTAATTTATCTATTAGCCTTTTTACATTCTTACAAATATTTTTCACACAACATTATTATATTTCAAATCATTATATTACAAATTATTATTATTAATATTATATAAAGTTGAATTTTGCAAGGTCCCATAAAGAGTATAGGCCTTCTGCATGCTTCTCCATTGATCACGACTTTGGCTTTTCTTGTCCAGTTGTGCTATGACCTTTAATTCATCTTCCCATCGTTTTTGTGGTCTACCCTTCGGTCTTTTTCCGTGTATTACCCGTGGCGTAATTTTTTGGTCCATCTTCCAATCTCATCACATGTCCAGCCCACTTCCATTTCATTCTCCTTGCGTGTTTTAAGGCGTCAATTATTTTTGTTTCTTTTCGTATAATTGAGTTTGCTATTTTGTCCTTAAATTTTAATGAAAGTAATTTTATTGAGTACTTTTCCTTGGTTTGTTGACACGTTTTAATTTTGCATTGCAAATGTCCATGTCTGACAGCCTTAAGTAAGCGTTGGTAATATCAGGTGTCCATTACAGTTCTTTTTATGCTCGTAGGTAGATTGCTTTTGAATACTTCCTTAAATGACCAGAATTTGTACCACGCTAATGCCTTTCTTCTTTCTATTTCCCTGTTGTTGTTATTATTTAAAATGACCAATTTTCCAGATAGATATAGTTGTCTACGTATTCTTTTTGATGTTTTTAAGTATTAGAGCTTCTTTATAAGAGTTCGTCATTATTTTTGTTTTTCCTAAATTTTGTCCAACCCTACTTTTGAGCTCTCAGTATTAAATTCTTTTATTTCATTAAAAATTATCTGAAATGAGTATTATGTCATCGGCGAACGTTAGATGATTGAGAAATTCACCCCTAATGTTTATACCTTTACCGGCCCAGTTAATTTTTTTTTTTTTTTTTCAATAACTGCATTAAATAATTTGGGCGATAAAGGATCTCCTTGTCGTACTCCTCGTTTTAGGTATACGTCAGGTCCCGTGCGTTCCAATCTGATGTTGCTTCACAGTCCTTGTAGATGGATTTTATTATGTTTATATAGGTTTTTTTTTTAAATTATTGTCGTTTAGTTCTTCCCAAATCGCTTCATGAGTTATTGAGTCGAAAGTTAAGTTTTTTGAAGTTAATAAAAATTATGTAAAGGGTTTTGGAATTCTTTGTATTTTTTCATTACTAAAATTAGAATGTGTAAATGGTCAGTTGTGCTATATCCAGATCTGAACCCAGCTTGTTCCTTAGGTTGATAGTTACCTAGCTGTTTGCTTATTTTTTCTAACAGTGGCCTTATTCCGAGTTTGCAACCGCTAATCACGATAAGACGTTGCGTAAACATATATAAATATGGAAATACAAGTTCTATTCCAATGGTTATATAGTATGTATTAGGTTGGCTATAATAATGCCGCCATCTTGAAATACACGAATTCTTCGCAAGTTTGAACATGTGTTGAGCATTAGAATTTCAACTCTATAATTAACAGGATACAATTTATATTTCAATATTTGTATTTTACGCAAAATACGTGACGGTGAACGTGTCAAAACTCGGAATAAAGCCCCAGGCATGTAGAAAACAGTTTATAAATATTCGGAATCAAGCTAGAGTTATACAATTAATTTCGGGTTATGCCTGTAACCCAAGTTTATTATCCAAAAATCTTTAATTTCCCCATTTCACTTAGGTATTTAAAAAAACAGTATCCATGCATATCTCTACGAAGAAGGAATTAATTAAATTAAAAATATTTACAGCGAAATAAAAACAGCAGAAAAGCGCTACGTAACCGGTCTCGGACAGCTGGAAATAGCTGCCAAGTCTGTCGCGGCGCTGCAAGAGGCTTTAGAAATATTGCAGCCAAAGCTAGCAGCCGGGGCAGCCGCTGTGGCTGATACCACGGCGCGGGTGGAGACTGAGAAGGAGGGGGTGGCGCAAGTGCAGGCCGTCGTGATGGAAGACCAGGCGCGGGCTGATGGTCAGGTCGGTGCATTCTACGTCTTATTGTGAGGGAAATAAGTGAGGTTTTATTGCTTGGATTATAGACACAGGGCCCCTGAACTACAGGGGCCCGTCTTACAAGACCAAAAATTGTAAAATCTTACTACTATAACTATATATATGTAAATATAGTGTTCTTCTAGAACACAATAAATTTTAAAATCTTACTACTATAACTATATATATATATGTAAATATAGTGTTCTTCTAGAACACAATAAATTTTAAAATCTTACTACTATAACTATATATATGTAAATATAGTGTTCTTCTAGAACACAATAAATTTTAAAATCTTACTACTATAACTATATATATGTAAATATAGTGTTCTTCTAGAACACAATACATTTTTCTAAATAAGGACATTAAGCCGTACTTTTAACTTTCAACAAAAAAAAACCACTCAATATCATATAGTATTTTTCATTATTATCATACATGATCAGTATATACGCAGTTTTTGCCACGTCTAAGCAGTAGTGGTCCGATGAGAGTTTTTTTTTCCGAAAAATCTACACTTCATTAGGGCCCCTCAATAAATTTTAATACAAGACCCGTCTAAGGCAGGCTATGCCACTGACTAAAGCATGGCTGTTCCGCTGGCATTATGTGTAATAACCCAAAGTTAGTAACCCTTTATGGCTCTAAAGGACTTGTATCCAGTAAATTGAAAAAAAAAACCCTTCAGGGTTATTTTTTTATTAATGCCTACTGTTGTTATTTATTTATTTTTATTTGGGCACGGCATGTGACTTTATATCTACCTGATGGTAAGTGGTCCTATTAAATGACGCAGTTACGAAATGGGCGTCGACAAAGACTAATTAGCAATACGAGTCTTTTTTTTATTTCCTCGTTGATTGAGTTAAATTAGTAGCAGGGAAAGGAGACTAAGACCTTGACAAGAAATTGATGCAGAGTAGAGTGCTACAATCATCAGACTGAATCCAAAATATGACTTGTCATAAAATGTGCAGTAAATAACTAAAAATATTTTATTATTTTCTTAGGTAATCTATACTAGTATTATAAAGAGAATAGATTTGATTTTTGTTTGTTCCGATTGAACTCAAAAACTAATGATCCGATTTTTAAAAATCACCCATAAAAAGCTTCATTATTATATTATATTTATATTCGATTTATTTTAAATTAATTTTAAAACATGCAGGCCAAAGAAGCCCAAGCAATTAAAGACGAGTGCGACGCGGACCTGGCTGAGGCGATGCCGATCCTAAACGTGGCGCTAGCGGCGTTGGACACGCTCACGCCGCAAGACATCACGTTCATCAAGACCATGAAGAGTCCGCCTAGGGGCATCAAGCTTGTCATGGAAGCCATTTGTATTTTGAAGGTATGCATGTGATATTTAAACAATATTTTTAGGTGGACAGAAGGCCCTTATAACTTCACTAGGCCGACCGTCCGGTCTCCATATCACCGCCCATACAGATGCAAAACCCGTCAATAGATATATTAATACCTAGTCATCTTTCGGTTTTAGTATGTGGGTTTACCGGTTTCCGGGAGAATACTGCATCTGAATGAACTTACATCAAGACGATGAATAGTATGCCCGCGAGCATCTATGTATATAATACTCATGTAGGTATATCTTTATTTTATAGAAGTAAAGTATATGATTTTTGTAAAAAACTAATGTTTATGAGAGTCACAAGCCCTGTCTCCATAAAAGATGGTGAGCAGACCTACAAAGTCCATGAATAGGATTATTTTTGGTAATGCCCACAGTTACGAAATGGGCGATAAAGACAAATTACGATTAAGAATGTACTTTTATATCCTGTTTCGCAACTGCAACCTGCAAGGTGACTACGAAGCAGTAGTCTCCTGAAAACCGAAGAATCTGAAGGTGATAAACGCAGACCATTGAATGAAACATTATAGTGATGGGGTATGAAGTATATATCGTCCGTGGTTTTCCTAGAGTGTTTAGTAAATTCCTGATTTATGTGCTACCTTTCTTGTCTGATTTTTTTATTGTAAGAAATACTACATACATATCTTCACGGGTGCCTTACGGCGCCCGAGACCGCTTGGACGGCCCCAGGGTACCCAGCGGAGGGGTTTTAATCCCACCTCGTCGTAGCCGATGGTATGAGTACACCGAACAAGTGGGTAGCTCGTCGTGATGTTTTGAATAGACTCAATAACCAATCTATAAACAGTTTCACAAGTTGGTATAGTGAAACCGGGACCGACAGCTTAACGTGCTCTCCGAGGCACTATAGTGGTGTTGTCAAACAAATGAACATATTTTTTTTAATTAAGAACTCATTGGTGCACACCGGGTTTCGAACCAGCGACCTAAGTGTTTTTAAGCCCAAGTACTAACCAACTCGGCCACCACGTATATTGTAAGAAATAATTATATTTATTTAAGTCGAATGTTAAAATATTTATGATTTTTTCACGCCACAATTAGTGGGATGATCCGGTAAGTATAGATACTTCTGTAGTTTAGTGAATATTAATATATATATATCTCTGGGTATGAAATATTTTTATAGGTAACATATATGTTTTCATTACTTTACACTGCACTATACTTTAGCAGTCGTCCAAGACCTACGACCAAGAAAAAAGAAGATTAAAGTCAGATAAAATTGATAATTTTAACTTTTATAACTAGCACAGAAATAAAAGCAAGCAAGGTTCTTATGTCTTAATTTTGTCTCTCTACCAAGTTGTAAATTTGCTACAATTTCATCTTTTTTTAATTATACATCACTAGAGATAGTGTAATCTAAAACTAAGCGCCCTTCCCTTGTTTAAAGAACTGTGAATTTATTAATTCTTCATACAATTTATCTGTTGAATAACTTTATATGAAGATTGAAAGATCAACCCTTAGATTAACTTAACTTGTGTAACTTTGGAAATAATTCCCATGAGTCTGAAGGATTGTGCACGAAAGTTATTCGTTCATTTTAACCAAACAGGAAATGAAGCCTGATAAAGTCCCAGCTCCTTCCGGGGTAGGCACCATAGAAGACTACTGGGGCCCGTCCAAGAAGCTGCTGAACGACATCCGCTTCCTGGAGTCGTTGCAGAACTATGACAAGGACAATATTCCTCCTGCTGTTATGAAGAAGTTGATGGCCACTGTGATGCAGGACGAAGGCTTTGTTCCCGAGAAGATTAGGTCCGTGTCAGTAGCTGCTGAAGGTAAAGTATTATTTGTCTTTTTTTTTTATAGAGCAGGACATGTCCACCTGATGGTAATCGGCAATGTAACGTCCAAGAATATTTTCAACCAATAGTAGTAATGATGCTTGCTTCAATTGGTTGATTCCACTATGTCTGCTTGTGAAACTTATTCACGCCTCGCTTAAAGGACTCAGGATTAAAGGAAGAAGGGAAAACGCACGCAGGCAAGGCATTCAACTTTTTTATCGTGCGACATATGTAAGAATCACCATACCTTCTTGTTCTGGTGGGCCTGTCAACCACTGTATGTGTATGCATTTTATTGCCAGTACGTGCAGTACGGAAACGTAATGGGGAAGGAGGGATGATATTCTTTTTTTACTTTTACCCATTAATATTCCTAAAGTGACCTAGTCATGGATCATCATCATTTCAGGGATATTCTGTTATAGATTCCAGGAACCTACTGCATCAATTTATTGTTTGGTAGTCTTTCTTTCTAGGTGCGGTTACGAAACGGGTAGTCCATTTGACGATAAATCGGCGATAATATTAAAGTATAGACGTAAAGTAAATTCGTTTTTGTCGTCACCCATTTCGTAACTGCATTATTTGGCATTGGCAAATATTTTGGCAGGTCTGTTTCACTCCACAGTTTAGGTATTGGGCTTGGTGCTCCCCGGGGGTATTAGCAATGGAGTATTGTCTGCCGTATCATGGTGTAAGTCAGAACTTTACGTGTAATGTTGCGTGGCGAGAATCGGTATTTAGTTAAGTGTCTTTGAAGAGTGAACCTTAAAAAATATGCTCTTAGTTATTAAAGCAACAGAAGCCAAAATAACGGGTTTTAGGCCTGTCTGTCTGTATGTTTGTATACGCATCACGCAAAAACTACTGCATGGAATTGAATGCAGTTTCCACCGATGTGTTGCTAGAGGTCTAACTTAAAATATAGGCTACATTTTAAAGTAAGAAAATATCTTATACGAAGGGTTTCACGGTTGTGTGTTACTCAATCATGCCAAAACTAGCAATAGCAAATAGTTTTGTATCTACTTTTATACAGGGTGAATTTGAATGGGTGTACTTTGGGCTAATATGATGTTCTACTGGTCAATACGAACAACTTTTCCCATGGAACCATGTGTCGCAAATGAAAAAAAAATATGGCTTCCCCATACAAATTGGTCATTTTAACTTTACTAGTTTGTATGGAAAAGGCAATTATTTTTTTCATTTGCGACACATGGTTCCATGGGAAAAGTTGTTCGTATTGATCAGTAGAACATCATATTAGTCCAAAGTACACCCATTCAAATTCACCATGTATAATAACTACTAAATGGTATAAAAATGTATAAAATGTAGGCTAATGGTCTTTGCTACCAATGACTTTTTTTTTTTTTTAAGTTTTGTTTTCGCTCATGAAGTTGTGGGCGTTCTAGTTATAAATAAAAGCAAACATAATAGGGAATATGCATGTAACGCCAATTATTATTATTTTAATATACAGGGTAAATTTGAAAGGATGTACTTTGGGCTAATATGAGGTTCAGCTGATCAAATCGAACAACTTTTCCCATGGAACCATGTGTCGCTAATGAAAAAAATGTTTGCCTTCCTCATACAAATTGGTCATTTTAACAATACTAGTTTGTATGGAGAAGGCAATATGTTTTTATCATTTGCGGCACATAGTTCCATGGGAAAAGTTGTTCGTATTAATCAGTAAGAACCTCATATTAGCCCAAAGTACATCCTTTCAAAGTCACGCTGTATAGTGTTCCTTTTATGTCTTTGAACACCTTTACAGTAATCTATTTTATTTTGATTAGCTATTTTTTTTATAAATACGATTTTAAAAATCCATTTTTTTGTAGAAACGGAACATTTCTAAACGCTCCGACATTAGCAAACACTACATGTGACGTCATTCGTGCACAAACAAATGTCAACTTGTGTTCTGTAGTCTACAGTTTCTTGTTTTCTCGGATATTTATTCACCTTTATTACGATAATTTGTAATAAACAAACCTTTTGACTAACTTTTGAGGTGCAATAACATTAAACTAATATGCTTTTTGAGCACGAATGACGTCACAGAATAGCGGCTAGTGATGTACCGTTTTTTACTGCGTTAGTGGCAGATAAAGTTTAAACCCTTTTGTTTTTGTGTTATTACCCTTTAAAAAAAATTTAATATTTGGTTTTAGGGTCTAATGTAGTTACTCTATCAAGTAATGAAATAAAAAAAAACATGCATATTCCCTATTGTGCTCCATCACCTCAGTCATGTATAATCACTGATACATTAGCAATATCTATATATTCCAGGAATGTGCAAATGGGTGATAGCCATGACGAAGTACGATAAGGTAGCCAAGGTGGTGGCGCCAAAGAAGCAGCGCTTGGCGGCCGCGCAGGCCGTGTACGACCAGGCGATGGCGGCGCTCGCGGTCAAACAGGCACAACTCAAAGAGGTATATGTACCTTTATTTATTCGCTTTAATGCTAAATGAGTTTTTAAAATAAAAGCACTTAGGTCCCTGGTTCGAACCCCGGTGTGTACCAATGAGTTTTTAATCTAAAAATATATGTACATTTGTTTAACAACACCACTATAGTGCCTCAGCGAGCACGTTAAGCCGTTGGTCCCAGTTTCACTATACCAACTTGTATAACTGTTTATTGATGGGTTTTGAGTCTATCCAAACATGGCGACGGGCTAGCCATTTGGTGTAGACTCGTACCACATGGAACCGTCATAGTGCCTTGAATGGCGTATAAAACAAAACGTTGAAACGAGTTTGTTGTCTGTAATTGTTGTTCTTACTACAATCAATCAACGCTCAGTGATTGGTTTTGTTCTCACTTTTTTTTTTATTTGTATAGCGCCGGCCATCTTCTGTTCTCAAAACTGGATTAATTTTATCTCCATGATTCCGATACATGCAGAATGTATTAAATGTTTTATTGGAGTAATGGAATGGAGCACAGAAGAAATAATAGTACAAGTAGTAATAGTATTATATTTAGCCACATTGATCATATATTAATGACATATTTACACAATTTTATTAGAAGGTGTTGTGAATTGGTTTTCAGTCATAATCATTTGTTTGTAACCCTGGGTTTGACAATGAAAGCATCAATAATTATGTGGAAATACTTTGTATCTTAGATAAAGGTATTCGTTAGCTGGCATACTAGTAATGCGTGCTAAATTACCCTGTACTATTTTTATATTGGAGTATGGCATGTGACTTTGTATTTAATGGTAAATACAAATTCCATGAATAGAGTCGATCAACTCTGTATACATATAAATAGGTAGATACAGAGACGCCAACATTTTTTTTTTAAATTCAATCGTTGGCAATTTGATTAGGTGCAAGATAAATTGGGCAGATTAGAAGATATGCTAGCGGAACAGAGTCGTCAGCAGAAGATGTTGGATGACGAAGTGATGGACTGCTCCAACAAACTGAAGCGGGCTGAGATGCTCATCTCAGGACTTGGAGGAGAGAAGACCAGGTGGACCCAAATCGCTGAGAACTTGAGAGCCACTTATGGATCTCTTACTGGTAATATACTTCGTGTATTTAATGATTACAATGTACAATATAGTATTTGGTTGAGTAGAGAGGGTAGTGAACACAGTGCAGGTGAGAGTTCAAAAGGCCTTTAAACCTACTTCGCGGTCTCAAGTCCGGGAACGCTGCAGTTCATTCCCCTGCCTTTCAACCACGCGATGGACCCGGCACCCGCACGGTGAATCCATGGTTTGCTAAGAACATTGTCTCTCTCTCTGCTAGTCCCATCTAATTGTATAGAAGTCAAAGTTTATATTAGGAAAAGGCAGAGTAAATGTGCAAGTAAGTTAAACATTGTGCTCTTTGGGACAGTGTTATAAGTAAATAAATCCGCAATGACGTCTGAACGAATTGGAAGGAGAGGTATTATAGGTATACATGTTAGGAATAGTATGAAAGGTTGGATCCAACTTTTAAAGAGAATTAGTGATAAAAGATTAACAAATGAAATAAAATAATGTCACCCCAGAGGCACTTATAATATACACTAATCAGCATTTTAATATATATATTAGCTTATACTAACCCACTGTTGGGCAAAGGCCTCCTTTCACTCTTTCCATCTCTCTCTATTTTTTGCTATTTTGGACCAGTCCCTCTAAAAGGTATCCAACTCATCCTGGCATTCATCTCCTCTTGGGCCTTCCACGTTGCCTCCTCCAGCCGAATGGTGCCCAATCTGTTATAATTTTTGGCGATAGCACGCATTAAAATAATAAAATTATTTTGTTAATGTTGCAAAATATAATTTCACGAGGGTTATATTTGTTAAAATTCTACTCATGACACTATAAAGTCAAAACGACAGCCGCCCTCCTATTTACCTCCAATTTATAAAACCCATGGAAATTGGTGTTCGTATACAGGGTGAATTTTTCAAGTGTGCCCTCAAGGCCAAATCCTAAACTACAATGAATATCGAAACATGCTCATATGAGTCACGGGGCCGAATTTGATAAAAACTAAAACTGGCTAGGAGAATAAATTTTTCAAAAATGTAATGATGCGGGTTTAGTTTTTATAAGCGACAATAACAGCTGGTGTAATAATACAGCATGACTTTTTTTTTCATAATCAACCGGCTAGGAGATTTTTTTTTATCGGTCCTGTGACTCCTTTGAGCATTTTTCGATATTCCTTGTAGTTTTGGATTTGGCCTTGAAGGCACACTTGAAAAATTCACCCTGTATAAGAAGAATTTTATGTTTGTGGGAGGAGGTTAAAAGACTATGTAGAGATTAATACAAGTGACACTGAGTACTATGCAACTATTTTGTATGATTAGGTCTCGCAACTTTGTAAGCGTAAACACGCTTAACAAGTTGAATTAAAAAAATATATATTTGTTTTATAATAGGTATCTATAGGTATAGGTATATATTATTACTATTTTTTCAAGCGAGGAACCTTCAAAATGTGTGGTCATTGTGTAAAAGGACAATAATTTGTATAATGCTACCCCATAAAAATCGTGCATTTTCGGGGATAGAAACTATTCAATGTAATTCTGTGACCCCTAAACTACCACTATGCAAAAATCATGTCAAGTAAATGTTTAGTGAAAAAAAAACAATTTAAACGTATATTTTTCCGGTGTAAAAATTAGCCTATTCTATTTCTGACTATAATCTATTTCTGTGTCAAATTTCATGGTGTTCAGATCAGTCGTTCTGTCATGATTGAGTAACAAACGCCCCTCCCAACTTTTGCATTTATAATAGTAGTAACATAAAATAACTAAAATTTATGTTGCAGGTGATATTTTAATAGCGGCTGGCGTTATTGCATACCTTGGACCTTTCACAGCTTCTTTTAGAAATGACCAGGTAAATATTAATCAGTATTTAGAATTATATCGTTAACTGACTAGAAAATCCAAAATGGCTGCCCGCATACGCCATTTTGTTTTATTTTTTTAATATTTTAGGTAAAGAAATGGGCTCAAGCCTGTGATGAATGTGGTATCGTGTGTACGTTGTCGTTTAATTTGGTGAAGACTTTGGGACAGCCCGTGTTGATACAGCAATGGAATCTCTATGGATTGCCCACAGATGACTTTAGTGTAGAGAGCGCTATTATTATTATGTAAGTATTATCAATAAATAATTAAATAATGAGACTTTGAAACTAATAGTCATGTTTTAGTTTTAGTCTGTGGGTTTACGGGTTTTCAAAAGACTATGCATCGATATTTTGTCGAGGTGGCTCCTTTCAGAATGCGGACACTAAAAGTACTATTAAAATAGACTCGAAATGAAAAGTCGCCGTTCATTTTGTAACCGCATCATTTAGTTTACCGGCATAATGGGATCGATAAATGCTGTTAAACAATAATATATTGATCGACCCTATTTATGGATTTAAAAATCAAAATCCTTGCCTATTGTATACACTTTTTATTCATTAGATTTACTATAAACTTATCGTGATTTTTAAAAAATATTGAAGCACGGCCTGTAACTTTGTATCTACCTAATGGTAACCAGACCTACAAAGTCCATGAATAGGGTCCATCAATACATTGTTATTTAACAATACTGATCGCTTCTACTGCCGGCTAAATGATGCGGTTGCGAAATGGGCGGCAATGAAAGGAAACTACCACCTCGACAAGACATTGAAGCAGTAGTCTACGGAAAACCGGTGATATTTTCTAAGGACTGTTAATGACAATATTCTGAACTTCTTCTGAACAGGACTGCTCGTCGTTGGCCTCTGATGATAGATCCTCAGGGTCAGGCCAACCGCTGGATCAAAAACATGGAGAAGTCTAACAACCTGTGCATCTGTCGCATGACGCAAACTGACTTGGGAAGGGTGCTGGAGAATGCTGTCCAATTTGGGCAACCGGTAAGTTTTATTTGTTAGCAGAATTGAGCCTTAAAGATACAGGCTTCAGGATTTTATTTTCCATACAAATCGGCCATTATTTTTTAGTTTAAAAGTTATGGAATGATCCTAACTAAAAGGCATTAAGTTCGCCTATGTACAATTTTATTTTGTAATTTTGTTCAATAAAGTATTTTAAATAAATCAAATAAATAATTATATTTGTAAAGAATTAAATATTGATTTTCATGCTAACAGATAATCATACGACTGTTGGTTAATGTTAATTTTTCAATCTAATTTGGTTGGCGAGGTTCTATTCTAAAAAAAAAAGTCAAAATCATTTATTTCATGTAAATCTTTACAGATATTTATGAATAGTCAAAAAAAAAAGTTTAACAATGAGGTCTTAGAGTGCTTTTGGTTAGGCAGCTATTCATTAACCAAAGAACTCGCTTAAACTCACCTTTAGAAGATATCGTTTAAAATCAGTCCACATGCCAAATCTAACCTTTCATTAAAGTTTATTTGCTGATTTACTTCGACAGGTGGTTCTGGAGAATGTTCTAGAAGAACTGGATCCGATGCTGGAGCCACTTCTGCAGCAGCAGACATTCCGACAGGGCGGAGCATTGTGTATCAAGATTGGGGACTCTATTGTAGAGTATCATAAGGATTTCAGGTAAATAATTTAAAATTGTTTAAGTACCGTCGCGGAAATGGTGAGCCATTTGGCTGTATATGTGTGCGTGAGTAAAAGAGATAAATAGTGTGGGGTGAAAATTACCGTACTTTATATGGATATATTTTAATCAAATATCATAAATAACTGGAAAATCGTTTTTGTAGTTTTTTTAATGTAATTCAATGAACAATGTGTTCTGTTTATTTAAATACAGTTATCTAATCTTACTATTAAACAAACTATAATTAAAACTGTGTTCTATTAGATTTCACTAAAACTTACTGTTGCAACGTTTATTTTTTTTCTTTCTTTCCAGACTATACATAAGCACAAAACTCAACAACCCCCATTACCTCCCCGAGGTGGGAGTCCGAGTGACCCTGGTGAACTTCCTGCTGGGAGCCGATGGTCTGCAGGCACAACTCCTGGCGCGAGCTGTAGCCAGGGAGAGACCAGACTTGCAGCAAGCCAAGCAGGAGCTCACCACACAGGCCGCAGAACATTCTAGCCAACTGCAGCAAATTGAGAATAATATCCTGCACGTAAGTTAAATAGAGAAAAATAATCATGATTTGTGCCGCCAGAACATTACATATGTCTTATATACACATACTTTTTTTTCTTAAACCCTTTACTCCTATTAACTTTTTTTTTTGTTTTAAGTTACTTAGTATTATTATTTTTATAGGTTATTGTTTTGCTTTATTTTTATTTTTTAAGAAAATGAAATTATTTTTATACGAGTTATATCGTTTTGAAAAATCTTGTTTAAACAATAAAATAACCTTTATATAAGATCTGGGGAGAGACTGACTTTTGTAATACAGCTGAGGCTAGTAGTCAGAGTGCAAATTATTCTGTAATTGGTTTTTAGATGAAATAAAGATTATTATTATTATTACAAATACAAATTCATTGTTGCCTCATATTGTGGTTAGTAGTAATATAATTGTTTACAATATGAACCCTGCTAGGGCACTGAAATTATATATGATGTTTACGCCAGCTTCCCAAATGCCGCCAAAGTGGGGAGCGTGATCAGGACTTAAATGTAAGGGTTCAAAGCTAAACTAAAAAAAATATTGTTATCACATTAGTACAGTCGAACAAGGAAGTGGTCTACCAAATTTAACATAACTTCCCGACACTTCCCGTCTTATCAAAATATCGCTACGGTTGAGTTAAGTGTAAACGTCACTTCAATAAATAATAAAGATTTCATAAACTGAAATTAATTAAAATAAATAAATAAATACCATCACGGGTGCCTATTTGGCTCCCGAGAACCGTTTTAAACGGCCTCAGGGTACCCAGCGGAGGGATTAACCCGTCCTCATTTCGCCGATGGTATTCGGAGGCAACACCTAACAAGTGGCGAGCTTGTTGCGGTGTTTATGATGAAATAGCCTCGTTGTATAAAGCGGTCACCCATCCCAGGCCGGCCTTGTTGTCATCTGCTTAACCTTGTTATCAGTTGCACAGTGACTTAACCACTAGGCTGGGGGCCGCTTTTTAAAAACTGAAATGAAAACATGAAAATCAACCTTATTGTATTATGACTTGCAAATGAACTTCAACCATAGGTTGGTAGACAACATTTTTAGCCAACTATATATCGTTATGTTGAGACAGTTATCTCAAGAGAGATTTTAAAAAATCTTCCGTCAAGAGAAAACACAAATCGAATAGTTGTAAGGCCTTCTATTTCGGTTATAAAAAAAATAACTTGAAATTAAATTAAATTGACTTCTAACTTCACTCGTATAAGAGTTATTAGAAGAAAGCTAATAGAGGGCGTCTGTGTATAAGTAGATAACAAGCAATGACAAAATTCGTGAGGGCTGACTGGAACCTGGTTGGCTCAGCGGTTGAGCGCCTTGCCGCGATAGCGAGGTTCGTGGGTTTGAGTCTTGCCACCAGGATTTTTTTCATTGCATTTTTATCTTTAAATATTTAATATAAGGTTATAATAGAGGAACTTGGTTTTATAATTTTACAAAAAGGTAGAAATTATATGTTTCTATAACGCCTTTTAAATGGCCTGCCTGACTAAAGTTATCTGGTAAGATGGGACTAAGCAACAGATAATACATGTACATTGTGTGCGTTGCTGTAGGATATACCAGACATACTTGCATTGGATGCAAGACTGAATGAAAAAGACTATTAATTATTCACCGACCGACATGATAAAGTTCTAGAAATTATTCGTGAAGCTGTAACCTTCGTATTCTAAGTTTGATAATCAACTGCACTTTTTACTCAAAGAAAGTTTATCTCGTTCTAACTTTCATGATTTAATATTTGGTGAAAAGAAACAGACGTTCCTTGAGTGAAAGTGGAGTGGAAAACACGACTTAGAATACGTGGGTAAGTCCCAGTATTGCTAGCGCTACATTTGTAAAGGAAGGCAAACACAACAAATCTAAAACTTGACATTATACAATAAAATTATATTTTTTTGTGTAACAAAACAAAAAATTGTTATACATGTTTTCTTTTCGTCGGAAGCAGATTTTAAGATATTCAATGTCATATTACAGGTGCTATCAACATCAGAACATTTATTGGAAGATGAGGAAGCGGTCCAGATTCTCAACTCGGCCAAAGAGACATCTAACGAGATAAAGGAGAAGCAAGTGGTAGCCCTGGTGACGGAGAAAGCTATCGACGTGGCCCGAGATGACTACGTGCCTATAGCCGCACATTCTACTAATTTGTTCTTCCTTGTTGGTAAGTATTAAATAATGACAATGACAGTAGTGGTTGCAGTTGGCCTTGAACCCGGAAGTCGTGGCTTCGATTCCCACTTATGGCAAAACAATATTAGTACAATATTAGCTAGCCACTTGTTCGGTGTAGAGTCATACCATCGGCTACGACGTGGTGGGATTAAAAACCCCTCCGCTGGGTACCCTTGGGCCGTTTAGGATGTCTCGGGCGCCGTAAGGCACCCATTATGATATACATTATGTAATATTAGTATTAATGTATATTATTATTGTTGTTTCTGGTTCATTAGTATAGGCATGTGAAATGTTCCTATCCTAGGTTTATTTTTTTATTTTGTTGTTATTGGAGCACGGCCATTTGAATGCCAGTTGTGGTATAATATGCTGAACATTTATGTACAAAATTCTGACATAATAATCGTTATGTAACCATATTAACGCAAATAAATGATCTACCTGGTGGCGAGGAGACCTAAAAACAAAATGAGCTTTCGCACTCCTGGGTTTTATTTTTATTTTGTACGCAATCAGAAAAAAAAACTTTTCTCATATTGTAATACAAAAATATTTATTACTCACAACAGAAAGATTTTTGCTTAGAATTTACCAACATAAAAATTGAACTTCGACTAACAGCAAAGTTGTAATATTGGAAGTAAATTTGCATGGGCGTCAGGACAACTACAGAGCCCCTACAGAAATATCGATTATTTTTTAGTTCAATGTATAGTTTGTAAGAACACGCTTATGATATTAGGTGAAACCTAATATGGCGTAAAATATTGGCGACGAAATCGCGAATTTGAAGTTTTAATGTAGTTGTGTTGACGATCCCCACGGTCCGATATATGTAATTATTACATTGGACACTTTGTCTCGTTTTGGCATGTTTTGTCTTATTCGTTTTCTTGTACTTAAATGAGACCTAACGCATTCTGACAGCGATGAAAGCGAGTTTAGCGTGATTCGGACCGCGGCCAGTGTAATATTTTGTTTGAATTTCTTTATTAATCATGTAATATACTCGTATTTTATTCCAGCATCCTTGTCTAGAATCGATCCGATGTATCAATACTCGTTGGGGTGGTTTGAAGGTCTGTACACGGCGGCCATAGACAACACCGAAAAAGTGGATGACATCAAAGAAAGACTCGCTATATTACGAAGTTATTTTACCTACTCGCTATATACTAATATCTGTAGGAGTTTGTTTGAAAAGGTAAGAATTTTATAATAGTACTACATAAAATATACCTAGTCTTGCCATAAATATTATAACAGAGATTTTTTTTTTCTATTGCAAATAATATTTTTACTTTTACAGTGTGTTAGTTAATACATAAATATAAAACAATTAAAAATATAAAAAGCTTATTCGAAGTGGTCTCTATTGGCTGCAATACAGTCCTTTAAACGTTGAGGCCAGTTATCAATAGAAGCACGCACTCTTATCATGAGAAAAACTGCCAATAGTATGGATTGTTTAGGGACTCCAAATTATCATGGCGTTTAGAGCTAGCCGTACTCTCTAAAACTGACCATAAATCATAATCTAGCGGATTATGATCGGGACTAGACGACGGCCAGTCTTCAGCTCTGATGAAGTCCGAAACGTTCGCTTCCAACCAAGACTGCGTGGACCGAGCTTTATGACCCGGCGCCGAGTCTTGCTGGAAGGACCATACTTGATTATTGAACATGGTGTTGTTAAGGGGCTTAACTACCTTCCCGAGAATGGTATCCCTGGTACACTTGTGCCGATGTTTTTCAGGGTGGCCACTTTCTGGAAAACCGGGAAAAGTCGGAGACTGGAAAAGTCAGGGAAAACGCTAGAAGGTCAGGAAAAATATTTAAAGTACACTGTAAACGACTGGCAACCTAAGCGGGGCTATACCATCTAAGTTCAAAATAAGCTTATTTTTTTAAGAATGTGAAATGTATTTTGTTGCTCTATATTTTCCGAAAATATTGCTAAAAATAATTGTTTCTATTTTTTAATAATCTCAAATACTTTTTTTTTCCATCAATCAATTACAAAAACCATATAATATATTTTTGGGATTTTTTTTCTTTTCGAATCTTATTAAGGTCAGGGAAAATCTAAAAAAAGTGACTGGAAAATCTGGAATAGTCAGGGAAATTCGTATCTGAAAAAAAGTGGCCATCCTGTTTTTATACCGTTTTCACAAAACTATTGTTAGTCAATCCTTCATAGCTAACACCCCACCATACCATCACTGAAGTCGGATAATGTTGTTTCCACGTTGCACTCGGTCGACTAATTGGGAAGCTTCCATAGAGCTTTTGGCATAAATACTGTCATTTTGTTTGTTAAAATGTTGATCAACTGTAAAAAAAAATCTCATCCGTAAACTAATTTTTCTGTGACCTCCCTTTGCGTACCGCTTCAGTAGTTGTTTCGATTTTACCACCCTATTGTTTTTTAAATGATCAGTTAAGAAAAGACCAGTGCGTCCTTTATAGGCTACAAGTCCTGAGTCATATTTTAAAATACGCGACATGGTTCTAGGTGCTCTTCTTCTATACCAAGTGTATGGAGAGTTTTAAAATTGCATTGTCTCCATACCTACTTTGTGTAATGCAATCACAGCGATTCGGTTCTCTTTATCACTCCACTTCATTTTAATATCGCAAAATATTGTATCCAAAATGAGAAAACACAATGAACAATCGTATAAAAATGACAGATTCCAAATTCAAATGTAATATTTTTTTTTAAATTGTAACATTATTTATGGCCAGACTAGATAATAATAAATTAATTTATTAATACACACAAAATACACAAAAACAGATTTCTTTCTGTCTTTTTATTGATAAAAGGCTTATCGCTTGCACGTAATTCTGCCAATGTCTAGTTATAGAGAAGACACAAAGAAGTATTTATTGTAAAATAAAAATATTCTAGATATATAAAAAGAAAAGAAACTAAAGACAGTAATCATAAAAATAAACTTTTGTTATTTAGATAAAACAAGAATTCACAGAGGCTAATATAATAACAACACTATAAAAAATTGTTTGGGGGCCCTTAGGAAGGGTAAAGATTTCTCACAAAAGAAAAAAAAATTTTGCATAAAATTAAAAGAAAAGCTTTTAATTTTGTCATTTTTGAAATAAAATAAAATTTGGGGAGTATTTATAAATTTTTACTTACGCACGTTGGTGGCCCCCGTGGCCCGGGGGCCCCGTGTAATTGATACGGCAGATACGGCGGTAGCTACGCCCCTGGTATCATATATTTGGAATAAACATATATAGGTCCATTATATTAGTAAATTAAAAATAGATTTCAAAGGTATACATTTTGCACCTAATCAATGTTATGTTTACAAGTAATTGTTGATTGCTAGTTACCCTGTGTTACAGGAACCGTCCATGTATAATTAAAAATTCACCTATAATAACAAATACACGAGTAATAAATAAATAAAAATTTTGTGCCTAGAAAGTTTTGTGTGTATACATGCGTGCGTGTGCGTATGTGCATGTGAGTGCCTGAGTGTGTGTGCGTGTGTTTCAGTTACTGAGCGTGTGTTAGTGCCCGCATGTAGTGTGTGTATGTGTGTATATAAAGCCATACACCTGTTTGCATTAATTCTACATTAAATAAAACTTGTTTTTCATTTTATTAGGATAAACTAGTGTTCTCTCTACTTCTGACGGTGACAATCCTCCAAGCCTCAAAGAAAGTGTCTCTCAGTGACGTCATGCTATTGCTAGGAGGTGCGACTCCAAGACATGTGCCGCCGAATCCTGCGCCGTTCCTCACTCCACAAGACTGGAGTAACCTCTGCGGGTACGTTACCATGGTTACAGTGACTTCACGCTATAGGAAGAGATTCCATGATTTATTTCTGTTTTTTCTCTACAACATAATTAATTATATAGAGAAGATCGAGAACACCAACTGACCGCAAATCTTTGCATTATTTGTATTTTTGGAAAACAGATAACGCGTAACGAGACTAGCCGCATAGTCATGCCCAAATGCAATAAAATCACCACTGTTAAATGAAGACAATGAAACAGACAGTCCTACTTATATATTTACTAGCTGTGCTCGCGACTTCGTCCGCGAGGAATAGTATTTTTTTTATCATACAAACTTTCATCCTCTATTTTATCCCCTTGGGGATAGAATTTATCAAAATCCTTTCTTAGCGGATGCCTACGTCATAACATCTACCTGCATGCCAAATTCCAGCCCGATCCGTCCAGTGGTTTATCACTATGTCAGTCAGTCACCTTTGAGTTATATATATTTAGATATTGTAGGTATATCAGATTGATCCATAACCACGGACTTAAGTAGGACTACGTACGGCCATTCGCGAATTGTAGTCCACATTTCAAAGTTTGCTACTTAAAATGGCTCTTGCTGCTTAAGAGGGCGTTTAAGGGCTAATAAAACAGGTGAAATAAAAGATGCCTGTTAAAATGAGTGCGAGTGAGAAACAAAAAAAAATCTCGCGTGCAATTTTAGACTAAACTATTTTTTGCTATAACTTACAAAATATTTAAAATTTTACAAAAATGCTAGCCCATGTACTAGATCTTATACATAATATATAAACAGTATGGCTTTATAATCTGCTCCATATTGAAGTAATAGGAAATATCGATAAAAAATAGAGGTAATTTTGCGATTTTATTCTATCTAGGCAACTTTACGCTATTACGTTTTTTCATAAAGCCAGTTACTTCTAAATACCTTGTATTATTACCATGTTTTTTCATATATTTGTTGGCTTTGAAATATTCTCATAATCGGAGATCTAGACTTCTGATTTGCTTTATGCGCCCTCTTAAATGTTTTCTTAATGTTGTTGGTCCTAGTTCTACTAACACTGCCTCCAGTCAAGATAGCTTGCATACAAACGTACTCCGTAAATTAAAAATGCGTAACTTTAACCATTTAAGCATACGCTCTCAAAAGGAATATTTTTCCCCCGTATTTGCAACATTTTTCATTGGTAACCCGCTCCTATTAGTTATAGCGCGATAGCCTATAATAAAAAATAAAAAAAATACCATCACGGGTGCCTATTTGGCTCCCGAGAACCGTTTAAACGGCCTCAGGGTCCCAGCGGAGGGATTAACCCATCCTCATTTCGCCGATGGTATTCGGAGGCAACACCTAACAAGTGGCGAGCTTGTTGCGGTGTTTATGATGAAATAGCCTCGTTGTATAAAGCGGTCACCCATCCCAGGTCGGCTTTGTTGTCATCTGCTTAACCTTGTTATCAGTTGCGCAGTGACTTAACCACTAGGCTGGGGCCGCTTTAGCCTATAGACTTCCTCGATAAATGGGATATTCAACATATTTTTTTATTTTTAATCGAACCTACAGGTTCCTGGGATTAGCGCGTTCAACCAAACAAACAAACAAACAAACTCTTCAGCTTTATAATATTAATTAATATAGATTACTTGTATAAATAAATAAATTAAATTTTTTCATAATAAGTAATTTATAATAATTTATTTTAATAAATTAAATTATATTCTAAAAGTTATTTAGATTTCGTCAATAATTGAAATAATAAAATAAGAAGCACTTTTGTATGGGAGCTCTGACGACTGGAGGAACCTTAACCAGAGGAATACAAGACAATTAATGCCAAAAATTCCTATTTTAGAATAAACGAGATCCCCAAGTACAAAGGGGTCCTGGAGCACTTTATCTCCCAACTGCCAGCTTGGGAGGAGTTCTGCAATCTGCCAGACCCCCAAGATCAGCCGCTGCCGTCTCCGTGGGATACTAAGCTTAATGAATTTGAGGTTTTTTATTGACAAAGTTCTATGTTGTATTATTTTGCCCTTAGATCTATCATCTCGATTTTACTGTCATAATGGCCTTCCGGCGAAAAGAAAAAAAAAATACTAATTTCGTTTATTTTTAAAATAATTAACTGGTTTTTAATATATTAATATTTGAAATCTAAAAAATCTGCGTGACGTCACAAGCACGCTATACTCTGCGTTCCGAGAGCTAGCGCGGGCAGTTTTTCGTGGTGACATCAAAAACCAGCGCGACCGCCCGTTTCAACAAGCCATATCGTTTTTTTTAGCGATGCTAAAATGCAGATCGGAAACGATCGTTGTTGATTTTTTATGCCACTTTTTGACAAGAAGCACTATTTTGAATTAAATAATTGAAATTATAAATATAATACTACCTTATCATTATATAATAAATCAATATTTTTTAATTAACTATTATTTAAATACAATAATTTTATAATATCACAATATTAATTTAATTAACAACCTCAAACTAAACATACCAAAGCTGAATTTAGTTGCACCATATTTATTTTTTAGGTTTAATCGAACTTTTAAAACTAAAGCAGATATGAATATATAAAATAATTAAATTCCAATTTGTAGATAGATATTCACATGTAAACAAACATCTGTCAAAAAGTAGCCCGGCTAACTTTTCGTGTTGAAATTTCTGTTCGCGGAACGATTGGTGGTAACTTGAATTGCTAACATTGGCAGGCGCTGGAACGACTTGGGCTAAAAAAAACAGCGATCCGTGGCAGCGATGCTGAGGTCGGAACGCGACCATAATAGACTTGACGTTGAAAACTGTACTATTAAATAAATGTGGTGCGATCAAATTTTCAAACTTGAATATCTTAAACACCAGTTTTTTTATATTGATAAAAATGAAATTAGTTTCTTATTTTAGGTCTATCGAAATAACAATAAAAAATACTTTTTTTTATTTTTCTCGGAAGCTCTTTATAATAGCATTTCTTATTTAAAGATCTTTTTTTTTGTTACTGGAGCACAGCATGATGTAACTTTTTTATCTAATAAAGCAGACCTACAAAATCCTGAATGGAGTCTATCTATACATTGTTGTTTAACAGCATTGATCACTCCCACTATGACTGCTAAATGATGCGGTAACGAAATGGGCTGCGTCAAAGACGAATTTGCATTATGCGTATACTTTAGCGGCTTCGATGCTTTATCGTCAAATTAACTGCCTATTTCTAAACTGCACCCTAAAAGGAGATTACCACTTCGACAAGAAATCGATGCAATAGTCTCCTGAAAACCGGTTAACCCACAGAGTTAAACTGAAACATGACTAGGGTTTTTGCATCTGTTTGGGCGGTGGTAACAAATCCGGTTGGTTGGTATAGCAAGTTCTAGAGTCCCACCTAACCACTGAAGGACCCTCAATTAACCCTTTTTACCTGCATTAGATGTACAAGTTCCACCATTTTGTATTAATGGCTTTTCATCATCTGAAATAATTTTCCACCCACTCCTTTTCGCACAAAGAAAACTCATTGTCTGAAATGAAATTCAAATTCCATGATTTGGAAAATCGTATTTTAATAATATAGATTTTTCTTCGTATCAAGATTAATATCATTATGTGATGAACAATTTAATTATTTCACAGAAAATAACAGTACTGCGTTGTATCAGACTGGACATGATGGTACCGGCTGTGCAAAAGTTTGTGGAAGGTTAGTCAAATTATTTAAAAAATAATTTCATTATATTAGAGATTGCCATCTTGGTTCTCCATACTTAAGAGGAGCGTCTGATGAAACATTTCCCATACATTCACTACCTTTTGGACTTAACTGTTTCATAGATTTTTGGAGGCGTTATAAATATGACTGATATCTAGGCGTACGTTTTCCTGTTTTTTAAGTTTGGTATAGGAAAAAACATCTAACCCCTTAAATTCGAAAATAATCGCTAATAAATTCCTCCTGTTAAAATAGTTCCAATAAAATCTAGAGACAGAAAATTAAAAAAAGAAAAACGTACAATCATCGTTTATTTCCTCTTTAATAAAATAAGACAATTTTTTTCAAATCCATTAAAGTTAGGGGTAGAAAACAGTTTTTGCCCGAAAGTCGTTTTACTACTTAAATTGTAGATATAATCTCATACGTGCTCTTTCTCTTATTTAGGGTCGGAGGAAATGTTCACATAAATGTATGGTAGCGTTACCTCGCCGTCATGCGCGGTGAGAGGTGATACTTTGCAGTTGAATCAGCATGAGCATTAAAGAGCCTCATCAGACACTCCTCTTAAGAGAGCACATAACTGGGACCTTATTTATTATTATTATATTTATTAAAAAAGAAAACATACAGTTTTACAATTAGATAAATAAAATACAAAACAATCAATAACACATATTCCAGTTAGGTTTTCAATGTACAAAAATATATAATATTTTCACCTAAAACAATGCATAACATTTTTAAAACTAAGAAATATAAACTAAGCTAACATTACATTTTAATTATATTCTCACATATTTTAATGAAAGCAGACAGGTGTCTATTTTACGAATGTAGACGCCATTCTATGTTCTCCTTACCTATAAGTAATTCATGTGTAATATCTATTATTCCATCCAGGTGAGATGGGTCGTCAGTTTGTGGAGCCGCCGTTGTTTGACCTGGGCTCAGCATTTTCTGATTCCCATTGTTGCATTCCACTTCTCTTCGTGCTGACTCCGGGCTCCGATCCTATGGGAACTCTACTTAAGTTTGCTGATGATCAGGTCTTTAATTTTATTTTGTTATGTATTTTTTAAGTAAAGTATGGAAAAGTATAGTTTAAGTATGAATAAGAAAGGAAAATACTTTTTAGGACAATGCTGCATCGTTTATTTATGAGGAGAGACTGTGAAGTATGCTTTCACGTTCAAATACTACTGTGCCTCCTCAATACCTATTTTATTTAATGCACCCAATTTTTATTGTATTAAATTCATTATTGATATAATAATAATATGAAGGACATTACATCCACATTGCCCTAATCACAAACTAAGCTCTAGGCTTGTACTTTGTTTACCATAAACAACGATATAATACATATTATATTTTATAAACACCCAGACCATGACAAACTGTACAGAAAAACGTACTAATATTTTTTTGCCATGGGTGGGAATCGAACACACGACCTCCGGATACAACGCCAAAGGCGCAACCGCTAGTCGTAAGGGGTGGTCTAATAATAATAATCTATTTTATTTTACTGAGTCTATATAAACACCGCGACAAGCTCGCCACTTCTTCGAAGTCAACTCATTAATACGCTACGATGAGGTTAAAAAATAAATAATAATATATAACTCAAAGGTGACTGACTGACTGACATAGTGATCTATCTGAAATTTGGCATGCAGGTAGATGTTATGACGTAGGCATCCGCTAAGAAAGGGTTTTGATAAATTCTACCCCCAAGGGGATAAAATAGGGGATGAAAGTTTGTATGATAAAAAAATAGAATAGAATAGAATATGTATTTATTCAATAAAATAAAACAAAAAAATAACTTACGCTAACTTACAATAATATAATAGTACAAATTTGACAATGCTAATAAAACTATATTTTATTGAAATGGTTTCACCCTCAGCTTGTGCGTGGTAACTAAATAAATAGTGCCTCGCGCTGATTTTCAGGATGAACCATGATAATTAACCTAAATTTTATACATAATAAATTGGCTTATTTAATACCTACTTAATAATAAAATTGTCCTCCATTTCCCTTTTCTGTGCTTGCATTAACCATTTTCTTAAATTAATTTTAAAACTAGATGGATTTTTAATATTTCTTATGCTTAGAGGTATTTTATTCCATAACCTAGAAGAGGTCAAGATAAATGAACCTGTGTATTTGCGAGTTCTATGGGTATGGCCTTTCATTATAAGGCCATTACGGTTGGATCGTAAATACTTTACTCTATCGTGCAAATATGAAGGTGTCTTGTTTTTTATTACTTTAAAAATAAGGTTCAGAATATGAAGTTCTAGACGGTATTTCATTTTCAGGAGGTTGTTGTTTACAAAATACGGAGTTACATGTTGTCTTCTATGAACGTTAAAACAAAATCTAATGCAGCTGTTTTGTATCCGTTGCACTTTTTTTGCTGTTTTTTGCAGTAAGCATGGGCCATATACTATGTTGCGATTTCTTTACTTGTTGTTCTTAAAAATATAATGTCTTTTATAAACTATTTTTTGATAGATTGGTTATGACAAATAAATGGGAGTGCAATGTCAAATTAATAACGTGATGTTTGATTTTGTATCTTTAATTAATTAATATAGGAATACCTGTGATATAAGGCCCTAGAGGCGACTGTATCACTAAATTCCACATTGTGGCGACCGTGAATATATGTAAATTGTGTTTACATAATGACCGAAGATCTGCAGCTTACGAACTTGAAAAAAGAGCGAACTACGGTTCGGAGATTATTTTCAAGGAAAGTAAATGAGCTTAAATCTAATTTAGAAGACGTAGGTAAAGGTTTTAATGCATTGCGCCTTATCCATGAGTCGGCTAAACAAAGAGCCGATGAATTATTTTCGATCGATAAAGAGATCAGGAAGCAAATATCCCTGGGCGATAATGTTACTGAAGAAGATTTAGATCGGGAGTTTGATGAGACAGATGGGTACGAAAATACGTGGAGTAATGTTAAAGATATGTATGACACGGTATTATTGAAAAACACATCTGTAAGTATTAAATCTATTAATAATAATTCTAACAATAAAGAGGATAGTTATAGAAGAAATTTTAAGCTACCTATGCTAGAGTTAGTTAAATTTAACGGAGACGTTAAAAACTGGATCAGTTTCTGGGGTCAGTTTCAGAAAATCAATCAAGATAAGACGATCGATGATCATGATAAGATGCAGTACCTTATTCAGGCAACTGAGATCGGTTCTAATGCGCGAGAACTCGTTAACAGTTTCCCACCATCTGGCGACAACTATCATAAAGCTTTACAGCATCTTAAAGATAGGTTTGGTCGTGATGAACTTATCATAGAAATTTGCGTACGAGAACTCTTATCACTTGTTTCATCACAGGCAAAGAAAGGAGTTGGATCACTATGCACCCTGTATGATAGGCTGACGACACAAATACGAGCGTTAGAGACAATGGGGGTCACGAGCGAGAAATTTGCGGCGATGCTGTATCCTATGGTGGAGTCGGCACTACCGGGCGACATCCTTAGAGCGTACGAAAGATCACGTATTCATATTGTGGAGAGTCCAGGTAACAAGCTTACACCTTTATTAGAATTTCTCAAACATGAAGTTGAGAGTACACAAAAAATAAATATGGCTAGATCAAGCTGTAATAGTGTTTTGGAATCTGATTCGGCTTTATTATATAATAAAACGACTGCGTCCTCACTTGTATCAAGCGATAATAACAGTACGAAACCATGTTTGTGGTGCGATAAAACGAACCATAAGAGTCCGGATTGTTATAAACTATATAAATTATCATTAAATGATCGGCATGATATAATTAAGAAGAAAAAGATTTGTCCAATTTGTTTAAATTTTAACCATCATCCAAAAACATGCAAAAGTAATATAAAATGTATGATTTGTTCACGCCGTCATAATATTATTATGTGTCCCGAGCTTCCAAAATGTTCTTCGTTTATAAAAAATAATGACATTATAAGCGTTGCTATGGATACCAAAGATGTAAATAAAAGTGACAATAGTTCTTCAATGACACTCAGTAGTAATTCAAAAAAGCCGTCAATTACGTATTTACAAACGTTACGTGTGAAAATCGTAAGTAATAATTCGAATATATTTGTTAGAGCTTTAATAGATAATGGCTCACAGCGATCTTACATTAAAAAAGACGTTATTTCTAAATTAAATTTATCTTCGTGTGGTGAAGAGTCGTTAGCACACTGTGTTTTCGGCGGTTTAGAAACCAAGAGACGACTATATAAACAATATGAGATTGATGTCCAAAGTGTAAATAATGACTTTTCTATGAATATGTTAGTTTTGGATGAAAATGTTATATGTGGACCATTACCTCAAATTAATACTACAGAAATGCAAGAATTATTTACAAAATTTAATATTCAACTTACAGACACTAGCGACTATTCTTCTGAAATTGAATTACTTATTGGAGCGGACTACGCGGGTATGTTATATACAAATATTTTTCAACAAATTAATAATATGACTGCGATCAAAACGAAGCTTGGATGGACTATTCAAGGTACTAAATTTACTTCTTATATTAGTAACACATTAGTCAGTATGGTTGATTTGGATATATCAGAGCTATGGAAACAAGAATGTATAGGAATAATAGATAAACCAAATAATATAACTGCTGATGAAGTGGTGGTACATTTTGAACAAAATGTTAATGTAAATAATGAGAGACGTTATAAGGTTCATTTGCTATTGGAAGATGGACAACATAAATTATTAAATCGCGATTTTACTATAAAAAGATTGTTATGTACTTCGAAACGATTATTAAGTACGAATACTTTTACTGTATATAGAAATATTTTTAAGGAATGGCTTGAGCTGGGGGTAATAGAATGAGTTTATGATGAAAAGGGACCGCCATGGCTGAAAGAATTTTCCGATGCCTGGCCTATTTCGTTTAATATCGATGACGAAGAGGCCGAACGAGAATTAAGATGCACAGCTATACATGTAGATATACCGATAACTAATTTTACGGATAGTTTAAGTTATTTTAATAAATACAGTAAAACGTATGATTTCTTAGATGAAAAGATATATTGACAACTATATAAATCCGATAAGAAGAACAGTAGAAGTATTATATAATGAATTTGTAGAAGTGAATTAACTTTAATGAAATTGATACAAATGGAATATTTTACACATGATATTATGAAAACATTAAATTTTTAAACGGTGAAGGATGAAAACGGCTTAATAAGAGTAGAAATAAAACTATTACTGAGTGCTGTAAATAATAAATATAAATATCCTATTTTACTACTTAATAAACAAAATAATTAAATTTAGAGCAGTTAATCTCGAATCAACCCTATCATTGTCTACTAACGCTTTCGTATCTTGTCCACGTCGGTTTATCGCGCGAAGAGGTCGCATAACTACCATTTATTGTGATAATGGTAATAATTTTCATGGTACCGAAAATTTACTTAAAGAACTTGATTGGGACGAGATAGAATCTTTATTGACCATAAATGAAACATTGATAGTTAGAGATGTGGTTTATAGAAACTGAATTAAAACATATTTATTGGCCATTGGGTGGAGTTGTGGAAGTTTTCCCAGGAATAGATGGAATAACATGTGTTGCAAAATTAAAGAGGGTTGCTGAAGAAAGACTTCGTCCTTTTCAACGTCTTCACCCATTGGAGATTTCCCATGAAGAAATGAACAATATTAATAAAAGGGCAAGAAATCAAACAACCTGTATCTACAAGAAGTGGTCGTATTATCAAACCACCGGAAAGAATTGTTTTATAATTTATATCTACTTTATATTTACTTTTCTTTTACAGGCGGAGGATGTTGCGATTTCTTTACTTGTTGTTCTTAAAAATATAATGTCTTTTATAAACTTTTTTTTGATAGATTGGTTATGACAAATAAATGGGAGTGCAATGTCAAATTAATAACGTGATGTTTGATTTTGTATCTTTAATTAATTAATATAGGAATACCTGTGATATAAGGCCCTAGAGGCGACTGTATCACTAAATTCCACATACTACATCACAGTAGCTAAGTTTGGACAAAACAAGAGATTCGCATAAGTAGATTCTATTTTTAATATCTAAAAAATCCCTAATAGTGTATAAAGATTTTATTGATGCAAAGCATTGTCTATATTTTTCATTAACATGTTTTTCAAACGTAAGGTTTTCATCAATATGTAGACCAAGGTTTTTTACATTTGTTGCGCGTGATATTGCTTTATTATAGACTTTGATTATGGGACCGTATTCCAATACCTTACAAATTTGTTGTTTATTTCCTATTATAATAAATTGTGATTTATCTGGGTTAAGTGTTAGGCAGTGAGATTTTGCAAATTCACAAATTCGATCTAGGTCAGAATTGATGTCACTTACGGCACGTGCAGTGTTGCTTGGCAGAAAGGAATTTGTAAGTTGTGTGTCATCGGCATAAAGATGATATCGACAGTTTTTGATTGTTTTATAAATGTGTGATGTATATATAGCGTAGAGTAATGGGGATAATATAGCCCCCTGGGGGGTTCCTCGTCCGACGTTTTTGGTTGTTGATAAAATTTCTGACCCATCCGTTTTTGTTATTAAAACAGTTTGTCGACGGCCATTTAAGTAATTATTAATAAGTTTTAACGCGTTTTCACTTATTCCGTATTAGAATAGTATTGATATTAATAAAGATATATTTTGGCAATCAAACGCACGTGAAAAGTCTAATAAAACCAATATTGATGCACATCCCTTATCTCCTGCATCAAGTAGGTTCTCTGTTACTTCTAGTAGCGCCGTGGAAGTACTATGGAGTGCCCTAAAACCTGACTGGTATTGTGGCAAAAAGTTATTTGTAATAAAGTAGTCATTTAATTGTAAGAACATGATTTTGTCTAAAATTTTTGACATAGCTGGCAAAATGCTTATCGGCCTTAAATCTTTAAAATTTTCAACAACTTGTTTTTTAGGTAAAGGTCGGATTAATGCATGCTTCCACTGCATTGGTAATGTATTTAGTTCGATGCATCTATTGATAATTTTTGTAATAGTTGCTAATGAATAACTCAGAGTCAGTATAATCATTGTAATAGAAATACGATCCCAACCGCTAGCATTGCTTTTTATTAAGTTGATGATTTTAAAAATTTGCTGTTCATTAGTTTGCATAAAATTAAAAGATACATCAGTTATTTTGTTATTGCGATAGTGATCTATCAGCTGTTTGCTGACTTCCGAGTTATTTGGTAATTCTAGAAACTTACTATTTATGGTGTCGACGTTACTTAAGTGTGTTGGTATTATAGGTAGGGTATTTCCTGCAATACCAATTTTTCTAATATTTTGCCACTTAAATTTTTGGTCCCTATTTTGATTATTTATATAATGGTTAATGTAAGCACATTTTTCCCGTCTAATCGCACTGGTAGTATAGTTCCTAAGCATCCGGTAATATTCCTCATGTACAGGGTTATGACTTCGCTTCGCTCGTGACTGGGCTTTGTTTCTTAAACTTATCATAAGCTTTATATTGTCCGTTATCCACGGTTTTGGGTTTTCATATATTTTAATTCTTTTCAACGGAGCGTGTTTATCGTATAAGTTTAACATATTACTATTAAACAAACTAACCATAGAGTCTACTGTATCTAACTGTTCAAACAAAATAACTATTCCACGCGGACGAAATCGCGAGCAATGTATCGATTTTGTCGATTTATTGAGCCTATCGATGCTGTCGTGCTAAGGCTCATAGTATAGAAATAGATTATAAAAAACGAATTATACTGAACTGTATTGTATTGTTTTTTCATTGGTGTAATGTCATACTATTTTCAGGGCTTTGGTGCATCCAGGTTGTTGTCACTTTCTCTGGGCCAGGGCCAAGGCCCGGTCGCAGTCAGACTGATAGAGGAAGGCGTTCGTAATGGTAACTGGGTGGTGCTACAAAACTGTCATCTGGCCAAGAGTTGGATGCCCATGCTGGAGAAGGTAAGGTTTCATTTATTTAGGACTAATTTATTTAAAATAAACCGAAAGCATCAAAAAAAAAGTTGCAAAATTGTCTAACCCGAGTTCGGCGAATGAAATTAATTATCCAAAATCATTGCTATGGACGCTATATGAAAAATTTTTGATGGTGATAAACTAAAGTAGGTAAACAAAAGTAGATAAGGAAAATTTGTGGGTACAATAATTAGTGTAGCACAAAAGGCACTGGGAACTATTGAACAATGGTGTAACATACAACATATATCAATAAACCCGAGCAACATTGCTGTTTACAAAGAAGAGAGATCTTGTGGGATTAACATCTTTAAAACTGTTCGGATCGGATACAGTGGTCAACAGAAGTACATGTTGACATGACAATTAAAAGGGCAATAAAAGTCTTTGCTATGTGTCGATCGGCATATGGCAGAACATGGGGATTAAATCCAACAGTGATGAGGTGAATATACGATACCATAGTGACACCAATGTTGACGTATGGAAGCATTGTATGGTGGCCATCTTTTTTTTGATCATTGTAAGCTTGACACCTGTAAAATGAAGCTAGCGAAATTACAACGATTGGCATGTATGTCCATATAAGGCGCCTTTAGAACAACACCGACGGCAGCAATGGAGGTTATACTAAATCTGAAACCTCTACATGTGTTAATAGAGATAGAAGCTAGGAAATCACTTTATCGTCTACAAAATAGTAACGAGTGGTTTCCAAATATGCCCCAAACTGTTGACTCAAAAATGGATATTAATAAAAATCCCAACAGGATTCTAGAAATGTGTGCTGACAACATTTCTACTGTTCGAATATTCAAAAGAAACTATAATATATACTTCCTGTTACGGGAGGAATGGAAAGATGGCTCTAAACTGGACAGTAAATGTCAAAACTGGTTTACTGATGGATCAAAGATGATATCAGGAACGGGTACAGGAATACATACCAAAGGTTAAGCATGGGCCATTACGCTATAGTGTTCCAAGCGGAGCTGTACGCAATAATTGTACGTGCAAAGGAGATCCTAGATAGGAATTCTCACGGAGAAACTATCAACATTCTCAGCGATAGCCAATCGGCACTTAAAGCGCTGAGTTCATATGAGACGAAATCTGGTCTGGTCTTGAACTGCGTTTAACTGTTGAATAAAATCGGTAGGAACAACAGGTGAGACTAGCCAGGGTTCCGGGGCATACGGGAATCGAAGAAAATGAAAGGGCAGATGAACTGGAGAAAGGGTTCAGAAACCTCTTTTATGGGACCTGAACCATTTATAGGCATACCTAGTAAAACAATAAACAATGCATTAAAGGAGTTTGCCAATGAGAAACATACAACTTGGTGGTCAACTCAACAAGGCCTAACACACTCCAAGAAATTCATTGGTACAAAGGCTGGTCTGGATAAGATCTGGAAGTTTAACAAAACACAAATAAGGCTACTGGTGGGAATCTTCTCGGGACATTACACTACAAATAAAAATCTACATACAATGGGAGTTAGAGACGATCCTAGATGCAGATTTTGCTCTAATGAGCTAGAATCAATGCAGCACCTACTGTGCCAGGGCGATGCAAGGACCATACACAGAATGAAATACCTGCAACAGGCTTACCCGGAACCGAAAAGCTACAGGTTTCTCAAACTGGAGGACATCCTCAAATATGCCAGCAGCATATTTGAGGATGGGAAGGAAGAATGAGGTGTAAAGGATTGGGGAATACACAAAAGCGGGTCGAAGTGTTCTGACTGATATTAGCCCCAAAAACTAATAAGATAAGATAAGGTAAACAAAAAGTTTAATGTATTAAACGACAACCACTAGGTGATGCCCCTAATCCTGGTGCTTTTGACTTACATGTCAGTTTGATATATTCAAGTGAAAAGTGACAACGCTATACAAAAGTGTCAGTTTCATTGGAATACAACGGGTCGACTTACGTGTCGACTTACGTGTCGAAAGCGCAAGAATTGCTACCCAGGTGCACCACTTTAGGAAATAGGTGTATATCAGTAAAAAAGAAATCGAATTTGTGTGTAAGTAAAAAGTGAAATCTAATTTGTGTGAGAAGCCGGGAAACAAAACTCGTCCAGGATTCTCACACGGGGTGCGATGCGCACCGCAAATACTTAATTTGAAAATAACTTACCGAATGGCTGTCATAGTTAACTTCAGGAAGAGATCCCTGGGTACCCAAGGGATGCAATATCTTCGTTATCTTCCAGAACCACTAACAAGCCACGCAATTACTATTCAGACATATAACATTACTACAATCACTTGTAGGCGCCCAAATACATGGCGAACGAAACTCTACACAACAAAAAATGTACAATATTTGATAATCTAGAAGGCCGCACAAAATTACATGATCTCAGAACAATACACCTCTTTTTAACACAAATTATCTCAGAAAAACCCCATGTTTTTCACACAACAAAACGAAGTCACATTACGTTTTTTTTTCTTTTTGCACTGTCAATGTCATGACCACAGATTAGCGTCCATAGAGTATTATCAATACTGAACATTGCCCCGCCCCGGAAAAAAGGAATCTATACGCTACACAACGGGCAAACGGGAAAGTCTTGCCACCGCTCTCTTCAAAACGGAATCTCCAACCATAACCTCAGCATAACTAGGTACTCCATCCGCTCCTGGAACCAAGTTAAGAATGCGCCTCTTTCTCCAATGCAATGGGGACAGGTTAGAATCCTTAACCACGACAAGGTCTCCTATCTTTGGAGGGTCCGTCTTATCAGTCCACTTCACGCGTTGCTGCAATAGTTGAAGGTATTCGAGCGACCATTTGGACATGCTGGTGGATCAAAAAGCCATCTGATTCCACGTTGGGAGAGTGCAGTTCCAATTACATTCTGATTATCTGCTACAAATTTATATACACCATTTAAATAACGGTCGGTGCCCTTGTAGTATGTTCCACAATCGGACCGGATCAACGATGGCAAATCGCGGCGGGACACAGTCCATCGACCAAGAAAACAGACATATTATCGAGCCTTGTGAGAGGTTACATCAGTACGAACGACTGAATTGACGTTACTGAAGATTATATTTTTTACAGTATATACATTATACATTAACATATGATTATATACATTATACATTAACATAATTATATACATTAACATATGATTTTATTGTTATTTTATTTAGATTTGTGAGGGTTTGGCTCCAGATTCCACTCATCCTGACTTTAGATTGTGGCTGACGTCATATCCGGCTGAACATTTCCCTGTGTACGTTCTACAGAATGGAGTTAAAATGACCAATGAGCCGCCACAAGGTTAGAAAATTTCCTTAAGTAATCTTTTTTTTATATGAATTTATATTTGTAGTATTGAATTATATCAAAATGTATTTTTGTGTAATGACTTTCAAAAGGCCTTTGACAATGTAAATCATTAAATTTTATTAAGTATTATTAGATGCAATTGGTTTTAATAGTATACAGTGTAGTTATTACGATGATATTTGTCGCACTTCACTAATTCGATCAAAGAAAGTTGTTATTGATGGACACAATTCTAGATCGTTTTTGGAAACTTGAATCACCCCAGGGATCTATCCTTGGGCCTCCGTTGTTCATCCTATTTATAAATGATATAATTTTGTGCTTTACATGATTCGTGACTTAAACTTGATGACTTAAATTCTTTCTATTAACTATTTGGATAACCTTGTTTGGATATGCTAGATTAATATATTAAACTTTACTTTAAGTACCTAAATGATTATTAATTATTAGCATTTTTTGGCAATACCTACCGATATACTATTACAGCCTATTAATTATTTATATATATACAGGGTGAATTTTAAAGGATGTACTTTGGGTTAATGAAGTTCTGCTCATCAAATCAAACATCTTTTCCCATGGAACTATGTGTCGTAAATGAAACAAAATCAGACAAACATAAAACAAAGGTTGTTCGATTTGATCAGCAGAACCTCATATTAGCCCAAAGTACATCCAAGTAACCATGTATATTCGTCAAGATGTATATATTTAGTCGATGATACCGTTACACGTTTACGTTTTGTCGATAATATTATGCTAAGCCCCATTTTTTTTTATTGCTCAGGTCTTCGTGCCAACATAGCTAGGTCGTACCAAAGTGACCCCATCAATGACCCCGAATGGTTTGAGGGCAACAAGCAACCGGAAGTATTTAAGAAGATGCTGTTTGCTCTCTGCTTCTTTCACGCCGTGATACAGGAGCGGAGAGAGTTCGGACCGTTGGGGTGGAACGTGCGATACGAGTTCAATGAGACCGATCTCAAGATCAGTGTTATGCAGCTTTATATGTTCCTTAATGAGTATGAGGTTAGTAGCTTTTGTACTCCTAATGTAGATTTTTTTTTATTGGAGCACGACATGTGACTTTGTATCTACCTGGTGGTGAAAAGACCTACAATATTCATCGCTCCTACTGTGCCGGCTAAGTGATGCGATTACGAAATGGGGTATATTTTAATATACTCGCTGCCTTATCGTCAATTCAACTACCCATTTCGTAACCGCATCCTGAAAGGAGACTATCACCTTGACAACAAATCGATGCAGTACTCTCCAGAAAACCGGCGAACCCATAGACTAAAACCGAAACATGACTAGGTCACTTGACGTTTTATTTTATCCTTAACTATTTAATTATCCTTAATTATACTATACACTTTTTTTTACTTGACGTTTGGTAGAAAAGGTTTTGGGTGCTTGAGTGGAATTCGCAGGTGAAGTATGCACTGCACTAAGATTTTCTACGCTGCTTTTTGATTTGTATGGATCTCTGGCTGGATTTGTTGGATCAGATTAAATCCTACCTAAATAGATTGTTTCTTCCAAAGTAAGCAGTTTATAAGTCTGTACTTCATTCTGTTATTGTTGTTTTGTGTTTATTAAAAATAAGTAAAAAAAATAAAAAATAAAAAAATATATAATTAAGTACCAAAAATGTAACGAGATGAGAGCAATCTGCCGACAAACTACATAGTTTTGTTCGTTAAATAAAGAAGAAGAAAAAAACTATAGACTGAACAAAAAAATCACATGGATCTTGAAATACAATACCATTATTCTATGACAGGATGTACAATTCGTCGCCCTTCGTTACCTGACGGGAGAATGTAACTACGGTGGCCGGGTGACGGACGACTGGGACCGGCGATGTCTCAACACCATCCTCTACAAGTTCTACAACGACGACGCCATTACTGAAGACAAATATCCTCTCAACAACACTGGTACGTTTATATCTAAAGTCTGTCCAGTAGAACAAACACATATCTACATATTGCGGTTAATTATGTAAACCTTAATAAACTGCGAGCCTAATATTACACGATATATGTGGCAACCGAATTGGTTAGACATTACACTTAAAAATGTCAAACTTCGGTCCCCGGTTCAAACTTCGGTGTGTACCAATAAGTTTTTAAATAAACAAATTATGTACATATGTACGTACATTTAGAGGGTAACACTATTTTAGTGGATTTAGGCTGTCTAGGCAGTTTCGGGCACTATAAAGCACCCGTGATGGTATATCATTATCATGGGTTAAAACATATAAAAATGTATGGGGCTTATTTCATTAACGTGACAATTGTAATTTACCATGACAATTTATAATACGCTGCTCGTGTCGCTATATCGCTGCCCGTGTCCACGCCTCCGGGAGTGTTCGGTCTGCATGATAACGCGGACATTACCAGACACTTCTGGAATGCTAATCAGCTGCTGGACACTGCTTTATACTTACGCAGGTCAATACTACATCCCGTCCCTCCGCGAGCATTCGGAGTTCATAACGTTCGCGCGCTCGCTGCCCGTGCCCACGCCTCCGGGAGTGTTCGGTCTGCATGATAACGCGGACATTACCAGACACTTCTGGAATGCTAATCAGCTGCTGGACACTGCTTTATACTTACGCAGGTCAATACTACATCCCGTCCATCCGCGAGCATTCGGAGTTCATAACGTTCGCGCGCTCGCTGCCCGTGTCCACGCCTCCGGGAGTGTTCGGTCTGCATGATAACGCGGACATTACCAGACACTTCTGGAATGCTAATCAGCTGCTGGACACTGCTTTATACTTACGCAGGTCAATACTACATCCCGTCCCCCCGCGAGCATTCGGAGTTCATAACGTTCGCGCGCTCGCTGCCCGTGTCCACGCCTCCGGGAGTGTTCGGTCTGCATGATAACGCGGACATTACCAGACACTTCTGGAATGCTAATCAGCTGTTGGACACTGCTTTATACTTACGCAGGTCAATACTACATCCCGTCCCTCCGCGAGCATTCGGAGTTCATAACGTTCGCGCGCTCGCTGCCCGTGTCCACGCCTCCGGTCTGCATGATAACGCGGACATTACGAGACACTTTTGGGAGCTTTATCACCCTTAGGATACTGCTTTTTACTTACGCAGGTCAATACTACATCCCGTCCCTCCGCGAGCATTCGGAGTTCATAACGTTCGCGCGCTCGCTGCCCGTGTCCACGCCTCCGGGAGTGTTCGGTCTGCATGATAACGCGGATATTACCAGACACTTCTGGAATGCTAATCAGCTGCTGGACACTGCTTTATACTTACGCAGGTCAATACTACATCCCGTCCCTCCGCGAGCATTCGGAGTTCATAACGTTCGCGCGCTCGCTGCCCGTGTCCACGCCTCCGGGAGTGTTCGGTCTGCATGATAACGCGGACATTACCAGACACTTCTGGAATGCTAATCAGCTACTGGACACTGCTTTATACTTACGCAGGTCAATACAACATCCCGTCCCTCCGCGAGCATTCGGGGTTCATAACGTTCGCGCGCTCGCTACCCGTGTCCACGCCTCCGGTCTGCATGATAACGCGGACATTACGAGACACTTTTGGGAGCTTTATCACCCTTAGGACACTGGTTTATACTTACGCAGGTCAATACTACATTCCATCTCTCCGCGAGCATTCGGAGTTCATAACGTTCGCGCGCTCGCTGCCCGTGTCCACGCCTCCGGGAGTGTTCGGTCTGCATGATAACGCGGACATTACCAGACACTTCTGGAATGCTAATCAGCTGCTGGACACTGCTTTATACTTACGCAGGTCAATACTACATCCCGTCCATCCGCGAACATTCGGAGTTCATAACGTTCGCGCGCTCGCTGCCCGTGTCCACGCCTCCGGTCTGCATGATAACGCGGACATTACGAGACACTTTTGGGAGCTTTATCAATCTTAGGACACTGGTTTATACTTACGCAGGTCAATACTACATTCCATTCCTCCGCGAGCATTCGGAGTTCATAACGTTCGCGCGCTCGCTGCCCGTGTCCACGCCCCCGGGAGTGTTCGGTCTGCATGACAACGCGGACATTACCAGACACTTCCGGGATGCTAATCAGCTACTGGACACTGCTTTGCTTACCCAGGTCAGTTTTATTCACTTATATATTTTTCATTTTAGAACAGATAACAATTGTTATACATATAAATATTGTTCTAGTCTTTTTCTGTAGGAATTTTATTATTATTTAGAATATGTATTGTACAATAAACGATAAGGTACATACTTGTATAGATAGGTTGGTATGAATAGTATTATTATTATTATTAGCTTAATTTAATGGCCTCTACGCGTGCGCGTAATTTTGCCAGTGTCAAGTGAGGGTAGAATTAAATAGTTTTTTTATTATGAAGTGAAAGTGGGATAATAGGATGAAAAGGATTAGGGAAAGGACTAGGTTAGAATAAGGAATGGCCACATGACCGTATGCAAACATACGGTATAGTATACAAAAGTAAAAATTTTATCTGACATTTTTTTTTTTACATCCTTAGTCTAGATTAGTTTTATTTTCATAAATTAGTTATTAAGTAGTAATATAGATTGATTTTTTAATTTTATATTATATTTTGTTTCATTTCATCATCTGCCCAGGATCGCACTGTAAGTATTTTTTTATTAATTATTAAATGAAATTTCACTTAGTAGCAAAATCTATTTATTGAAATTAGTTTATAAAGTAATTTAATTCCTAATTAAGTTTTAACTAATTTTCATCTTCGCTGTTCACACAAGGATATCTATCGAAAATATTTGGTAAGTTTAATGTTGTGTGTTTGTGTGAGTGTGTATTGTGGTTTATGTGAGTGTGTATTGTGGTTTGTGTAGTAGTGTGGGGTTTTGTGGTTTTTATTAATTTGCATTCGTGTTTGTTTTGTCAATTAATTTTTCATATTTAATTTTGCTATAATTATTTAAATAATTAATGTACTTTCTCTAATTTGTACCAATTTATTGGTATGTTCATCATAAATTTGTTTGTACGTTAGTATGAGTGGCAAGACGACTGCATAGCCCTTAAGTAAAACGCTCAATACAGTTTTTCATAAATAAAAGGGTAAGATTTACTTTTTTGCTTTTTTTAAATATTGTTCGGAAAATGCTTTCTATGATAATATCTCGAATCCATCGTCCATATATTTTTTCACATTACCGATAGCCTCGTAAAACATTTTATGACGAACGACATATTAACGGTTACTATTATATTTTTTATTAACGGTTATTACTGCATATAGGCATTTCTTTATTCCATGTTATTTCATACATATTGAGGTTTTTGCCTAATATAATATATTGACCGCCTCCGTAGACGATGGGTTGCGCCATTGGCGTTGTTTACGGAGTTGATTCCCACCCATGGAAAGTATTAGTGCATTTTTCTGTACAGTTTGTCATGGTCTGGGTGTTTACAAAAGTTTCTGTTACACTAAGTACAAGCCTAGAGCTTAGTTTGTGACCAGAGAATATGTGTAAATTGTTCTATATATAATTATGATATTATAATAGTATATATTAAAATATTCTTTTACCTATAGAAAGCAATTATAAGCGATTAACGTGGGCTATATATTATTTTCCACCTGATGTCTTTTAAATTAAACGGCGGGTGAAACCGCGGTAGTGTAGGTACAGCTAGTAGCAAAGTGAATAAATTTTTAAATACTAAATATCATAACAACTAAAATATATATGTATGTCTGAATTTATATATCTGGGTAGTGTTTTCACTAGGGATGGTAGATATGAAAAAGATATTGAAAGGAGAGTGAATGCAGGCAATAGTGTCAACGGAGCACTGCGTTCTATGATAGGTTGGTCAAATATTACTCAAAAAGCAAGACTTGCTATTCATAACGCAGTGCTTGTACCTACACTTTTGTATGGAAGTCAGACATGGGTATGTCAGGATAAATATGAAAGCAAAATAAATGCAGTAGAAATGCGCTCATTGCGACGAATGTGCGGTGTTAAAATAACAGACCGAATCCGCAATGACGTAATTCGAGAACGAGTGGGACTGAAAGTGAGTATAGGCATGAAAATGAGAAAAGGTATGCTCCGCTGGTTTGGGCATATAGAAAGAATGAGTGATGAAAGACTGACGAACCAGATATATAAAATTGAGGTAAAGGGTAAACGTGGCCGAGGGAGACCAAGACATACGTACCATGACCAAATTGAAAAGGTTTTAAAAGACGGTGCTATTAAGAGTCTCCGAAATCGGCGTGCATGTATGAGAAGAGTTATGACTGTGGAAGAGGCGAAAGGAGTATGTAGGGATAGGGGCAAGTGGCGCTCGGTTGTCTCTGCCTACCCCGTAAGGGACCTGGTGTCAAGATAAATAAATAATAAATATAACATTTAAAGGATACAATGGCGGCCGGTGGAGCAGGAGCCACTCCAGAAGAACAAGCGATGACAATAGCCGAAGACATCCTCGCTCGGCTTCCATCCCAAGTCCTCACTGGTCCATCCTACGACGATTCCAAGGAGGCTGCGCTGTCCCCCCTGGCTGTAGTAGTTGTCCAGGAGGCAGCAAGATATGGAAAGCTACTCAATGTCGTCCGAACTAGCTCGAGGGCAGTTATAGGTGCTGTGCAAGGTAAGACTTGGATTACATGATCTCCTTGTTAACCCCCGAAGTAAAATGGGGGTGTTATAAATTTTACACCTTAGTCTGTTTGTTTGCTTATCTGTCTGTGGCATTACAGAGCTAAAACCATAATAATAATAATAATATGTAGGACAAATTACACAAATTGCTATGGTCACAAACTAAGCTCTAGGCTTGTACCATGGAACCACTTATATTGCAGCCTTTGTGAATTTGTTATAATAAGTAATATTATCACGCTAATGATTTTATATTATATAAAATTTAGTATGTTGCTTGTTTGTATGTTTGTACGCGTCAATCTCAGGACCAAACATTTTTTTTTTATCGGAGCACAATGTGACTTTGTATCTACCTGGTGGTGAGCAGACCTACAAAGTCAATGAATTGGGGTCAATCAATAATTGTTGTTAAACAACATTGATCGCACCCACTATGCCGGCTAAATGATGCAATTACGAAATGGGCAGCGACAAACACGAATTGCAATATAAGTATATTTTAATATACCTACTCGCTGCCTTATCGTTAATTCTAAACTACCACCTCGACAAGAAATCGATGCAGTAATCTCCTGAGAACCGGTGCACCCAAAGATTAAAACCGAAACATGACTAGGTCACTTGACGGTTTTTGCATATGTATGGGCGGTAGTAACGAGACCGGTCGGTCGGCCTAACGAAGTTATAGAGACCTTCCTCCCACCTAAAAAATAAATAAAAAGGATATTGTATTAGACATCTATTTTTTTATGAAATGTCATAACGAATAAATAATATAACATCACGCTATGTTACTCTATGCTCTATGCGTGAAGCTGTAACTAAATTTAGCACGAGTGAAACCGTGGGGCACATTTAGTACAACTAAAATAAATTGGGATATAATAAGGTAACTTAAAAATTAACATTAATCTGGTTTTTAATTAGCTTAATGAAATCCAAGGTCCTTAAGCTCGTAAAATTCTTAATCGAAGAAATTCTGATCTCATAAATGTAAAGAAAAGCCCGGTAAAGTGCACAGGAAAGGGATTCGTGATCTCGAATGTCACAAAACATCTAAAAGGTGTTTTCAGTGATAATAAAGTTTTTTTTTTGAAAAAATAGAACATGGAGGTGTAGATTTTATTTACTCGGTCACAATTTCTTTATAAAAAATCTGTTAAATTATGAAATGACAACTCCTAAAGTAATATTTTTAGAATCATTAAAAGTTAATGGATTTTTCATAAAAACTTATCTAATTAGGATTAAATAACTAATATTTACACATCCTTTACGTTATTTTTTATTTATTTAAAATTCTTTATGGCACTAAAAGGTTTGTACAATGGCGAGCTTAATCTCTTAGGCATTATCTACCAGCTAACCTTTAGGAGAGTGAAAATTGTAATATAGGGTGCACAGATTAGTGTAAAAAGAAATCAAAATATATACAGTAATAGATACCTACATACTCAAATATACAACTACATAAAAAACATAAATAATATAGCAAAAATAAATACATAAATATATCTTTAAACCTAACCTAAATTATGATAATGAGAAATGAGTAATTTCTTGAAAATGGCGAGAGATGGATTTTTTCATTAAAAAAATAATATATCACTGAAAACAACATTTTCACGTTTTTAGACTTTCGAGAACGCAAATGCTTTTTTAATACAGCTCAAAAAGTGGCGTATTGCAGGGACGTATTGCATTCGGGATGTGGGCTATTACATACCTTTTCCGAACTCGTGCGTTCCCTTTCCCAACTGTCAAAATAATGTCTATTAAAAAGAAAAAACCAACCACGAAGTTTTTACTAAAAAAAATCATAGAAGTTTTTATGATTCATGCAAATATTTCTAAGAAAAGAAAGAAGCTACTAATTTGTTTCAATATCAGATTTAATGATTTGATTCAATGAGTTAGGTTAGGTTTCATTTCATTTCATCTCATTAAATTTCATTTTCATTTCATATCAATAAAAAAAATCTACTGAAGACTTGGCTGTATGGGCATAGCTCCCTTTGCCTACCCAGAATGGGTGAAGAAAACAAAAAAAAAAATCTCTGCTTATATATATTCTTTTACGGTTGGCGCCATTTTCCAGATATTTTTTTTGCGAGTTTTGTTGTGTTTTTATTATTTTATTAAATTGCTTCATATTTTCGCAACTGTATTAAAAATAGTTGTTCAGTGACAGGCTTTCCGCACTCATAATGAAATATACTATTCATGGCTTCTTAAGAGCTTAAGAGACGAGGCCAAATAGCATATAATGTCTGAATTGTATTGCATTGTATTATAGGTATAAGCGTATTATCTGACATTACGGAAGAGGTGTTAACAAGTATGGTGCGGGGGAAGGTGCCATCGCTTTGGGCCAACAACAGCTATCCCTCGCTCAAACCCTTAGCGGCATACGTGCAGGATCTACTGGACAGACTCAATTTCTTGCAGGTGAGTTTAAGGCATGAAACTACGAATAATAAATGGAACCGCCCTAACGCCTAAAATCGACTATAAAACGAAATGTCAAACATGTTTGTTGCAGCTATGTTCTGTTTTCACTTCAACCAATCAAAGCTCAATGATTGGTAAAAAAAAAATTGTTGTACTTTTTGTCTATGGTTTTTATGGCGGGCGTCCATCTTTTGTTCAGACGTTTGGAAAGTAATTTTAGGATTTTGGGCGGCTCCCTGTTATACTTCTTCATGATTTGAAGTCACCTACTTTATCTACTAGACTATATTTAATGTTATTAAATATAATAGGCATAATATGCCTATTAAATGCTTATTAAATCCTAGGTGAGTGAGTAGATAGGTAATATCCTACAATAATTTGTCTATATAAATTAGTGCGAAAAACTCTGGGTGCATTTACTGGCTGAAAAAAAAAAATCTCATTCTAGAATGCGATTAGACATTATATCTTGCGGGAAACTTGTTTGCGTTTAGACATTAAGGGTCTAGAGTTCCTAATGAACCCTGCACAAATGCATAAACATTTTTACCGATTGCTAGACTTTCCATTCTAGAAACTTGTCTAACATTAGTATTTTTTTCAAAATTTAAAGTTTCCCGTTTAGCTGTTCTTAAATAATTTAACAATATAAAGAACATTTTCCACATATTGCCTTGGTCACAAAGTAACCTCTTAAAGCTCATACTATACGAACCGGGAACAACTATACTAATGCTTATTACCCAGGCCATAGTAAAATGTACTAATATTGTTTTGCGATGAGTGGGAATCAAACCTACGACCTCCGGACACAAGGCCAAAAGCTACTAGACCACCCAGGCCGTCTAGATAGTGCTAGGATTAAGTATTTCTGGAAATTGACTATGTTTTCAAAAGTAGCCTTTCTTTTCCCGCATTCTCTTATTTTATGTCCTGTTTTCATGGTTTGGTACAGAACTGGCACTCGGTGGGTCCCCCGCCGGTGTTCTGGTTGCCGGGGCTGTACTTCCCGCAAGCCTTCCTAACCGCTGCCCAGCAGTTGTATGCGCGCGCGCACCACATACCTATCGACCAGCTGGAGTTCCACTTCGAGGTTAGTGGCCACCACTTGCCTTTTAATATCTATTTAACGAAATTTTTCTTCTTCGCTAAATGGTAAAAGGATTTCGTTAACAGCCTAGGGTTTGCATGAGTTTAAAAATATCAAAATACTGCGATAATTTTTGTATTTATTTTAAATATTACTTAATAAATAAAGACACGATGTATATAAAATACAGGTTATATAAAGTTGCTATATGTTATCCAGGGCCCTAGAAAAAACAGATGTGTCGCTTCTCAAAACAGTATGACTTTACAGCGTAACTATGGTGTGGAAGTTCCATAATTTTCTTTTAAATAGGTTTAATTCATGCCCATATCATTGTAACAAAATACACTATATGATGACAAACTTGTGAACACGATTTTTAAATTAGGTGCAATCACAATGGGAGCTGCCTGAGGCTCCAGAGGAGGGCGTGTACATCCGCGGTCTGTACATGGAGGGAGCTCGGTGGAACATGGAAGAACGTATCATAGACGAGTCCAAGCATAAGGTGCTTTACGACGAGTTCCCGCCGGTTAGTGTTACTGATATAGTCCAGGTACATTTACAATGGGAGATCCTGGGTCTACAGAAGAGGGGGTTTACATGCGCGGTCTGTACATCTCTAGAGTTTGCGAACCAGTAATATTTTTTCTCAATATAAAGCACGTTTTTGTTTTCATCCTTTTAATTACCTAGTCAAAATTGCTTTTATAAACATAATACGCCCACAGAGATCGGGGCCGTACCACCAACTCACAGCTCTAAGAATTGGTGCTACGGCCCCGATCTCTGTGGGCGTATTATGTTTCTTATAACAGAAACGTTAGCTTGCCAAAATTACGGAATTCTATAACAATGAAAGAAACTGGACCTGTTCTATACTAATCGCAATGTCGCTGCAAACGGGGCCATAAAATGTGTTTTGCGTAGTATTGTGATTTTGATTTTGACATTTACCGATACCAACTCATAAGGGAGAGTGAGCGTGCAATATGCTCGCACTTTTTATTGCCCGCGTGCAGCCAATTGTTGCGACCAGGGGCTTTATTCCGAGTTTTGACACGTTCACCGTCGCGCAATTTGCGTAAAGTACGGGTATTGAAATATAAGTCCTATCCTGTTAATTATAAAGTTGAAATTCCAATGCTCCACACATGTTCAAACTTGCGAAGAATTCGTGTATTTCAAGATGGCGGCATTATTATAGCCAACCTAATACATACTATATAACCATTGGAATAGAACTTATATTTCCATATTTATAGTTTGCGCAACGTCTTGTCGTAATTAGCGGTTGCAAGCTCCCAGGGAATAAGGCCCCTGGGGCCTTATTCCGAGCCTTACCGGGAAGCCACATTGACAAACCGATCGACGCGTCGATGGATAAATATGTATAGGAAATATTATCTATGGGTAGAACTCGATCGCCGAGAAACGTCAAATCACATACATTTTATTTTCGCTTTCGATCGATCGAACGTGGCGATCGGTATTTCATCTGGCTTCCCGGTAGAGTAAATACGTCTTGGTTTTTTTTAATTCTAAACAGAGTCTTAGTTTAACTTCAATCTTGCCTGATGGAAAGCAACGATGAGCTCGAAGAAAGAGCACGCTTTCTGTAAGAAAGGAGATTACCACCTCGACAAGAATCGATGCAGTAGTCCTTAGTAATAGCAGTAGTGGGTTCACCGGTTTTCAGGAGACTATTGCATCAATGTCTTGTCTCATTTTAGGGTGAGTTACAAAATGGGCAGTAAATTTGACGTACCCCATTCATGGATTTTGTAAGCCGTGCTCCAGTAAAAAAATAAAGGTCACTTGACGGTTTTTGCATGTTGGTTGTGTGTCGGTCAGATCTGGTTGCTGCCGACGCAGCGCGGCCAGGTGGCGGAGGTGCCGCACTACGTGTGCCCGCTGTACAAGACGTGCGAACGCCGCGGCGTGCTGGCCACCACGGGCCACTCCACCAACTACGTGCTGTCGGCCAGACTGCCCACGGTCAAGCCGCCACAGCATTGGGTCAGGCGCGGCGCCGCGTTATTGACGCAACTACCTTTTTAGATAATATAAAAAAAAAAAAAATGTCTGAAAAATGCACGAAATTTTATCGACACAAATGTTATTGTATATTTCAATGTATTTTTTTATTTATTTAGTTTCGTATCTAGGCAACATTTTAGATGAAACTTATCTAGTTGTAATATTTTTTTTTACATTTTTGGTTTTGTTATTTATTTACTACATATAAATTATATTAAATTGTATTTATACCTCTCTTCATATTCATAAAATCTTATATATTCAGCTTTATAGTTAATATTGTGTTTTGTCCCTTTTCTGTCAAAGATGATTTTTATTAGTAAAAAAAGACGAAATACCATTTTAACTAAAACGTTCAATATTTTTTTTATCAAATAATTATTGTTACTTCAATAATGTTAAACAGTCGTTACATTCCTCCCCCCTAAAAGCGCATTAAATATTATGTCATGCCTTTATATTTTGTGTACTCTATTATGAGTCCATGTTTTGTTCTTATTATATAATATATCTAGCTAATATTTTAGAAATAAACTGATCTCTTATTTGTAATAAATTATTTTTATTTATGATAATAAATTTATTTTAATTTGATATTTTTGTTTTTGTTTCCTTCTCTTAGCATTTATATTAAAACATGTACCTACAATATAAATTTTGTATTCCCATTCATTAAGGTTATATTTTCCTTAAAAATGTCAAATAAATTATAGAAATATTAACACTACTTATATACCTAGTAATACACACAATCGCTCAATTTGACAAATTTCGTATTCTGCTAACCAATCGACCATAGACAACTGTCAAAAATAGCGTATTAAAGAGAATAGGTGCCCTTTCGTAATTTACCAAAGTTAATAGTTGTGTTCCAGTATAAAATAAAATAAAATAAACTATATTTCAGGATTTAAACATAGGTTTAACATACTTACAACGGTATTCATAAAATCTTAGAGTCCTTGAAGAACACTCTGTATTAGTAGATTTGTTTTGTCTCTATTTTTAGCAACTAACCCCTGTATTCTAAGACTTGTTTTCCACTCCACTTTCACTCAAGGAACGTCTGACTCTTTCCACTAACTATCAAATTAAGGATGATACATTGAGATATACTTTCCTTGAGTGAAAAATGCAGTTAAGGATACAAATTAAAATACGGGGGTAAAGCTTTTTCCAAGGACTCAATAAGTTTTTTATGAATAAGACTATAAATTGGTCAGGAAGGACCAATCATTTTTTTTTATGTATTAATTTTGTAACACTTTACAAAATTAATACATAAAAAAAAAAATATTGGTTCCGTGCAAAATACACTGGAGAAAAAATTAAAATATTTTGAAGATCTTCATATCTGGACAACCATAAAACTTGTATATTTTATTTCTACGGCACCCTAACAGTAAAAATAAAAATAAAATACTTTACATTTTGAAATTCACCTTCTAAACAGCTCAAACAAATGCGACCCCAGTTTTTATTCGCAGCCATCATGCGAGTGAAAATAATGCGTTATACAAGACTGGGTCGACACAAAGCGTCGCTCGAACGTTATTTACGACGCGGGATGAGAGTGACGTCGGCATCAATCACCCCACCACACGCATGTCACGTCATTATAATTAAATGCTATTGTCTTATTTTGGCTAGAAATTTTTAGATGACGCTTTTTTGTATTTTATCTAATGTTTTTGTTGAATTAAAAAATAATGTTTTTTTAGAAAACGGCATAATAACACCTACATAAAGCGTCGTTGCTCAAACTTACGTATCTACGTGTAAGTTTCAGACAAGTCGCACGTAATTTTAGAAAGAAATTACTAAGTATGTTATCTAATGATTTTGTTAAATTCTATTTGTTTAATTTTAGATTATATACTTATATGATCGTATAGGTAAGTATTCTATATTTTTTTTAAACAATGAAGATATTTAGGTATACTTGCTTAGAATTTATAAGAAAATGTTTTTCATGACAGAATAATAACACATAACGCGACGATGTAAGTACTCATACGCAAGTCGTACGTAATTTTAGAAATAAATTATGATGATGATAACCTAACGGATAGTTTGATTAAGGTCACCATCGGAACTAAGCTATAAAAAAGCCTCAGTGTAGGGCCCCACTGATATGCCCAAAAGAAATACCAATCGACGCATCGATCGTTAAAAATGAAAATTTTAGTCTATGGTAAAGCATGATCGACGAGAAACGTCAAATCGCACACAAATTTGTCTTTCGTTGGGGTTTATGATCCGTCTTTAGCAATATATTGATCGTCTCCATTCTTAACTTTGTAGGACTGCTTACCAGGTAGATACAACGTCACATGTCGTGCTATAATAAAAAAAAGTTCAGCTAAATGTTAAATGATAGTTCTATGTATAAGCATTTGATTAGGCTGTAAAAAAAACTTTGCCATATTGCGGATAATATTAGAACTAATTTATTGCATAAGCAAAATATCTAAACCCCCATTTTACAAGTTGCTATCACTACTTTTTACTCATATAATAATTAAATTAAATTCTTATATTATAAATTTATAACTGTTAGCAAATTCATTTACAAAATATGATTTTGTAAACGCCAAACTTCTCCTAATTTACACCGTGTTCCCACAAAACAACCATTATCATGTTATGGAACGGTAATATTGTATGCGAACCCGCCGGGCGTATCAAATAGCGCGCTATTTCAATCGCAATTAAGTACAATTTCCTCAACCGTATTTTAATTTGACACTGGTGTTTCGGTGTTTGGGCGGGCGGATGATGAGGCATTGTTCCAAACTCGATGACTCTCAACAATAACTCGTCAACAATGGACCAGATCTTTGTACTTAAGGGGATAATAAGACCTTCCCTGATTGCGTTGCTGGTTCATTTTGAAATTTACAGTTATTTTAAAATGTAATTTATTGACATTGGCATGTGACTTTGTATCTACCTGATGACCTACAAATCCATGGATAGAGTCGATCAATATATTATTGTTTAACAGCATTCATCGCATCCACTGTGCCAGTGAAATGATGCGGTTAAGAAATAGGCGGCGACATAGACTAATACGCTATATTGAACCAAGTCTCGCAAATGTATGATTTGCGTAGAACATAGGTCCCGCTCCGTTGTGAAAGGTAAGGGGTACCTAAGTATTTACGGCTAAAGAAGGCCGACGAACAAATCTTGTATTGATGTTTTTTTTTTATTCCATATCTTAGAACCAGATCGTGAAATTGAACCGGAAGTAAGGCTTGTGGAAGATCAACACACATTTTAGATCAAATTTGAAAATTAAAAAAGAAAGTGCAATTAAAAGACAATAAAAAGTTCAATTAAAAGACCCAAAATCAACGTGCATGTTGTAAGCATGTGATAATATCTCATGACTGTTGCTGGAGGCATAAGTAAGTTTAAGGAGTATGAAATAAGACTAGTAGCACTCACTCGTTGGCTTCTGCCTGCCACACATACAAGCAGCGGCGCAATATCATTATTTTTATAGAGAACGGTGCATTAAATATTGAAACGATATTAAATAATCAGCTTTTGGCTTTAAAGAAGCAATCCGTGTCGTGGCAAATGTGCATTAAAGTTTCGTTCTTTTGACAATTTAATCTAATATAAACTGTATGGCTTCTGGCGCGTGAAGATAAAGAAACAAATTGAAACTTTAGTAAATTGCTTACTTATGCGAATGACAATTTGTTTATATTTTCGTTAAAATACTTTGTGAATGTATTAATAGACTAATTTAAGTACTGATTAAACTGCCTGTAACATTTTAATGTAAAATAATATAGATATAAAATAGGGTGGTGCCCATGGCCCTTAAATCGTTTTTCCAGTTTTGAGAACAGAAGATGGCCGCCGCTATACAAATAAAAAAAAGGGAGAACAAAAGTAGTCACGTTTCTAACTTACGTAAGAACGTTGATTGGTTGAAATGAGAACAGAATATAGCGACAACGAACTCATTTGACATTTCGTTTTATAGGCCATTTAAGGCACTATAATGTAGTTTCAAATATAATTATTAGTGTCATGAAAATAATATTGCAGTGGCATATGGCCTCTGTAAATTTTTCAATCTGTGTTCTCTCTCTTGTCACCGTGAACGTCCGAGATTGTTGTAACACAAAATTAACATCTAAAGGTATTTTATTTAATCTGATTGTATAGGTATATAAATATTGTCTGCCATTATTGTGTCGAACAAAATTATGTGCAAAATTCCTGCATTTTATTTTATCTCCGAGTCCGCTCCACATTTTTGTCACACAGCAGTACGCACAGAGGCGGACTAGTAGTTCCGGTCGCCCTAAGCCTTATCCGCCCATCCTGTTAATTTTATAGTGTAGAAAAGTCAAATTGTTCTGTGCGAAAAACAGAATTAAGTTCGGTTAATATCGCAAAAAAAAAAAATATTTTGACTTAGAACTAAAACATTAATGCACAAAAAGTACTTATTCTGATGTTTTCGGGGCCATTCTTTTTTTTCATCCTTTCACTTGTTATATTCCTACGACTAACATAGGTTTGGAAGATATCTGGCAAATCAAATCAAATATTATTTATTTCATGTAAATCTTTACAGATATTTATGAATAGTCAAAAAAAAAAGTTTTAAGAATAAGGTCTAGGTGCGTTTGGTTAGGCTGCTATATATATATATATAACCATTATAGGTTAATTAATAAAAGGTGTCATTTAATAAAAACATTAAAAAAAAACAACCAACCGAACGCACGCTACATAACCTATCAACTAGTGTAAGACTAGGTGGTTAGCTGATTCCATTGACCATCCGATTATCATCTGCCATACAAGAGTGCCACCGAGGCGACCAACCTCATCAACCGTATCCACGCCTTAAATATTAGTTCTTTCTATATTATATTATTATCATTATATCACGTGCCTTGGGGTCCGCGGGTATCGCCAGCATTTTAGAGCCACCAGGAGTGAGTCGTAAAGATGGCAAAAGGCCTGACGGCATGACCATAGTCCCGTGGTCTAAGGGGCGATCCTTAGTGTGGGACGCCACCTGCACGGACACATTAGCTCCATCTAATTTACAGCTCACCTCTGTTTCCTCTGGGGCCGCAGCCCTTAAAGCACAAAATTTGAAATATGATAAATATTCCCAGCTCGCAGACCACTTTGAATTTCTGGCCTTTGCAGTGGAAACTTTAGGCCCCTGGTCACCTGATGCTTTAGCATTTACTCAATCTTTGGGAAAATTGCTAATAGAAAAATCAGGTGATCGACGTGCTAGAGCCTACTTTTTCCAACGCATAGGGCTAGAAATTCAAAGAGGCAATGCGGCTGCAGTTCTCGGCACCTGCGCGGCTCCAGAGGAACTCAATGAATTATATTCATTAATTTAATTTCTATTATTTGTTATATTTAATATATTTCTATACTTATTAAAAAAAAAATATCATTATAGCTGTCACATCAGCTGTAGATATTTTGGCCTAATCGGCTTTAGGGAAAGTCCGTCGCTGAGTATGCAACATCCCAGCGTTTCTCATTGTTAAGTATTATACTGACATATCTAACCTCCAGTTGCACGAAATTAAGTATATGTTAACGTAATTGTAACGTGACTGAATATTTAAACCGTGAAGATATGAATTGTAACTTTTGGTTTTACATCTCCTCTTCTTTTCTCATAATAAATACACTGATTGGGCTAGAAACTGTTTTATTTATATCACAAATCTATGCTCCATTTTGTCGAGCGCAAAACCATAGAGTATAATAATATCAGATAATCTAAAATATAACACAAAGTAAGTATCAACACTTAGATTGAGTTGCACTATTGGATGTTAACGTAATTAATCGTACGTGGTACCTGGGTATGATTTGCACTCGACAAAATGGAGCATAGATTTGTGTAAATGTACATAATTTAATATAAATAAAACAGTTTCTAGCCCAATCAGTGTACTTATTATGGGAGAAGAAGAGAAGATGTAAAACCAAAAGTTGATATATTATTATCTTCGCGGTTTAAACATTCATTCGTCGACTTTATTGATTTGTAGCTTTGTCCTTGGTCAAAGGTTGTTAATGACTATTAGGGCCTTAACATTTGAGGCGACGCTCGGCAAAATAGATCCTCGGCTTACAAGTTGAATCCTTTTAGGAAGAAATAAAGGAGACCTAATCCTTTCTTTCTTCTTACTTCCTTAAGGGATTGCTCTTTTGTTTGATGTCGTATTTAATTAAAATTGTTTCAATTAAAAAGTAAGATGTTGCAATATTTAGGTACTTAGGTAGGTTTGTGAGTACTTATGTACCTACAGCGTGTATAAAAACTATAGGTAGATACAGCCGGCTGTATTGAAGGGTCGAGAAAGAAAAAGTTTTTAATTCGCACTCTGAAAAGATTAATTAACAATCTAGGAAAACGAGGATAACGAGACTATACTACAGAGTTATAGCTGTGGACTATACCTACACTGGGTGCTTTTTCTTACAGTGCGAAAATATCTGTTTTTTTATTATTATTGGAGAACGGCATGTGACTTTAATATACTCGCTGTCTTATCGCCAATTCTACTACCCATTTCGTAACCACACCTTGAAAGGAGACTACTACCTCGACAAGAAATCGATGCAGTAATAAAACCGGTGAACCCACAGACTAAAACCGAAACATGACTACGTCACTTGACGGTTTTTGCATCTGGGGCAGTGATAACGAGACCGGTCGGTCGGCCTAACGAAGTTATAGAGACCTTTCTCCCACCTAAAATTGCTTCAATAAATACTTCTATTAAGCACAAAAATACCTTTAGACAAGTACTGGGGTCTCGGTCGTGAGTTTAATATAACAGTTGAAGTGATTTGTGTACTTTAAATCATCTTTTCGTATGGGTACGCTAAAAGTAAAAAAATACGTATTTCATTATACAGGATGACTTTGAAAGGATGTATTTGGGCTAATATAATCTTCTGCTGATCAAATCGAACAACTTTTCCCATGGAACCATGTGTCACAAATGTTTGATTTGATCAGCAGAAAAATCACCCTATATATATTTTTTTTCAGTTTGTACAATAAACGCTATTAAAAGATGTAGCAGGGCTAAAATAGAAATATAAATAATATTAGGTACCTACTGAATGTTCTAAAAAATAATATTAGGTACCTATTAAATGTTCTAAAAAAACGAGACTAGTTCTATTAGCCTCTTCTTCGGAATCCTATACCATCGGCTACGACGAATAAACCTCCCCTCCGCTGGGATATTCTGAGGCAGCATAGGCGCCGTAAGTCACCCGTGATGGTACGAACTCTTAGGGCTCTAATTTTCATTCAAATCAAAGGTATGTAACAAATGGTCAAAATTTAAAATCTTAATATTAAAAAAAAAAGTTAGTACCTACCATCACGGGTGACTGAGACCGCCTAAGCGACCTCAAAGTACCCATCGGTGGGTTTTTTTTCCCACCTCGTCGTAACTGATGTTATTTTGAGTCTACATCGAACAGTGACCAATATATTTGGACAGATTCAATGCCTATTAACAGTCTTGCAAGTTGGTATAGTGAAACTGGGACCGAATTCGTGCTCTTTGAGGCACTAAAGTGATTTGTATTTTTCTTTATATGAATCTTATAGGACACCAGGGTTTGAACCGGGGACCTAAATTATAGTGTTTTTAAGTCTAAGGTCTAACCAACTCGGCCACCACATACCTATTTTTAAAACTGAGTTTTACACCCTAATTCATCATAAAAGCATCTGTGGTGTTTCTTTCAATGTAACTCATTTAAAAATATATACATAACCCAGCATCCCAGATACAGCAAGTATTAAATAAGCGAGTAGTGGGGGTGCCTGGATTCCCGCGTCGTCATGGCAACGCAAGAGTATCGATCGGGGAGTCCCGCGCGCGCAGCATCCTAGATACTCGCTACTGGCTTGTCCTTGGATCTACACTACTTGGTCCTACATACAATTCTTATAGCTACTATAAACAAACGGTTTTATTTATTGCTTCTCAAATTTATCAGTTTTCTTGTGTTAAGGACACTGCGTTCGCAAGCGCGAAGTCTGCGTTCTCTAAAATGAGCTTTTGCACTTCCAGTATTTTCTCCAATACTCGCAGAATTAAAATAATATTTTTGTCGGTCATTGTTTTTATTAATTATCTTGTGGTGGACATTATTTTTTAATAAAAAACTTTTTTAGTAGACTCCTACCATCGGCTACGACGAGGTGGGATTAAAGCCCCTCCGCTGGGTACCCTGGGGCCGTTTAGGCGGTCTCGGGCGCCGTAAGGCACCCGTGAAGATATATATATATAAACTTATATATATATATACATACTTTTTTAATATTATTAATAATATAAAAATATTACAACAGAGAGGTTCCCTTAAGGTTCAGTCCACAGTGCTGCCATACAAACGTGCCTACTTATCATATTATAAATCCAATTATTGACATCACCATACATGTTATATTCAGTTTAACACCATATATTTTGCCAAATATAAACTGAACCGTTTCGTTTTCATTCCATGATCAATCAATCAATATCCATTTATATAATAAATATAAATGGACTCGTAATGCAAATACGTCTTTGTCGCCGCCAATTTCGTAACTGCATCATTTAGCCAGCATAGTCAGATAAATATTGTTAAATAACAATGTATTGATCGCCTATTCATGGACTTAGTAGATACAAAGTCATATGTCGTGTTCCAATAAAAAACTATGTTTGTCTGGCAGCACAGTCGACTGGAGGCACCTTAATCAAAGTTTTTTTTTTAATTATCTTTTTAAATCGGCAGGTACCAGAAAGAAATGCTAGTCTATCTTAGCTCCAGTTTATTTTAAAAGTCGAATGATAACTGGTACATTCGACTTTTTAATAGGAGCTTCATTTTTAAGAGGAGCGTCTGATCAAATATCCCCCCCCCCCCCTAAATATTCATTGATTTTTATGACTTTTGGAGGTGTTATAAATATGACCGATATCTAGGCTCTTACGGTTTGAAAAAAATGGTCTAATTTTATTAAAGACAAAATAAACGATTACTGTATGTTTCCCTTTTTTTAATTTTTTGTCTTGATATTTTATAGGAATTATTTTGCTATTTTTTTCAAATTTTAGGGTTTGATATTTTTTTTTCTATACCAAATTTAAAAAAAGGAAAACGTTCGAGCGTAGATATAGATCATATTCATAACTCCTCCAAAAATCTTAAAAATCTATGAATGTTTATTTATTTATGAATGGTTAGGACCAAAAACTCGTGAATGTATAGGAATTATTTAATCAGACGCTGATCTTAAAGTTTAGTGGTAGAAAACAGTTTTGGCCCGAAAATCGTTTTGCTGCCTAAATTGTAGGTATAATCTCATACATGCTCATTTTTTTATTGAGGGTCGGGGGGAAGGTTTACATAAATGAACTGGAGCGTTACCGACTCATCGTCGTGCGCGGGAAGAGGTAATACTATGCAGTTGAATCAGCATGAGCATCGAAGAGTCTCTTCAGACACTCCTCTTAACTTTAATTACTATTACTCTAACAGACACTTTGGTGCAACTTAGCCTTAGAGTTCTCTTACCACTAACATGAGTGAACTATTAAATAGTGTTCTAAGGTGATAATTTTTATTTAGCTAGCTGATGCCGGGACCTGCCCTAGACCACACTCCTCTTAACTTTAATCGTTATATATACTGTAACAGACACTTTGGTGCAACTCAGCCTTAGAGTTCTCTTACCACTAACATAAGTGAACTATTAAATAGTGTTCTACGGTGATAATTTTTATTTAGCTAGCTGATGCCGGGACCTGACCTAGACCACAGAAGAAATAATAGTACTAATACCTTTGCGACAGTAACACACCGTAGGGATGGGCGCTGTATGCCGAAATACAGGTTACCTAGTTCGGCGGCAGATACCATTCGGTCTAATTTTGTAACATTTACCTAGCTGTATGATTTGTAAGATCTTTGTAATGTAAAAAAATAATGAAAATAAATATATTTTATTATTATTATTGTTATTATATTACATACAGTTTATGATTTTTTATAAGAGAGATTCTATTTACAAAAACTTATATAATAATCAGAAATTTAGATCTCCGATTATGAGAATACCTAAAACCCAACAAATATAAATAAAAGCAATAATAATACAAGATATTTAGAAGTAGGTAACTATCTCTTTTATAAAAGTAAAATCATAAAGTGCCTTGATAGAAAAAAAAAAAATGAAACGGGCGGCGACAAAGATGTATTTGCATTACGAGTCTATTTTAATATCTTCGCTGCTTTATCGTCAATCCGGTTGGATTGAAAACCACCACCCGTTTCGTAACCGCATCCTAAAATGATATCACATCGACTAGAAATCGATGTATTAGTCTACTGAAAACCGAATCTGATATTTAAAAATAGCTGAGCGTTGATTGCTTGAAGTGAGAATACAATATGGCGGCAACGAACACGTTTGACATTTCGTTTTTTAGGCGGCTCCAAATCTGAACTACGACCAACAGCCAAGTTGTAAATTTAGAAGTACATTTGTATAGGCGTTAAGTCGAATCCCTTAAAGTCGAGACCTTCCATCTACTGTAGAGGTACAGAAAATTGGCTAGGTACTTGTCGATAGTATTGACATTACCTTACAGACAAAGTGAATTTTCTGAACTGATGGAAATAAAAAGTTCTTTGAAGTTCTTCAAAAGTGTGAAAAACAAGTGAAAATTAAAAAAAGAATTGCGCTGAAAAATAAGTTCCGCCGAGTAAAACAAAAGAGTCATACAAACTTAAAACAATAAGTGAAAAACTGAAAACCAAAAAATAGCTGAGCGTTGATTGCTTGAAGTGAGAATACAATATGGCGGCAACGAACACGTTTGACATTTCGTTTTTATGCGGTTCCATATATTATTTAGTTTCATGTCATAGCTACATGAATAAAACGCAATTCTTCACCGAAAAATTCAAATATTCTTAGAATATTATTTAATACAAAAAAGCGGCCCCAGTGATAACAAGGCCGGACCTGGGATGGGTGACCGCTTTATACAACAAGGCTATATATATATATATAAACGCCGCAACAATACGGTTTAATACCTCCGCTGGGTACCCTGAGACTCTCAGGAGATTACTGCATCGATTTTTGTCGAGGCGGTAGTCTCCTTTCAGGGTACGGTTACGAAATGGGTGGTTGAATTGACGATAGGCAACGAGTAGGTATATTAAAATATATCTACTCCTAATTCAATTGCTCTATGCCGCTGCCATTTAGTAATCGCATCATTTAGCCGAAATAGTGGCAGCGATCAATTTTGTTTGAACAATTATTGGTTGACCCCATTCATGGACTTTGTATGTCTGCTCACTACCAGGTAGATATACAAAGTCACATGGCGTACTCCAATAAAAAATAAATTAAAGTCCGTTTAAACGGTTCTCGGGAGCCAAAAAGGCACCCGTGATGGTATTTTATTTATTATTTAATCAAAGTATTTTTTAACTAAAGTAAATGTTCTTAATACAAGACAACTAAAACATTATTTTCCACAATTTCCGATTTTTGTTATTCAAGAATTCGTCTTGACCAAGAGGATATTGTTTTTATTCAAGAATTTATTTTTATCCGAGCAAAACCCATACAGATACAAAAACCCGTCGAGTGACCTAGTCATGTTTCGGTTTTAGTCTGTTCACCGGTTTTGTGGAGACTACTGCATCGATTTTTTGTCGAGGTGGTAGTCTCCTTTCAGGGTGCGGCTACAAAACTAGGGTATACGTAATAAATAATATACGCAATTCATGTAATTTGTAGGTTAGCTTACCACCGGGTAGATACAAAGTCAAATGCCGTTCTCCTAAGTAATCACATACATTCCATTTAATAACGCGGCTAGCTTCACGTGCTAACATCATAAACTAACGCCACCAACAGTAACTGTTTTATTTAATTAAAGCTAGTATTTTTTTATTTTTGTTTCATTTAATTAAACCTACGAGGGGAGGTCCAAAAGTTCGCGGAATGAAAGTGTTATAAATAAAATTAAACAATAAATTTATTTTTCCTTTTCAAAATAATCCCCCTTAAGCTTAATACATTTATTAGATCTATGAATTAATTTTTCTAAACCATCATAAAAATATTTTTTATCTTTTCCCTCAAAATGAGCCGAAATTGCCGCCTTTACCTCATTGTCGTCGGTAAATTTCTTTCCCCTTAGCTCTTTTTTTGAATTTGGATACAAATAAAAATCACTTGGTGCCAGATCTGGACTGTAGGGCAGCCATTGCAACTTTGCTCTTGTGAACCGGCGCGTTGTCTTGCAAGAGCAACACACCCTTAGTCAATTTTCCTCGACGTTTCTCCTTGATGGCCTCCTTTAATTTTTCTAATATCGTTGCGTAGTACTCTCCGGTTATGGTGCTTCCCTTTTCTTTGTAATCGATCAATATTATCCCCTCACAATCCCAAAAAACAGTAGCCATCAACTTTCCAGCTGACTCTGACACTTTGAATTTCTTTAGCGGTGGTGTCCCCTTTTTATGCCATTGCATGGACTCTTGCTTGGACTCAGGCTCGAAGTAATGAACCCATGTCTCATGTCCGGTAACAATCCGCTCCAAAATCTGTGCAGGTTCGTCTCCACACAACTCCAAAAACTGTTTCGACGCATCGACGCGCTGCTGTTTCTGAAGCGGCGTGAGCATTCTCGGTACCCATCTTGCACTGACTTTTGTCATACCCAGGTGGTCATGTAGGATTCTCAAAATGGTGGTATCTGATACTCCAACTAATGCAGATAACTGTTTTTTCTTCAAACGGGCATCCTCCAGTACAAGTTTTTCCACGATGTTTGACGTGGTGGCCTCAATAGGCCGTCCTGAGCGAGGGTCGTCTTCAATCGTCTCCCGACCATGTTTAAAAAGACCATGCCACTTGTAAATCATTGTTTTACCAGGGCACTGTTCCCCATAAACGGTTTCCATTTCATTCAAAATGGTCTGAGCGTTCTTTCCTTGCTTGGTAAGGAATTTTATCACAGCACGTTGTTCAATTTTCTCCATAGTTTCAGTTTTCTTCCGGATTGACTTCTTTATCAGGCGAGTGTTTGTAAACGAATGACGCAATAGAGCTGAAACTTCATTTATATACTAATGATGAGTCCCTCATTAGTGTGACACTGCGCGAGCGCCGCTATCCCCACTCCATCCCCTCCATTCCGCGAACTTTTGGACCTCCCATTAAACCATACTAGTTTTTTTAGCATCGTAAGTATGAGCTTCAGAAACGATCCAGGCTACTTTTTGTCGTTAATTTTAGACAAAAACTATTTTTTATATTAATTAATTGAAATTAAGCTTTCACAACGTATACCTATATATAAAATAATTTTTTTTTTTTAAATAAATAATTGTTTAAATATAATAATTCAATAATATTAGAATTATTAATTTGATTAATAACCTTAAATTAAACATATCAAAGTTGAATTTACTTACAAATCCCCATGATTTCATCGTATTTTTATCATTAAAAGAAATATAATTTATAAAAGAATTTATTAAAATCCAATTTGTGGATTGGTATTTATATGTAAACAAACATCTGTCAAAAATTAACACGAAAAAAACACCTTTTAATCCATGTTGAAATTGTTAGATTTTGATGTTAGCAATTCCAGTTTGGTTTGTTAGTAATAAAAAAAATAAAGAAACGAAAAGAGGTTAACTTGAGATGTATTTTTTTTTTGGTAATGGAACGACTTGTACCAAAAAAACTAACTTTTCACGCTAACTTTTTCTTAAACAGAACCGGCCTTATATGTTAAAATGTCCTAGATATTGTAACTCCACATATATTGCGACATTATGTAATGTAGTATATTGTATGTATAACCAGAATAACTCCCTTAATTCCCTTGGCTTAGCAGTTTCGTAACAAATTCCGCCCTGTCAGTAGCGGCATTCCGAAGACTCTACACATTGTAGAGACGGCTATAAGACCGGTAATACAATGAGCTGTGAACAGGGAACTACAAAACAACTTTGAACAACAAAATTATGTAGCTTCCTCGTCTGCATTAATAATAAAATTTATATCCTTAAGTAATAGATGTAAATATATATTATTAATGAATAAACTCTATGCACCGCGGTTTAAGCCCGCCGATTAATTATAAATATATCGTATCGAAAAATTAAACGCAGACTCGCTGATAATGTGACTTTATTTTTATTGTTTACAGGAGCACAGCATGTGACTTTGTATCTACCTGATGCTAAGCAGACCTACAAAGTCCATGAATAGGGTCGATCAATAAATTGTTGTTTGACAATATTAATACGTTCCACTGGTTAACGATGCAGTTTCTATACCCAGGTAAAAAAAGATTAAGATTTTTTAAATCGGTTCAGTAGTATTTAGTTTATCACAAAAAACAATCAAGTATTTTTTTCTTTATAATATTAGTTTTTTTTTTTTATGAGAGCTCGGCATGTGACCTCACATCTACCTGATGGAAAGCAGTATGAAGGTCCAAGAACAAATGCAACCAACAATTCCGATCTACGTAACCGTTGATTGCATCTATTTTGCCGGCTTAAGATGCCTATACACGCTTCGTTTAAAGGACTCGAGATTATAGGAAGAAGGAAACACGCGAGCTGGTAGAGCATTCCACATTTTATTAGTATAGATAGTAAACTGAAATTAAATCAGCATATCACATGTAGGTACTTTATCACATAGTTATCTTTCTGTATTTTTTATAGGTCTAAGAAAAATATCTCCTTACATAAATGCAATCGTAGGTTATCTCTACCTTATATGCAGTATTATTTTTAAATATATATATACAGAGTGAATTTGAAAGTATGTACTTTGGGCTAATATGAGGCTCTACTGTTCAAATAGAAAAAAAAATCCATGGAACCATCTCAAATGAAAAAAAGTTTGGCTTCCCCATACAAATTGGTCATTTTAACATTACTAGTTTGTATGGAGAAGGTATTTTTTTTTCATGGTCCATAGGAAAAGTTGTTCGATTTGATCAGTAGAACCTTATACTAGCCCAAAGTACACCCTTTCAAAGTCACCATGTATATATATATAAATGACATTACAAACATATTGCTCTGTCTACAAAATAAGCTCTAGGCTTGTATTATGTGTACCACAAACAACGAAATATCAATACATATTATATTTTATAAACACCCAGACCATGGCAGAGATACAAGTAGCTAGCTCATCGCGATGTTTGGATAGTCTCAATAACCCATTTATAAACAGTTTAACACGTTGGTATAGTGAAACTGGGACCGACAGCTTAACGTGCTCTCCGAGGCACTATGTGGTGTTGATAAACAAATCTATATACATTTTTAGATTAAAAACTCATTGGTAGGTACACACCGGGGTTTGATTGAACCAGGGCCCTAAGTGTTTTTAAGACTAAAGTCTGACCAACTCGGCCACCACATATATCAGAAGTATGGTTGATATAAAGTTTATTATTCTATTTAAAAGAGTGTGAATGTGTCTTAGTTTAATGTAGGTAGAGAAGACATATCATCACACACGAATAAGTAAATACAATACAGTAAAATGTTTAGGAGTAGGCATATGGCAGGCGTCCTTCAATTTAATGAACGTCCTCATTGTCAGCCCTAAAAAAATATTCTGATCTTATAGTGACTTGTATTAATAATAAAATATATAAATAAAATCTCTATTGACACCATAACAAGCGTTTGAATGAAAACAACACCATGCCCCTTATTTTCATCCTTAGTCCTTTATTTTCTCCAACATATCCTCTCTAACACAAAACGGGAGCTGGCAACCCTAGGTACCATATCTAGTTTAGAATTCACATCAGATTTTAGTGAAAATCGTTTAAAATCTCGGGTTGTATTTGTCATAGGACTGTGCAAACACTTTGCGATCTCGGCGAGAGCACGAGCGAGATTTGAAATTCGTATTTGGTAACATATTCAGGTCTCGAGATCTTGCAGAGATAAACTTACATTAGTAAATACTTAGGTATTCCGCCAACCAACGTGAACCGACCTAAGAATAATGGAAAGAATTTACATTTTTAGTTTTATTATATTGAAACAAAATATGTTATAATTATGTTATGCATAGTCTAAAACGTTTATAAGTATGTATAAAAATACTATCGTTATAAATGTAAGGAATTGACAGCCTCCGTAGACTAGTGGTTGCGCCTTTGGCGTTGTATCCGGAGGTCGTGGGTTCGATTCCCACCCATGGCAAAAAATATTAGTACGTTTTTTCTGTACAGTTTGTCATGGTCTGGGTGTTTATAAAATATAATATGTATTATATCGTTGCTTCTGGTACACATAGTACAAGCCTAGAGCTTAGTTTGTGACCAGAACAATAAGTGTAATATGTCCCATATATTATTATTATAATTTTTTTCAAGATAATGTTTAATGCTTAATTAAGAAGATCCTTAGAGAGAAATCGCAATCTCTCGTAAATTGCGCGATCTCACAAGATTAGCGTTGATTATCTACATTCACTAATATAAGGTCATTGGTCTAGAGTCTAGACTTCTAGAGTAATGTTGCCAGACGTATTTTACGGGACGTCCCATATTTCGAGCGTAATTTTAAATGTCCCTTCAGAACTGACTTTGTCCCGTATTTCAACCGTGCTCGATTTGTTTTGTCAAGTAAACCGTGCTACGGCTACGGCTGACAAGTAGTCATTCACAACATTCGTAGGAAATAAACCCCTTCCTTAATCTTTTTATTATTTAACATATTTAAGAAAAAAAATAATTTTGAATAATAAATTTTCTTTAAATATATCCAGTCGTGGTGGCCGAGTTGGTTAGACCTTGGACTTAAAAACACTTAGGTCCCTGGTTCGAATCCCGGTGTGTACCAATGAGTTATTAATTAAAGAAATTATGTAGGTACATTTGTTGACAACAACACTATAGTGGCACGGAGAGCACGTTAAGCTGTCGATCCCGGTTTCACTATACCAACTTATGAAACTGTTTATAGATGGGTAATTGAGTCTATTCAAAACATCGCGACACCTACTTGTTCGGTGTAGACTCATACCATCGGTTACGACGAGGTGGGATTAATACCCATCCGCTGGGTACCCTGGGGCCGTCTAGGCGGTCTCGGGCGCCGTAAGATACCCTTTATGATATGTATGTATATATATCCAGTTAACATTGCTGTCGAACAAACGTATTTATCATATTATTAGTCTATTTATTGACAAAATAAAAAAAACAATCTATTAAAAAATCTTTCTTACACCATATATTTTTCCAAACCATAATAATAAACATGCAGGTATATACTAACTAACGTTTCTAACTATAAAATATTATTACGATAAACCACTCCCTGGATTCTAAGGATAAAAACACTGGAAAAATCTATCCATTTATATTTGAGTACCAACTACTACCTGCATAGTGATTATCGGTACGGGTACTAGCACCGACACATACATATTTCACAGACCTCGCCCGGGACCTAAACCCTACAAACAGTATAGGAAGCCGCATGAAAAATATTTCCAGGTTATCAGTTATAGGAATTAGCAGTGGCGGACTTTGGGCTCAGGCCTAGGGCGGCCAAATATCAGGGGCCGAAAATCTGCTCCTGCACCTGGTGAGAATATGACAGGTGATAATTTCACCTTTTTTAGGCTGCAAAGATATTAGAATGGGGAGGGCGAAACTGCTCGTCCGCCTCTGAGTATTAGAAGAAAGTATTTATTTATTCATTTACTTAAGGAATATCTACAATACCTACGGTTAACAATCATAAATGTTTAAATTGTAACTTAAATAAATTATAAACCTAGATTAATTAAGTTTTCGTACGGAACCCTAATATTTTTCAAATCAAAATATAACCTATGTTTCTCAGAGATAATGTAGCGTTCTATTAGTGAAATATTTTTTTAACCGGTCCAGTAGTTTTTGAGTCTATTCGTTACAAACAAAAATAATCTCGTCTTTTTATAAATAAGAGCTTGTTCTGTAAAGGTTTACATAAAATCAATATTTTTTCTTTAACTTTGACACATCTGTCAAAGAAAAGGGTACATGATAAGTTTTATCATGCATAGGTACATTGAAAAAATCACTATCAAATTACTTCAAAACACTTTCAGTAAACCTGAAAGCGGTTGCTCCACCGCAGACCGCTTAACTCCTGGAATTTTAATTAAAATGCTGGAACAGTACCTAGCTGTACTGTTTATGTCTCCCGTAGCGGATGGAAGCCCAGGTGCCTTGGTTTTTATTAAACCACAATGCTAGTCTAACTTTAATTGAAATTTATTTGTCACCCGGTTGTTCAGTGTGTTACGAGTTTGGATTTACGAGTTTTTGTACAAGCAAATGTTAATCTACTAAGTAATAATGTTGATGTAATTTTTACTTTATTTATTAAATATATATATATTATATATAGATTTAAATATTATTATTATGTTTAATGTAAGTTTACTTATTTATTTATTATTATTAATTTGTATCCTTTTTTTTTGTTTCTTTGAACAAAGACTGTTCTTCATATTTGATATTAGGGAATACGAACCACACAATATTACATCAGCATTATTCAACAACGGAATTCCGAAAAATAACGCATGATTCAATCAATTATCTACTAAGTTACAAGTTTGTCTATATAAATATGAGTTATTACTATAAGAATAAGTACATTTACGGGTGCCTTACGGCCGCCTTGATGGCCGCCTTGATGGCCTTAGGGTAGCAGCGGTAAGAATTTATTCCCACCTCCTTGTCGTTTTTAGTATTTTAAGCCTAGACAGAACAAGTGGCCAGTTCGTCAGTGGGTTTGGTTTGGATAGACTCAAAAACCCATCTATAAACAGTTTCACAGGTATAGTGAAACTGGGACCGACAGTTTAAAATTCTCTTCGAAGCACTAAAATGTACATAATTTTAATTTAAGACTCATTGGTACCATATAGACGTGGGTGCCGTCTGTAAAAATGGCGGCGGCGGCGCGCCGCGTCGTGCTGAATACTTTAGGTCGGCGGCGGCGGGGCGCCCGCGCCGGCACGTGGCAGTTTTTTTGAAGAAAAACTTAATTTAATCTACTTAGAGTATCTAAAATGTAAAAAGTAACGTCTTTGCTTTCTTTTTTCACAGCATTCAGACATGCTAAACAATAAACTTGATCAGAATTAATCATTTTCTTTTTGTCGAGTTCTAGCGTTACAAAATGTAGTAACAGAGAGTTTGCTCACTTTGGATTTTGATAGCTCAGTCATTTCTACCAGTAGTTAATATTATGAAAAAACGATCACACACAACACATACACTAGCGGCGCGGCGCCGGCGCCCATACCTAGTACCATATACCGGCTTTGAATCAGGGGCCGAAATCTTGTAGTGTTTTTAAGTTTAAGGTCTAAAAACTTAGCCACCACGTAGATATATAGGTATATTAATAACATGAAGGTAAAAACCGTGCCCGTCCGCGCGCCGCGCGTTTTTTTAGCTTCATGATTAATAATATATAGGATAATTATTTACACATATTGCTATAATATAAAAGTTTCGGTTTTAGTCTGTGGGTTCACCGGTTTTCAGGAGACTACTTCATCGATTTCTTTTCGAGGTGGTAGTCTCCTTTCAGGGTGCTGTTGCGAAATGGGTAGTTGAATTGACAATAAGGCATCGAGTACCTATATTAAAATATACTCGTAATGTAAATACGTCTATGTGGTATATAGAGGCATAGTGGGAGCGATCAATATTGTTAAACAACAATGTGTTGATCGACCCCATTCATGGACTAGCAGGTCTGCTTAACATCTGGTAGATAGATACAAAGTCACAAGCCGTGCTCAATAAAAAAAAAGCTTACCAAACCATATGAGAATTACAAACATACTAGAGTAAAGGAGGTGGGTAAATACAATAATATGTAAATCCAGCCACCGTTCTATAACTCGTATATATTCAGTCTACCAATCGTTTATTGGGATTGAAGCAAAGGCTTTCGAGCGCTGCGGTCGGGCCGTCATCCAATTTTAATGTTATATAAGTGGAGTACTGAACCGAAATTATTTACAGCGTTTTCACAACCACTCTCTTTTGAAGTGCATATGATTGGTTTTTGCTTGTACACGTTTCTGAAGTACGTATGTTTACATGGCCCTGGCTACGTGTCCGCTATTATATTTCGCTTTTAAATGCCCATCACCCACCCTCTGTAATCATATTTATTCCTACGTGTATATTATAGGTACAAATAGTTACATAACTGTCTGTTGGAGTTATTTAAATATATATATATACAAGGTGACTTTGAAAAGATGTACTTTGGGCTAATATGAGGTTCTACAAATCAATACGAACATCTTTTCCCACGGAACCATGTGCCGCAAATGAAACAAAAAAGGCTTCCCCATACAAATTGGTCATTTTAACATTACTAGTTTGTATGGAGAAGGCAATTTTTTTTTTCATTTTCGGCACATGATTCCATGGGAAAAGTTATTTGATTTGATCAGCAGAACCTCATATTAGCCCAAAGTACATCCATTCAAAGTCATCCTGTATATATCATCACGAGTGACGCATGAGACAGCCAAGATGGCCTCAGTGTACCCAGCGGAGCGGTTTTTAATCACACCTCGTCGTAGCCGATGGTATGAGTATACACCGAACAAGTGGCTAGCTCGTCGCGATGTTTATGACTCAATAACCCATCTATAAACAGTGTCACAAGTTGGTATAGTGAAACTGGGAACGACACTATAGTGGTGTTTTTAAATTAAAAACTATAAAAACTCATCGGTGCATGCCAGGTTTGAACCAGGGACCTAAGTGTTTTTAAGTCCAAAGCCTAACCAACTCGGCCACCACATATATAAGTTTTAACATTGAGGTATAGAGTACGTTTGTTTAATTAAAAAATAAATACCATCACGGGTGCCTATTTGGCCTAACCTAACCCGTCCTTATTTCGCCGATGGTATTCGGAGGCAACACCTAACAAGTGGCGAGCTTGTAGCGGTGTTTATGATGAAATAGCCTTGTTGTATAAAGCGGTCACCCATCCCAGGCCGGCCTTGTTGTCAACTGCTTAACCTTGTTATCAGTTGCGCAGTGACTGAACCACTAGGCTGGGGGCGCTTTTTTAAAAATTATATTAGAAATTCAAGATATCTCAATGGTAGATAGGTATCAAAATCTGTATTACTTTAAAAAGTCGGCAATGGTTTCTAGTAAGTATTTTTATTGTGAAATTTGAAAGAAATATATTCGATATTAAACTACACCAATTATTATACATACTCATACATAAATTCGAATGAAAAGTGACAATCCAGTGAAAAAAATTCAGTTTCATACGAAAATATCGAGCGGACTTAAATTTCAAAAGCGCCAGAATTTCAGAAGTTCAAATTTCTGGACAGGTGGACACCTGTCCAGAAATTTGAACTTCTCGTAGATTATATACTTAGTATTACAAAAATAGCTTCTATACTCTACCGAAATAAACATCAAATATTTTATCTTTATAATGAATTATAAACATCTTATAATATAGGTCACTTTAATTCAATTTATTTTCAGAAGCACACTTTTACACGTCACAAAATTACACACTAAAATAAAAAACATGGCTTTAAATTACATGTACAAGTATATCATTATTTTACTATTGCATTTATAAAACAGATATGTTTATTTTATTTATTTATTTAAACATTTTATTGCACAGTAAACACAAGTTATGAACAAAGACGAACTTAATGCCTTATATATGATTACTTAATTTTAATAAATAAATTTAATTTGCGACACATGGTTCTATGGGTTGAGCCCCTTAAAAGTTGATCGATTTGATCAGTAGAACCTTATATTAGCCCAAAGTAAATCTTTTCAAAGTCACTCCGTATATGTACACATACATATAATTACACAAATTTATATTTATTCAACAAAACTTAAAAAACATTAATAATAATACAAATAAAATACCTATTAATATATTAAATAGAAAAATTAAATTATATTTTATTAAAATTATATATTAAATTAAAGTATATTCTAACACAAATAAAGTGCAAGAACTACATACATTTAAACATGAGATTCTGGTACATAAAAATGGAAACACAGTTGAAATAAACATGTGTTATTTATTGTTCAACTTCACTTATTATTTCAAAGTACTACACAGTTTGCTTTCAAATGCTGTTATATTCCCCGGCATCCTGTTAGCGCCGCTGTCAGTTATAGAACCGCAGCCTCATTACTGGGGCCTCGTAGTTCTTTTGTGTTAGTACCGCAACCGACTCTAATTAGAAGCTTCTCGTTAGAAAGTTTCACAAAGAATTTGTCGAGTTCGATTAAAAAGGGATGAGTTATAAAGTTTGTCGTTCATTAGGATAGAAGGTAGTCGGCGCCGTACTTTATTAAAGGTTAGGGCTTTGTTTTCGATTAGAAGTATTTTATATGTTTACACAATAGGTAATTTTAATAAAAAACAAATAAGTCCTAAATTAAACATATCAAATAATAAATTAAAAATATAATTTTATAAATCGATGTTGTAGCAGCAGCAGCAGATTCCTAAGACAATAGCGAAATTGCCGCCTTGGAGTTTTTTTTTTTTTTTTTTTTTCAATGATATAAAAAAAAAGCTTTCTGTCGATGATCTTTAAGACTAAGGCTGAAATCATTGGTCATTAGTAGAATAGAGTAGTAAATCGTTGCAGTTGTTCATGAAAACCTGTGAACAAACAAACTGTAACCGAAACCTGACTAGGTCACTTCACGGTTTTTGCATCTGTATGAGCGGTGATAACGAGACATCAAGTATTATTTATGCCTATAAGGAAGACTCTGTATAAGAGAGATCAAATATTATTTCTAGAGATAATACCTTAGTGTACCCAAACTTGTATACATAATATATTATGTGACATTGTATCTTTTTCAATGTAGCAATAATAATAGGTACAAATCATTACACAAATGGTACCTATACTTGCAATATAAACGTGATTGTATATCTTTACTATATGTACTTAAATAAATATATATGTCCTTAAGTAAGTAAATATTCTAGTTTGTATTCTGTATCTTTGAGTTAAAGTTTAAAATATGTACACTGATTTTACGGCAATATCGATTATGGGTACTTAAGTACCTATCTCGAATATTCGAATAAAGGGGTGACCCACAGAGAAAATTTATTTCCTCTATGGGTTTCCGTCTGAAACCCCAACCTCCTTTGCTATTCTAGCTAGTGTGACCATTAACTGTACATATAGAATGGTTATACTTTAATGGCCTTATCCATAAAAAAACTTATTGAAACTATGAAGAACATTTAAGTTAAAATAGGTTTTGTCTTTTTTGTTTAAAAAAAAGAGATAAAATACTTTAACCAAAGGATTTTTCAAGGACTCAATAAGTTTTTACGAATACCAGTAATTTATATAATGTGATAGATAAACTATGCAATTTGACATATAAACTATCTAGTTTGATAGATGAACTATGCAATTCGACAGATTATTATACAAGCTCAAGCTCTTACCATTAGTTTTTTTCTGCGATAGCAAAAACGCGATAGGCAAAACTTTGAACAACCTTTAATTCTTCTAATCCGGTGTACTCAGACGCATTATTTTTATTAGATTCGTAATAATATTATATTCACAAATTGTCCGACGCTAATGTCAAGAAATTCTAGCACCCTTTTTTTAAGACCTACCCTTTGTATTCTTTATTCTATTCAGTGTGTCTTAAATTGTTGTTAAATTGTTAGTCTAGTTAATTATAATTGGCGTGATTTAAGAATGTTTCTGGGGCTGTATTTCAGGCAATATCGTTATCTATCATATGAGATTTATTGGCAGCCATTAATATAATTATATGCACACAGAAAATACATATCACACTGACATCTATACTAATACATATTATAAAGCTAAAGAGTTTAATTCGAACCAGAAGTTTATGAGATTAGCGCGTTCAACTAATTGAACGCGCTAATCTCAGAAACTTCTGGTTCGAATTAAAAAAATATTGGTGTTGGTTAGCCCATTTATCGAGGAAGGCTATAACATTATGTTATGATCAATAGGAGAAGAGCATCAATAAAAAAGGTTGCAAAAACGGGGAAAACGTATTTCCTTTGAGAGCCGTTGCGTGCGCTGCGTAAACGGTTAAAGTTACGCAGGCGAAGTTACGCGGGTCAGCTAGTACTATATAAAAATCTTAATCTGGTGCTAGTAGGTACATTAAGACTTTAGTAAAATTGTTTAATTGTTTTTAGTAAAATACCAAAAGAATAAGCAAGCGCAAAGTGCGACGTTATTAAATAAAGAAATCGACAAAGTATTCAAAATCTGGACGAATGTAAGACAAGCGGGAGTTTCCCTAGACAAGCCGTCATCGGTTGACGTGCGAATCATTGTTTAATTGTAGGAGAGGCAATGGGATGGCTGGGGAGGCATCGATCGTCTCACGTCACCATGGCGACCGTCCGTCCCTCTCTCTCCCGTACAGCATCCTATTTGTAATCATTTGTTTCGACGGCTGGACCGACATGGAACAGAGACGATGCGTTATGGGCGGATAGCGATTCGTTTTATGACACAATCAGATGCCAATCATTTGGGATACAACTGGGGTTATTTGGGTTATTATAGGATTTGTATCGCTATTTACATAATTTAGTTACATGGTGTTGAAAATCCCTATATTTACATTATTAGTTTATAGTTCAAAAATGTATTGAAAATAGGTACTTACAATATACGTGTGACTCTGAGTTGGTTAGGCCGTAGACTTAAAAACACTTAGGTCTCGGGTTCAAATCCTGGTTAGTACATTAGCTTGACAATACCACTATAGTGTCTCGAAAAACAAGTTAAGTTATCGATCCCAGGTTTAATATACCAACTTATGAAACTGATTATACCGCGTTGAGCTTGCCAATTGTTTGATGGTGATACGGCTGGGTACTCGGGGGGCCTAGACGTCCCCAGAGGACCCAGTGGTTACGGCGCTGTAAAACAATCATATTGTTACGTTTTTCTTTTCGATCTGTATCTACCTGATGGTTAACGGTAGCGTTTTGTAGCGTCAAATAGACTTAACTAGCGAAGACGAGAGATCGACATTAATTCCTGACACAAAATAGTGGATGACATATATGCATTATATATGTCATCCACTATTTTGTGTCAGGAATTAATGTAATGCAGAAAATAATCATGCTACGCAATAGCTTGCTTATTTATATATCTACTTTTAAATACATTATGAGGTTAGAGATCGACATTAATTCCTGACATAAACTAGTTGATGATATATTTTGTGATGCAGAAATTAACCATGCTGAGCAATAGCTTGATCTTATAGATATCTACTTTTAAATACTTTATTGCGTAGGTGTCCCTGTATATAAATAAATAATGTATATACTCTATATTGGTGTCTAGAGGCATCATTAGGGGCTTTATAGGTACGGGAAAATAATAAGTACAAGACTATAAAGGAATGGCAAAAGGCAGGTAAAACCAAAAAGGTAAGTCTAATTGACAATTAATTGAGTGTACCTACAATGTGCTCAAATCTAAAACTAGACAACTTGAATAATCGTAGCCGAGGTGAGAGTTTTTACGTTTACTACCACGTCTATCGTTAACTCTTAACCAATAGGAACGCTTTATTTTCCGAGACTGTCAAAGTAAGTACTTATGGCCTTATTCATAAAAACTTATTGAGTCCTTCAAGAACACTTAGTTATAGAAAGTTTTGTCTCTTTTATTTAGCAACAAAAATAATTACGCGTAAAAGAGACAAAACATTCCATAACTAAAGTGTTTTTCGCGGCCTCAATATTTTTTTTATGAATAAGGCTATTAGTGTAGAATAGAGGCTTTTGATAGCTCCGTTATCATAACTGGTTTTATAAATACTATTTTAACTTGACAATTATGATAACTGAAAATGGTTAAAAAAATCTCGAAGCACAAAACTCATATAGAGTGCAATTTACATTTCCAGCTTCATAGGTAATTTTTAGTTCACTGGTCCGTGAATTTTATTTTCGTATTTTCTGCACAAAGAATATATTTTACAATCTGATTTTGTTCTGGGCTTACCTACGTGTCAGGACAAGCGAGCTTTTCAACAGAATCAAAAGTGTGCGTTTTATATTTATCATATTTCGTAAATTGTATTTTTATTTAAATGCGAATAATGTTCATTCATGTGAAGTCAATTAAGTGTTAAATAGTTCACTTTTATTTAGGTAATTTTTTGTAGGTAACAAATGTTTTATTAAGGCCGGTTTCCAATTTATTAGGGCCGGTTTCTTGATGGATAGTTAAATTTGTCTGTTTGTATTTTTTACAATTGGTTAAGCAAATATAGTTAATTTATTAATCCTTAGTAAAATGTGTTTCTTGAAAAAAAACACAATAGTTCAAAAAAAAAATCGAAATAAAAAAAAAACATAATTCAAAAATTTTTTTTTTTTTTTTTTTACATTTAGTTAAACATTTAGGTAATTTAGCAAAATTATAAATTAACATCATTCCTGCACACTGTCATTTTAATGATAATAATAAATATTTAATAAAATGACTGTGTGACAGTATCTTTCTACGAGGAGGAAGTCTATCAAGGAAGGTATTTTTTAAGGTGCTTGCAGACTTTTAAAAATGCATTGAGAAAGACAAGCGGCTACATTCTGATATAATGGTCTTATAACGGAAACATTAGCTTGTCAAAATAACGGGATCCGTTAAAAATGACATTGAACAGTCAGCAGCAACGAATAATAAAAAAAAATGTACTCTATTCCCTTGTATTATACATTTGTATATGTGTATTGTACATTTGGTTTGAAAGTTTTCTGCATTCCGTGTCGTGAATAATGAAATTCTTTAAAAATGACATTGAACAATCAGCAACAAAAATAAATAAAAAAGGCATGCACTTTATACCTTTGTGTTATAGGTATTGCTTTAACAGATTTTAGCATTCTTCGTGGTGACAATTGTACATAAATGATTTTGTTATTTTGACAATCTAAACGACCTTTAAAAATAACATAAATGGCCGCTGGGGCCTTAGAGAAATTTTGAAGATTCTACGATGGAATCGCCATAAATATGTTATATGAATTTTGAGAGTTTTTCAGTAATGCGTCACGTTTCATACTTTTTGACCGTTTCCATCGATGGAATGGAGTGGTTTTTCTTTAAGGCACGAGGACTGACCCCATACAGAGGTGTTTTTAACCTTTTTTTACTGACGCACGGCATGTGTCTTGGTATCTAAATCCTGATGGTAAGCATACCTATAAAATTCATGAATGGGAATCTAAAAATCATTGATCGCTCCCACTGTGCCGTCTTAATGATGCGGTTACGAAATGGCAAAGACGAATTTGCATTACGAGTGTAATTCAATAGCCTCGCGCAGGATGCGGTTACGAAACGTGCTTAAACTTAAAGCATATCGACAAGAAATCTATGCAATAATCTCCTTAAAACTAGTGACGCAACAGACCTCAGAGGCTCTACCATGGGTTTGCGCATTGTAGAAACGTAACGTATTCATTTACGTAAACGTGAGCAACAACCAATAGGATCGCTTTATTCAATCCTGTTACCAAAAATAAAGCGATCCTATTGGTTGTTGCTCACGTTTACGTAAATGAATACGTTACGTTTCTACAATTCGCAAACCCATAGTAAAGCCCCTGTTTCTGCTTCCGCAGCTGCGGAAGTTCGCACGCTTTTACACAGCTGTTTCTGCTTCCGCAACTTTTATAATGGTGTATTAAACAAAATATTTATTTATGCATCCCACAGCAGAAAAACTGTATGTCATGGCAAGATTAAATTAACAGTTTCCCCAAGGTGTGAGATTACAGCATTAACAATTGGGATATGCATAATTAAAGCTATCCTACATTTAGCTTAGACGAGAAGACGCGCGAGTATAGCAAGTACGCAGGCATGCGCGGTTTTCTTTGTTCTCGCTGGAGGCGTGGTTCTCATAAAATTTTAATATTAATTAATAAAAATCCTTTAAACAATAGGTAGGTATTACAGTATTTACTTCTTATTCCGCATCCATTTCCGTTTCCGCCAAAAATATGTTGACATCTGGTTCTGTTTCTGCTTCTGTTATTCTTCTACTTCCGTTGCATCACTACTGAAAACCAAGAACTCACAAATTAAAACCGAAACATGATAGGTTATATTTACTTCTTCATATTGGTACAGCACAAATTAATCCACATACACACGCACACACACTCACATAGACTCACACACTCATACACACACACACAATACATAAATATATACAAAACTAGTCTAAACTAATAATATAAATAAACTAAATTGTTAATATAATATTAAATAAGTTAATAAAAAGAATCATGTTTTGAAAGAGTGGATCCCTTCTAACACAGATTTCTTTAAACTAAAAGAAGGGTTTTGTTACAAAATGATATGTAAACTTTATATGAATAAAACATTTAGTATTTGTATTTGAATATAACAGCGAGTCAAAAAAACTTAGTGTATCTAAATACAGGGTGAATTTGAAAGGACGTACTTTGGACTAATATGAGGTTCTGCTGATCAAATCGAACAACTCTTCCCATGGAACAATGTGTCGCAAATGAAAATAAATTTTGGTTTCCCCATACAAATTGATCATTTTAACATTACTAGTTTCTATGGAGAAGTCATGTCATGGTTCCATGGGAAAAGTTGTTCGTATTGATCAGTAGATCTCATATTAGCCCAAAGTACATTCTTTCAAAGTCACCGTGTATATTATGTATTACATACCGTTTAATATTGGATGAGTAGTTCTATTTTATATGAATTTTAGCGATATTTTCATTGATGTATCGAAAGTATAATGCGGGTAAATAGCTTCGAGCGATGCCTTCACTTCAACATAATTTGTTCTCTGAGCTCCTTTGCTGAGACGTAGGGAACTTTTGAAAATCATTTACTGAAGCGAGCGTGCTTAATATATTCTTTATTACTTCGGAAATAAGTTGCGAAGTGCTTTAACGATATTGGTACCTCTTAATAAGCAAATAAGTACAGCGAATTAAATTTCTCTTTGAAGCTGTTTTAATGGTGATTCCTGTTTAAGGCAGGGAATGAAGAAAAAAGATTTAAAATTATGAAAATAATTGGAAGTAATTTTTTTTAAATAGATTTTTTTTACTAAACCTATAAGAAAATTTGACGTTTACCATTTTGGATTGATATTAGTAAATTGAACCCGTAGTTCTCTAAATATTCGTGCGAATAGACAGAGTCAGCCACTTACAAAATAAATTTTGTCTATCACCTTATCAATATGTTATATAACACTTTACTGCACAGTAGACAAAAGTTATGTATAAAGGCGAACTTAATGCCTAAGACATTATCTACCAGCTAATCTTCAAGATTATGTACGAATTTAATTTGGATGCTTAATTAAAAAAAAACTAATATAAATCGTTTTTTTTAAGATAAAAATACAATAAAAATATTCCTGGTGGGCGGGTCTCGAACCCACGCTATATTAGCTAATAGAGGACATCTCTGTATAAGTAGATAACAAGCAACGACAAAACTTGTGAGGGGTGACTGGAACCTGGTTGGCTCAGTGGTAGAGTGCCCAGCCGTGAAAGCGAAGATCATGAGTTCGAGTCCCGTTCACCAGCATTTTTTTTCATTGCATTTTTATGCAATGCTTAAATATATATCATAATAGATACATATAAACAAACATACATATAGTTACACTATACACAAATAAAGTGGAGAATAGATACTGATACATACCACACAAAATATCGATTCAGTATATAAATTCCATTTTTCTAAAGTCCACTTATTATCAGATAGATACAGAGTTATATTCCGTAAAGATGTTAAAAGTATTATTATATATATAATATATATATATATATATTACTATCTATATGAGAATTATTATGATCTTGTTTAACCGACTGATGTTCAAAATGCTACGGCGTAGTCGACGTCGTAGCAAATTTGGTAGTTGTAATTTATATTTATTCTTATTTTAATAAAGAAATAATTGTTTTAGATTTATATGTATTTTTTTTATTATCGCACGCCATGTGACTGTATCTACCTGACGAAGTAGTTCCATGAATGGGGTCGATCAATACATTGTTTGTTACATCATTGATCGCTCCCACTATGTTGGCTAAATGATGCAGTTACGAAACGGGCGGCTACAATTTGTATTATCCTACTGTCCGTTTTATGCGCGGTTACGAAACGCCATGAGAGGAGACCTGAATATTTTTTTCAAAAGTGCGTTAGACCCCAATTTTTCCTGGATGCAGTCGAATGAAGAGAATGTTTACTATTTACTCATTTCATTAAGTCATTCCAAATATTTTATATCCAGTTTATAGGTAAAATATTTTGTGGGTAAGTCTTTAGGTGGGAGGAACGTCTTTATCGCCGCTCATTTTGTTACCGTTACCGGATAATTTAGCCGGTGGGTCGATCAATAATAATAAAAATATTAATATTATTAAACAAAATTTTTTATTTAAAATACTTTATATATATATATATATATATATCTTCATGGGTGCCTTACGGCGCCCGAGACCGCCTAGACGGCCCCAGGGTACCCAGCGGAGGGGGTTTAATCCCACCTCGTCGTAGCCGATGGTATGAGTCTACACCGAACAAGTGGCTATCTCGTCGCGATGTTTTGAATAGACTCATCATAAACCCATCGATAAACGGTTTCACAAGTTGGTATAGTGAAACCGGGACCGACAGCTTAACGTGCTCTCCGAGGCACTATAGTGGTGTTGTCAAACAAATGTACATACATTTTTTAATTAAAAACTCATTAGTACACACCGGGTTTCGAACCAGGGGCCTTAGTGTTTTTAAGTACAAGGTCCAACCAACAACTCGGCCACCACGTATATTAAAATACTTTATTACACAAAATTACAAAAATAAAATTGTACATAGGCGAACTTGTTGAACAATGTATTCATAGACCCCATTCATTGATTATAAGTCTGGTTACCACCAGGTAAATACAAAGTCACATGCTGTTCTCCAATAAAACATTTAAAAAAATCTTAATACAGTTATTGAAGACAGCCATTCAGTAAATATTTGAAGCAAAATTTACAAGCAACTCTATCAAATTTGTTCTATGGATTTTTATTCAATAGAGTGCTTAAAAGAAATCAACCTCTTGAAATGAGCACAAACATCTGTTCCAAGAAATCGCTTTTCAAAGCAGGATATTTTTTCAATTAAAGTCTTTTAATTTCACAAACACAAATGCTCGGGCTTCAATATTGGGTCGCAGTGGGTGAGACGTCTCTGAACGACGTTGGTAAAGTGTTGGGTTTTATAGAATAATTTTAATAGATGTCCGGGCGCTGGGAGCTGGAGTGGGGGGAGAGTAGGGGGGCGAAGGGTGGGGGGAACAGGAGGGGTCGTGAAATGAGATTTCCTTTGAGTGGAGGCTTCATACCGCGGCCTGTGATATACCGGATGGGTTGCGCTTTTACAATACCATTTTCATTGTTATATAATACTTTATATATTAATATTAGTAATGCATTAATAATTTAATGCTTCAATTACGCCTCTATAGACTAGAGGTTGCACCTTTGCGTTGGTTGTATCAATTCTCACTCATGGCAAAAAAATATTAGGAAGTTTTTTCTGTACAGTTTGTCACGGTCTATATGTGTTTATAAAATATAATATGTTTTAAGGATATAAGGTTATACTAGCCCCTTCCAACCTTCAAGGTTGGTACTTCTGTTAGCGCTTGTTCCTCCTCGCTGATCAGTAAGCGTCGAAAATATTAAACCAATTGCAAAAGTTACTTATATTCGACGTTTGCGGTTGACACGATGGGTCCGTGGGGACCAGAACTGAAAGCTTTTATAAATAAATCCTCCAAGGCTCATTGACCTCTCTGTTCACAATAGGGCTGGCATTTTCTCTCTCAAAAATTAAGTATCTTATTCAGAGGGGAAATGCTACTAGCGCAGTGGGCACCATGCTATAGGACAGCGATTTAGATTAGAGTTTTGGTAAGTTTTTCTGTTTATTTTTGTTAATGTTTTGTTAAATTGAATAAATATATTCATTAAAAAAAAATCTTATATCATTGTTTCTGGTATACATAGTACACAAGCCTAGAGATTAGTTTTATTATTATCACAAAGTATGGTGTATATAACAAGTATTATATACACCGAAGAATTATTAAGTATACACATGTAAACCCCCTGAACTAGGAGACTGGAAAAGGTATAATTCCATAAACACAAATGCTGCAGGGCTTCACTATTGCGTCGCATAAATAAAGTAAAAGGTATAAAACACTGATGAGGCAAAACTAATAAATTAATGAGCGATACCGTTATGTGTGAATAAGGTAAAGAAAGAATAAAGTTCATTGAATCTACACTTACGAGTATCTCTGTCATTAGCACACAAACAACTGCCTACTCGCCTATCTAGTAATTACTGTAACCCCTAGTATTTGGAACGCAACCTATGGTACTAGCTGGAGAGGGCTGACCAGATTGTTCTTAAATTAATTTCCTATTTTTAAATAATTTGAAGGTCCACGGACATATGACGGAAGATAAAAGAAGTAGTAGATTATTCGTTCGGGTTAGGTTAGGTAAAGCAGCGAATGCCTGCAGTTATTTAAAATATATTAATTTATTACGAATAAAATATAAATGATATTGGATGGCTACTCAATAAAACAAGACCAAAAATAATAAGAGTTTTAATTTATTTCCAAATTATAGTATAGTTAGGTAGGTAATGTAACAGTCCCACCCATGGGGCCACCTTGTCGTGGTGAGGGGCTCTAGTAAGCGGTGGCTGGTCACCACCGGTGAAGCTAACGGCCCCACAACAATTGAGATGAACCTGCTCAATGCAGGTTAAAAACACGACGGACGTAAATGTTAGGGAGAAAACAATTGAGATAAACCGTGGGTAACCCCGGTTAAACCACTGAGATCAGTAAGGCCCCGCGCAAGCGCGAGTGGCCTTTCCCGACGGAAAGACTTCAGAAGAGGATGCGTAGATGAAGGCACCATGTGAAAGCACGCCACCACTAAGAGGCCCACCCATCAACGACAGATGGATCGGGGCAACTTATGTGGCGAAGGTGGAAGAGCCATCACTCAGTGACACTCTCTCATTGGCTGGAAGCAGAGTTATTAATGGATGGATCTTCTGAAGTAAAGACGGAGACCGGCAACGTCTGTACCCAGATTGGGCGGCTGACACGTAGAAGGACGATGGAAACATCACCTTGAGGTAAAAAGTGAGGGGCCTGGCAGCGGCTGTTCCCAGATTGGGCGGCTTGCTGGGCGGTGTCAGCGTCTGACCCATACTGGGCGGCTGGCACAAAACGACGGTTAAATGCGTATGAGTTGCCTGGCAGCGTCTGTTCCCAGATTGGGCGGCTCGCCGGGCGGTGCCAGCGTCTGACCCAGATTGGGCGGCTGGCACACAAGACGGGTTGGCGAAAGCCATCATAATATGAGGGAAGCCTAACGGTTACAGCGACGGATGCCTGGCAGCCTCTTTACCCAGATTGGGTGGCTTGCTGGGCATAAATTGAAGGAACACCAAAGAGAGAGGTATGAGCCCTTGCACCACGCATGGACTCACAACCGAAACATCGGGCCGCTACGAGTTAAGGCCCATCAGAGGGAATCTAGCAACCAAAAGAGGAAATAGACTAAGGAGGCATAGAGTAAATAGAGTGTCTATGACGAACCCATGGCCAAAATGGCAAAAAAAAAGGTAATGTAACAGTCACGAAAACGGCTGTTACAGTACACAATCTATTTTTCTTACAGCAAACAACTAACATATCACTAGTAGTAATTAGCCACTTTGTCTATAATTTAACTTAAAATCATAATAAATAAGACGGAGTTCCTAAAAATATTATAGTGGTCTAGCTTAATTCTTTTGTTTAAAAAAAAAAACATTAAAAATGGCTTCGTCAATTTAACGCCGGTTCCGTACTAGCAACATGTCGCATAATTAATTTACTATTAGAACATTTAATAACGAATACGATATAGTAAATACGCAACCAGGCGACCGCGCTGTAACAGGCACGTTCTCTATGTATAATGCTCACAAATTTGCCCATTTAGGACACAAAAATATACATAACTGTACTTTTCATCTCACCATTTTTTTTCCAACTACAGTTTGTATTATTAAATTATAATAGGAAGGTAACCTATTAAAATTTAATAATACTAACTGTAGTTAGAAAAATAAATGGTGAGATGAAAATAACCGTTAAACCAAAACCTATTCATTAATTAAAAAAAGTATAATAGCATTTAATTATATTTTCATTCAACTTTATAATAATAAATACCATCACGGGTGCCTATTTGGCTCCCGAGAATCGTTTAAACGGCCTCAGGGTACCCAGCGGAGGGATTAACCCGTCCTCATTTCGTCGATGGTATTCGGAGGCAACACCTAACAAGTTGCGAGCTTGTTGCGGTGCTTATGATAAAATAACCTCGTAATAAAGCGGTCACACATCCCAGGGCGGCCTTGTTGTCATCTGCTTAACCTTGTTATCAGTTGCGCAGTGACCTAACCACTAGGCTTGGGGCGCTTTTCATTCAACTTTAGTCTATGAAAATATAACCAAAGCTTCGTATTCACTTAGAAGTGTTTTCTCTATCTAGTTAATTAAAAAAAAACCTAAGAGACTTTAAAACACAACAGCTAGTATATCTGCACCCTATAGCGAGAAGTGATATATCCAATGTCCTTCCTTGGGTCTCAAACAATCTCCATGCCAAATTTCATCTAAATTAACTATTAGTTCAGCAGTTTAGGCGTAAAAACGTTACAAACCAACAAACAAACAGAGTTGTTTATAATTGAGATAATCTCAATTATAATTAGTATAACTACAATGACCTACTTATACGGATAAACACTAAATGTTACACCAAATAAAGTGATGCCTCACAAACAGAAAAAAAGAATTAAGTAAGTACTTTTTTCAGTATTTTTTTTGCACAGGAAATCTATCCTGAGGAGAAGAAAGGGAGATCTTGTCCCCATATACTATCATTGTCTAGCCGGTTCTCCAATTTCCTCTAAAAAAAATCTATCATTCCAGGTAACAAAGGGTTTAAATTTTTGGTTTCAGTTGGTATTTGGAATAAGGGTATGTCCTCTCGGTACTCAAATTTGACCGCCTTCGTGGTTGCCCCTTTGGAGTTGTATCCGAAGGTAGTAGCTTCGATTACCACTCATGACAAAAAAATAGTACATTTTTCTGTACTGGGTGTACTATGTAATATAAAGTGTAATTTGTATTAGGATTAGTATCGTTGTTTATGTACACATTGTACAAGCTTAGATTAGTTTGTGACCAGGGCAATATAATAGTAAAGTTAAAATTACCAATTTGTATGGGGAAGCCATTTTTTTTTTCATTTGCGGCACATGGTTCCATGGGAAAAGTTGTTCGTATTGATCATTAGAACATCATATTAGCCCAGAGTACACCCATTCAAATACATCCTGTATATAAAAAATATCCTACATATTAAAGAAAACAAAAAGTTATTTACTGTGCGACGCGACGTGTGTGTAGAACATTTTAATTTTGACTAATTTCGAAATACTCACTAATATAAATAAGTTTTTGCGCACGATTAGAATTTGTACTCTACTTAAACGCTTTTTCTAAGGACGTCTTTTACAAGTTGGTATAGTGAAACTGATATCGTTAACTAAGTCACATTGTTGTCACATATTAATAATTGTATTTTATTTTTAAAAACTTGTTTTTCAGTCTAGTTATAGCGTTATTTAATATAATGATGAAAACTAAACATGAAAAATTTAATTTTCATTAAATAAATATAATATGTACCTAATTATTATAAAAATATACGTGTTTATATACGTGGTGGCCGAGTTGGTTAGACCTTGGACTTAAAAACACTTAGGTCCCTGGTTCGAATCCCGGTGCGTACCAATGAGTTTTTAATTATAAAAATTATGTACATTTGTTTGACAACACCACTATAGTGCCTCGGAGAGCACGTTAAGCTCTCAGTCCCGGTTTTACTATACCAACTTGTGAAACTGTTTATAGATGGGTTATTGAGTCTATTCAAAAAACATCGCGACGAGCTAGCCACTTGTTCGGTGTAGACTCAACCATCGGCTACGACGAGGTGGGATTAAAAACCCCTCCGCTGGATATCCTGGGGCCGCCTAGGCGGTCTCGGGCGCCGTAAGGCACCCGTGATGGTATATATATATATATATATATTATAGAAATTTCGAGTAAGTATTTTTATTTGTGACCAGCGATAAGTTTCATTTCGTAATTAACTCTAATTTGAGAGGTCGCACTAGTAATTTGTTATGTCATAGCTCGAATTACTAATACAATAAAAGTTATGACAGATAAAATTACAAGAGAAGACGATGGCGATTTTATTTCATAATTAAACTATAGTTTAGAATGTAGTTACCTATTTATTATTGTTATAATTCCAGTCAAAGGGTATTAATCACCATGTAATGATACCTTGGGTCCTTAGGGACCTGTAAGATAAAATATCATTCATCATCTCCAAAACAAAGGCAGTAAAGCCTTATCAAAAGGGACATCAATACGACCGAGTTACTAGAAGGGTAGTAATAGTAAGATCCTTCGTCAAATTATATACTTAAAGACAAACGAGTTGGTTGCTCAAATGGATCGTTATATGACTACTTTACTACTTTTTTTATACAATAATAATCCCGTTTCAATACAGTGATTTTACTAGATTTCAAAAATTAGAAGGTATTTATTTATAAATAATTTACCCTATCCTTCAAATAATATCTTATTATGTGTAAGTATTTCACATTTATCTAACATACTGATATCTAAATACTTATAATCAATGTTTAAAAAAAAAAAATGTTAACGCTCATTAATTCGTTAAGATCCTAGTGGCATTTTGGTTTGAAATCGTAGTGTTTATAATAAAATTGTGTTATAATAAGAAGTACGAGTAGGTATATTTATATTTTCAAAATAGTTTTGTACTCTATGCAATACTATGCATATTTTACTGTTTAAATGTTAGCTGGGAGAAGATGACAAAAGCTCGCTGTAAGTATAATTTTATGCAATAATGAAATTGAAATGAATAATCCCGTTTCAATACAGTGATTTTACTAGATTTCAAAAATTAGAAGGTATTAAATCACTTTATTATTTTTGAAAGAAATTAACAACCATAGCTGATTTAGCGTTAGTAAAATACGTGCAACCAGCCCTTAAAAGTAAAAAATGCCTACGATCTACGACATCGTAACTATAGGTAGGTTGCTACGAGCTACGCCGATGCCTACGAAACATAATAAGTCTCATATTTCGCATACGGAATGTCAGGATCCCTTTCGCGATATATTCGCATAATAAACTAAACTAAAACAATTTTCAAACTATACACTAATCGATACTATACCCTATTCATTAAAGATTAGAGTTGAAAACGATAGGGTAAGGGTGTAAGTTATGTCAGTATACAATATACATACGACACGAATGCCTGCGGGATGGATGGAGTTTGTCTATCTGACGTATTTGCTGATGTCACTAATTGGATTAGGGTCTAAAGCCCGAAGTTTTGGTTTGAAATTTTGGTTTAGAATATTATAGAAGTTTCGAATTATTAAGTTTGCTTCATGCGTTTTAAATTCATATTTCCGAATATTTGAAAATAAAAGCTTTAACGAAAAATCGCTTAGATTAGTATCCTGAGGTTTTGTTGCATATCATGTTAAATGTTAAATAAATAAAATACAAATTATACATTGAAGCTTTCTATATGTATGTGTAAAGGTCAGATATCTTTAAAGCAAAATCTTTCAGCAAATAAATCCCGAGCATATTCCGAGACAAAAATGCAAAAAAGGCTTCGTGAATTCCTTTTATATCCACGGTTTGAAGGGTTGGCTATATTGGATAGCAGAACGCCCTTAGTAAGCTTTAGTCAGGGGAGATTAAAAAGAGAACAAATCCAAAGAGTCTTTCAACCAGTGTCCAGTGATTAATTAATATTTCAGCCGACGGGCATTTGTCCAGCCAATGCATTAGCTGAGGAAAAATTGAATAGGGTTTAGTGAGGTTTTGTCTCTATACCGAATCGGGATTTGGAAGGGATTTTGTGGAACCCTAAAAGGAAATTAATCCTTCCATTATTATTAAAGATATTACTATAGAGACTATCCGATCCAAAGATGAAAAATAATAGATTTATATTTGTCATAGAAACCAAATATATGCTATAATTTATTAATAATTACTTATTATTGTAAGTATCTCTAATACATCCTTTTTTTATTAAGTTTTAATTTCTATTCTATTTTAATTTGAATAGGTAAGTATATTTTATTATTATTGATTGTAGTTAATTTAGAGTTTATCCCTCAAAATTGCCATCACTTGTCCCGAAATTATTAATCTGAGACTGATAAAGAATGCCTATGTCATTAAGTCCGCCTTTGTACAATTTTAGTTCAATAAAGTTTTAAATAAATAAATACTTAAAACGACGTTTGTTACGTAAGTAGGTACCTTTTTATTAGTACCTTTCTATCTTTCTTAAAATTTTAACTTTAAAACTTTGTAACTATCTACAGTATCTAAATTAATATAACATCAATTGATATGCTAGTTAAAAGGGGTGTTTTGTAGCCGCAGTAAAACTATTGAGAGCAGACCTCTCAAACTACTGAAATTCTGATAGTTTATTTATTTACAAAGGAATATTTAAAGCAATAAATATGATATCTAACTAACAAGCCAGAAAGGTGAACCATATGCTAGTATAGTATCTATACTATAGTATCTTCCTCGCCAAAATAATTAGAATAGAAATTCAACGAGTAAATGCTGCCAGTTTTGGGTGCATATCTACTAACAATGGTTTTGAGGAGAATTTTAAAGAATATTTAAAGAGATTTGTAAAAAATACAATTGACGCCTCTGGTAATCCATGGGCCCGAAGCTTCCTCGCTTAAAAGATTGGTTCAGAAAATCAACAAGAAAATGCTGCCAGTTTTGGGTGCCATTCTACTAACAATGGTTTTGAAGAGAATTTTAAAGAATATTTAAAGAGATTTGTAAAAATTCTAGTTGACGCCTCTGGTGATCCACGGGCCCGAAGCTTTCTCGCTTAAAAGATTGGTTCAGAAAATCAACAAGAAAATGCTGCCAGTGGGTACCATTCCACTGAATACTTGTTTTGATAGGAGTTAAAAACAAATTAAAGAGATTTATAAAAACAACTAGTTGACGTCTCTGGTGACCCACGGGCTGGCTGTTTCCTTGGTATCTAATTGTTGGTAAGCAGTCCTACAAAGTCCATGAATGGGGTCGATCAATGCATTGTTGTTTAATAATATGGATCGCTCCTACTATACCGGCTAAATGATGCGGTAACGAAATAAGCGACGACAAAGACGTATTTGCATTAGGAGTCTATTTAAATATCCTTGCTGCTTTATTATCAAATCAATCACTCGTTTCGTAACGCACCATGAAAGGAGATTACTACCTCGACAAGAAATCGATGCAGGAGTCTCCGGAAAAGCGGTGAACCCACAGACTAAAAGCGAAACACGACTAGGTCACTTTACGGTTTTTGCATCTGTATGGGCATTCCAGTCGGTCGGCCCAGTGAAGTTAAGGAGGCCTTCCTCCCACCTAATAAATAAATCTACAAAGGTAGCTTTATTTATTTAAAATGTTTATTTAACTTTAATTTTTAATAAGCAAATCAATTTTACTGTTTGTTTCTCCATATATATTTTTCTCTTTGTAGAATGTAGCTCCATCGTCAGAAGCGCTCGCTCCGAGCCGTCTACTATATCAACTTGCTCGTTTTGTTTTGCGATCAAATTAAAATCAAGAGTCTTTCTCGCAAATTCTCGTCTTCTCTCGCAAATACCTCTCTCCGACTCGCAAAGGCAACTCTAAGCTATTCCGACTTCCAAACAAACGTAATTGTATTTAGTACAAACAAATGCTTTTTAATGATATTTCCATTGTCTACAAAATGTAAGGAATACTGTATAAGGAATTTTATTTTATTTTGTTACTTATATTTACTTAATTGTTATTATTTGATTGATAATATTTTGTATGTATCCCTCATACAAAATATTAACAACAATTTAAGAATTACAAAAACCAGAATAGAATCCACAAATTGTTATACAAAAATATATACTTACTTAATTTCGGAAATAAAAAAAAACATTAATTCAAAATTTCAAACAATTGTTTTATGTAGGTTAATGTATTTTAAGGTATCACTATTTTTAAAAACTTTAGATTATTGTTTTGTGCCTATTTGAAATCGTTCTTTCTGAAGCCGCCGCCCGCGCCGGTCCAAGCAAGTAGGTACTTACTCGTACCTACAAATCTTAGGCTGATTTGCACCAAAATGAACTATGTACAATTTGTATTACAATACAAATAAAATTGTATTACATTACATTTTTATTTGTAATGTAATACAATCTGTATAATGTGAATAAACTTAATATTTTTTTCTTTTTGCCTTTATTATTCTTAATAGAAATTTATTTAAAAAAACGTAAAAAATATTATTAAAAAAAAAATACGACTTAAAAAACGTTTTAATCTTTATAAAAGAAATGTTTTCCTAATAAAAATATAAATATCTTAAATATATTATATTTAAATAAATATCTTAAATATTAAAATATTTGACACCCCTGGTTTAGATTTAGACAGCCGGGCAGGCTAAATGATCCTATAAAGCGTCTATCATAGATTTAATCTTAAAAAGAAAATGTTCTTCATTAAATTCCGTAATCCTCTCTTACCTAATTGGAATTTAATCCTTCATCAAGATTTAAAAAAAAGAATAAGCCGATCAGTTGATGAAGGTTCCTTTCTCATTTAGCAGAAAAGGGAAAAAGTAGACATCGACAGGGAAAGCCTTTTAGGGTCACGTGTGGCGGTAGTACCTACACTTTGTGTTGTGACCAAAAGGAAATGCGTACCGAGAGAATTGAGTAAGACATCATCGGGATTGACGTGTTAATACCTGCCCACCGACCGCGTGACAGCCAGCTAATGACGGGACTTCCGGGGGCCAACCCTGGCACAACACCGTGATTAATGGAACCGGGAGAAAAGGTGAGAAAAACAGTTCTTTTATAAAGATTAAAGCGTTTTTTAAGTCGTAATTTTTTTATTAAAATAAGAATCACCTATTTTTAAGTTTTATTTTTAAATTTCTATTGAGAATAAAAATATACGTGGTGGTCGAGTTGGTTAGACCTTGGACTTAAAAACACTAAGGTCCCTGGTTCGAATCCCGGTGTGTACCAATGAGTTTTTAATTAAAAAAATTATGTACATTTGTTTGACAACACCACTATAGTGCCTCGGAAAGCACGTTAAGCTGTCGGTCCCGGTTTCACTATACCAACTTATGAAACTGTTTATAGATGGGTTATTGAGTCTATTCAAAACATCGCGACGAGCTAGCCACTTGTTCGGTGTAGACTCATACCATCGGCTTCGACAGTATATATATATATATATATATATAATAAAAATATTAAATAGGATTCGAACCTACGCCCCTCACTTTCGCAGCAATATCCACAACCACTAAGCCAACTAGGTACACCCAAAGTGTTTATTTCAAGAAATTAATTCACTGAAATTCATCAGAATCGTTCGACAAGCATATTGTAATTATAGTTCCCTTTGCCAATATATCATAAAGGTCAGACGTCCTTCTCGTCCCCACAAAACCTCATTGATCTCGAGCCGCCCCCAGCGCCGCCTCCCGACCCCCTGGGGGGACATTACGGGGCTGTATCGGAAAATATCCCTCTCAACTCAATCACGCCGCACGTCCGTCAACTGTTGTGCGCCGGCGGCGACGGCCACCCTCATTCAATTTGTTGAATATTTTCCGCCCTTTTTTAAACGTCAAAGCTGTCTTGTTCAAAGATTGGAAAGTTGGTCTCATAAAAGCGCTTTCTTTAAAAATTCAAAGCGAAATAATAGAGCTCGAAGTTGGTACTTACTAAAAGGAAGTTTGAAGTTGTTTGTAGGATTATTTCAAGATAGATACTTGTACAGTGCACTGTCGTCTGTTGAGATTTGTGTAGCATGCCGCATGTATTAGGCAGCTTAACAAGCCAACTTATAGTTGCGAGAACTCGTTCGGAGCGCAGTGTAAGCTTTCAGCGTAGCACACAAGCTACGACGAGAAAGTTAGTATGTTCAACTACTACTTTCAACCGCAGATGCGCTTCCGCTTAATAATTAATCCTCTCCTATGAATAACTTATAATGTCTACTTATTATTAGAGTTCCGTTGTTAATGAAATTTGAAAGACCAGATATACTCGGCTGTCTCTATATCCAGACCGGTATCTCGAATACCGGTTGAGGTTGGTTCAAAGTCTAAATTTTAAATAGTTTATATCTTTTTGCCTCAACTATCATAAATGAAAAAGAAAAGAATAGAGAAATAAGGAAGAAAGTATGATTTCAGAAAGTAATTATTATCTTAATAAACAATGAGATAGAAAGTCGGGATTATTTTACGTTTTATGGACGCGAATGGATCGCAATTTTTTTTTTTTTGGAAATTTCTTCAGATCAGGTAATAACTTAAATCCTTTTTTAGTATATACCTACATTAAAATTATTATTATTATTATTAAGTAATAGGCGAATATAGCGTATTGCTGATATGCCTATATCAAGCACTGGTGTATAGTTCTTAATTTTTATTTATTGTCTAATTTGTTAGTTAATAGCAACTTGTCCAGTTTATTCTTAAAAGTGTTAACATTATTAACTTTTCTTTTCTTTTTCTATTGAACGAAACAAAATGTAGTGTCGAGTAAAATATAAAAGCTATAGTAAACTAAATTCACAGACATTTTTACGCGGACTTATTTTTCACTCCCAACCGAGAGCACATCCATTACTACAAACAGGTAGGTATTCCATCTACATACTCCATTTATCATTAGAGACTTCGCGTCTCATCAATCGTGAAAGCCATCGAAATAAAATAAAATAAAAATACATAGCAGTCATTGGATGCGCAGTGTATTGCTTTATTTGTTCAGCGTCCGCGTTTTGGTTGTCGCCATGACGACGAGCTCGCCCGGGTCTGTCCGGGACTAATTCACCTGTACCACCTGTCTACCCCGCGCATACACCCCGTACCACCTGGAGGGGTACTCTTTGGAGGAGGACTTGTACTCGAATCTCGATCGATTTGGTGAGGTTTTTTTTTGTTTTAGATATAGCTATATTTTAAGTGGGAGGGTTTTTGTTCTTCTATTCTATTCGAGAAGAGTTTTTTTTTTTTTTTTTTCAAAATAAAAAATAAAATAACAATAATAATGTGGACATTATTTACACATATGTTCGTGGTTACTGCAATGTATGTATAAGAGAAAAAATATATACTAATATATATTTTATAAGCACCCAGACCATTGAAAACTGATCACAAAAACCATGAAGCTAAAAAAACGCGCCCCGCGCCAATGGAGTAAGCATGATACATAAATTGTTTCATAATAGTACGATACCGGTGTCGCCAATTTCTGAGGCGAACAAATGAAGAACAGGGAAAAAGGTGTGGCTTGAAATGGCAGCTCAACGCGTCTGACACTTAAAAAACTGCTTGAGAAAAAAAGAGATACAAGCAAACATGAATGTGTGCGCGTGTCTATGATGTGTATTTTTTTTTTATTATAAAAAAGCTAAATATTAAATTGCATACTTAATAGTTTCGATAGTGTCGCCACCGAGAACAAATATTATTACTTATCGATATAAACCAAATATTTTGGGATTTATAGAGATCATCAAAGATTAATAATTATTTATCGATACACAATTGTAATACACACACATATCATCAAGGTAACCAGCGGAGGGGTTTTAATCCCACCTCGTCGTAACCGATGGTATGAGTCTACATCGAACAAGTGGCTAGCTCGTCGCGATGTTTTGAATAGACTCAATAACTTTGAAAAATATACTTTGGGCTAATATGTTCAAATCAAACAACTTTCCCATGGAACCATGTATCGCAAAAGAAAAAAAAATGGCCTTCTCCATACAAACTAGTAACGTTAAAATGACCAATTTGTATGGGAAAGTACTTTTTTTTTCATTTGCGACATATGGTTCCATAGAAAAAATTGTTAGATTTTATCAGCAGAACCTCATATTAGCCCAAAGTACATCCTTTCAAATCCACACTGATAGACACTTTCGCATTTATAATACTAGTGGATTTAAAAAATGTAGGTATGTAATAATATAACAATAAGTTAAAATACTTTATTAAATTAAATTATTTATTAAATTAAAACACATGCACAACTAACTACATGTACCTACTAAACGCAATCTCAACATTTTTGACCGACCTCCAAGAGAAAGTTATAATCAAACTACAAAAGGCGAAAAACAATTAAATCGTAGCTTGATTCGTCAAAATATACTGAACATTCACGGGTATTCTTGTTGGTTACCAATTTTCTTCTATTTTAATTGCCTCTACCCATTTACGTTTTAATGCCGGATCTTTCGGGAAACTGTATCATGTATAGAAAATATAATTAGTATAATATAAAAAAAAAAACAATAATTGTATAATATCTCATAACCATGAAAGTATTTACAAAAATCGAGTTTATCAACTATAAAATCACATCACTAAATAGTAACTGGATCAAAAGGATTAAATTAAATTGAAAAGATTATAAATTATTTTAAAGTATCGAAATTCTCATTAAAAATAAAAACACATCACTAGTTCTTCAACTTCTAACTGATGCACATAGTTTGACAGTTACCGTCAGATTTTGATATTTTAATTATGGGTTTTATTATTATTTTTTATTAAGGTTTAATACAAGAAAAACATGTTAAATACATACTTGAAAAACGTGACACTAGGTACTTTTTTTAATAGTAGTTTCTACACAGCTTTAATGCACAATTAACCATTTTTCCGACAATAAAAGCGGAGCTCTTTTCGACTTTCTCCGCCGAACGCACAAATCAGACTGAGGATGTAAAAAATGTAAGGGTGTGTGTGAGTGACAAATTTGTCACTCGCGCGGCACCCTGCAAATTGAATGATGCTTACTCCAGTAGGGGCGCGCGGACGGGCACGGTTTTTACCTTCATGACAAAAACGTTATAATATGCCATGTATAACAATAACAATCGAACCTCGACAGACACTTTTTTTTATAATAAGCTTTTTTAGAATTAAAAAAAATCTAATCCTAAGTATATCTGGTTGAGTGTCTTAAAAATATTTAACGTTTACAAATAAATTATAGACTCGGCGAATAATATTTAAAATTAAATTAGTATATTTTTAGTGATGCATATTATTTACTTTAATGTATCATACATACATAGTGTGCATATGTACTATGTACATACATAGTATATACGTGGTTACCGAATTGGTTAGACCTTAGAATAAAAAATGCTACATTTGAACCTAAAATGTCCCAATGAGTTTTTGATTTTAAAAATATGTCCATTTGTTTGAGAACACCTTTAATTGAGCCGCGTAGATCACGTTAAGCTGTCTGTCTCAGTTTCACTATAGCAACTTGTGATTTTTTGTAAATAGACTCAATAACACGATTCTATTTAAACATCATGAAGAGCTGACTTGTTCAGTTAGACTGAGATTATCATCGATTTAGGTAAGAATAAAACTCCGCCGCTGGATACCCTGAGGCCGTCTTTCCGGTGAGGTAAAGCTGGTAAATATATTGAATTATTTTTTTAGAGAGTACCCCTGTTTTATAGAGTGCTAATAAATAAAATCTACCACCTAAGTACACTGGACACCCACTTATTATATGGGATGAGGATGCGGGAGATTTTTAGTTAAAAGTTTTTATTCCTAAGTAACGAAGCTTGGCTAGTCTTGTACAGTCGACGAGAATGTAAATACGACAAGCAAATTAAATTTGAACCTTGTATTTTAGGTTTTAAAGTATATATTAGATTGATCATTACCTTTTATTTCAATATTACAATATATAATAAATAAATATCATACCGCTTAGACGGCCTCATGGTACCCAGCGGAGGGGTTTTAATCCCACCTCGTCGGATCCGATGGTATAAGTCTACTTACACCAAACAAGTGAATAGCTCGTCGAAGTTTGTATAGACTTAACTAATCTAACAGTTTCACAAGTTGGTATAGTAAAAATGGGACCGATACTTAACGTGCTCTCCGAGACACTATAGTGGTATTGTCAAGAAAGTCAAGAAAAAGAGAATATTCAGGGTGACTTAGAAAGGATGTACTTTGGGCTAATATGAGGTTCTGCTTATGAAATCGAACAACTTTTCAAAAAATGCCTTCTCCATAAGTAGGAATGTTAAAATGACAAATTTGAATGGTGAAGCCAAAATTTTTATTTATTTACGACACATGGTTTCGTGGGAAAAGGTGTTCGATTTGATCAGCAGAATCTCATATTAGGCCAATGTACATCTTTTCAAATTATATAGGCTAAATAAAGTATCTATGAAAATAAATGTTCTAGATTTTACAGAGTATCAATCTTCTCTGGACTTACTTATAACTACCAATGCAACCTTCTCACAAACACAATAAGGCTTCACACACATGTAAATATTTCTGTACATATTTTCATGTACCTAACTACATAGTAATACAGTGCTTTGCCCGGGCACCGACGACCTGGGCTGCTAGCTGCATCCGGGACAGTCGGCTTCCGGAGTGCATCCAGACCGCATGTCTGCTGCTAACGAGCCTTCTTACGAATTTATGGAACGGAATAGAATGACATACCTTTTTTTGTATGATAATTAATTAATTATTCCATAAACTTTTCTTAAAAAAACTTTAAAATATTGATATGCAGTTACGATAATTTAACTACAGTTAATTATTACTTGTTGGCATTTAAATAAATAAATTCAAATGAAAGTGATAGCAGCAGAGTTGAAAATAAGATAGCTACTCGTGCTTAGGTAAGTAATCAATTATTTACTGTTGTTTTCAGGAACATTTATAAAATCAAAATATGTGCTTCTTTGAAAGCACATATTTTGATTTTATAAATTTTTCATCGAGGGTGCATTATAGTGCCCAAGAACGCTTAGACGGTAGACCCAGCGGGCTTTTGTTCCATCTTGAATGAATGAATAAAAATATGTATTGTACAAAAGCAGAGGATAATGCCTTAGGCATTATCTAACAGCTTAGGTTTGGGGCTTGACCAAATGATTGAGTTCTAATGCAAATATTATCTATATATCTATGACCGCCTCCGTAGACAAGGGGTTGCGCCTTTGGTGTATTCGGAGGTCTGGGTTCAATTCCCACCCATGGTAAAAAAATATTAGTACGTTCTTATGTACAGTTTGTCATGGTCTAAGTGTTTATTAAAATACAATATGTATTATATCTTGTTTCTGGTACATATAGTACAAGCCTATAGCTTAGTTTGTAACCAGAGGCATACCTATGTGTGGCCTACATATTATTATTATTAATTTAAATAATAATAATTACTATTATAATTTAGTTCGCCGTTTAAATTACTTACCAGAATTTTATTCTTATAAGTGACACTATCAGTTGGTGCACTAATACTGGAGGAGTGTTTTTTTTCAAAATCAACCGGTTCGATTCCCGGCTAGGAGAATATTTTTTCAAAAAACTAATGATGTAGTTTTTATCAAAATCGGCCTGAGATTTCAGCATTTTTCGCTATTCCTTATAGTTTAGAATTTGGCCTTGAAGACACGTGAAAATTTCACCCTGTAAAAGTTGGCCTATGGGTTAAGTCTCTCGTTGTATAAAGCGGTCACCCATCACAGGCCGGCCTTGTTGTCATCTGCTTAACCTTGTTATCAGTTGCGCGACTGATAACAAAGTTAGGCAAATGACAACAAGGCCGGCCTGGGATGGGTGACCGCTTTATACAACGAGGCTATTTCATCATAAACACCGCAACAAGCTCGCCACTTGTTAGGTGTTGCCTCCGAATACCATCGGCGAAATGAGGCCGGGTTAATCCCTCCGCTGGGTACCCTGAGACCGTTTAAAAGGTTCTCGGGAGCCAAATAGGCACCCGTGATGGTATTTATTTATTATAATTAAGTCGTAAAGTTTCCGTGTCTGTTCATTTAAGGTTTAAAAAAAAGTACTGGAAGATGCCAGAAATAAGTAATAAGAGGTAATTTTTTAAGCGTTTGGTTTTTAAATATTGAAGAAATAACTGTAAAAGTGAATAAAACATTTATTGGGATCGATAAATTAAGATTATTTCATGTAAATGTTGAACACGGAAACGCATAGGTGGTCCATTCTGAAAGTCCAATTTCGGCACAGACTTTTTCCAACATCTCACCAATAGGGAATATGCATGTTTTTTATTTATTTAATTACTTGATAGAGTAACTACATTAGACCCTAAAAACAAATATTAAACATCTTTTAAAGGGAAATAATACCAAAATAAAAGGGTTTAAACTTTATCTGCCACTACCGCCGTAAAAAACGGTATATCACTAGCCGCCATTCTGTGACGTCATTCGTGCTCAAAAAGCGTATTAGTTTAATGTTATTGCACCTCAAAAGTTAGCCAAAAGGTTTATTTCTAACAAATTGTCGTAACAAAGGACAATAAATACCCGAGAAAATAAGAAACTGTAGACTATAGAACACACGTTGACATTTGTTTATGCGCGAATGACGTCACATGAAGTGTTTGCTAATGTCGGAGCGTTTAGAAATACGTTCCGTTTCTACAAAAAAATGGATTTTTAAAATCGTATTTATAACAAAATTAGCTAATCAAAATAAAATAGATTACTGTACAGTTCAAAGACATAAAAGGAATATTCTATATTAAAATAATAATAATTGGCGTTACATGCATATTCCCTATTATACATACGTGTAATGTTGGCTTCTAAGGCAGCAATCGTGGGTGGCTTGTCCCTATAGACGAGAGACTTCACGTACACCTACAAAAAAAAACAATTAAACTAAAAATTGTAGGTACATAACAGAACTTATATAAATATATATATTAACACGGGTGCCTTACGGCGCCCGAGACCGCCTAGGCAGGTCAGGGTACCCAGCGGAGGGGTTTTTAATCCCACCTCGTCGTAGCCGACGGTATGAGTCTACACCAAGCAAGTGGCTAGCTCATCGCGATGTTTGGATAGACTCAATAACCCATCTATACAGTTTCACAAGTTGGTAAAGTGAAACTGGGACCGACAGCATAGGGGTGTTGATAAACAAATGTACATAAATGTTTAGACTAAAAACTAATTGGTACACACTGGGGTTTGAACCAGGGACCTTAGTGTTTTAAAGTCTAAGGTCTAACCAACTCGGCCACCACGTATATATAATAGAACTTAATTATTCTACATAATACAATTATCCTGGGTAGCATTTTGACGTCCCTATGACGTCAACTTAGTGTCATCCTCGACGTAATTGACGTTATAGGGACGTCAAAATGCTACCTGGGTATTGACTATAATGGCTCCAGTACGGACTAAGCAGATGCAGATGGCCAAGCATCTCAGTACGAACCGTCTGTTTTCAGCATTAAATGATGCAAATACATCAAATTCCTCGTATGTTTGCCTTATTCTGTTTAAAAAGTTAATCGCGCGGGGCACAAGAGTACGCTAATGTAGATACGACTATGTGCGCGGACTCATCTCCGCAAATAAAGAATGTCTGCGCGCGCGCAAGTAGTTATTTGGTATCAACAGAGATATTTGTTTTAATATTGTTGGCAGACAATAGTCTAGTGGCGAACGATTTGGCCAATTAACAGATTAATTGCTCACCAAACTTGAATTGGTTCATGGTGACCCGTGCAGTGGCATCCGTCTTGTTGAAATCACATTTCCTCCATGTCCAATTCCTCTATTTTGAACGGTACCTTGCACTATTGTCGTTACGTGCGGCCATAATCGTCTTTGAAGAAGTACCTACAGTAGCTCTATCACAAGTTTTTGCTAACCAGTTTCTACTATAGTCGCCAGTACTATAGATAGGGATCAACCAATAGGATCTCTTTATTTTTCAAATAAACCTCTTTTATTGGTTGATTCCTATCAATAGTTACTATCGGCAATAGTAAAAACTGTTACTATATGGAGCTACTGATGTCGAAGTAATGATGCCGCTGGCCCGTACCAAACAGTGCATTTTTCATGGTACATTGGCAGGTCTTGCACACAGCATCTGGCTGCTCTTCAAACGAAATTCGACAATTATGCTTATATAAGTACCCATTGAGCCAAATTTAAGCCTCATCTCTGAAGACAATTTTTCGATAATTTTATTAAAATTCGAGCAATTTTGATGATAAAATTCAACGATTTGCATGCGTTGTTCCTCTGTCTATTAATAAATCATTTATGACATGGCAAGGAAACTGCACATTTTTAACTATAATATGAATAACGAGTCAACAACTTTACAGAAACCTTAAAAAACCAAATAGCATAAAAATCACCCTTTATCAATGATATTTTGAGTTTAAAATCGAATTACTAAAAAATATAATATAATAATATATTGGGAGTAGCCTTCCTAGTTAAATGGGCTATCCAACACTAAAATATTTTTTTTATTCGAACCAGTAATTCCTGAGATTAGCCCGTTCAACCAAACAAACACATTTTTTACATACATATATGTATTTCATCACGGGTGCCTTACGGCGCCCGAGACCGTATAGGTAGACGGTACCCAGCGGAGGGGATTTTAACCCCACCTCGTCGTAGGCTTTATTATATTAGTATAGACCAGTGGTAAAAAAAAGGCAAATGATTCTTACTTTCATCTTAAAAAATAAAATTTCAGTATTCAATTTCGATAATTTTTCAAAACGTGGTTCTATTTTTTTGATGTTAAGTTAATATTCAAATCGTTTTCTTTATGTCCCTAGGGGTTCGCTAGAATTTTTAACTTTTAAAGGGGTCGCATTATCAAAAAGATTGAAAAACATTGGTATAGACAAAAGAACACGAAGTTGTAGGCATCAGCTAATGTATACATTTATTATAATAAATCTGTAAAAAACTGTCCATTGATTTCATTAAAAAAAAATGGCGCGATCGATTCTAAATATACTATTAAGCAATAATCCATCATTTTAAGAATTCGTGTGTGTCTGCCTGTTTCTTAGATCTTAGGAAAACGCCAGCTACAGAGAAGTGATCTCCGAAGCAGAGTTGGATACATTCAGCAGCTGCATTAAAATATTTTTGAAATTATATCAACCTTTTGTGTTTTATTTATGACTTTCGACCGAATGCCCCGAATGAAAATATTATATTGTATGTTTGATCTAGAGCCAGATAATAAAAGATGGTTTGGAAAATTAATGAAACAAGAAAAAAGTAATAAATGGGTCCTCAGTAGAATATGTACAACTATACCAGCCAAATAATTTCAGCGCATAGCATATACCAAAGTGGTGAGTTCGCAAAATTCTGTGAACTCCAATATTCTTCCAATAAATTAAATATGATGCCAAGCCTGGCCATTTAGAAAACACAACAATAAAAAACTAAAAATTATTTGAGTTGTTAAAGGCCAATATAAAAAGAATAAATTTTGTGTGATATAACAAAAAAACACACAACAGCAGAGGCGAGCTTAATGCCTTAGGCATTATCTACCAGCTGAACTTTAGAAGAGTGAAATTTGTAATATATGGTGCACAGAGTAATGTATAAATAGAAATCAAAATACATAAACTACTTACAGTTATAGATATAATTACCTACATGCTCAAATATAAAACTACATAAAATACATGAATAACATAGTAATATAAATACATGTTTAAACCTAACCTGAATTGTGATAATGAGTATTGAGTAATTTCTTAAAAAATTGCGAGAGGTGGTGACTGTCTGATGTTCAGGGGGAGCAAGTTCCACTGGCGAGAAGCTGACACCGTAAATGAATCGGAATATTTGGTAGAGGGATGTGATGGAATCTTTAATAGATTATTATCAGTAGGACGGAGGTCGCGATCATGAGTATATATCACGCATAGAAAATGAAAACGGGATTTGAAATAAGAAGGAGAATTAGGATTTTTATGAATGCGAGAGCGGATATTGAGCCATTTCAGCTCTATACTCTATACTTGGAAATATTGTCATACTTTCGCAGGCCAAAAACGTAACGTATGCACATGTTTTGAAGACGCTCAAGTTTATTAAGTAATTCTTCAGTGAGATCGGGATAACAGACATCAGTATAGTCAAGATAGGCAGAAGTAAAGAGTTAACCAACGTAATCATAGCATTGAAAGGAATAAAATATTGGACCCGCTTGAGAGAGGGCAGGCTCACATTTTTTTATTTTATTACTAATTTCAGCGACCTGACAGTCCACATAAGATCATAGGCAATGTGTAGACCGAGATTCTTAGCATGTGAACAGAATGGAAGAGGAGTTTTATTAAATGATAAAGGTGAAAGGCCTTCCAATTTAAATATGCTCAACCCGTTTGTAACCGAGTACCATAACCTGTATCTTGGATGGATTCACCAGAATTCCAAGTTGCTGGGAACGTAATCGAATGTTTTCGAAATCCCTATTTAGTTTAATAATCGCTTCATTAATTTGGCACATAACAAAATGAAGCGACAGCTGCAAGTCATCGGCATACAGATGGTAGGAACTGAAATTTATGGCTTGAACCAGGGTTTTAATAAAAACCGAGAAAAGTAGAGGAGATACGCCACCATGTGGGACACCGGCTAGTACCGGTACCCAGTCTGAAGAGACATTACCCAAGCAAATACGCTGCCTGCGCCCACGAAGATATAAATCAAGCCGAGTGTTGGTTGTTGAATGATAATATTATTAAATATTGTGTACAATATAAATTTAGTTGTAAGAATCTCACGGTGCGCCCTGAAAATCAGCGCGTGTGATACTGCAAAGTATCTGCGCACAAGCTGAGGATGTAACCGATCCAATAAATTTACATTATTTTAATATGTTTAAATAGTGCTATAAATTGAAATTTGTCGTATTTATAAGATAGTTTAAGATTATTTTGTTACTTTTTTTTATTAAATGCATTGAAATCTAAAAGTGCAAGCAAAGTATGCTTTCTTTCATCCATAGCACAATGAATATCATCAGTGAATTTAATAAGAACAGTGCTTGTACTATATATATATATATAGGGTACCCAGCGGAGGGGTTTTAATCCCACCTCGTCGTAGCCGATGGTATGAGTCTACACCGAACAAGTGGCTAGCTCGTCGCGATGTTTTGAATAGACTCAATAACCCATCTATAAACAGTTTCACAAGTTGGTATAGTGAAACCGGGACCGACAGCTTAACGTGCTCTCCGAGGCACTATAGTGGTGTTGTCAAACAAATGTACATAAATTTTTTAATTATAAACTCATTGCTACACACCGGGATTCGAACCAGGGACCTTAGTGTTTTTAAGTCCAAGGTCTAACCAACTCGGCCACCACGTATATATGGACACGTATAATGCTTGTACTATGAGATGCCCATTCAGATATTCAGTTAGTTGCTTCTGAACAACACGTTCGAGGACTTTGGAAAGGAAAGGGAGAATGATAAAGAAATAAAGGGAGAGAAAGATATAGGACGTAGGTCGTAGATCTTTGAAAGCAGTAGGAGAAATATTTTTAGGGATAGGGATGATATGGGCAATTTTCCACAAAGTATGGAAAATGCCAGTAGTCAAAGATGAATTAAATATGTATAAAATGGTGGGAAGAATAATATCTAAGATGGAAATGATTAATAAGCGCCCAATTTTATCATAACCCACCGCTTTGTTAGTTAAGGTGATAATTTGTTTCCTAATGTCACACGTCGACGCAGGGTGAAAGTCAAACAGATTAGGAGAGATAGTTGGGCTAAATTCAGATATCGTGGCAGCCTTAAAAGAGGCATTTAAAGCTGCAGACATTGAGGAGAAATGTTTATAAAGGCCGTCAATATCCGAAATGACATAAGTTTTGGATGCAGCTTTAGGCTTGCCAAAGCCTAAAGTGCACAAGAATGTCCAAATATTTTGTGAAGTACAATTTTTGATAGAAGCATGAATATATTGGCGTTTTGCGTTCCTACACATGATTAACAATTGGCTTACCCATATAAATTGGTCATAACATTACTAGTTGTATGGAGAAGGCAATTTTTTTGTTTTTCATTTGAGAATCGGTGTGATGGAAAAGTTTTTCCATTTGATCAGTAGAACCTCATATTAGCTTAAAGTACAACCCTTCAAAGTCACTATGTATATCTATAACAGACAGACCCTCATTTATTTTATAATTAACAAATTCGCCCATTTCGTAACCTCATCATTTAGCCGGCATAGTAGGAGCGATCAATGCTGTTAAACAAAAAGGTATTGACCAACCCCATTCATCGATTTTGTAGGTCTCCTTACCACTGGGTAGGCTAGATACAAAGCCACATGCAATGCTCCAGTAAAAAAAATCATATAAAAAAAAGGTTTAAACCCCATTTTCGGCCCCACAAATTAGTTAGATCCGACGTCTCCAGCATAGCGATCATTTCCCACTTCTGAAGCACTATAACGTCAAAACTAGATCAACGTATGAATATTAAAATTAGTGTAAAATCTATCGCCGTAACTTTGTATCAACTGTACGACCACAAATTAGATCTGGCATCCCCCAGGATTCAATAACGGGGGCCCGACCTCTTGTGAACTCTCTCCATCATTACGAACTCTTTCTCCACTCTTGCCAACTCTCCCCATACTTACTAACTGTTCTCACTCATATTAAGGATGTTAATAACATTTATATTAAATTTTGTAAATCGATATGTTTGTAAGCATATCTATTTCGTAGATATTCGTAAATTAGTTTTTTTTTATTGGAGCACGGCATGTGACTTTGTATCTACCTGATGGTAAGCGTGCTTTATCCCCAAATAAATCGCCCGTTTCGTCTGCAAAATAAAACGAGACTACTAATCGCCATGCATTCGATGCAGTAGTCTCCAGAAAAAGTTATGTAGGTACTTGATATATATACGTATATATACAAATAAATAATCTATCCTTTATAAAAAATAAACAATATATTTAATTGATAATACACTAATAAACTATATGTTGACAGCCTCCGTAGACTAGTGGTTGCGCCTTTGGCGTTGTATCCGGGGGTCGTGGGTTCGATTGTCACATGTCAAAAAAATATTAGTACGTTTTTCTGTACAGTTTGTGGCCTGGGTGTTTATAAAATATAATATGTATTATATCGTTGCTTCTGGTACACATAGTACAAGCCTAGAGCTTAGTTTGTGACTAGAGCAATATGTGTAATTTGTCCATATTATAAAAAAAAATAAAAAAAAATATGCGAAATAGTGTACATTGCACTATAGTCAATGCACTTTTGACACATAGATGAAAGTTCGTTAATAAAATTGGATGAAATTCTAAAATCTGCTAAAAAAATACCGGGGACAAACTCTTTAAAAGCATTTTTCACAGCTCATTGAATTTTATTTTTTTGTAAAAAGTTCCAAAATTAAAATTCAGAAATCAGTTGGGTTCGGTTGAGTAAACAGACAGACACTTTCCAGGATAAATTCAGTACTTTTCAGGTGGTTTGTACATTTCCGGACCAGCAGGGGACGGTTCAAGGGTTATTTCAATTTTTTTCGTCGATCCTTTGTATTTTTTTTTAAAGAACTGTCCTAAATTATTATATAATACTGTCCTAAATGGTAATGTTTAGAATTATTTTGAGGCGCAGCAGTTTAAATTCATCTATCAACTTATACAAACTTAAATATTTGTAGATATCAGATGAAAATTATTAATTTATCATTCAAAACCTGTAACAATTCCGGCCCAGTCCACTAAACATTAACCAGCCGCTTTTTTTGTCTCACTTTGCGTTTAGGACATGATTTGGCTGCTCTCTTGTGCACAAACAGATACCATCCATACTTATGACAATCAGAAACGAACCACGTGCTCGTATATACGAGTTTCATCACAATTCATAATCCGACTTAGAATGGGGATTCATCTCGACGCGATTTTATCACTTTTTTATCCAAGTTTTTTTATCTTTCCAATATGAATCAAATGGATTAGTATTGTTTTATCACTTATATTGAACTACAAATTTTGGTGTCTTCTATATCACTATTCCAATTCATGGTAATCGACTTTCGCCTCGTTCGGCCACGGGTACCATTGGTGGAATCAAATTTTCCAGAACTAAAGCTATCCAAAAAAAACGCTTTGTATGTATACTTGCCATATACGTATATTTAAGTCTGGTCCATATACGTAGTTAATACTGCGTATCGTCTGTATTGCGTTGGTGCTACGCAAGAACTCTTATTCTAAAATAGCGCGCAATTTCACTTTTTCATGGTCAAAGAAAACAACCCGTTCAACAAAAATTATATAATGCAATTTTTTTTTACTGTTCTAGGCTGATATCGTATACACCATGATACACGCTATCTGCACAGATTTATACAAAATAATTATACTAATAAAAATTAATTGCCTATCTCTAATATAATAAAAGGAAAAACAAAATATATATAAAATAAAATGGCTGACATTAATTAAGTATATTGTTGCAATATAATTATTATTACTACATACTCGGTATTATTGTTGAATTATTCTTTCACTTAATTTAACATTAATATTATTTAAATTCAATATAGAATTATAAAAAAATGCATGCTCTTATTGAGGGTCGGCGGGAAGGTTTACACAAATGTATGGTAGCAATACCGACTCATCGTCATGCGAGAGGTAATACTTTACAGTTGAATCAGCATGAGCATCGAAACGCCTCATCAGACATTCCTCTTAAACCTTCAATTTAACAAAGCGTTTCAAATTCGTTCGACTCGTAGCGAACTCATCTATAGTATTATAAAAACCTGAGGTATTAGTCATAGACAAAGGCGGCTAGATCCTAGGTCTGTGGTATTAGTAGTAATCAACTCTGTAGTCAACATGACCCCCATACAAAGTGCAAACGTACTTCTAATGTTACAACTTGACAGTTAGTCGAAATTCAATTATTATTTTTATGTTGGTAATTGTAAGCAAAAAACTTTCAGTTTTTTTTTATATGTAGGACAAATTACACATATTCCTCTGGTCACAAATTAAGTTCTAGGCCTGTACTATGTGTACCAGAAGCAACCATATAAAACATATTATATTTTATAAACACCCAGACCGTGACAAACTATACAGAAAAAACGTACTAATATTTTTTTGCCATGGGTGGGAATCGAACCCACTATGGATGGGTGGAATAGTTGTAGGTAATAAATATTTTAGTGTTATTATATTGAAAAAGTTTTTTTTTCTGTATTAAAAAAAAATCCCCCAACACAAAAAGAATAAAGAGTACTGACTGAAATGACCGACAAAAATATTATTTTAATTCTGTGACAAACAGTAGTCGAGTAACACTGAAAGTGCGAAAGCTCATTTTGTATAGAGAACACAGACTTCGGGAATGCGAATATATAAATTAAATCTTTATAAACCTTAAAGCTGATTCATTCTAATATTGATACAAAATAAACATTTACAATAGTAGATAGGTACTAGAATGGATAGTGTGATAGCTATCTATTCTAGCCTAGCACGGAGCCAGGGCCGCGCTAAGCTTCCCTGTACTGCAAATACATTGGAAAATACACAAATTGATATTTTTTGCAATTAAAAAACCTGAATAATATAAGCAAAAAACTTTCAATTGAAAAGTTCTTTTTTCATCAAAATAAAAGAGCCTATAGATGGTCTAATTAGGTGCACTTAAGGTTGCATCCGTTACCGTTACCGGCCGGCATTGATGAGATGCACCATGATAATTGAATAGACGTCGCCGACCGGGGGCTAATCAGCGGGGCCCAACTGAGCGGGGGAAGGGGCCCAGCTGAGCGAGGGGAAGAAGGAGCCACGCGGGCTAGCCGCGCCCCTTGCGCGCGCCGCTCCCTCCGCCGTCATTCAAGTACCGAACGCGCCGTGTTACAGCCGCCCGACCAGGTACGTCCATTTTGCTTTTGGTGTTTGCACGTACCTCCGCGAGTGATGTGAGTGAGGAACCGGCCGCGGAGTACGGGATAGGTACGTACGCATGACAAGAAATGCACACGCTTGTGGGTAATCTGAAGTTTTTCGTTTACAATTTAATAGAAAAGTGAATTTATCGTTATTTTTCGGTAGGTATTTAGTGATTTATCTCTTTTTTTTTAGAGAATTGAGAACTTGTGATTATAAAAATAATAGTGGTTAAGGGAATTAATTAACAATATTATTTTTTAATGTGCGTTTGGTATATCACAGTAGATATTTGTGTAAGCTCTAAAAATAACTGAAAGATAATTTTCTTTTAAATTTTCTATTTTATTAAATTCTTCTAAAATATTACTTAATAGAATATTAAAACGATAATTTTAATAAACATTTTTATAACAACGCAAAAGTTTGCAAGTTTTAGCGTCACAAAGAGATCCCCTCGTATAAATCTCCCGGTTCGACACCCGTCGGTCCCCCAGTACGTGTATAGTTTATCTTATTCGCTGGGGTCGCAACTTTCACTGGCGCCGGTGCTTCACCTTGCCGCCCTGGCTCAGAGCCAGCCGCCCGCCCACGGTCGCCACAGTGGCAAAACTTTCTTATGTACCCATGTTACTACTTTATGAGATCGCAGAATGCCAACACACTTTTGCTTTTAAATGTTAATCAAAGTGCCTTTCAATGTCCTTTACTGTTCGTTTTTAACTGTTATCTCAAGTTTTTAAGTTTATGTATTTGGAATGTTTTGTTTTAAAATCACTCTTGGTAAAATTTAAGATAAGCTAAAAGAAGCATATTAACGCGAAGAAGTATAATATGCTGGAAAATAAAGAAAGTTACCCATAGACAAGAAGGGCAAAAACGAATAGAATCCAGTGCTGTTAAAATAAATAATAATAATAAATCTGCCTAATTACGAAATGAAACTTTAACATATCGCAGTCGTAATATGTAATGTCATACCTTGTATTAATAATGTAAAAAGGCTTTGACAGATAAATTTACAAGTGAAGACGATGGCGGTTTTGTTTAATAATTAAGCTAGTGGTTCGCTAGGCTTATTAATAATTAGGTCAGAACTTTCTCTGACGCTAGTGATTCACATACTGTAGTTTAGCTGAGTTGCTCGCCAGTATTGGTGATAAGATTCTTTTAGCCAATATACGAGTACTTAATGTGGTTTGCTAGTGTCTCTGGTAGCGACGGAACTTTTACCGTCGCCTTTTCATTAACTTATCGGGTTTACTGGAGGTGCTGGTAGATTCAGAACTTTTACTGGCACTTGTACTTTATCGTTTACCTGGTTCGATAGGGCTAGGTACATCCATATATTATTAGGTACATCATAGCTATACCTAGTTTATCTTTTTGTTCGCTAGGGGTCGGCATTTTCAGTGGTGACGGTATTTTACGGTTTTACGGAAATTTGCAGTGGTTAAATTAGGAATAAAAACCGCTGAGTACTCTGAGGCCAAAGGCGATTTTAGCCACATAATAAACCCCTTTACTGTAACCATCACGGGTGACTTACGGGACCCGATACCGCCTAGACGGCCTCAGGGTACCCAGCCGTGGGGTTTTAATCTCAACTCGTCGTAACCGATGTTATTCCGAGTCTATACTGAATAAGTGGCCATCTAGTCGCGGTCTTTGGATACTCTTAGGTGGGAGGAGGTCTCTACAATTTTGATAGGCCAACCGACCGGTCTCGTTATACTATACCTAGCCCGGTTTTCAGGAGACTCGTTTCAAGGTGATTTGCTAGGGTCTCTTGGAACATCATATATAGTCAGAATTTTTACTAATGTCAATGCAATAAAATCTTTGGTGGTTTATGTTATACGCTAGGATTGCTGGCTAGAACTGATTGATTACTTTTACTGGCCACCTTGACTATGATATAGCCGCCCGCCCATGGCCGCCCATAGATGCAAACTTCCTGCACATTTTACAAGTTCGAAATGCATTTTCAATATTACATATACGTATTTTATTATTGTTGTGCTCACCATTTTACTGGTAAAGTATATATTCAGCATATCCACTTCTATCACAATCGAATACGAGTTCATATACTTTTACTCAAATTTTACCTTTAACTGTAATGTAGTTGATCTAGAAGAATCAGACACCAGCTTCTTAAATTCAATGAAAATTTTATTTAAGCCTAATATTAATAAATTTTAATAATGAATTTGTGTCACAATGAAGTCTATTTTCTGGCTCATTATGCTATGTGATAGTAAATGTAAAAATCTTCTATAAAAATAAAAATATTTATATAATTTTAATTTTAACTTTGTTATCAACATTAACAACGGCAATTGAATGTAATAGGCTCTATAGCAACACGGTTAATAAAATAGTTTTCTAATATCAGGTGGTTTCGAATTCGGTTAAAGCTTTTAGCAGTGCTTTTATAAGCACTTAATATTGTTTTTAAACTTTTGCGTATTACGCTACGCGCTTTAAAATATACTCACGTTTATTATTGGCCATTTTTATGCATAATCTATAAAGAGTACAAGTGCTTCATAGCTAACGTAACTATACGTCCCGTTTTGAACGGTACGTATAGTTATAAATGTACCAATTTTTGGTACTCCGTCCCGGTGTCCCCGAGGAAAGCTTCGGGACGCCAAAGTGTCCCGTTTTCAGCTTCATAAGGGTCAATACTGATAAAAACGCAAAAATTATAATAGAGATAGGCCCTTTTCAAATGTGAGTCTTCGTTGTAGACACTTGAAACTTGAAAGGTTTGTTATTGTTGATAACGAAAATGAATAGGTATTAAAAAAAAAATTTAATAATCATCCAGGTATTATATGTTTATAAAAATATATTATTTCAACAAAGTAAAGTACGTTTCATTATGAGGGCTTACTTCATAATTTTAACAGGGTTCCGTTTTGAGTAAAAATAAATATGGTCACGTTACCCATAGCGTGATGAATCTCGTAGGCGCGCGTAGTACCGACCGCGTAGTCGACGCTACACGTACTTCTTATCAGGCCTAACTTAGTGCGTATTATTCATAAAGTTATAGTTATTTGAATAAATCATTACTTATTAGGTAAAAATGTTTTATTAAAAACGCATTTTTTTACTCTATTTAATATTATCTATTCGTATTGTTTAACTTGTACTCTTATTAAACACACAAATAAATAATTAACGTATTTATATTTTACTTTTACATGTTTAAATAGATTTGATTAAAGTAGATATTAAATTAAATAATAAAAAAATGAACGGTTACTTTTTAAAACAACGTATATCACTGGCAATTCAACGAGGTAATGCTGACAGTGTTATGGGTACTCGGGGTTTGGATATGGTGGACAATGAGTAATATATATTATTTTTCATTATTATATGGTATTCTTTGGTAGGTTTTATTTTATTTTTATGTCGATATTTTAATTTATTTAGTTAATAATTATTCCTATTTTATGATTTATACGCCCATACAGATGCAATAACTAGGTCACGTGACCTAGTTATGTTTCGGTTTTAGTCTGTGGGTTCGCCGGTTTTTAGGAGAGTACTGTCTAGTACATGGTCCAGCGTTTTTGTATAATATTTTTAAAGTTAGCAATAAATCTGTCTTTTTACAAGAATTACGAGCGTACACATATATATCGTCACGGGTGCCTTACGGCGCCCGAGACCGCCTAGACGGCCCCAGGGTACCTGGCGGAGGTATGAGTCTACTCCGAACAAATGGCTAGCTCATCGCGATGTTTTGATTAGATTTAATAACCCTGAGTATATTTTTTAAATATCAATATATTTAGAAAAAAATCAAGGTTAGTAAAATTCTTCAGTAAATAATGATAATAATATATAATATATGTACAATAAAAACATATTTTAAAAAAAGCTAATCGATTGAAAATTGATCAGTAAATCGACCACTGAGAACTGAAGTTTATTGCAGAACCTACTAATATCGCTATTAAAAAAAGGGTTGGTGGTAGATTGAGGAAATTAAGGGTTAGGTGTATCTTTTAATACCAAATCTTTAAAAAATAACTACCCTTATCACTTAGGGGTATAAAAAATAGTTAACGACCTATCCTCAGACCTACCGAATATACAAAAAAAAATAAATCGGTCAAGCCGTTTCGAAAGAGTTTGGTTACAAACACTGTAACCCTAGAATTTTATACATTAGATTAGTATAGATTTTCTTTTTTATCAGTGAACTTTTTAGCTTTTCAATTAATACCTAGAACTATAGATACTAGTTTACACGTACGGTTTATTACTTCACAATTCATGTAAATACAGCTCAGCTGATTGCAGGGTCGTGTGTACCCAGCGCCTTATCACATCGATCGCGTGTGATAACGCGAAGTGGCCTAAAGGGCGATATGACTAGCAAAGGGGCGATATGACTCGGGAATTGTAAAGTATAAAGAGACTTAAAAGAAGTATTATAAACAAATCTATTCATTTTTTTTTTTTATTATTATTTTAGCACGGCATGTGACAATCTACCTGATGAATAAAACAATACATTTAAGCAGCTTTATAGTCCTTAAAGCGAGCTACTGAATTCTAATGTTTAAATATCTTTCTGAATAAAAACTTCTTTTTTTTTTATATGTCTAACTTTGAACTCTGTTTTATAATTTTTTAAATCATATGGACTAGGTGCGATGATACAAATTCGTTTAAAATACTAAGTATATATTATACGAGCTGACGCGCGCAACTTCGTCTTAACCGCACGTAATGGAAGTTCAAATAGAATAAATATCAATTTTTTTTTTTTATTGATGCGCCGTTCCTATTGGTCATAACTTGACCTTATATAGCCTATAGCCTTCGTCGATAAATAGGCTATCCAAATATAAAATATTTTTTCAATTAAAACACACAGCCTCCGTAGACTAGTGGTTGCGCCTTTGGCGTTGTATCCTGAGGTCGTGGGTTCGATTCCCATCCATGGCAAAAATATATTAGTACGTTTTTCTGTACAGTTTGTCATGGTCTGGGTATTTATAAAATATAGATGTGTTATATCGTTGCTTCTGGTACACATAGTACAAGCCTAGAGCTTAGTTTGTGACCAGAGCAATATGTATAAATTGTCCTACATATAATAAAATAAAAAAATCTAGTAGTAGTAGTATAAGTTTAACCAAACAAACAAACTCTTCAGCTTACTATATTATTACTATATATGCATGCAGGTAGGGATCCTGCGAAGTGGCATACATTAGGTACTCCCTGATGTCTAGTCCTTGAAACGATACGAGTAATTTATAACCCTTAATAGGTATTATAAAAGCTATAGTTGGTGAGGATGATGTATGGACAAGCGTTCTTTCACGCAAAAATTACTTAACGGATTTTGATAAAACTTTACAGTAGGTTTCTGATATACATCAGAATTATAGGCTACATATTTTTTTCGAAGTTCGCACAGGAATAGTCGCGAGCAGAACGGTATATACTTGCATTATATATTTTCAATTTTATATATTTTATAATTTAATAATATTTATAGAGATCTGAAAATATCAATATGATAAAAAGTACGAGTATGTACATTTTATGTTCAAGGTTTAATTATTTGATATTTAGCAATAGATTTCGCATTATAAAATTCATTGTTTTTTATATTTACATTAGACAATATTTTTTTTTTAATAATTTTATAAAATCTACAATTTCGACCATCGATTTTTTTTATCCTACTAATCCTATCGTGTGTGACGTCACGGCACGCGCATGACATGTGGCCCTAGCGCATACGCACCGTATCAAAATAATCGGCGCCCGCGCAGCTGCGATCGTCGACCCCTAGCCTATTCAACGCCACCCAAAAAATTACGCCCCTTATTTTGGGTGATTAATCCAAAACTCTTTGTCTATTATAGGCCAGGAGCGCGTTCTATTATTTGCGCGAGAAACTATCTGCATAAGTAATGCATGCATTACTGCATTCATTTTGTAGCGTAGTTCCATACATATGTCAACAACGCTTGAGGCTTGTAATCTTTCAAACCGGTCGTTTTAATTCAATGCAGAATAGATATTATAATTTTTTATTACTTTATTAGTAAATGGACAATGCCATGGAGCTAGCCCCCATATGTAACCGGGTTGTAATAGCATTTTTTTTAAATAAATTAATAAGAAGAGAATTTACAACACCCTCGTTAATACTGCACTACATTTGTCCAGCAAACCACAATTAGTTTTTACTGCATACCTACTCAGCAAAATTATACTTCCATTTTTTATTTTTTTTATTATTTATCTCGTATAATATATATTGGCCGTCCCAATTCAGGGACTCGGTAGGTTTACTTACCAACAGATATACATATTGTCACATGCTGTGTTTATATAAAGAAAGAAGATAAATAAATATTTTATTGATAACAAAATACATTGAGTTGTAAAAGTAACCAATAAGCAATCGAGTTTGTCCCTATGTAGTAAAAAAAAAATATTTTCCGGAAAATATTCAATATTGACGGGTTTGTCAAACATTGCAAATGTACTTAATACAAATCAAGTAGGTATATGGTTCATTTGAGCACCTCTTTTCTTATTTGAACTTTGATTGTATTTCATACTACTAAGGGTTGGTATTTGTAAGAGGACAATTTAAAACTGAGTCCATGATTCTCTATTACCATCTAGGTTTGTCCTTGAACAAGCATTAGGTAGTATAAATAGGTCAAGAATTTATTATCAGTATAGAAAAATAATAATTATTAAATCAAAACTACACACGATAAGAAACAGTTCAATCACTTTAAAAAAAAATAGTCAAAATAAATGCAATATGCACTAATGAAAATCGTTACGCACGAATAAAATATTTCAGGCATCCTTTGGAAGTATTAATAAACGTTTTTTATATATTTTTTTAATTCTCTTATTTTATATTAGTTATTAAAAAGCGGCCCCAGCCTAGTGGTTAAGTCACTGCGCAACTGATAACAAGGTTAAGCAGATGACAACAAGACCGGCCTGGGATGGGTGACCGCTTTATACAACGAGGCTATTTCATCATAAACACCGCAACAAGCTCGCCACTTGTTAGGTGTTGCCTCCGAATACCATCGGCGAAATGAGGATGGGTTAATCCCTCCGCTGGGACCCTGAGGCCGTTTAAACGGTTCTCGGGAGCCAAATTGGCACCCGTGATGGTATTTATTTATTTATATTAGTTATTATTAGACGATTTTTAAAGAAAAACAAAGTCCTGTTTCATTATTTTTCTGTTGGTTCAAAAATCAGCCAGCATATACAATCAAAAAGGAGAACAAAGCGAATCTAGTTGTCAAACAATCGATAATGTTCGGAGCTATATTTCACGACCGACAGCTGCACGGAGTTGACAGGCACATCTCCCACGGTCCCACCCCTCCAACGTTACAAAGCTCCTTTGTTACCTATCACAGGGTACTTTTAACTCTGGTGCCACCTCGGACTCTAATACCAGCCCTTGGGCCCGTATCTAACCCATAATTAATAACTCTGTATCTCGAGTCAAGACCTACAAAATTCTGTAATCAATCTTAGATTAAAATTCCAATGAAAAATGTTACATACACTAAATCTGTTTGTTTGTGGAAGTTTAAACAATAAACTACTAAACCGATGTCGATGTAATTTGGTTTGTACCAAAAAAACCGACGGTCTAAGGGTACCCAGCGATGGGGTTTTATTGCTTCCTCGTCATAGCTGATGGTATTCGGGGTCTACACCAAAAACAAGTGGTTAGCTTATCAAGGTTTTTGGATGGACTTAATAACCTACAAAATATTAAGAACCGTAATAAGGTTTTTAGGTGTGTAATATACACAAACAGAAATTCTTCCTGAAGGTATATTAAGGTCACTAATTAATGTTGCTCAAACAATTTACTGCTATATATTAAGAACTATTTCACTAAACTAGGTTTTGCCTAAACCTGGTTAGGTTGTACACTTGATTTTGTCCCTTTTGTTTCGTAACAGGGTCGTATTCAAAATTTTTGTACATTTTTACATCTCAAAACGTCCTTGTGAGTAGTGTTGAAATGGTTAATACTTTTTAAATAAGATCTATATATTTTAAATATAGGTTTTCCAAATTAATACCTCTAGTATTCATAAACAAAGAAATTATACCGGTAAGTAATAAAAAAACTGTTTTGCTATATACACATCGTAATTGGTTCGTACAAATAATTATGTCTCCAGACACACGTGTGTTACAAAAAAGTAATTTAAAAAAAAAATCTATTTAATTTTAGATAATTCTAAATTTATCTAACTGCATTATGATTATTACCACGTAATTCTTATAAAATCAATAAAATTAACACAAAGATACATTAATTATTTACAATTTAACACGTGTCCACATTATTTTTCATTTTGGTTATTCCCTTTTGTAACATTAATTTTAGGAGGTTTCTGAATTTTTGGGCTTAAATATTTTCAACATAAGGACGACCAATAGCATCCGTCTTGAGGCCGCAGTCAGCCATTTTGATGGCGTGAAATGGTTGTGCGACACGTGTGTTTTTTTACGTGTTCATTTATTTAAACAAATATATATTCCTTTTTCTTGTTTAGCCTGTATATTTTACGATAAGTAAATGATAAACTATTACTATACTGTGTAAAATGCTATTTATTATACATTTAAAACTGATTATTATTTTAATCTTAGAAGTTTATTTGTATCTTTATGGCTAAGGGTTATATTTTAAACATGTGATTTGTTTTCCTTTTTGTAGCAAATCGTTACGTTTATTTGTTACGTTACAAAAATGATGTAACAAAAATAAAATAAAGGCCATTTCACATAAGGTTAATGAACGTAAAAAATAAGTTTTAATTTTTACAAGATTATGTAATAAAAAAAAGCTACATTAAACTGTAATGATATATGGTAACTTTGCATTTTTCTTTTGAATTTTTTCGCTCTAAAAGATGATTAGTTTTACTATTTGCATACTTTCTGAGTAATAAATATTAAATAATGTTAAATATGTTTTTATTTAATTACCATAGTGTGAAGAAGCCCTTACAATTCCTTTTTGTTACTTTTTTGTAACATTATTCATATTTGTAACGTTATTCATTTTTGTTTCTTTTTTGTTACTGTACAATAATTTTGATTTTGACCCAACAGGGAGATATTAGAAGTTTAGCAATGATTTATCCTTTTTTAAAGAGTAATAATTTTATTAGTGAATTAAACCGAGAATAAGCATTAATTCCTTAGTTTATATAATTAAATAACAATATAAGGGGTGATTTGTTATCAATGCCGAAACTTTTATTTGCGCTTTATCATGGGAAAGCACAAAAAAATACCCCAAATCCATAAAACTAACTCACGCACTATATATACTCGTATATATTTTTACCTATTCCTAAAATACAAAATTGCCGAGAAGAAAATGTATATCGAGAATTAGTGATGTGACCTTTCACGTTGTATCGTGAATTAAGTTAATCAATGACTTAAAGAAAGTACCTCAACTAAAGTTCAAAATATAGAAAAAAAAAGTTTACGTTTACAAGCATTTCGAAGCATGTTGCGTGTACTATTTCCCCAAAGTTCAATGTCCTAATAAACCCCACGCGACATCCAGTTTCACCCCTTGTAATTTACTACGAATTTATTATTATTACCCCGGTACGAAAAAAAAACGCTTAAAAAGTGTGCTAAGGTCGACTCTGTATTGTATGGAACAGAGTGAAGGGTTCCATTTAGCCCCATTCAATGATTCAATTCGTGAAAGTGGAACGCGATCTATTATTGGGTGACAATTTGTTATCGGATTCGCGTTATGGAGACTTGATTTTTTTTTTAACTGGTTTTTTATTTTTTATATCATTTTCTTAGATTACTATCATATAATCTATACTAATATTATACACAACACCACTATAGTGCCTCGGAGAGCACGTTAAGCTGTCGGTCCCGGTTTCACTATACCAACTTGTGAAACTGTTTATAGATGGGTTATTGAGTCTATTCAAAACATCGCGACGAGCTAGCCACTTGTTCGGTGTAGACTCATACCATCGGCTTCGACGAGGTGTTGGAGTTAACCTAACAGTTATATTAAAACGAAATGTGTGTCAACTGTGAGTATGTTGTGAATTGAGATTGGGGGTGGGGAAAATGTGAGTTGTTTTTTAGAAAATTCAATTTCTCTGTGAGTTTTTTTTATTACAAAAATATTTCGTGTATAGTATTGAAGAGCATACGAAACACTTCAATCTAACAAATAATTATTTATTAAATAAAATAAAACCTAATTGCATAACAGGGGTCTGGTGAATCTTATACTAGGCAAATCTTGTGCTAGGGTGATAAAAAATAAATAAATACCTAATGCCGGCGTGAACTAGTTGAATCGGAGGTCGGATATTCGATTCCCACTAATACAAAATATTAAATATTAGTAAGTTTTTTTGTATGACATATTATAGGTGTATATAAAAGATAATATGTATTAGTATCTTAGTTTCTGGTAAATATAATACAAACCTAGAACCCAGTTTATGGCCGCTCAATATTTATGTTTGAGATGTACCATTTTGTATTTAAATTGTAGAAAAAAAAAACAATTTACTTGTTTGCTTTTGTGAAAATATTTTTTCAAATTATTTATTATAAAAAACCTTGTAATTTCGATTCTTGAATGTAACTATATTACTATAAATCCGGTACCTAGGTCAAAACGCAATGTCTTTACATAAAAAAAAATCGATAATAGTTCAGCTAGATAAACCACATACCCAGAGATGTGTCTCTTTCATTTTTAGCGGTTGCCTATATTTTTTTTTGTGTCGTTTTCTAATGCTAACCGTGGACCAGATAGAATGGGCACCTCGTTGCATCCGTCCACTCACGACCCTCCACAATCCACCCGCACTCCTGACTTCACACCAACCCTCAAGCATCACTCATGCATCATCTAAATTGAGCCCTGTAAGCTCATGCCGTTCAATCGATTATTATTTTTAATTAATAAGTTACTCTATTTTTTTTTTTATTAATCGCATGGGTTTAATTTACAACTTTTTCTATTTTATATAATAATATACTACGCACACATTCGTCCCCGTTAATGGATTTTGTTTCTTATACCAGATAGAAGAAGTGCTGCAAAATTTTTTTTAAATAAATATTATAGTCAGAGAGCTGCGTCTATTATAGTTAGAGAGCTGCCCATGTGATTTACTGACTGAAAAAGAGTGAATGAAATGGGCATGAAATATCATTCTTAATGTTGTCCCAAGTAGCCTAAATGTAGTTTTCGAATTTAGACCTGCTGCTGCGTGTCTACTGAAAGTATTTTCTTATAGTAAGCCTTAACGCAGCCCAAAAGGTTTTAAGCGGTTTCCGAATTAGTCACCTTATTCGTGTGACCCTCACTCATAATGGAAGAAAATCACGTTTTATTGGGCATAACTCAGGATAAAATTTAGCAGAAGGTATTTCGAGGGTCATGTTTACCGAAATATCTAACTCTAACTAGCAGACGGTTTGAAATTGACTAGTATTTAAACTTTATAAAGGCACTATAGCAGATGCGTGCTCTAAATTCGACTTCACCGATGCTTTCCATGCAGACGACATTGAGGTCGAATCTTTGAGGGTAGCCCGAAGATTGTAGACGCGTTATTCTATAAAAAAAAACAAATTTAATTTTATTGAATATTATTGTGCAAAAGAGTACAAATTTTGTAGAATAAGCATTCGTATAGTATTATTAAGTGTGAGAATTTTACGCATGTGATCTCGGTGTTTGTGTTATCTCAAATAATACCACAATCTTCAGTAAATCTCCTTCACTTGATATTGGCATGACCGTATGCTGTCATACGGTCATGTCGCCATTACATTTTCTACCCTAGTCATTTCCCGATTCCTTTCCATTTCCTTTCCTACCATCCCACTTTCGGTTTATACCCGCACCTGATATTGGCAAAATTACGCCTATATATTTTATAATTGTAAATAATAAAAAATAACCTAACGACAATACCCATATATATAGTCAACTTATAGTCAATATATAGAGATCTATTAGTAAATAAGTAACTGAAGTTACAACTAAATTATTTTCATGTAAGTAGTGCAGTATTATGGTTAATATTAAGTATAAATAAATAATATAAATATACAGATACTAATAACTTTGGTATATATCGACTCTAGTTTACACATTACATTTACAGCCTCCGTAGACCTTTGGCGTTGTATCGTGGGTTCGATTCCCACCCATGGCAAAAAATATTAGTACGTTTTTTCTGTACAGTTAGTCATGGTCTGGGTGTTTATAAAATATAATATGTATTATATCGTTGCTTCTGGTACACATAGTACAAGCCTAGAGCTTAGTACCAGAGCAATATGTGTAATTTGTCCTACATATTATTATTATTATTATTATTACTAATTAAGCTTTTTATTTCAAAAGATTCAAACAATAAAATTGGGCCTATTTTTTAAAATATCATATAAGACTTGTCGCTTGCCCAGTTTTCATATAATAATATGATTATAAAAATAGATATCAGAAAAACTATTATATAACTGTATAGTTGAAAATGGCGGATTAATTGACCGTTCCTATGAAAATCCGCACTTTTTAATTATTTATTAAGTAACTAGTCGACCGTACATCCGTGTACCGTCATTTTATATACAAAATTGCTTAAAATTTTTTTTTAGTTTTTCTTGTATCTAGAATTTTTTCCCTGGTGGTTCTTTTTAAACCATCCTTAAAGCAAAATTAAAATAAAAAAATATTCAAATCGGTCAAGCCGTTTTTGAGTTTTAGACTAACGAACGGCGATCTTTTTTATAAATACAGGGTACATTTTTCAAGTGTGCTTTTAAGGCCAAATCCTAAACTACAAGGAATAGCAAAAAATTCTCAAAGGAGAGAATCCGAGAGGGTCCGATTTGGATAAAAACTAAAACTGAATCATTAGATTTTTGAAAAAATATTCTTCTAGCTGTGAATAGAACCGTTTGATTTTGAAAAAAAATATCACATAGATTATTATTAAGTAACACTTAAAAAATTCAAGAAACCTGTCTGTAAGTTTAGATAACCTAGGCCTATGGCTAAAGGCAATACCAAACCCCTAAAAAGTTTTATCAATATAGGTAGATAAGTATACAAAAACATCCAATATAAACTCAAAACGCAAATTTGTCTTTATCTGCGCTCTTTTGCATCATTAACCGGCATAGTGGGGACGACAAGGGAGTATTGGTAGTCCCCAATGACTTTGTACATACACTGGTTCTGTGCTATTATTAAAAAAAAAATACAAAGTTACATGCTATGCGTCCTTTATAAAAAATATAACAAAGCATGAAAAAAAAAAATTCTAATTTATTCTGGTCACTTTTCATGAATTATATAACTTTAGAGTTTTGTAAACTTGTCTCTCATATCAAGTTCATTTGACAAGACAAGTTAAACTTGTTTCTATACAGTTTTTTTTTTTCAACAAGTCATTTGATGCTATTTGTTTATAAAAAGGCGCTTCCATTTCTTTAGTTAAATAACTTTCAATATTAAATAAATTTTTATTTTTAAGAGTTATATAATTTGGTATATTGGTACATCTACATATTATATAAAAAAAACTATTGTCTATGTATTAGGAATATAGTGGTAAGATTCTCGCCGATCAATTTAAAATTTAGATTAAAAACAATAGGTAGGTACAAAGGGTTTTTTAACCTTTCAAAAGTTTTCCAAATTAAAAATTATTACTGTAAATAACCGAATATATAATATAATAGTTGATTCAGTTTATAACTATTAAGTAATAAAAAACTTACTTTAATAATTTTAAAACTAAGTATTTTTTTACTACGGACTACGAATATCACTGGTATTGAAATAAAATTTTATTAACAAACTAGCTGCGACCCATGATTTACCCGCCGTTTGTTTAGTTTATTAGAAATTAGATTTTAAAAAAATATTTGTGAAATAATTAAAAAAAACGGTTTAGTAGTTTCTGAGTTTATCTGGATTAAACGAACAAAAAATCTAAATTTTTACCCTCTTATTCATAAAAACTTTATAGAGCGTTTTACTCGTAGATAAATTAGTATTTTATCTCTATGCTGTCTGTTAATGGAAATCATATTGATTTTCATTGGTAAGAAAGGGCTAAACACCATTTTAACTAAAACACTCAATAAAGTTTTTATATTATTTATAAAAACTTTATTTAAGTAAATCTTGGGCGTTTTAAGTAAATCACGTAAATACGAGTATTAAAGTTTAATTAAAGGTAAAGTTTTATTGCCTTGAGTTACCACTCTATAAAAGAATCTCAATGTTGGCAGCTCTGTTTCTAATAGTTTGATTAATACACGAGCGCTGCTTGCTTATGTCTCTCCCTGTCGTATAGTAAGCAGCTGCATCCCCTATGCTTTCATTATAATGCACCCTTGATCTAGTCGCGTCTAACGGTGCAATAGTGGAACTTAGAGTACACGTTTTTCTATACAACAATTATTAATTTAAAAGCAATGACCGCTAGGTTGGGTACCGAAAATTAGGGTGTTTTGTTGGGGATAGTAAGCAGAAAATATTTGAGTAAACTTGCTGCAAAATTTTGATGAAACTAATTTACTATGTTCAAATAATGAAAACCCAACAATTAATGATATGTCGCCTTGTTTTTTTTCTAAAACTACATTTTTCGGTAATATTTTTTTTGATAATTCCAAATGTGTTTTATTTCTAAATAGTTTGTTCAAAAAAAAAATGAAGCACGAAATGTGATTTTTATTTGTAGTTTTTTTCTAGGAAAGTTTCTGGTAGGTATTTATTATTATAATATTTTGTTTGTTGTAATTATAGGGTTTATTAAATTATTTAGGTTTAATGATTTTTTTTTATTTAAGTTTTATTGTTATTTATTATTGTTTGAACTGAATTCAAATTAAAACAAATTATATTAAAAACAAGCTCAACTTAGCTTGTTTTTAATATAATTTGTTTTATTTTAATTTAGCATATTTTGTTATTCATATTTGTTATAGCTTTATATACATGCACCACAAGACCTATTTCCGCGATTTTTTATTATGTTGGGCATGTGAGCTATACAAATAATTACAATAAGATACTATTCTTTATTTCAATTAAAGCGGATCAATAGTTCTAGAGATATTTTATGTGTACAACAGACACAAGCGTAGTAAACTCAATAATTGTTGCTGAAGTAGAAAAAGAAGAATTGCCAAGAAGAAAGAACAAAAAGTCACCTCCTCGCGTTCACTGCCGTAGCCATTATGTGTGTGAATCTAGTCATAAGGCACGCGGTGAATGCCAAGGGTGGACTTCATACGTCATTATATACGTCAGAGATGAAAGCAAGATAGAAGAATAAATAAGAAGAGAGAAGAATTTATAATCATTAGAAAAATTACGCTTTTGTTTAATAAATAAGTAAAAAGCAATGATAAATTTCGTGATGGATAACTGGAACCTGGTTGGCTCAGTGGTTGAGTACCCTGCCACGAAAGCGCGTTGTGGGTTCGAGTCCCGCCCATTTTTCATTTCACCGGGACATTTTTCATTGCATTTTATCTTTAAAAATATATATATATATAAATTGTAAATCATATAAATTACGAGTTTTTCCGAATTCCGATTTGTGCAAAAGAACTGTTAAACATGTGATTTGTTAAACACAGATATATTCCGTATTTACGAGAATTTCATATTTAGGTAAAACATTGGTTTCTTTCTTTATTTATTTACAGAAAGGGGGCATATATATATATATATATATATATATATATATATATATATATATATATATATATATAAACAATACAATTTAATAACGATGAGTGATATATTATTATACCTAAATTCTTTAATTTTATTATTGTACATATCATCACGGGTGCCTTACGGCCCAAGACCGCCTAGACGGCCCCAGGGTACCCAGCGGAGGGGTTTTTAATCCCACCTCGTCGTAGTCGATGGTATGAGTCTACACCGAACAAGTGGCTAGCTCGTCGCGATGTTTTGAATTGACTCAATAACCCATCTATAAACAGTTTCACAAGTTGATATAGTGAAACCGGGACCGACAGCTTAACGTGCTCTCCGAGGCACTATAGTGGTGTTGTCAAACAAATGTACATAAATGTTTAAATTAAAAACTGTTTTTAAGTCCAAGGTCTAACCAACTCGGCCACCACGTATATTTTTATTATTGTGGTAGAACAAAATAGTTAATATTAAAATATTTTTTGAATACTTAGGTAAAGTTATTTGGCATTAGACCCCACCTTGCGACGGCCACTTCAACAAGCAATACTTGCTATATAACTACCCAAATTGCAAAAGCCCTGGCATTATTTAATTAATAATAATAATAATAATATGTAGGACAAATTACACATATTGCTCTGGTCATAAACTAAGCTCTAGATATCGTTGCTTCTGGTACACATAGTACAAGTACTATGTGTACCAGAAGCAACGATATAATACATATTATATTTTATAAACACCCAGACCATGACAAACTGTACAGAAAAAAACGTACTAATATTTTTTGCCATGGGTGGGAATCGAACCCACAACCTCCGGATACAACGCCAATTATATCGCTTCTGTATTTAAGTTGCCATGATGCTCAGATCATGATCTGAGTTAGCCTCAATAAATAGCCGCTGTGTCCTACCAATGAGGTCGTGGCCTAAAGCGTTCTAGGATTTTTTTATTTTATTTTAGCACGACATGTAACTTTGTATCTACCTGGTGGTGAGCAGACCTACAAAGTCCATGTATGGAGTCAATAAATAATTGTTCTTAAATAATATTGATCGCTTCCACTATGCCGGTTAAATGATGCGATTACGAAATGGGGGGCAACAATGACGAATTGCATTACGAGTATATTTTAATAGATATACTTGCTGCCTTATCGTCAATGAACCTACCCATTTCGTAACCGCACCTTGAAAGGAGACTACCACCTCAACAAGAAATCGATGCAGTAGTCTCCTGAAAACCGGTGGACCTACAGACTAAACCGAAACATGACTAGGTCACTTGACGGTTTTTGCATCTGTTGTGTGGTGTGGTTTTTGCTGTGGGTAGTGGTAACGAGAACGGTCGGTCGTTTAAATTAAATGTACGGGGAAGCCTTAAGCCGTTCTTTACACAAATAAGCCCTCAAATTGCCTTCGAACATAGTGAGGGCACATCTTTGATGTTAATTTGACGGCAAGTTTCAAGATATATCTTTACATATAATAAAATTGTAACGGAAGAATATATAGTTTTTTTTTTTAAATGGTATACATATGCGTTTTTATCAGCCCGTGAACAGTGCCTACAGCCCCTTGTAGACACTATATACATTGCAGGCATTGTTCTTAAAATTAGTCGAACGTTTAGTTAAAGAATAATAAAAGCCATATTATAGTTCATATAAAAAGCTTTCACTATGGGGATGTCCTATCACAGTGAAAAAAATAGACGTTGCCATACATTTTTATGAAGGCAGTTGGGGAACGAATGTATGAAATATTTTAAAAAAAAAAAAACGTTTTTTTTCTAATTATATATAAAATTAAAAAAAAAAATTAAAAATATTTATTCAGAACAAATAGAACACAATAATAACAAACGCCCGGTGACTCCCATTAAGTGTAAAAACTTGTGTCGGGAGTCACCGCTCTTCACTTACACAATGATTTATCTAAGTAAAAAACTAGACATCTTTATTGAATACAGTTTACAATAAAATGTATAAATTCTTGTTGTTTTTTTGTATATATACGATTATGAATGTGCATGAGTGAGTCGTGATGGGTATATAAGTTATAATTTAAATTTTAAACTTTTATATAGAAATATATTGAACCATTCAGGTAAACCTACCTAAATAGTTTCATTCCTTTCTTCTTTCTTATTATATATATAGATATATCTTTTTTAATAAATTTTGCCTGTTATTATATTGTACTTAACTTTCACAACACTAAAATTTATAAGTAAGTTAGGTGATTCTTAAATATGTAGTTCACACTACATATCTTATACAATTATTGAATTGTTATATGTTATTTAATTACTTATTTGATTTATTAACTTTTTTATTATAGATTAATAATTTTTATTTAGTATTAGTAATATAGTATAGATATATTTTAATTTTAGTATTAGTTTATTATTAGTATAATTTATAATTAGTATAGTTATATTGTAATAATAGTTAAAAAATATAATAATAGTATAAAATATAGTTATGAAATATACGTATTCATGCCCTGGACGCCCTCAAAAGCACTAAAATAATATATTTATAACTTTCTATATAAACTTTAACATATAACAGGTAACAGAGGTGCGATTTTTGTATCTCAGCCTTAACTTTGATATCACCAGTGACAAAAATTTCACCGATGACTATGACTAAATTTCACCGATGACTATGACTAAATCACGGTTTATCAAAATGTTATAGTCATATGTGCGGTATCAACTTACAAACAATTTCTCATTTACAAGAGCTACTTGCGCTTCGTTACACGAAGAAAATATTACATGTCGTTCATGTTTCTCATAATAAATTGACATATCTATGCTAAAACATAAAAACTCAATGGTGGAACGAAACTTATCTGTAATAATTATTATCTGTCATCGGTGACTTTATTTAAGGGAGGCACTCGTATTGATTTCATATGTAAAAGTTAAAAAGAGACATGCCCAATTTTTGGATGATGATTATTTTTCAGGCGCTTTTCTGATCAATTGTTTTACCTACAACATAAATTAGCGGCAAATAACTAGAACACAGTTTGACATATTGGGGGTAATTTCACGCATACTTTTGGGAAACAAATAAAATAAATTTGTAGGTCTTTTTCGAAGGTTTATTTTTTATTGGAGCACGAAATGTGAATATGTATCTACCTGATGGTAAGAAGACCTACAGCATTACCATTACTCTGTTATTTAATAGCATAGGTCGTTTCCACTATCCCAGTTACGAATGGTCAACGAAAAAGACGAATTAGCAATACGATACGATATATTATACTGCTGCAAATCTAGTAAAGTGCAATGTTTAAGTTAAGGGTCCAGTAGTCAAACGTATTTCCGATATTATAACTTGGCTGTTAGTCGAAGTTCTATTTTTTTTTTTTCATGTTCGTAATAGTAAACATTTTTTTTTTGTTTTGTGTAATACATATTTTGTATTATAATATTTAAAGTTTTTTTTTTATTTCAAAAAATAAAAATAATAGAAAGAAATATTAATAAATACAATTATAGACAAAAATATTATTTTAATTCTGCGACAAACAGTAACCGAGTATTACTGGAAGTGCGAAAGCTCATTTTGTATGGAAAACGCAGAGTTCGCGATTACGAATGCAGTGTCCTTAAGTAGGTATACCTAATGTATTTTTTTGCAGGGATGAAATTTTTATTGCAACTTTTTATAATTATAGTCCTGCGTACATATATCCAAAGACCAAACGGAGTTGTTTAATAATATTAGTAGTAAGAGCGAATTAAAGTGCCTGAAATTTCTAATATGGCCGTTTGTAGAGTTCTGCTAAATCTATTTGTTTGTTTCAAAAGAGGAAATTTGTCTGCCTTTGCATATTATATATCACGAAAACTACTGTTCCGATTTACTTAAAATTTGAAACAGTTATCTATATATGTATTGACCCATATATGTTCAAAAGGATGTTAGTAAATAATAGATAAATAAAAAGCGTACACAAATATATTTAAAAAATATTTTTTTTAGTTCCTAATAATCAATAGTATTTTTAGTTCCTTTATAACCAAAGTCTATTATCTTAAATCTTATTATTTTAAATTTTAATAAGATCTTTTAACTATTTTTTATTTAAATTAAAGGTCATTGGGCACTTAAGTATGAAAAAATTACCCACGACCTACAGAAATTAATTGATGTGGGATGTTTCGACATATATCTCTGGTTTACGAATATATGGGTCGCATTACCATAAATAATGGGAATCAGACAGAAAATGAAATTCTGTATCTTAGAAAAAAAAATTACTGAGGTTTATTTCAACTTGATTAATATCTACAGGTGCAATCGTACTATCTCACTTAGTACAAAAAATATATCCAGAATCTACAGAAATTAAATAATGTAGAGAATTTCGACAATTGTTCATGATGGTTTGTAAAAAAAAAAAAAATTATTTATAAGATTTATTCTATTCCATTAATATCAACAGGTACAATTGTATCATCTAAAAATCCCGCAGGCGCATCTTTCCTTCATTTAAATTCTATTTTGTTCTTTGCAATAAATATCTTCAACTTTTAAATCACTTGTAATATTTTATTGCCATGGTTTTTTAAAAAAAAAAAACTTAAAATTGAGAATGGGATATACCTTATTAATTTAAAAGTAATTTTGTTTCTGTAGGCAAACCTTCACAAATTGGGTCGGTTTGTGCCCAATGACCTTTATTTGGCAACCTCCATCTAGTGATATTTATTACATATATATATATATATCTTCACGGGTGCCTTACGGCGCCCGAGACCGTCTAGACGGCCCCAGGGTACCCAGCGGAAGGGTTTTAATCCCACCTCGTTGTAGCCGATGGTATGAGTCTACACCGAACAAGTGGCTAGCTCGTCGCGATGTTTTGAATAGACTCAATAGCCCATCTATAAACAGTTTCACAAGTTGGTATAGTGAAACCGGGACCGACAGCTTAACGTGCTCTCCGAGGCACTATAGTGGTGTTGTCAAACAAATGTACATAAATTTTTTAATTAAAAACTCATTGGTACACACCGTGATTCGAACCAGAGACCTTAGTGTTTTTAAGTCCAAGGTCTAACCAACTCGGCCACCACGTATATATTACAAATTATAAACTTTAGTATTATAAGTTTGCAATAGATGTCACTAGTGCAATTTCAAAAATGATTATACAGAAAGGAATTAAAAAAAAACCTAATATAAAAAGGAATATAAGTTTTTGCACTTATCGATATTTTAATAATATCCTCGACCATAATAAAAAAATCGTATTGTACTTATTATGTCAACTCTGTACATTTGAGTATTATTATATTATTATTATTTTTTATTTTTTATTATTACCTATATCCTTTTTAGTTCATCGCGAAATATGCCTAAATGGAAACTGAGGCCAAGGGTTTGCGTATTGTAGAAACGTAACGTATTCATTTACGTATACCATAGCAATACGATACGTGAGCAAAAACCAATAGGAACGCTTTGTTCAATCCTGTTAGCAAAAATAAACCGATCCTATTGGTTGTTGCTCACCTATACGTAAATGAATACGTTACGTTTCTACAATGCGCAAACCCATGGTAGAGCCTCTGGGCCGTGCAGCACGCAGTTACTGTCATCATACCATCACAGGTGCCTTTTTGGCTCCCGAGAACTGTATAAACCCTTCCTCATTTCGCCGATGATTAATGGAGGCAACACCTAACAAGTGTCGAACTTGTTGCGGTGTTTATGATGATATAGCTTCGTTGTATAAAGCGGTCACCCATCCATAGCAGTTACAATCGCACTGTTAATAATATTACCTTCGTAATAATATTATACTGGATTTAACAAACTCTAGCATTGCATCAGAGGCTCTACCATGGGTTTTTGGTTTGTTCCAACGCAACGTAACGTTAAAACGTGAGGAACCACCAATAGAATGGCTTTATTCAATCGCGTTACCTAAAATAAAGCGGCCCTATTGGTTGTTGCTCACGTATCGTATTGCTATGGTAGAGCCTCTGAGGTAGAGCCATGTTTTTTCATATTAACGTAACGTTAAGAGAGTGTAAAGGCAAATAAAATAGGTGAAATAAAATATGCCTCTTACAAAGCGTGCGATTGAGAAAAAAAATATCTCGCGCAATTTTACAAATACACTAGATATTAAACATATACATAACATATTAAAAAGTTATGAGAATACCTCAAATATATTAAAAATAATATAGGTACAATATTTAGAAGTAACTGTCTTTTTAAAAAACTAAATAGCTTAAAGCTTCCTTGTTAGAAAAAAGTCGCAAAGTTATATAAAATATACTTAGGTACCATACCATACCATTTTTATTGACATTTCATGAGCAAATTATAAAGCTCACCATAAATGTTGGAAATTCAAAATATTTTTTAAATTATAGAGAGAGAAACAATATTCATGGATTCGGGTGTCGCGGTCAACATCACGGGTTGGAAGGCAGGGGAGTGAACTGCAGTGTTCCCGATTCTATAGAAAGAAGGAACTTTCCGGTAGAACCTAACATTTGTAACGTACCGTAACACTAACAAAAATTCTTGGTAGAGCCGCAAAAATATGATCTATGTACACTTAACAGTGTTAAGATGACATTTTTTATTTAATTGATCACTAATAATAAATCTTTTTACCACAATATACTTAGTTGTTTATGTGAATAACTATATGTATGTATGTAGATTCCTTGAGGGAAGCCCGAAGATTGTAGTCGTGTATTTCTGATATATATTTATAGTTCATAGGATTTATTGTGCAAAAATGTACCAATTTGGTAGAATAAATATTCCGTTGTGACCTTAAGTGTGAGCATTTACACAGTGTCTCAGTGTTTGTGTTATCTCAATGAATCCCTTAACCTTCGATAAAATGGCGGTACCCATTTTATTCTTGGTTTTCTTCCTCTACATCACTTGACATTGGCAGGACTATACCGTATGTCTGCATACGGTATAGTACGGTATGTCGCTATTCCTTTTTCTACCCTAGTCCTTTCCCAATTCCTTTCCATCCTATTACTCCCTTTCACAAATAATATAAAGAATTAAAAACTACCCACTAGACATTGGCAAAATTACGCGTAACGCGTAGATGCCATTTATCAAAATATTATAATAATGTATGTATGTAGGTAGGTACTATAGCAAGGCGTTGTTTGAATGACCACAATCTATAATGGGTTGCGTGGAGGATAACGCCTGACTCATGGCTGGGTAGTGAAGGTTTTCCCCATATCTCACCGACCGGTATCAATTACTGATGCAAGTTTTTATTGTGCCCCAGTAAGTTGTTATTTTTATTTTAAAACTATACTAAGTTAATGATATAGAAAATTTGTGTCATATAAGTTTGTATGTAACGATTGATCCAATATTTAAGAGTGACCCAGAAAATTAAAAAAACGATTTCTTGAAAAAGTACCAATAGCACTAACTGCGAAACCGCGTTGATTGTCTATGGATATCTACTTGTCCTAAATAAAGAAATCGTGAATAACCCCCGTATTCTAGTTCATATACTCAAATTTACTTTTCTATATGAAATTAATAATATTATATGGAACCGTCATAATGCCTTAAATGGCCTATAAAACGAATGTTAAACTAATTCGTTGCTCCTATAGATGTTTTCACTTCAATCAATAAACGCTTAGGGATTTTTTTATTCTCATTTTTTTATTTATTTGTATGGCAGCGGCAATCTTCCGTTCTCAAAACTGGTGGGCAATTCTCGCGCTTTCGACATTCATCTTGATTCGAGAATTTTAAACGAAAAATGATTAAATATGCCATTTTTCGTTCAAAAATATCGAACATTAAACGAAATAAATAATAAATATTAATTAATAAATAATAAATATATAAATATTGAACGAAAAATGACATATTTAGTCATTTTTTGTTTAAAAATCTCGAATCGAGATGAATCTCGAAAGCGCGAGAATCGCCCACCTGGAAAGGAGATTTAAGGTCCATGGGCACCTCTCTATTTTATCTCCATGCTTTTCACTTAAGAAAAGAGACAATCCCCCGTATTCTAAGACGTTTCCTTAACTCCACTCTTCACTCAAGGAGCGTCTGTCTCAACTTGCTTTTTATAGTTGACATTTGGTGGAAAGAGACAGACGTTCCTTGAGTGTAAATTGGAGTTAAGGATACGTCTTACCCCCGTATTCTAAGACGTAACCTTAACTCCACTTTACACTCAAGGAACGTCTGTCTCTTTCTATCAAATGTCAACTATAAAAAGCAAGTTGAGACAGACGCTCCTTGAGTGAAGAGTGGAGTTAAGGAAACGTCTTAGAATACGGGTATTATAGAATACGGGGGAATGTTTCTCCCGTCAAATGTCAAATCGAGGAGTGAGACGTTCGTCAGTATGTCAAATTTATCTAAACCCTATAAAAATACGTACGAAGTGTTTTTTTTTTGTACTAGTCGTACCTACGTACTAATAAGACTACGTTCGCACGAGCGCTTTTTCGACGTTTTCACGCGCGTTAATTTAAACGTTTCGAATAAACCATAATATGACTTCTCGGCTATGTGTTCACACGCGAGCTGTTTTTTTACGCCGGGAGTTATTTTATCCGTCGCGCTCCATTTTAAACGCCGAGCGGAAAGCGCCGACACAAATGCAACAAAGGGAAACGTAACGATGTTCATCTGAATTCATGGCGTGTCCGTATCAAGCGCAAGCTGCTACAAAGTGATTATTTTAACGCTCGTTTGAACAGCGACAAGTCAAGACGGTAAAAAACTCCCAACGCCGAACACCGAACGCTTTAATAAACGCTTGTGCGAACGTAGCCTTAGTAATATGTTGATTGAAAAATGTATTATTTATTCAAATATTATCAATGTATATAAGTACATTACTTTCGATTTACGTTAAAATAGTGTGTTACCTACAAAACGTAAAATATATTAGTTTCAATAAAATACTTACTTTATAAAATCTATAAAAAATAATTTCACCAAATTTCGTAAAGACTTCATAGCCATTATTGTTTACCTATACATAGAATAAAACTGTAAGTAAATTAATAAAATCTGTACATTGATCTAATTTAAAAAAAAATACGGGATGGATTCTAAATAGTCCATAGAACAATAATCTATTATTATTACTCGTAGAATTCCTGTCTATTTGTTTGTTTATCGGGGCATCACTTAAAAGCTACTGAACCGATTTATATGCGTCTTTTATGTTGAATAGCTGTATGCTTTGTGGGTAAAATATGACATTTTGATATATAGGGATATATAGGGGGTTTGTGTTTTAAGAGTTTATAAGAAGAAGAAGAAGAGCGAGAGAGTATAATAAGAGAGAGGGTTCTATCAACATCCAGATTATGTCAAGGGAAGAATGATACTGCCCTGATTATACGACGATCGGGGAGGGCAGCATCCAACATCCTTCAGTGGCAGGCCAGACTCCGGGCAGCGGTCGGATATGGCCGGCTATGGCAAGCCGTGACGTCTGCTGAGCAGACGGTGTCCAGGCTCCGGAAGAAGAATCCAGGCTGAGTTCAGCTATGACCAGCTGGGATATCTGTAGACGGTGGCAGACCAGGCTTCAGAAAAAAGGTTCCAGGCCAGGTTCTGCCGTAGTGGTTTTTCTACTTCGGACTTGATTCTCCACCTCGGACTTGATTCCTGGAATCATTCAAAGGGAAGCCTAAAAATAATATTTTAATGATATAAAACTTGGACTATTATTTCTTCTGTGCTTATCTTCCAACATATAACCAAATGGATGTCGCATAAGCAAACGTTCGCCTCTGCCACAATACTGACCATATGAAACCATCTAAAATATAAAAACTTGTTCGCAATCGGCGTCATTTGGAATCGTTTGGTGTCACAAGAAGGTTCTCTACTCACTCAAACAAAATGGTTTATTGTGCAGTGACGCTGTGTCAAAGGCGAAAAATGTCTATTATTTGATTTTTAATAATGCTTTATATTTTCATATTTATTTATCTTTACTTTCTTTTTCCTATTATTTTACTTTAACATTTTTAAGACTTTATCTAAAGTGCAATAAAGTGTTTAAATAAATGAAACTTATACCGCTAACCTTTTGGTTCTCATTAAAATATAGCAAAAAATGCTGGACATTAAATAAATAAATTTTAATAATTATAAAAAACGACCTAAAACCTACGTATACCTACAATTTACTTTTAAAAAAATATTCAGACTTATTTATGCAGATTTCCAAAAGTAGCATCCCTAAAAGAACGTTGGAGACAATTTTGTTGTTAAAATGAAAATTGGCATCATAAAAAACATATGTGTCATTTGCTCTGATTATCATCTAAATTTCATATTCCTAGTTGCAGTAGTTTCGGTAGGACGTTGATATAAATCAGTCAGCACTCAGCTAAGCATTACGAGCTGTACAACGTTCGCCGTCACGCAATTTGCGTGCGTTATTTTTGCTTATATCATATACAAAGCAGACCGCTGAAAACGAGAAAAACGTAAGCCAATTTAAATATAAAAATGACAAAATAAATTATTTCAGATATTTTTATGATTAAATATTCGATTATTTCAAATAAACACCGATTGCAATGAAAGTTTGGTGTAACGTATTATGCCCATCACTAGTTGCTTGTTTTACCTTTTACACATTTGTATGTATTATAATTATGAACATTATTATTGATTACCTACTTCTAGATTTCCTTCAGTTCCCTACATACAATAATTACAAACAATAAGAGTTAAATATGTACAATCTTAAGGTATAGGTAATCGCATCATACTACGTGTAGAAAATCACACTATAATTTGTTCGGCGATTGGTTAGCAGAATACGGAAAATTTACATACTCGTATTACTACTACTATCGCGAGTAGTAGCGCGATTGTGATTCTATTACGGTGCGATTGATTTAATTTAAGAGAATTGAGGCCCAGTACCTCTACCACAAGTTTTTGCAAACAATTTTTACTATAGTCAAAATAAATAAGATTCTCTGGTAAGTTTGTATATTTTGTGTGTAGGCAAGTTACTAATTACTTTTTAGGAATTTAATAATGATATAAGTAATTAGATATTTATTAACTAAGTATCTTTCTTTAAACTATTAATTATATGTTTACCGTTAATTGATGTAATTTTATGACACTTAAAATAAACACTTATCATAATAATATGTTGTATTTTTATTACTAAATCATTTCACAATTCACATTCCTTGTTAATTTTTACGCCGAGTTCCTTGCGAAGTACAAAGACCATAGACTGTAACAGAGTGTTATTTGTCTTTTTCTCTCTACATTTACCTACCTTTCATCTATGGTTACACTGCGTTGGCTTTGTATCCAAAGGTCATGGGTTCGATTCCCACTCATCGAAGACAATATTAGTACGTTTTTCTGAAGCCTGGAGCTTAGATTTTGACCATCGGCCTGACCAAAGAACACGATCGCCAATCGAATCTCCGCATCGATCGATAAAAATGTATAGGAATTTTACTCTATGGGTAGAGCCTGATCGACGAGAAACGTCAAATCCCACACATGGGGTCGCGATGGGTATTTCGTTCGATTATCGATTGGCTCTTTGGTAAGGCCCCAGCACAATAAGTGAAATGTTCTATTATTACAGAGAGAACCCTGTAATAACATAATATTGTTTAAGGTCAATATTTTTATCATAAATACAGAGATAAACCTGTACTTTAAGGCTGAATTGAATCGAATGTACCAGTTTTATTTTGAAAGTCGATTGACAGCTGGTACATTGACGCTATTTTTAACTTTAATCGTTATAATTACTTAATAGTATTTTTTTGTTAATTTAATATAGGTTTATGATAAGATAAATGTAAAAGTAATATGTAACGCTGGCTATATTTTATTTCATAAATAGGTATATCGAGCATATTCAGAATCGTTCTAATAAACAAATCTTACTTAGTTAAACCTCTATTAATATAAATTAATAGGTTTAAGCAAAATATGATATAGGTATCAAAACGTTTCTGTAGGCCTAGCTGAGTTTTTATAATATTCCTACTATATATATAGAGTCCTTTATCTCTGTCTAAAATTTGTATGGAAAATAGTTCAGCGCCCTAAGCGGACATTTTGAGAACTAAAATGCAAGCGTGTGATTGGTAATCAAGATCAAAAGTAAACGATAAAAAACCTGACAGGGACAGCACACAGCAGCTAGGCTCTTCCAAAAATGCAGTACTCAAAGATCATTTTTTATCACAACTAAATTATATAAAATAAAATAAGAAGTAGAGTTCTAAGAAATCGATTGACATTTCGTTAAATATCCTCACCTCATGGCTTCAGCCTTTTACTAAATGAGAAGATACTTAAGACACGACTGTATGGTTGAAAGATCTTTGCCTTCCCACAATGGTGGAATAATCACAAAAAAAATCCTCACCCCCTTGAGGAGTAGTTTAGCCGGGTTTTTATTTTAATATTTTAAACATAATTCCTCTTTCTTAAGCCAAAAAAGATTCAACGAAGAAATGCGGCCAACATCCTGTTGGCACCGATTTCGGTCCTTCACACATTACGTTATTTACAGAAGAGTAGTATTCTACTCGAGTATCTCGTATACATTTTGAATAGTGACTTCGTATTTTGAAAGGTACTCGACATGTCGGTCGCCCGCCAGCCCAGTTGGGTTAACGCAGTTGCAGGACTTGCAGGGGACCATGGAGATTAAGATAGGGAGGTGCCCATGGGCCTTAAATCGCCTTCCCAGTTGTGAGAACAGAAGATGGCTGCTGCCACACAAAAAACTGAGAACAAAAGCAATCACTTTGATTGGTTGCGGTGAGAACAGAATATAGCGACAACGAACTTGTTTGACATTTCGTTTTATAGGCCATTAAGGCAGTTCCATATATTATTAGATATTAGTATCGTGGCTTGAACCGGTGTTTACGGTGAGCATTCTATGATACATGAATATGCATTCAATGTAATCGCATATTGGTCCTAACCGACTGTTCATAAAACTATGATAATAATATATGGAACCGCCCTAAGCCCAAAAATCGCATATGAAAAAAAACTAAATATTAAACGGTTCGTTGCCGCCATATTCTGTTTTCTCTGTTCAACCAACCGATTGGCTATAAACATTTTGGTTTTCACTTTTATTTTTGGGTTTGTAAGGCCATGTGTTCTCAAGTAATGTGAGGGGTGTTCCACTCCGCGCTTTAGGTATGAAGCTACAAGTACCCGGCCGTACCCATGGATGGGTAAAATTTTTGAGGGCTACCGCAGTGGGCGGCCGCGCGCCGGCACGAGTTGCACGTTTGTATGATACTCACGCGCCTCGTCGCGATATTTAATATTAACTAAAATGAAGTCTAAAGCTTATTGTGCCACATTCGGTTGCTTAAATAATAGTAACAAGGATCCGGACCTTACGTTTTTCATACTTCCAAAGGATCTCAAAAGGTACCACGGTTATTATTAGGCAGGTACACTAAACCTTTCCTATGTACCTACCAAATGTTATCCTTTGTTATTGTTATCTAAGTCTCTCGTATTTACGTACTTTGTTAGATATTTAATTACTATAGTATATAGTTTTGTTTGATAAGTATAGGTAGTAATAGTTAGTGCACTACCATGAACTAACTATTACTAGAAATATTATGCGGTTTTGATAAGTAGACAACATACATACTTGCTCGTACATACTAATTTATTTGCCCATTTAGGTACCTACGTAGGTTGCTTAATAATAAATAACATAGACTAAGCAAATATACTGAGACAATGTTTTTGTAAGTTTTTCTTTCAACTTAGTAGGTAAGTACAATATGTTTCCTTTAAAGGTATTATTCGCACTTATATCATTCCACATAATCTACCTATACTACTTGTACCTTTATGTGCCTATTTCTTTTGTGGCTATACACCGAAAAACAATATTTAGTTTCATAGACAATGTAGTGTGCCTTATTGCTTCCGTATCTCCTTAGGTTAAAATACCTATGCAGCAGACATCCTAAAATAAATTTGTTTTATGATCTACGTACTTACTACTAGGTCAAAAGTCAAAAGTCAAAAAGTCAAAAATATTTATTTCATGTAAACCTTTACAGGTATTTATGCATAGTCAAAAAAAAAAAACTATATTTAGTATAAGGTCTAAGTGTGCGCTTGGTTAAGCTTTTGCATACATAAAATAATTAGTAACCAAACCGAACACACACCACATAACCAACCAGTGTAAGACTAGGTGGTTAGCTGGTTCCATTGACCTGTCCAACGTTATCTGCCATGCAAAGGTGCCACCGAGCCGACCAACCTAACAAATTATATCTACGCCCCAAATATTCACTATAAGTAATAATTAATATAAAAGTACAAAAATGTATCAATCAGAGCGCAAACACTAACCGCATGTTGGTCCCCCAGAGACACCCCGGAGAAAAAGGCACCAGCAAGTAAAAAACTCTGGTGTTCCACATATGTACCTGACCATCAGGAGATATGCTTATTTACTAGCTTATAATATGTGATATTTTATATATGATAATTTACCCTCATCCTGCTGAAGAGCACGAGTAGAACACCCCATAGCAGATAAACATTTTTTTTACAATATAGAGGTAGTACAGAATCACAAAACACCAAAGCCCCCCGATGCCCGCGCTAGTCTATCCGACAATTTTGCGAGACCTCCGCTTTTAACATAATAATTAAACTATGCATGTCCAGCGGAGATCCAAGGCCCCCACAGCAGCACCCGATCACGGACGTAACGTATGTGTCAGCCATCCTCCTGCTCAACCAGGCCCTTAGGGTGCAGACCAGAACCCGGCACACGCGCCACCACTGCAATGACCTTCAAAGGAGAGGAAATCCGCTGGACACATCATATTACTAGGACACATTACTAGGCCATATGCATTATAGAATCTGAGACACGCGCAAACATCGAAAACGGATTCGTATTATGTAGCTCTGTTAACAAAATAATAATTTAAATATATGAAAAACAATAGTAGGTATATTACCTAGCCAAAATACTTAATATTAAAAAAAAATAAAAACAAAAAAAAAAAAAAATAGTAATAACAAGTTATTACCTTCTCCAAATATAACAAATTACCTAATGTAGAATAAAAATAATATAATAAGTACTTAGTAATGAATTATTACTGTATCACATTTATTAGTTGAGAGATTCCAGTCGCAGGGAGGTATGTTTCCAGACGTCTCTGTCATTAATATAATCATTAACTTTGTAATATGCTTTTGCTATTAAAGTTTGCTTAATACAATTTTTAAATTTTATATCATTAAGTTCTATAATTGAATTTGGCAATTTATTATATAACCTGATACTGTTTATTAGGAAACATTTATTAGTTTTTTGTAATCTAAATTTTGGTATATCAATTTTGTTTATATTTCTTAAGTTACGAGTATGCCTATCTACGTTTTTATTAAACGTAGTATAGTTTTTCTTAACGTATAATAAATTTTCAAATATGTATTGGGAAGGCAGTGTCATTACTTCAATTTTAGGGAAAAATTCCCGAAGGGATTCGCGGGTCTTCATGCCATATATAGCTCTAATAGCTCTTTTTTGAAGGATAAATATTGTTTCTATGTCTGCAGCTGAGCCCCAGATAATAAGACCATAAGTCATAATACTGTGGAAATAAGCAAAGTACACAAGCCTGGCTGTTGCTACATCAGTTAAAAGTCTGATCTTTCTGACTGCATATGCAGCTGAGCTCAATCTTTTAGATAAAGTGTTTATGTGAGCTCTCCACTGCAGTTTGGAATCGATCTTGATTCCTAAAAACATAGTGGAGTCAACAAATTCCAGCTCAGTGCCGCCTAATTTAAGTGAACAGTTGACTACTGGAACGTTTGGCAAAGAGAATTTCAGGCACTTGGTCTTTTTAGGGTTTAGAACCAAATTGTTTGCCGTAAACCATTCAGAAACCATAGTCAGAGTATTGTTTGCTACTGACAATATATTGTCTTTCCTATCAACTTTAAATAATAGTGACGTGTCATCAACAAACAGCACTATCTGCGCTATTTCCTGTACCATGTGTGGAAGGTCATTTATATATACAAGAAAGAGAAAAGGCCCTAAAATTGATCCCTGGGGAACTCCCATTTTCACAAGAGATCCTTTAGAAACACTACCATCAATGTTGACACTTTGTGTTCTGTTTGTTAGGTATGACCGTATCAGATTTAACCCTACTCCGCCAACACCATAAAATTCCAGCTTACCTAACAGAGTTTCATGATCTACACAATCAAATGCTTTCGAAAGATCGCAGAAAACACCAATAAGATCCTGAGACTTTTCCCATGAACTAAATATTTCCTCAATCAATCTAGTACCAGCATTTGTTGTATTTCTACCTTTTGTAAACCCGTATTGATGATTATGTAATAATTTATTTCTATTAAAATGTATTAATAATTGACTTAACTTTATTTTTTCAAATATTTTACTTAGAGCCGGTAATATGGACACGGGTCGATAATTAGTAGGGTCTGTTCTACAGCCCGATTTAAATATAGGGGCTATTTTACTATGCTTCATAAGGTCTGGAAAAACACCCTTATCCACACAGTCATTATAAATATCAGCCAAGATAGGCCCTATAGTGTGAACAATAGGTTCGATTGCTTTTACAGATAATCCCCATAAATCCTCTGTTTTCTTCTTATTTAACATTTTAAAGTGTTTAATAATATCATCACTTGAGACATGTATAAAACTAAATTCTAGCAAATCAGGTAGTTTAACATAATGATTTAATAGTTCCTTAGCAATACTGGATGACGAATTAATGCTATTCGTGACTTCCAAAGGAATATTAACAAAAAAACTCTTCAAATAAGCTGGCAACTTCATTTTTTTCAGATATCATTACTCCGTTTTGTCTGATTAAAATATCATTTTGGATATGTGCGTTTTTACCAGTTTCATTATTAATTATCGTCCATACACACTTAGATTTATTTTCTGACTGTTTTAGTTTAGAGCTAATAAAATTAGATTTTGCCATGAGGCAAACTTTTTTGAATATTTTAGAGTAAGTTCTAACATAGTTATGAAAATTTTGATCTAAAGTAAAGGATCTCCTGTCATATAAATCATATAAAGTATCTCTGCTTTTTCTAATGCCTCTGGTTGCCCAGATAGCAAAATTCAATTTATTATTTATTTTCTTAGACTTTGTCTTGCATACTTTATCAAATTCTAGGGTTATTAAATTATGTAGATTTGAGTAGGTTGTATCAGGTTTATTAATATTATATTTGAAATTATTAGTTTTTTGTATAATGTTATTATTAAAAATTTTTAGTCTATTATCAGTAAGAAGTCTATATTTAATTGTTTTATTTTTTGGTTTTACTTGTGCTTGAAAGCTGATCATTAGACATTTATGATCCGAGCGTACACCAGTAATAACAGAGTGGTCTGGAACGGGACAATTTGTGAATATATTGTCAATGCAAGTCTGACTATATAAAGTAATCCTAGTCGGTTCAGTAAATATGTTATTTAAATTAAAGGAAGTAAAAAGAGAAACGAGCTTTTGTTTGTCACATGTATCTAACAAAATGTCAATATTAAAATCCCCACATAGAAAAATTTGTTTATTTAAATCATATATTTTTGAGAGTAGGTACATCCTCCATAATATCTATAAAAGAATTTAAAGACGATGCTGGGGGTCTATAGATGCATAGAATAATATATGAGTCCATCTCTGCACATGAAATCTCACAAACACGTTCAACAGATAGTTTTACAATATCCTTGCGCTCTTTATACTTTAAAGTATTTTTAATTAAAATTATAGACCCACCTCCTTCACAGGAGTTTCTATTAAAAAAACTAGCAACTAAAAAGTTATTTACATTGAAACACATTTTATCGGACTTAAGCCAGGATTCTGTAAAACATCAAAGTTATATTTTTCAATAAATAATTCTATGTCAAGAACCTTGCTAGAGAAGCTTTGAATATTTTGGTGAATTAAATTAATTTTGCAAATGTCCTTCTCTATTGTCAAATCTAAGAGTTTAAAATTGGTTGTACCACAACATTATTAGTACCACTACTAAATGATGATGTGGAGTCAATGCTTAATAAAATATTATTAGCTACCAATGTAGCAATATTTCTTTGTACCTTCATGGGTAGTTTCATGCTATCCTGTGTCCCATTAACATTTTTAACAAATATGTTTATATCAAAAGGAGTAAACAGATTATTGTAGCGAGTCATATTATAAATACAATTGTTTAGATAATGTAAATGTTTATTTTGTCGGACAGTATATCCCTTTGAATAAAGGTAAGTACCTACATACCTAACCTAGGTTTTGTTTAAAAGAAGACAACCCTAACGTCGTCAGAAAAGTAAAGAATGACGCGATAGATTTTTGTTTGGTATGGTATGTACTCGTATGTTACGTATTACATTTATTATATTATATACAGTATTTAAGTATTGTTATGCATCATTGTTAAAATTATATCTATCTATATGCTATATCTAAAGTTCTGCACCCTAAGCATATTTCACTCTCTCAAAGGTTAGCTGGTAGAAAATGCCTAAGGCATTAAGCTCGCCTATGTAAAATTTTATGCAATAAGAAAAAAAAAAAAAGAGAGGCAACTTTAGGTGAATATAAATGTAGGCCATTAGCGCTGTGCGATCTGAACTGAGCTTTATTGTGTCGGTGCAAGAGTCGCTATTTATTTAATTAATCTTCCGGAGTGGAGCTTCTGTACTTGTACTATTATTTCTTCTGTGGTAATGTGTTCTCAAGATTGGAAAGGCATTTTAGGCCTTAGGGCCGCTCCCTATTATCCCGCTACCTTAATGATTAACACCCGTATTCTAAGACGATACCTCATGCTCACCTCAGCTTAAACTTCTTGAAGGCACTCGAAGGAGCGATTACAAGAAACCTCGAAATCGGTATTCTTAGTTGTAAAACTCAGCCGAATGTGAGGCGTGAGGAAAAACCTTCAAAAAGGAAGGTCACAGAGATGGGGAGCACAAAATGTTGCCAATGCCGTTAATCCTTACTAAAATGGTATTTATGGTTTACAAAAAAAAAATACAAAATTACAAAATAATTTGGAGACCCAAATAAAATAATATTATTTCCTTGACGTATTTTAATAACAATAAAAACTTCTAAAAAAAAAACAATTATCTTTAAATATTTTGGTAGTTTTTTTTTACGTCAGCACTGAATATTAAATAGAAAAACCGTTTCCAAACCATAAAAAAATAAAAAGAATAACAATTATAACTTCTTAAAAAAAAAAAAAAAAAAATATATTGGTAGTTTTTTTTTCTAGATTTAATGATTTGGAGACCCAAATAAAATAATATTATTTCCTTGAACATATTTTAATAACAATAAAAACTTCTTAAAAAAACAAATATTTTGGTAGTTTTTTTTTACGGCAGCACTGAGTACTGAGATAAATCGTTTCCCAACCATAAAAAATAAAAATAAAAAACTTCCGTTTGGTTACTATATGTTTTGTGCATTCCGTATATACCGGCGTGGTACATAATTACTATATGGATTATCACTAATATAATCCAAAAACTCTTCGAAATCCATTTCATATACACAATTAGTATATACACAATAATAATTTTACTTAATTAATACTATGAATTACACTTTAAAAAATAAATAAATAAGTACTATTACTAAATAATATTTGTGATTATTGATTTAATAAAAAAAAACAAGTTAAATAAGCTTAAAAAGGTAGACCTAACCACCGTAAGGTGCCTGTAAGATAGATGACAATGTACCTTAACTTTGACAGTTCGTCGAGGACCTTGAATAAGGAAAGCAAAGGAAATTCCTTAGGTAAGGAAGATTTTGACAACTAAAAATACAAATGTCGTTCCTTAAGGGCATTTTAAGTTAAGTAATAGTTGAGGTTACGTCTTAGATACGGGTGTAAGAGTCATCTCGCCTTTTTTAAAAGAACAATGTATTTTTTTTTCATATTTATAATTTTATTCTTATATTAAGTTTGACATAAACATGATACATAAGTAACCTACTTATCATTTGAAAACTTGCCTTAGTTTGTTGCGGCCATCTTGTGTTTTCACAACTGGAAAGGCGATGGACGCCTCCCTATTTTTATGCCCATGGGCTTAAGATACTCAAGGCGGCCAACCGACCGTCCCGTAATGCTAGATGAAATCGAGCTTTTCAATAATTAGTAAAATAGTCCCACAAATTGTTGGATGCGTCCCGCATACCTATTTTCAAGTCTACTACACGCAAACACAACGCGCTAGCGGCTAGACAGTCGAAACTCTATGTGCTAATATTACGTGTAAAATTGAATATGGGCAATTGCTAAAACTTCTATAAAATAAAATAAAAAAACCTAAAATTAGTTAAAAATGTAATTCTAGCAATAAATACTATTTTAAAAATAATTTACTTCAGTACGTTAGGTATTTTTATTACTTCGTTTCACGCCGTTTCGTATATTATTGTCTTTGGTCCGAATGCGACTGCACACGTAAAACTGGTAGAGCGCTGTATTCGACTGTTAGTCTATAGTTTGTGGCTCTTGTTCTCAGTGTCTGCAAAGATATTTTGAATATTTAGTATAGGTAATTCAATTATTTTTCCAAACAATCTAATAACTAATGCAGCCGCCATATGTAGGTGAAGATCTTTTTGCTTTCTTGAGAACGAACTAGTTTTGACGCGTGAGCAATAAGGATGCGTGCTCGCCGTGATTGGTGGACACGCTGACTAGTGGTCTCTTTCTTTTGTTTCACTTTTATAATTTTGCCATCTCTCTTACACAATTTTATAATAAAGACGTACAGCGCCGCTAGTTCGGAACAATAGTTATTATTATTTTGTAAGCGTATAACATATCTATACTTAAAATATCATTGTTTAATTTAAAAAAAAAATAGCGTAAAATACGAAAATGATTTCGTTTATTTTTTTAAATAAAATCTGGTTTTCGAGATATTAATATTTGAAAAATTCTGTATGACGTCACAAGCACCCTATAATAGACTAATAGACATTGAAAACAACCCCCCAATTATGAAACGAAATTTTGGCAGTTCGCTATCGTGATCGATTGCAATTGGAGCTATCGTTGCCTTAATGGCATTGGAAATAAGAGCGGTGACAACTCAAATTATCAACGCATTGACGGACAGCTATCGCTGTTTTATAATTGGGCCCCACTCTCAGATTCATAATAATAAATATTAATCTGTGGCCCCAGTACTATTGGATAAAAGTGGTGCGATATGCACCTTTATAAAATATATGACCAATATAATGTAATAATTTTATTATGCATCTTGCAGCACGGTAATAAGAAGTGAGTTTTATTTTTAAATTTTATTTCTATTCTTATAGGTAATGATAAAAATAAAGCTTCACAAGATTTCTTGTAGAGAAAACGTACTTCTTGACGCACTCATAAACTGTAGATTATTATCGGACCCAAATTCGCTTCGCGGTAACCAACATTTTTTTTTAAAACAGCCTATTTTTTAGCTTTCTTAATAATGATGTATCGTGGTGGCCGAGTTGGTTAGACCTTGGACTTAAAAACACTTAGGTCACTGGTTCGAATCCCGGTGTGTACCAATGAGTGTTAAATTTAAAAAAATATATACACATGTTTGACAACGCCACTATAGTGCTTCGGAGAGCACGTTAGGCTGTCGGTCCCGGTTTCACTTTACCAACTTGTGAAATTGTTTATAGAAGGGTTATTGAGTCTATTCAAAACATCGCGACGAGCTAGCCACTTGTTCGGTGTAGACTCATACCTTCGGCTACGACGAGGTCGAACTAAAACCCCTCCGCTGGGTACCCTGGGGCCGTCTAGGCGGTTTATGGGCGCCGTAAGGCAACCGTGATGATGATGATGAAAACGCCCAGCATAGTGGGAGCGATCATTATTGTTTATCTCTTCTTATTAGTTTTTGGGGCTGACATCAGTCAGAACACTTCGACCCAGTGGGATCTTCTGTGTAATTCTCCAGTCCTTTACACAAGTGGTTAGCTCGTCGCGATGTTTGGATAGACTCATTAACCCATCTATATACAGTTTCACAAGTCAAGTGAAACTGGGACCGACAGCTTAACTTGCTCGGCGGTTTCACTCGCCGTTTAATTTTTTTTTTTAAGTAGAGATTATGTATTTGAACCGTTTGGGGTTGAGACCATTGGGCCGTGGGGGCCAGGAGCTCAAGCAATGGCTGGTTCTTTGGCCAACGAATTAGCCTGGCAATTCTACGGGGTAACGCAGCCAGTCTATTGGGCACACTACCTGTCGGCAGCACTCTGGAAGAAGTTTATTATTTATAGAACTAAATATTTTTAGGTTGGTATTGAGGGTTTTTTTTTAATAGTTAAATTATATTTTTATATTAGGTTTAATTTTAATAATTAATTCATTTTTAGTTTAAACTTTAATTATGGTACTATTATTTCTTCTGTGATTATGGTATACTTGTATATATGATAATAATGTATGTATATAATATATGTACATATATACCATCACGGGTGCTATACGGCATCGAAGACCGCCTAGACGGCCTCAAATTACCAGCTGTAGGGTTTTATCCAACCTCGCCGTAACATATATAACATATTCTACACCAAAAACCCACCATAATGCACCTGTAAACAGTTTCACAAGATGGTATTGTGAAACATGCTCTCCGAGGCACTATAGTTATGATGTAAGTCACTTAATTTCGGAATTAAAAACCCATCGGTACACCGGGGTTTAAACTAAAATAAAGTAAGGACTATAATTTATATACTTTAGGTACTTTATTTTAGTTAAAATAATGAAAATAAAATAAAGTAGGTAAAATAATACAAAATCATTACATTTATTAAAATAATAAACACATCATACGTAATTAAGTAGGTTATAGGTAAGTAGGTATGTAATGTTTTTTGTTCCAGATAACACTGGTTGTAAAGCAAAAACTTTTCGATTATGTTTTGTTTTTTTCATAAAATTAAAACAAATGCATTTGTTCGAATTTAAATGTTTTTTCTGTACTAATTGAAATTTGGTATTTAATCTTAATTTTATCAATATTTTGAATAAAGTTTTCGATAAAATTGAATAGTAAGATATTGTTTAGGTACTTCATAGAGCGACGTCATTTAAACGCAGATGAAATGCAAAGAGCTGTAGGGATGGTGCAAGCGGGAAGAAATAAATCTCAGGTATCTCGCGTCATTTACCGTCTTTTGGCAGCGTTACACTAACATAGGAGATCCCGCTGAGTAGCACCCAGGCTGCGGAAGGAGTACAACTCTCGGCAAGACCGATACATACAACTGTACCCCTAGTGTGAGTTTTCTAACTATTACTTTGCGTTTGAGTTAACTAAAATTTGTATGGGAAATGGTTTAGCGCTCCAAGCGGAAATTTTGAGAACTAGAAATGCGTTCGTGTGATTGGTCAAAATGTTAACGCGGTAGTATAGTTAACGCGAAAGTAAACGTTAAAAAAACTCACACTAGGCCTACTGACTGCAAGACGTCAGCCAATGTTAACCACCCGAGAGATAGGTTTAAAAGGCTACAAAACTCAAGTGGTATTGGTTTTAGGCCCCACACTGTGCGAAATCGGCTGCATAAGTTAGGCCTAAGAGCAAGACGCCCAATCAGTAGCCCTAGTGTGAGTTTTTTTAACGTTTACTTTCGCGTTAACTATACTACCGCGTTAACATTTTGACCAATCACACGACCGCATTTCTAGTTATTAAAATTTCCGCTTGGAGCGCTGTACCATTTCCCATACAAATTTTAGTTAACTCAAACGTAATAGTTAGAAAACCACACTAGGGGTACCGATGCCCACCTATGCCCCACGGGAAACGCGATCGTCGAAATGAATGGTGTAGCGAACATATAATATGGAGCCAAGAGCAATGGGATAAAATTTGTTTTGTAATGAGACTCGATTCGGGTTTAGGCCTGATACAAGAAGTTGGGATTGTTATATACGTGGTGGCCGAGTTGGTTAGACCTTGGACTTAAAAACACTTAGGTCCCTGGTTCGAATCCCGGTGTGTACCAATAAGTTTTTAATTAAAAAATGTACATTTGTTTGACAACACCACTATAGTGCCTCGGAGAGCACGTTAAACTGTCGGTCCCGGTTTCACTATACCAACTTGTGAAACTGTTTATAGATAGATTATTTAGTCTATTCAAAACATCGCGAAGAGCTAGCCACTTGTCTACACACACACCGGTGAGACTAATACCATCGGCTACGACGAGGTGTATTAAAACCCCTCCGCTGGATACCTTGGGGCCGTCTATGCGGTGATGATATGTATGTGTGTGTATGAAGAGTTTATTTGTATGTTTGGTTGAACGCGCTAATCTCAGGAACTACTAGTAAGAAATAAATATTATTTTAGTGTTCCATAGCCCATTTATCTAGGTATGTTTATATAGCCTATAGCCTAGGCCATATAAACATTACGCTAGGACCAATAGGAGCTGAGCATTAATGAAAAATGTTGGGAAAACGGGGAAAATTTGTTCCTTTTGAGAGCTTCCGTTGCGTGCGCTGCGTAAACGCAGACGAAGTCTAGCGATAAAGTAAAATATTTGATTGTTTGATTTATAAACTGAAATTTTATAGTATACCATCAGTAGAAAGCTCTATTATCCGAGTAACATGGGTTGTATTTTATTTTTAATCCCATTTCTTTTCAATTAAACGGCGGGTGAAGCCGCGGGAACAGTTGTTAATATTGTCATTCTCGTTAAATCAAAAAAGTTGTTTATGTTGTTGTTGTTTATGCTCTTCCTTCTGTTTCTGACGACAGACTGCGCCTGCGAAAAATAAAATTCAATTTAATTATACTAAGTATATAATACATGAAAGTAATAATAAAATATGGAACCGCCATATGCTTTAAATGGCCTAATAAAACGAAATGTCAAAGGAGTTCGTTGCCGCCATATTCTGTTCTCACTTCAATCAATTAACAATCATGGATTGCTTGTGTTCTCTCTTTTTATTTATTTGTATGTCGGCGGCCATCTTCTGTTCTCAAAACTGGGAAGGTGATTTAAGGGCCATGGATATAATATAATCCATATTATACATATCCATAGATCCTAATATTATAAATACGAAAGTAACTCTGTTCGTTTGTTACGTTTTCACGCCTAAACCGCTGAACTGATTTAGATAAAATTTGGTATGGACATAGTTTTAGGCCCTGGGAAGGATAATAAATATATAGGGTAGGTATATTATTTTTGGGCTATAGGGAGAGCAGATATACAGGTGTTTGTATTTTAAATAATATCTTAGGAAAAGTTTTTAAATACATCAGATAGAGAAAAGTGTTCTATGAAAAAAAGTTGAGTATATTTAATTTCCATAAAACTGTATTAAAATATTTTTGATGTTTTTTTTATGTTTAATAGTTGACATTTATTGTAACTTATTGACTACTTAAATTTGGTAGGTAAAAAACTTACTAAATCTAAAATTACTTAAGTACCTAGGTATATATTATTTTTATTTTCTTAAAAATAGCAGTTAAGTGCGAATTCTGTTCGCGCACTTACGGTTCCGTAAAAGAAAAAATGGGAGAATAGGAGGCATTTGGGAAAGTCTCATATTGCTTTATACAACGAGGCTATACCATCATAAACACCGCAAAAAGCTCGCCACTTGTTAGGTGTTGCCTCTGAATGCCATCGGCGAAATGGGGACGGGTTAATCCCTACACTGGGTAGGTACCTGAGGCAGTTTAAACGGTTCTCGGGAGCCAAAAAGGCACCTTTGATGCTATTTATTTTATTTATTTATTTTTATTACTAGAAATTCGAAATATTAAAGCAACACATTTTTTTAAAACATATGCGTACGATGCCACGGGCAAAAGTTTGGCATATTATAAGGAGAAAATCTAATATAATCTTAACTAGGTATATAAAAATGCCAAAGTTTGTATGAATGTTTGTATGTAACTCAATCATTGCAAAACGAAGCGATTTCGTTGAAATTTGGCACATAAATTTAGGTATTATAGTCTGGAATAGCATATAGGCTTTTATCCCGGAAAAAACCCTGCGGGATTTATTTTATCCTCGATGAAATTTGGAACAGAAATAGATTATAATCTGGAATATAGGCTATTTTTTATCCCGTTAAAATTTACAGTTCCCGTGAGATTTTGTTTTTTCAGAGCAAGCGATAGACCTTAATAAAATTATACATTAGTTTTTTCCGGAAAAATAGACGGTTTTTTTTTACATTTATATATCCTATCCTAAAATCCTACCTACTGCTACTATTTAGAAAAATATATAGAAACAATTAACACCACAGTTAATGCAGTTTATTATATAAACATGTTAATCACTAAATAAAATATAACATCATTGCATACCTAAGACAACAATCAATTAATATAGTTGTTAATCGTTCAATGGAATTTGTCCCCTATCTTAATGATGACTAAATAAATATCGCTGTCTCTATCTAACTATCTCTCTATCTTATCTAGCTCTATCTATGAACTAAAAGTAGGTACTTGAAGAAACTTCAATAAATTTAATGTCGAATAAATGGCCGCAATTTTTTTTATGACTTATATAACGGTGGATCCAAGATATGAATACACATCCTATGACCTCTAAAGCTGTTTTTTTTTTTTTTTAATTATCAAAATGGCCTATTAATAAAATTAAAGTTATTTATTCTCCCTTATTTTTAAAGGATCCTTATACCTTATAAACTAACCTTAGCTCTTAATAAAACAAGGAATAAGTGACGTAAACAAGGGTACCTATACTAAAGGAATGTCAATAAGACAGTACTATTGCCTCTAAAGACTAAACCAACCATAATCTAAATAAATAAATATAAAAGTTTGATACCTATCAAAAAAAGGCAAAAATCTATCCAAAATGCATTTAATGTGAAGTAATCGGTCCATGGATGATGATAGAGAAAGCTCGAGAAATACCTATGGAGGGATCGTGCGAAGTGGCGTACAACTCCCTGTCTACCCTTAACCAACGGTGATACGTGATGGTACAAAACTATCATACTGCGAAAAAAATAAGTAAGTACAAATTACATATTTACCTATTAACCGGCATAGTGGAAACGACCAAAAATACCGTTATCAAAAACATTGTGACTCATTCATTGACTTTGTATATCTGCTTATCAATAGGAGGATACAGAGCCACATCAAAGGGGGAGGGGAGGAAAGAGGGAGACAAAACGAAAACCAACTACTTTTAAGACAAAGAGTTTTTACAATAAAATAACACAAGTATTATTTTTATTTGAACGATAATACCTAGCAATGTCTTAAACAAAGCACAGGTGACTCTTTATATAGATTAATGCCAAACAGAGGGTATTCCGTAATGAGTGAGCAAGCAGAAGGGACTCGCAATTAGCGGCTCATACAAAAATAGCGTAGTCGCGGGCCCTGGGCCAGCTGACGTCACCCACAGGGCCGCGGCGGGGCAAGACGGGCCCCGCTTCAGTGCCGCTCGCGCCGTCCGATAGGCCGCACGCTCATCCGACCAGACACCCGAGCTCCCGAACACAGCCACCGACCTGTAAGTACTTATATTTATCTTATTATTTATTTATAGGTACCCTACGTATGTAGTTGTCGTATAATTACGTAAATTATTCCTTTGTTTACTTTAAAAATAAACTAACACAGCGGTTCAGTTGCCTTCAATAATTTCCCTAGATTTCACTTTACCCTCCTGAAAATTGCAACAAGTGGTTATACGTAGATATAGTTATAGGACTAGAACGTTCGGTTAGGTTATTTAGACGTTATGTGTAGTGAAAATGGAAAGGGGCCCACTTTGCTAAGGGGCCGGCACGTAGTACGGAGCGTGGCAACCTTGGCGCATCGTGCAATGCAGCGGGGACCTTGCAAGTAACGCGTCATAGTAACCTCGCGCACCGTGCCCGCACCTTACCACGATATCATGCGTCCGGCCGATCGCTCGACCGCTATCTACGGCACGATTTACATTACCGCGTGCTCAACTGACCCGGAAAATACTACTAAATAAAATACGCAATGTAACTAACTGATAGTTTATAGAGTTGTTATTAAGTTTTCGTAGTAAAGTTTAATGTTGTTAAACGTTCGGTCGGGCGAACATAAACAGCTGACGAGTTCGAAGTGCTTATTTTTTGACAGATAAATTGCATGACGCGGTCGCCAAGGACGGATGGTTATCAAGCAGTATTTCCCGTGCGTCCGCGTCGAAATAACACGTGTCTGAACTCATTAGGTAGGTACCTACTGTCTTAATGCGACTCGCAATTAGGTACCAAATGGGCCCGCAGCCAAGTCTACTAGGTACGGACGAGTACGTTATCAGCTCGAGTGGGAGACGCGTTATCGCTATAGGTACAGTACATGCGCTATCTCAGTACATGTGGAGAGAGTACGACTAAATACCTACCTCTAACACGCACTAGTTCTAACTTGCGGCGATTTCTAGTGTGTAAAAGAAAATTAACCGTATTTATGATTTTTTTTCTTATTTTATTTATTTATTAAGTCTACCTAACCAAATATACTAAATGGGTACCTAGGTATATAGAGAATGGGTAAATCCCGTACAAAAAGTCCCTGTCACGTAGAAATCAGTTTACACCAAATAAGCTAGTTAGTTATTATTATATTTTATTGTTTACTAATAGGTACCTACTTAAATAATAATAATAAAAAAAAACAACAAAGATTAAGCACAAACAACTATGAAGTCAACAATAATAGAAAATAAGAACATTTGTCATAAAACAACCAGGTAGGTAGGTTAACTACCTACATATAAATTTAAAAAAAAACTAAATTAAATCATTATAGGTAGGTAGGTACGTATTTATGAATGAAATGCAAAATTATTGTATAAATGCAAATCGATGAGTTTTTTATATATTGTGTTTATAAAAATATATATACCTACCTATATGTGTGTATTTATGTGTAGGTATATGTATTAGTGATCTTTACTATGAATGTATAATTTTTGGCGTTGTATTCGGAGGTCGTGAGTTCGATTCCCACCCATGGCAAAAACGTTTTTTCTGTACAGTTTGTCATGGTCTGGGTGTTTATAAAATATAATATTAAGTATTATATCGTTACTTCTAGTACACATAGTACAAGCCTAGAGCTTAGTTTGTGACCCGAGCAATATGTGTAAATTTTCCTAAATATTATTATTATATTACTCGTATTATATACTTAGGTATAATGGAGGCGATACAACATAACTGAAAGATTTTTAGTGTTAAGTAACTAGGTAGGTACGCACAAAGGCTATAAGATTTAGGTGTGATAAAATATCCACTTCATTGATAAAGTTATCGTTTCTTTGTAGGTATTTGCGTTTTTTAAACAAGTATTTTAAATAAAGTACCTACACATATTAAATTTTATTTATACATATCTTTGTTTATCTAACTGTAGCGGTAGGTAGGTACATAAGTCTTCTTTCACAGTCACACTATAGAAATCTTCTGACGAAGTACGTCATGCGTCTATGTGATAATGATAATAATAAAAGTGTAATTTATTATTATCATTATTATTTATTATTATCATAGTTAGGTTATTAACTTATTAATAACCTAATCATAAATTATGATAGGACATTTTAAATCGGCATTGTCCATGCATGCTAGTCTAGGACCGACCGGACATGTTACCACCGCCAATACAGATGCAAAAACCGTCAAGTAACCTAGTCATGTTTCGGTTTTAGTCTGTGGGTTCACCGGTTTTAAGGAGACTACTGCATCGTTTTCTTATCAAGGTGGTAGTCTCCGTGCAGGGTGCGGTTACGGAACGGGCAATCGATGTTATGATAAAGCAGCAATGGAAATTCACGCCGTCATTCAGCCGGCATAGTGGAAGCGATCAATATTGGTAACAACAATATATTGATTGATCTAGCCCATTTATGGATTTTGTAAGTCTGCTTACTATCAGGAGAAATAAAGTCACTGGACGTGCTCCAATAAAAAAAATGAATGGATTTGAATGGGTGTACTTTGGGCTAATATAAGGCTCTACTGATCAAATAGAACAACTTTTTCCATGGAACCATGTGTCGTAAATAAATAAAATAATGGCTTCCTCATACAAATTGGTCATTTTCAACATTTCTAGTTTGTATGGAGAAAGCATTCTTTTTTCATTTGCGACACATACCAATAAAAGTTGGAAAAAAATATTCGAATTCATCAGTAGAACCTCATATTAGCCCAAAGTACAACCTTAACCGCCTCCATAGACTAGAGGTCGTGGGTTCGTTTCCCACCCATGACAAAAAAAATATTATAGTACATTTTTTCTGTATAGTTTGTCATAGTCTGGGTGTTTATAAAATATAATATGTATTATATCATTGTATCCGCTACACATAGTACAAGCCTAGAGCTTAGTTTGTGACCATAGCAATATGTGTAAATTGTCCTACATATTATTATTATATCATTTCAAAGTCATCATGTATAATGACCTCTTATAAAAAAAGTGCCAATAACTACTTATACAGTAGACAAAAACCCCCCAAACCGAGACCCGCTCGTTTGCAACCGTCCTCGTATCTCATCGAACGTTTTTGTATCTATAAATATTAATGAACGTTACAAAAAAGCCTGTAGACTAGAGGTCAACTTCGGTGTCAGCATTTTTTCCGTCAACATTCAATACGTTAGAGTGAGCAGTTACCCTTCGACGAGCATCAATGTTATCTTTTATCTGATTAGGTTTTTTTTTAAAATTATGTAGGACAAATTACACATTGCTCTGTGGCACTACCATAAGTTTATGCAAACAATTTTTACTATAGTCGCTAGTAAGAGAGGTTTATTTGGAAAATAAAGCGATCCTATTGGTTGATCTCTATCTTACTATAGTTACTAGCGACTATAGTACAAACTGTTTGCAAACACTTGTGGTAGGTACAGCTTCTGGTCACAAACTAAGCTAATACATAATTATATTTTATAAACACCCAGACCATGTGAAACTGTAAAGCAACACGTACCTACTAATATTTTTCGCCATGAGTGGGAATCGAACTCAAGGCCTCCGATACTTCCACAGCGCAGATGGAAGGAAGGTCTCCATACTTCGTTAGGCTGCCCGACTGGTTTCGTTAAGCACCGCTCATACAGATGCAAGAACCGTCAATTGGCCTAGTCGTGTTTCGGTTTTAGTTTGAGGGTTCACCGGTTTTCAGGAAACTACTGCATTGATTTCCTATCGAGGTGTTAGTCTCCTTACAGGGCTTACGAATCTCGTAATGCAAATTTTTGTCTTTGTCGTCGCCTATTTCTTTACCGCATCATTTAGCCGGCATAGTGGGAACGATCAATGCTGTTAAACAGCAATGTATTGATCGACCCTATTCATATATTTTGTCACGTAGATACAATGTCACATACCGTGCTTCAGTAAAAACTACAGTTCCAAGAGGAAAAGTTGTTTGATTTTATCAGTAGAGCCTCATAAAAGCTCAAAGTACAACCTTTCAAATTCACCATGTAGATATAATTAAGAAATATAAAAAATAAAAGCATGCCTTCTATAAAACCGATTTGACGCCCACAGAGTAGCCAGCGGAAAGTTTATTCATTCTAACCTCGTCTTTTTGTGTTAAAATTACTGCCAAAAGATTAAAATTCTGAACAACTTGAAGTGCACCATATTAAAATTTTGTAAGTAATACATACCGGGAAACGTACCAGTGACATTCAGTTTTAAGTGCATATATTTACGTTATGACATAACAGCAGCGTCGTCATGCAGTTGTTTTGTTTCTAGAGGTTGATCAGAACTTGTGACCATCGACATTAGTTTGTAACAATGTTACTCAGTGTCAAAGTAAATTGATCCTCAATACAAAGGCATAGAGTGCATTACATAGTTCTCCGCTGTAAAACTCGTAATAGAGACTACTTCACCGCCTGTTTACACCAACAGTCTAAATATAGGTTCGTAATGCAAATTTGTCTTTTTCGTACCCGTTTCGTAAACGCATACAAAGTTGACGGCCAATATATATTATATTGAACGTCCCTTTCTTTGAATTTTGTGAGGCAATACCTTGCTCCAACAAAAAAAAATATTTACGAAACACCTAACTATGGAGATGATTGCTTACGCCAGAATTTGTATAGCCGCGATGCGATTTGTATTACCATAAGCGACATCTCCGTAAACATGCGATCACTGTTTTTAGATAGAGTCGTAAGTCCGAACACTTTTGGATGGTATCAGTGAGTTAAACGTCATCAGTCCCACGCGACCTCGACGTAAGACGTCCTCATTCGATATCGTGGCCACAATCCGCGCTCAATGCCATATCGAGCCCAAATGCACGAGGAAAACATTTTAGAACAACAAAATAAAATTCTAAAGAATAAATCCGAATCTAAAGCAAATAATTTTGTTGTAATTTAGGTTAAAGATCAATAAAACACAAAAGAACATGATTCACGAACGCACATCAAATTGAGCACACGCTTACATAGACAATAAACTTTGATAAACGTGCCATCGCAAATATTGTTTTCTGATATTTATTGTTTAATCATTACAGAACACAATGGTGCGCAAGTACGAACGTTTGAGCGGTCGCCAATCCTGGAGCGAAGAGGACATGGCAAAAGCTGTGGCAGCCGTAGTTACAGGCAAGATGGGGTACAAGCTAGCAGCCAGAACCTTCCGCATTCCTCGTTCCACTCTCCAAAGACGAGCCAGCAAGGTCCGGTACCAACACCCTGACGACGTCAAACCTGTCATGGGAAACTATCGGCGAGTCTTCACCGAGAGCCAAGAAAAAGATTTAGTCGGATACATTAAGAGCATGGAGAAATTTTTCATGGGAGTTTCCAGAAAAGACATCAGAGAACTCGCTTTCCAATACGCCGAAGACAACCAGCTGAACCATCCGTTTGATGTCAACTCCAGGATGGCGGGAGAGGACTGGGTGAGAAACTTTTTGAAAAGAAATCCAGAGTTATTGTACAAATCTCCGTCGGTCCAAGAGCTAGAACCGGTCAATTTTGACCAGTTTTATCACTTCATGTCTCAATTGTCCTGATCGTGAAAATTTACAAAATTATAAATGGGAAACATATTATTATATATTATTTTTTATTCGAGTTTTTAAATCTGTAGAATATAAAAAACCATAAAAATAAAAATCGTTAAAAAATCGAATGTGTCTTATACACGAGCTAATAAAAAAAATAAGTAGTTAGATTTAGAGCAAGGCTCTAATATTATTAAATACTAATATTGTTGCTATTACTTATTTGTTTTATCATTAGTTACTTAATTTATAATTTTATTTGTACTTATATGAAACTTAGGACAGATAAAAAACTTAATTACCAAATCATACTATGTGAGAATCTCAGTTAAAATTAATAACAACTCAACTCCATAATTTTGAATTTTAAGCAATTTTTTTTATAAATAATATAATGTCCTAAGGTTTTTCCTTATTTAAAGCTCAAGTTTATTTTATATTCCTTTTTTATTATTAATATGATCTACCTACTAATTCATGTGGGCTGTGATATAAAATGGTGTACTTACTTACTTATATGCGAAGTAGACATATCAGGCTATAAAAAATAGTAATTCCATTTATTTTACCATTTTCTTTTAATTGATATTCTAATCTAATACTATCAAAAGTTCTTACATTATTGTTTAGTATTTTTTTGTTGTTTTTTATAAAAAAAAGATTTAATATTAAAACTTAAAACTACCAAATGTTACCTGTTTATTTAATTATATTGATCTCGGTATACCTAATCTTAATTTTTGTTGATTATAAAAATATATTAACATCTAAAAAAAGTGGAAACTGCCAGTTCACAGACCAAACGAATATTAATATATTTGATAGAAGTTATTTATACTTAAAATAGATATAGGTATAGAAATAACTTGTCCATATAATAATATATACCTATACCTAGTAAACTATTTTGTATTGTACACATAATATTAAGATAAATAACATAATGTCCATCTATATTACAAATAATAATAATTTATGTGATTATTAAGATTAATCTTTATTATAAGAAAACTCAACTAAAGTATGCTTTAAATTAATATATTTTTATAAAAAGTTTGTGCCTTTAGACCGCCTTGATGGCCTCAGGGTATCTATACTCTGTTCCACGAAAATTGATAGTGACGTCAGCAGATTTTTTAATGACAATGCAGTAGGTACCACGCATGACTAAACGCCGATCGCGGTAAATATCATTTTTATATTGTTCACTATAGACATTTAACGACAAAAAAATATTATGACGACTTGTGTAAAACTAATGTGACCATACGTCCCGTTTTGAACGGAAATGCCCCTTTTTTCGATACTCTGTCCCGGTGTCCCCGAAGAAAGCTTTGGGTTAAAATTTTAGTTTATACATTTATAATAAAATAATAGACCTTTTCTAAATGTACAACAAGTTTAAGAGTAGAGTTTATGATAGTCGAACTATTCAAGAAATTGTGGACATATGAAATAAATATGCTTACCAGAAAAATATAATTTCCTACCTTTTGATTAACTATCTATTATTTTAACTTTTTCTATGTTTTAATTTTTGCAAAATTTGTTTCATTATTGTGCTCGCCATAATTTTGAAATTGGCCCGTTTTGGCAAAAAAACGGTCACATTTTGTATAACGGGGTACGTTTAGACGTGATGACGTCCCTATCAGTTCTCGAGGAATAGACTTTATCTGTGTTATTATTCCACCTTTGTCGTAGGTCGTAGGCGTTGGTATAATAGCAAGCAAGCTATTTAAAGCATACTTTATTTAAAGTATTTCAAAGATCAGGGCCATAGATATAAATATTTGTATAAATACTTACAAAACGCACAAAAAGTCCAAATAAATATAACCAATTGTAAAGTTACCCAAGTATTTGAGCCAAAATTTTGTTATTTTGTGAATAGAGAATTGTAAAATAAAATATGTACTTATAATGTGTTTTGTTTGACAGAATGTTATTTGATTGAATTATATTATTAATACTTTTAGTAAAATTTTCTTTTCATTTTAGTTATTAGCTTCCTCTTTTTTTAAATCCCATTAGGTAGGTATATAAAACAGACATTTAAAATCTAGCTGACTGAAGTTAAATCTTTCTGTATACCTAAATAGGAAACAAAAGTTATGTTTAAGCATTATACTATTCCTACGCTTTCACTCTAATTAATTTAGTAAAAAGAACTTAAAAAAGCAGGACACGGTTAGTTTAAACCTTGCTAATACTTTTTTTCACTACAATTGGAATACAATTTTCATTCAAAGTTAGCTGGTAGATACATATGTATGTAATGCTTGAGACATTATTAAGCCACCTATGCACAATATTTTATGTAAAGTAAACACAACTTATTTGAGTCCTTCAAAACACTTTAGTTAAAATAAATTTTGTCTTTTTTATGCATATTTTTTTCTGTTGCCAAAAAAAGAGACAAACTACTTAACTAAAGGATTCTTCAAGGATTCATTTTAAGTTTATATGAATACCGTAAGAGTTTTAAGATTTTTTCCGATCCCTTACCTATGGGTAAAAAACCTAATATATGCTCTCATTTCGCACTAACTTCAGTTAAATAAAGTAATGAACGGATTTTGATTTACTTTTCGCTATGGGATAGGCTGATTATCTTTTTTAATACAAGTTAATATATCGACATTTTTGCCAACCCTTAGACCAAGCACATATGGAAATTGGCCATAATTTTGCTAGCAAATTATAAGACAGAAAAAATTATACGTCGTCATGATAAAGCATTTTTTTTATTATTTCCAAACTTATACCTATAAAGAAAAGTTTTTTACTTAGTTGCTTTTCCAACGGGAGCGTCGGGGATGCTGTACGGGTGTTCCATTTGCATGATTAGATTTACACATCACATTACCATACATTGCAGTATCCAGGAACAGGGTGTTCATAAAATGGATACTGAACGTGTTTCATGTCAAACTTGTGGGTTTGCTGATTGATTATATAGGGTGCATTTATTATGGTGGTAGCACATACTGGCAGGTCTGCTCCACACGGTTAGAGTAATAAAATACCTAAAACATTAATAAATTACTTAAGTACTATGTTTTTAAATTATCTGCATACATATACATACACATAATCACGGGTGCCTTACGGCGCCCTAGACGGCCCCAGGGTACCCAGCGGAGGGGTTTTAATCCCACCTCGTCGTAGCCGATGGTATGAGTCTACACCGAACAAATGACTAGCTCGTCGCGATGTTTTGAATAGACTCAATAACATATATAAACAGTTTCACAAGTTGGTATAGTAAAACCGGGACCAACAGCTTAACGTGCTCTCCGAGGCACTATAGTAGTGTTGTCAAACAAATGTATATATATTTTTTTAATTAAAAACTCATTGGTACACACCGGGATTCGAACCAGGGACCTAAGTGTTTTTAAGTCCAAGGTCTAACCAATTCGGTCACCACGTATATCAACTATCTGATAAATAAAAATAAATCACCATCCTTAAACTTATTTTTTTAACGCACAAAATAAATTCACAGCGAATTTACTAGGAGACAGGCCAATCCTCCCTTTATGACAATAAGTATCATGTAAATTCAATTTCTTGATCAAATTGAATTTTCGTAGCCGCAATTCCACTTTATCTCGTGAATGTTTTGTTCAAATATCGTAGTGAAAAAGCTAAACTTCATCTTTATTAGATAGGTACTAATTTAATGAAATAATTTATTTTGAGGATTAATATTTGTAACTAAAAAAAACAAGGTCTCGGGTTCGAATCCCGGTGTGTACCAATGTTTTTAATAAAAAAAAAAAATGTACATTTGTTTGACAACACCACTATAGTGCCTCGAAGAGCACGTTAAGCTGTCGGTCCTGGTTTCACTATACCAACTTGTGAAGCTGTTTATAGATGGGTTATTGAGTCCGTTCAAAACATCGCGACGAGCTAGCAGACTCATACCATCGGCTACGACGAGGTGGGATTAAAAACCCCTCCGCTGGGTACCCTGGGACCGTCTAGGCGATCCCGTGATGATATGTATGTATGTATGTTTAAACCTTCCTTGATAATCAGCCTATCCCATAGCGAAAACTAAATTAAAAACCGTTCATTACTTTATTTAACTGAAGTTAGTGGGAAATGACAGACAGGACATCATGCCGGGCGACTAGAATTATTATATTACGTATTTTTAAACCTATAGGTAAGGGATCGGGAAAAAAAACTTAAACTCTTTCACCGGTATTCATATAAACTTAAAATGAATCGTTGAAGAACACTTTAGTTAAAGTAGGTTTTGTCTCTTTTTTTACCGACAAAAATGCGTAAAAAAGACAAAATCTATTTTAACTGAAGTGTTTTTCTAGGACTCAAATAAGTTGTCTTTATTTTACATAAAATATTATGCATAGGTGGCTTAATAATGTCTCAAGCATTACATACATATGTATCTACCAGTTAACTTTGAGTGAAAATTGTATTCCAATTATAGTGAAAAAAAGTTTACCCCAACTTATATCCAAAGTACGATATAGACTGATTTAAAAAAAAAGATTACCTATATATCCACGAGCAAAGTTCCGCATCAGAAGTTTTTTTTTTGTGTGAGTGGAACTATATACAAAAAAATCTATCTATCGAACTATCACATAATTACTAACTACTTTTGGCAAAAAAGAGGATTTCGCAAAAGTGTTCCATTACTAGCAGTGAAACCACAAATTTATGGGAGTAACAATTGATCCTTACGCTACTTCTAAACCCATGGGGTTAATAATACAAGGGTCGTGTGCTGAAGTAAGAGCCCTTGAAGCAATCAATCACCCAGTATTTCTACTGCAACTCAAAGCATGATGACAATTCGTTAAAAGACTTTGCAGAGTGCAAGTCTTTAACATTTACTTTCGCGTTAACTTTACTACTACGTTAACATTTTGACCAATCACACGCTTGCATATTTAGTTCTCAAAATTTCCGCTTGGAGCACTGAAATATTTCCCATACAATATTTAGTTAACTCATACGCAAAGTAATAGTTAGAAAACTCACACTAGGGGTACTGTAGTCGACTTGACGCCCATATAAACGTACTTCCAATATTAAAACTGGGTTGTTTGTTGGTCGAAGTTAAATTTTTTTTTTATTCGTAATTGTGAAAAATCTGTTGTGGGTATTTTTTTTTTGTATTATTATAATATTAAAAAAGTTTTTAAATAAGTACTTCAACATCATTTAGTTTTATAATTATAAAATCGAAATGCTTATATTGCTAACTGTACAAGTTTTTTCAATTGGGGGCAAAAAGACATCCTACATGTTTGGATTCAGGGCAAAACGGAAGATTTTAGTAGGTATACTTAAAAATAAATAGTTTACACGGGGCTAAACGGAACAAGCCTATTTATTTAGTATTCACAATACTGTATCATATAAATATGTATACCTACCGATTACCTAGTATAAAAAATTTTGATAATAAAAATACAGTTTAAAATAAAGTACTGTAAAATAAGACCCTCGAATAAATTAAAATACATACGAGTATATAGTACAGAATAAAAAACGCCCAACTCTCTCTACTAATTACTTACTACGTCAAGTTTAAACGTAATTTGACGTCATTTCAAGACTTAGCGGAAGCATTCAACTGCAGTAGCGAGTCGCGCCCCCTACCGGCAGAATCTCTCGCCTGAAGGGTCCTGAGTGACTGTTTACCAGCAGGAGAACAAACGCTAAATGAGTTAATTGCACGAGGGTGTATGTGGAAACACGCGTTTTCTTTTAGAAATAGTGAATGTTGAAATACACATTAACGCGACAGACATACGCATATACACATAGACGCGAAAGACCAGAGTGTCGATTACGAGTTACTTGAACGGTGAGCGTGCGTCGAACGTCGACAAGATTTGCGTGGACATTTGTATGGGATGACATTAGTGACCGTTCACGACGTATTACGAGTGCAAAGATAACCAAACAATATTTGCGTGAGCGTGCGCTCGACGATTTTCTTGTTTTATCTATGGTTCGCGACAAAGATTTGTATGAAAATGTAATTACGAGTGCCATTTTGACATTGCGGAGCGTACGCCCATCGCGCGATCGCACGATTTTCTTGCTGGCGCGCTGACGTCGAGAAATACTTGCCGTGCTATCAAGTGTGTCTTTTAAATTTAATTATTTTTGTGTTATTATGACTAACTTTTGACTAAAAAGAGTTTTGTTGTTAGTTCTTAAATTTATTCAGTGCTTTTTATTAAATAATATAGTATAATTCTCATTTAAAAGTAATGTTTGAAGCCGTCATGTGTACATCCAATCAACCGGTTAATTCTCTCTTAAATCACCACAATTTACTTATTTGTATTTTAGGATGTAATTTTTAGCTTATAATTTATATTAAGCAATAGAACAATACCACAGATGTGATAATAGTTACTACATAAGCCAAGACATAAAATCTAATAAAATTACCGTTCTCTTGTAAGAGAAAGAGCCTTGGATAAAATATATAAAATTATTAACCGCCGAAATCTAATTAATGATAATATAAACAATGGTATTTTTACAGAAAACATTAAACTCAATAAATGTAAAGATGGTAAGTTATGTACAACTAAAGTAATAATGGTGTGATAAATTCTTTACAGATATGTCACAGTAACTTAAGGCTATTAAAAGCTAATGAAAAATTTAGTGGTGCAAACCATGATGCACATATCTGATGGCTTAGTGCAATAATTAATTAAGTATATGAAAAATTTACATATAATTACTATTTGGTGGAAACATGATTATTTGGTAAGTTTTATTTTTTTTAAAGTTTATACATTCTTATTTAAAACCTATAGGATCTTATCCTACCTTATTAATTATCACACTAATGCCTGCCACTTCTAAGAATTGTGTAAACCAAACCCTTATTACCCCACAGTATTCACAGTATTGTTTAATGTTTATGAACTCAATAAATAACATTCACTTACATTGAGTTATCACAACAATAATAGTACAAAGATTACCTACAACCAATATGCCTCAGTGCACCCATCACCTTTAGGGTTGTATATGGAGGTTGTGGATTTGATTTCCCCATCCAAGTCAAAAAAATATCAGTATGGTTTTCTGTAGTTTTCGTGGTCTGGGTGTTTATTGTACACAAAGTACGGCCTAGAGCTTAGTTTGTGACCAAACCAATATGTGTTATATATTGTCCTAATATAAAAAATATAAAAACAGTCCTCACTACATAAAATTTTTAAACAGAATTACATAGCAATTGACCACCTCATAAACTAGTTTTTACATAGTACTAATGGTGTTATAAATTCTTAACAGATAAGTGGCAGTAACATAAAGATATTAAATGTTAATGGGAAATTTAGTGGTGCAAACCATAAAGCACATATCTGGCGGCTTAGTGCAATAAATAAATATATGAAACATTTACATAGAAATGGGGAAACCGTATGGTTATTATTTGGTGGGTTTTTTTTTAAAGTTTATATATTCTTATTTAAAACCTATAGGATTTTATCCATATACCGTATTAATTATAACACTGATACCTGCCCCCTTCTAAGAATTGTGTAAACCTAACCCTTATTACCCCACTGTGATTTAAGAACATTTATAAAATCAATAAAAAACATTCACTTACATTTAGCTAACATAACAATAAGATTACAAACAATTCTGCCTCCATAGACTAGTGGTTGCACCTTTGGCTTGTATCCAGAGGTTGTGGGTTAGTTTCCCACCCGTGGCAAAAAAATATTAGTCCTTTCTGTACAGTTTGTAATGGTCTGGGTGTTAATAAAATATAATATGTATGATAGTGTTGTTTCTGGTACACATAGTGGGTACACCTTAGAGCTTAGTTTGTGACCAGCGCAATATGTGCAAATTGTCCTACATATTAAATTATATATTATTTAGGATATATATGTATTAATTTTATTTAATATTATAGGATTATACTATTATTGTATAATATATCATTGTAAAGATAACCCAAGCTACACTTCTCTAGTCACTTGCAAAATTTACAGCTTATAGGTAGCTTCAATTCCCCAAACATGATATTTTTTTTATTTTTTTTCAGGACCGCATACACTCTGAGACCTTGATAGCTTACTCTGATTCTAGATGCATCAGAGGATTCAAAAATACTATCAAGATGTTTTGGACTACTCGAAAATAGATACTTATTAAAACACATTGATATGGAAAACCAGTGGTCTTGTTAGAGCAAATATAACAAGAAATTATATTTAGTTTAATATTCTAAATATAGAAAACCAGCAGACAACTGATACAATTTCTGGAGACTTAAAGTGCTCATATGTTAGAGCAAATATAATGAATTATTTTTAATATAATATTCTAAATTATAAATATATGGGTACATACATATATATACTTATAGTGTTTTATTTAAGTTGACCTTGCCTTTCAGCTGACTGTAGGTCAGTAATCATCAATCCACTTAGCCGCTTGCTAATTATTGATAACTAGCGGCCCGTCCCGGCTTCGCACGGGGGGACTTAAGATCAGCGCACGCCACGGAAGGCCTCAGAAACGATACTTTTCCCCCGTTTTTAAAACATTTTTGGTTACTGCTCCACAACTATAGGACCTAGCGTGATATTATATAGCCTATGTTACTTCTGAATAATGCAGCTTTCTAATGGTGAAAAAATTATTGCAATCGGTCCAGTAGTTTTTGAGTTTATTCATTACAAACATACAAAAATACAAATCTTTCCTCTTTATAATATTAGTATAGAGTATAGATTAAAACGACTATTTTGGTGTACTTTACACTCAATCACTACATGTACCTATGTTAAAATAGTTGCTGCGGCTACAAATAAGCAAGCAACTAAGTTGCTTGATTGATAGTATACCATCTGGTCTGTATTATAGACTAGGTTTTTTTTTACTAGAGCATGGCATGTGACTCGTTATCCGTATATCTGATGGTAAGCGGTATGTAGAGTCCAAGATATAAACTGTATCTGAAAAATATTGTTATTTATATGATACTTTTATTTAGCCTCAATACCCACCTTGTTATTGTGCATATCAACTTGAGAACCGGTTTATAGGTTAGGTTATTGAGTATATACACCGCAATGAGCTGGCCAATTGATAACTGTTGTTTCAGAAAACCTATGGTTCAGCTAAATTTAGGTCCACGTTTACAACCTATTTACCTACTGTTACAAACCATTTCAGTAAACTATTTGGTAACAAATACCATCCCGAAACTTCTTGAACCAAAGTCTAAAGCTGGATACCTTAGTTGTAACAAACTATTATGTACCTATTGTTAAAGTCGTATGCTCTTAAATACACTCCAGTTGCTATTGCTGTCAAACCATTATTTGGCATAGAATTAAAATTATATTTTTGTGGTCATTGTATTTATCGAACTTTCTGTTGCGGACAATTTAAAATATATAATATACCTAAATGATTCAGAAGTATTAATTAATTTGATTACACCTGTTTTTTTTCACATACAATTTTACCAACATAACATATCCTAATGATGTTTCGGTATTAGTCTGTGGGTTCACCGGTTTTTCAGAGACTACTGCATTGATTTCTTGTCGAGGGGGTCTCTTCTCATGGTGCGATTGCCGGTTACGAAACGGGCGAGATTGATTTGACGATGAAGCAGCGAGGTCATTAAAATAGGCTCGTAATGCAAATACGTCCATGTCGCCCCCATTTCGTAATCCCATCATTTAGCCGGCATAGTGGGAGCGATCAATATGGTTTAACGACAATATATTGATCGACCACACTTATGGACTTAACATCAGGTAGATACAAGCCACATGTCGTGCTATATTAAAAAAGTAAAAGTAGGTAACCAGCAGCCAAGTTGATAACGTGAAAGTATGTTTGTATGGGCATTAACACTGGAACCTTAAGGCACTGTCTATACTAATATTATAAATGCGTCTGTGTTTTACGCTATAACGTCTAAACTGAACCAATTTAAATAAAATTTGGTACAGAGACAGTCTAGAGCCTGAGAAAGGACATACGTAATTTCATGCAATAATCGTCTAGCCTATGGGTTCACCGGTTTTCTGGGGTAGTCTCCTTTCATGGTACGGTTACGAAAAGGGCGATTGTATTGACGATTAAACCGCGGATATTAAAATAGACTTGTAATGCCAATACGTCCATGTCGCGATCATTTCGTAACCGCATCATTTGGCCGGCATAGTGGGACAAAAATGTATTGATCAACCCCATTCGTGGAATTTGTAAGTCTGCTTAACATCAGGTAGATAAAAAAGCACATGCCGTGTTTCATTAAAAACATTGCAACAGACAGACACCTACGCATTCTACCAGTCAAACATTTGGGACAAAGCAGTGAATAGATGCAATAACTAAGAAACTTCTTCATCCAATATATATATATTTATTAAATGACACAATGAAACAACATAATTTACAATCATATAATAAACTGAGTTTATGACATTAACTCTACAATATAACAATCCAATGAGTTTTTAATTTAAAAATGTATGTACATTTGTTTGACAACACCACTATAGTGCCTCGGAGAGCACGTTAAGCTATCGGTCCCGGTTTCACTATACCAACTTGTGAAACTGTTTATAGATGGGTTATTGAGTCTATTCAAAACATCGCAACGAGCTAGCCACTTGTTCGGTGTAGACTCATACTATCGGCTACGACGAGGTGGGATTAAAACCCCTCCGCTGGGTACCCTGGGGCCGTCTAGGCGGTCTTGGGCGCCGTAAGGCACTCGTGATGATACATACATACATATAACAATCCAAATCTTTATTAGATAACGTAGTCGATGAAACTAGATTATTAAAATTCAGTTAATAAGATTACTTCTCCAGTAATAAAATCCAAATAGTTACAAAGCACAGTCAATCAAACCATTATTTATTACAAAATAAGTTAATGAGACTTCTTCTTTAGTATAAAAACTAAATATTTAACAAATACGTATATCTAAATATATAATAATATACATGGTGGCCGAGTTGGTTAGACCGTGGACTTAAAAACACTTTTCAGTTCGAATTCCGGTGTGTACCAATGAGTTTTTTAATTAAAAAAAAAAATATGTACATTTGTTTGACAACACCACTATAGTGCTTCGGAGAGCACGTTAAGCTGTCGGTCCCGGTTTCACTATACCAACTTGTAAAACTGTTTATAGATAGATGGGTATATTGAGTCTATTCAAAAACATCGCGACGAGCTAGCAACTTGTTCGGTGTAGACTCACACCGTCGGCTACGACGGGGTGGGATTAAAAGCTCGCCTTTGGGTACTCTGGGGCCGTCTAGGCGGTCTCGGGCGCCGTAACGCACCCGTGATGATATGTATGTATGTATTAACAAATAACACAGTCAATAATACTGGATTATTACAACTCAGCTAATAATCATCACTTCATCAATATAAAAATCAGTATATTTATAAAATCAATGAAAATCTTTGTTAATAAAATTGAATTTCCAATATAAACAAATAATATAATTATAACAAAGAGCACAGTCAATGAAACTATATTATTACAAACCAGTTATTAAGATTTCCAGTGTAAATCTGAATACTTAAAAAATAACACAGTCAATTAATTAAGTTACAACTTTTGTTACACATATAATGATATGGAAAAATATATGTTGTTAAACAGTAAGATATTACTTACAGTATTGATGAAGTCAAATGAAGTGCATTTTTTTGCCAAATATTGCATTCATAATATGAGAAGTATATTTGTATGGCAGCACTGTCGACTGGAGAAACCTTAATGGGATTGCTTCTTGAATATAAAATGTAAATATTTGAAAGAAAAGAAAGAAATACTTTATTTATACATCAAACAATGCTTATATAAGTAGGTACAAATTACTCGGTCAATGAAACTACATTATTACTTGGTTATAATATCCTTTGGCGTTGTATCTGGAGGGTGTGGGTTCGATTCCCACCGAAGGCAAAATAATATTAGTATGTTTTTTTCTGTACAGTTTGTCATGGTCTCGGTGTATATAAAATATAATATGTATTATATCATTGCTTCTGATACACATAGTACAAGCCTAGAGCTTAGTTTGTGACCAGAGCAATATGAGTAATATGTCCAGATATTATTATTATAACAACTCAATTAAGCTTCTCCAGTCCAATTCCATCTTATTACAACTGAGTTTATGAGATTACCTCTCCAATATAACAATCCCAATATTTATTAAATAACAGTCAATGAAACTAGATTATTCCAATTCATTTAATAACATTACTTCTCCAGTAATAAAATCCAAATGAAACTATTATTTATTACAAAATAAGTTAATAAGATTACTTCTTTAGTATAAAATTTAAATATTTAATAAATAACACGGTCAATAAAACTAGATTATTACAACTCAGGTAATAAGATCACTTCTCCAATATAGAATCTTTACATTTATAAAATAACAGACATCAATGAAAAACTTTGTTAATAACATTGAATTTCAAAAATATATATATAATATAACAAATAGCACAGTCAATGACAAGTTTCATTGCCAATACTCAGTTACTTAGCAGTTACCAGTTACTCAGTCAATGAAATTACATTATTACTACTGAAATAATGAGATTACTTCTGCAGTCCAGTCCCATCTTCCTCCTTCTCCTCCTTCTCCTCCCATCCTTCCCTCCCCTAATCGCAAATAGATTTTTCATGCTTGTAGTTGGCGTCGCATAAGGGTCTCCATGACTAAAATTGAAAGATACATACATATAATTAAAAATATGAATTATGATTAAGTTATAAATACCACTTTGTGGACATAGCATAGCATGATTGCAATGTGAAAGGTATATTGAGTACATGTAATACACTGAGTATAACTGATGCATCGCTATGTCGATAAATCATACTATTCTTTAAAAAAATGGCCAAGTGTATTTTACCATAATAATACCTACGCTTCAAGGTTCAGTACAACAAGAAAAAGTTTTTTAGTAAATAACTAAAAAATAAAATCCAAAAATAATATGATAATACCCAAAGACCTAGATATATAAATCTTTAATATTTAAATACAATTGAGTTGATATTCTAAAATAACAAAAAAAAATGTGGATAAAGTAAAAACACATTCAAACATTTGAAATTTAATTATCTTGAATGATGACAGAGATAATAATTTCTTTTTAAGAACAAAATTTTGCCCTTTAGAAGCATTTATTTTCAAAAATGATACTTCAAGATTAAGAGTCATAAAATCTCAATATAACATAGTAAAATCTTGGCACAATATAATCCACCAAGAGTTTAAATTTCTTCAAAATTTTAAAAAATCTATCACAATTGGTTTTTAGATATCTGGACTGGCAGAGTTACTATATATATGTATTGTTTTTGTACTTACCATTCCATCAATATTGCATACTGTGCTGCAGATGTCATTGTTTTGTTTGCTAAAAAAAAGAATACTATCAGTAAAACCCACAAAAAATAACTATTTTACTAATTAGGTGTTTATTACATCATTTTGGTCTTTTAACATCCATCCAACCATTACATGAATAGAAAAATTAAGTAGTGAAGTTGGAAAGTTTGAGTAAAAAATAATAGGTACTTTTTTTTTTCTCACAGCACCTGCTTGACGATCAAACAACAGATTAAGAGAGGATATCATAAAATCTCAATATAACATAGTAAAATCTTGGTACAATATAATCATTTTATTAAGGTTTAATAAAATGTATCAAACAGCGGCTTTATAAGGAATAAAGGAATGTTGATTTTACAATAATTTAGAGAAATTATTTATGGTTTGTCTGTTATATAATAAAATAAACTTTAATTGAAACAAGTACCCCAGTAGCTGTTGTTGCAGAAGGTGTAAAAAGTGAGCATATATGTTTCTCTGGGATAAAGCTGTCTTTATTTTGGGCAATCCTGAAGCTTACTTTTCTAGGTGCAGGAGTTAACTATAGTGATAGTTCAAGATTTATATAGGGTGATGTAGTAAAAGATTGCTTATGTGATAATAAATATGCCTTGTCCTTGGTGCAGAATAATATACATTATTGTTATACTTGAGAAATTGCTTATGATCCAACGACCTTAACCATGCAGAGCGACTGCGTGAATTAAAAAATATTTAGCATGCTTCTTCTTTTTACACTGTGCTTAATTGTAAAATTGTATTATTGGAGTGATGACGCTGAAATTTTTAGTCTACGTATATCACAATTACTACTTATGTTTCGAGGCCACAAGTCGTTACTCACTTAGCAAAAATAAGGCATTTTTATTATAACAAAAGTTGGAATATATCATTCTTCTTAAATAATAGATTAAAGTCATTAATACCTAGATATTAATTATTTAAGAGTTGATAATAGAAAACGAGTCAATATATTGTATTTTTATAAATTAAACTAATTTTACTTACCATTTATATATTTATCACTAATACAAAATTAACTCCGATTATTTTTACATCAATTATATTACTATTTTAATGTAAATAACTTAAAAAATCACAAACATAACCTAATACGAACAAACAAGATTTGTTTTGTTATTGTTTGTTACCAACATAAAAGTGAAAAAAAACGTCACTTCTATAACGTTTTGTTTATGGCTGACGGTGAGCGGACGGTCAAACGGTAACGATGGATAAATAATCTCGTAATAGCAGTGGACGTTGGACAAGAAAGTCGGAGCGCACGCCGGTCGTGACCGTTTCTTGCTGAACGTTAAAATCTCGTAATCGAGCCTCAGGAACTTCGTACGTTGACCCCACACAACGAGATGGTTTCATCGTACGAAAACTTTCTCACCCGCGTACTATCGTAATTGCATTTTTACAGGCATGCTTTCAGAGACTATATTTAATTACGTGTTTTATTTTAAGATTCTGATTTTAAAAAAATCATAAAAGAACGCACATTCAGCTGCTTCTTTCGGTCCGTATGAATATCTCAAGTACTATTGGTCCGATTTACTTGAAAATTAATGTTATGTTGAATTAAATGAAAAAGAGACAACAAAATAATAAAAATAGGGGAAAAAGAAGTCGTGTGATTCTCACCAATGGCAAAAAAATATTATTACGTTTTCTTTCCTGTACAGTTTGCCTTAGTGTTGGTGTTTATAAAATATTATTAGTATCGTTGTCTCTGGCACACATAGTATATGCTTAATTTAGTTTGTAAAACAAATCCTATAATATTTATTATAGAAAACATGATTGTTTTTTTAATTAGAAGTATTATGGAGTAAATTATTAGTATACATAATTACCTATTTTAGTGCAGTGTTAGCTTTTTTAATTAATTGTCTATGTTATTCTCTTTGAGGTATTATCAACAATGATGTTATTATATTATTTATTTCCTTTTATAAGAAAGGGGATTTCTTAACATAATAAAAACCCTGAGGGTATACCTACTATTACCACATAGGTATATTATAATTATATGTGATGTACCTACTATAAAATGACAGTGTATCTGTTTTATGCCCGATTTCACTAACTATCCCTAACTCTAAAGGAGCCCCTAAATAAGAATTTTGACATATTTGCTATGAAACAACTGTCATTAATTGTCCCCTAACTTAGTTAAGGGCTTCCTTAGAGTTGGTGAAATCGGACATTAAAATTTCAGACAAAGATCTAGGTAATCTATACATATAATAATATTCTAATATATGCGCATTTATTAATCCAATGTGGAACAGTTGCCTAACATTGAACTTTGCAAATGACATTAGCTCATCAAAAACTGTCGATATAGACAAGAAATGTTTAATGGGGTTAAACGCCTAACTAAATTCAAAAAGATATTTTTATTTATTAAATTTAATAATTTGACAGCCTCTGTAGACTAGTGGTTGCACCTTTGGCGTTGTATCCGGGGGTCGTGGGTTCGATTCCCACCCATGGCAAATAAATACTAGTACGTTTTTCTGTACAGTTTGTCATGGTCTGGGTGTTTATAAAATATAATGTGTATTATATCGTTGCTTCTGGTACACATAGTACAAGCCTAGAGCTTAGTTTGTGATATGTGTAATTTGTCCAAATTATTATTATTATTAATAATAATAAAATAAAAAATAATGAATCGGTACTATAATATAAATATGTCCTATTGGAATAATAATTAATATAAATAAAAATAAATATCATCACGGGTGTTTTACGGTGTACGGAACCGCCTAGACGGCCTCAGGGTACCACAGCGGAGGAGTTTTTAATCGCACCTCGTCGTAGCTGATGGTATGAGTCTACAACGAACAAGTGGCTAGCTCGTCGCGTTGTTTGGTTAGATATAGAATAACCCATCTATATACAGTTTCAAAAGTTAGTATTGTGAAACCAGGACAGCTTATTGTGCTCTCCGACGCACTATAGTGGTGTTACAGTTGTTAAATAATAAGTACATACATTTTTACGGCATTTTTCGGCGACCGACGCGCTAAGTCTTCATAAATAAGCTTTTTATCAGGTTGTAATAAGACTACCTACCTGAAAATAATTTTGCATTATGCTATTGTTTTTAAAAATTATAAGAATTTAATTACTTACTAATAATGAAAAACTAAATAATAATAAACTGAAATAAATTAATGAATTTAATTCGGTTCTTCTGGAGGGTGCCGATAATTGCAGCCGCATTGCCTCTTTGAATTTCCAGCCCTACGCTTTGGAAAAAGTAGGCTCTAGCAGACGACTTGATTTCTCTATTAATATTTTCCCAATAATTGAGAAAGCATCGGGTGACCAGAGGCCTAAAGTAACCACCGCAAAGACTAGAAATTCAAAAGTGGACTGCGAGCTGGGAATTTTTATCTTAAAATTTTGTGCTTTAGGAAATGCGGCCCCAGAGGAAACAGAGGTGAGCTGTAGATTCGATGGAGCAAAGCGCGTTTTAATTTTATTATTGTTATTATGACTTAAGTCTAGATGATGGCAAGCGTCTACATGGAATGACTTTGGTACATTGGAGGATGGATCAGTCCCTTGTATCGGGTACTACGTGCTCTGATACTTTAACTCCCTCCCATCTTCATGGTACCTCTGTCAGAGCTGGTGCTGCGGCGGAACTGGCACAAATAAGCAAGCGCCGAAAATATGCAAAAATTTGTAATGATTACATACTATATTTGTAATGATGACCTTGGTACCTTGGAGGATGGATCAGTTCCTTGTATAGGGTGCTAGGTGTTCAGATACTTTAGCTTCTTCCAATCTTCATGGTACCTTTGTCAGAGCTGGTGCTGCGGTGGATCAGGCATAAATAAGGAAACCCCGAAACTAAACATTGTAAACAAGTAAACATTTGTAATGATTACAGATTTTTGGCGTTTGCTGTCGAAACGTTAGGTACTTAGGGATCAGAATAAAAATACTTTTATAAAGAAATTACAGCGATGCTTGTAGACATCTCTGGTGACAACAGAGCTGACATATTTTTTGCTCAGAGACTCAGTATTCTCATTCAGAGAGAGTGCTGCCAGCGTATTGGGCACCATGCCGATAGAGCGATTTGGATCAAATAATTATTATATAATTAGGTGTATTTTATAAAATTTATTTTATTTTGTTATTTTGAAATAAATAATTATTATCTACTGTGACGAGGAGGTTGGATTAAAAACCCCTCCGCTGGGTACCCTGAGACCGTCCAGAAGGTCTAGAGCGCCATCAAGGGTGCCTTACACCCATATAATGTATGAATAATGATTAGAAAATCAATCATAATGTTTATCATCACGCTTTCCCTTGTTACTCTTTTTTTTATAGGAGCACGTTACGGCATGTGTCTTTGTATCAACTGGATGGTAAGCAGGTCTATAAAGTTTCGGAATGGGGTCGACCAATAGATTGTTGTTTAACTTCATTGTTTACTCCCAATAGGCCAAACACAAATTTTAATTACGTATTCTCGGTGCTCTATGATCAAATCACCTCCCATTTCGTATTTTTTTCCATGGCGATGGGTGACCTAGTCATGTTTCGTGTTAAGTCTATGGGTCCACCGGTTTTCAGGAGACTACTGCATCGAATTTTTGTCGAGGTGGTAGTCTGCTTTCAGGTTGCGACTACGAAACGGGTGGTTAAATTGACGGTAAGACGGCAAGGATATGAAATTCGTCTTTGTCGCCACCCATTTCGTTATCGCATCATTTAGCCGGTAGTGAAAATTTAATTGACCCCATTCATAGACTTTGTAGGTTTGTTCACCACCAGATACAAAAAAAAAACGCTACCTGTAAAGTGAACACCACCTCGACAAGCAGTAGTTTCCAAAAAATCAGTGAACTCATAGACTAAACCCGAAACATGACTATATAGGTCACTGAGGGTTTTTGGATATAAAATAGAATCTCTATTTTTTCCTTTTTTTTCTATGGCCCCATAAAAATAGAAATATGTACTACTACATCAGTAGGTAACTCCATCGCCCTTTCAAGAGTTGCCATAGCATTTCAAAACTCAGAACCATTCAGAAGCAATAAAAGGGCGTCTACAAAGTGGAAATGTGTTTGAAACAAGTCGGTTAGGTACTTGGTTTATTTGTTGCGGCCTTTGAAAAGTCCCGGAAGCCAATTTGTTAGGCAAAGACGAGGAAAGAGATGGCGAAGTCAAAGAAAATCATATTCAGCGACTAAATTTTGAATAAACAGAACTTCTACGCCAATTATGGGGTACACAAACTATGGGTTTATACATGAGCAACGCGGCCACCGTACATGCCCGGGGTTTATATGTAGGTGCTAGTGGGTGCTAAGTAATTGGAATTGCAAATAAATAAGTATAATAATAATATGTAAGACAATTTACACAAATTGCACTGGTCACAAACACTAAGCTCTTGGTAAGTCTCTAGTACTATGTGTACCAGAAACGGCGTTATAATACATATTATATTTTATAAACAGGTTCGAATTCCGGTGTGTACCAATGAGTTTTTAATTTAAAAATTTGTGTACATTTGTTTGACAATAACACTATAGTGCCTCGGAGAGCACGTTAAGCTGTCGTTCCCGGTTTCAGTATACCAGCTTGTAAAACTGTTTATAGATAGGTTATTGAATATATTCAAAACATCGCGACTAGCTAGCCACTTGTTCGGTGTAAACTCATACCATCGGCTACGACGAAGTGGGATTAAAAACCCCTCCGCTGGGTACCCTGGGGCCGTCTAGGCGCTGATGTGAGTGATGATATGTATGTATGTATATTTTATAAACACCCAGACCATGATAAACTGTTCAGAAAAAAACGTATTCTTTTGCCATGGGTGGGAATCTAACTCCGGATACAACCCCATAAGTGCAACCACTAGTATATGGAGGCTATCAAATTGTAGTATAGTGGTAACCAGATAAATGTGGATAATAATTTAGAAACAAAAGGATTTTTCCACTTTATTAATGTAAATTAATGACCTGGACAATGATGTTTTACCTCCCTGCTTTAACAACCGATTGACTACCTCCGCAATTTAGTGGTCACGCCTTTGGCATTGTATCCGGTGTTGGTTCGATACCCAAACATTGCAAAACAATACGTTGTTTGTACAGTTTTTCATGGTGTGTATTTGTTTGTGATTCACTCCTAGAACTTGTACATAATTAGTGACCAGTGCAATATGTGTAAAAAAATATTGATTTTAGTCATTATTTTGTGGTACACTTAAGTTTTATAAGTTATTACCAGGAGGTTGTCCTGTGGCCCCAAGGTCCTGAAACACCACTCTGCTCTCACGGTTTTTACGCAAAAAATATGACACCTAAAGTAAGAACATAGAGTCTCATTGGCCCGATCAACATCTTTAATTTAAAGATCATATCACTAAAGTCGGATAAGACGTTCCCGAGATGTAAACACAGAAACTGACAGACAAAGACTTACTGACCAACATTTCTGATACATGTAGACACAATTTATATTGTGCCCACACATAGTCATACACACACACACCACACAACACTCAAATTCACGTACTCACATAAACACACACACATACACTACACATACACACACAACACACATATATTTTTAATTTTTTACTTATCTTTTTCTATTATAAGTATTAGTAGGTAACATTTCACTTAATGTTTTATCGTAAAACTATAAGAATCTGATTCCCACAACACAGGGTAACCTAAAGTGTGAACTGTGGCCTTACCGGAAGCCACATCGACAAACCGATCGACGCGTCGATGGATAAAATTGTATAGGAAATATTGTCTATGTATAGAACTCGATCGCCGAGAACAGTCAAATCACATACATTTTATTTTCGCTTTTGATCCCCACGTCGATTGTTCGAGTTCTACCCATAAACAATATTAATTCCTATACAATTTTATCCATCGACGCGTCGATCGGTTTGTCGATGTGGCTTCCCGGTAAGGCCACCGGTAGGGCCCCAGCATACTATAACTGTAAATACTATAATATAACTAACTTTTTCTTATGAAATAAATAATTTATTATAATTATTATTAGAGAGGCATTGTATTTTTAATGTATTAGGAAAAAGTTAAGTCAGCTGTATAAATTATTTAAAGCAAAATTACCCTCTTGTAGTTAGGGTCTATAAAGTCTCCCTTTATGTTTTTCAGCTTAGGTAAACATTGTTTTTTTCACGTCAATCTTAATTTTTAGAAAGTCCCTTTTGCATTCCAATAATTTCGCACCCCCTTTCGTAAAGGAACAGTTGGGAAAAAAATAGAACAATTATTACAAAATTATTGTCATATTTGTAATAATTATTTTAAAATTGTTGTTGGAAGACTATTCAAACAAAAATAAAATTATATAAAAAATACTTAATAAAATGTTACAGGTATATTTTTATTTATAGTAACTACCTACGTAAAGTTTTTTATTAAACAAAAAATAGTACAATAAAATATTATTTTTCTACAATTCAACTTCTGTTGAATATTAAAAACTCTGATTGGATTATTCTACTTCATTGGTTTTTTTAACTTGCATTCAAAGCTAACTTCCGGTAAAAACGGGGCCGGAAGCGACCAAAACCACTCGATAAAAACTCTTATTTTATTTCTAACGTGAATAATAAGGAGGCGAACTATGTTTTTCTTCAATATAACTACTAAAACACTTAATTTAAGTAATTAATTTCTTAAGAAAGCAAAAATAAGTAAATAGTTTATAACACCTACTTTTTTTATTATTAGGAACAAAATTATGAATAATTAAGTTCAAATATAAATCATTCTTTAACCTGTCACAACAATCATATTACCAATAAAAAAAAATACAAAATAAAAAATGCTAATTTGCCTCGTGTTTCCACATATTTCCCACCTCTTCGTACTCCAAGGCAGTACAGACAGAACCAATGGTAAAACTGGAACCGACAGTACAATCAGTATCCGAGGCACTATAGTGGCATTGCCATAAAAATGAATTTATATGTATTTATTAAAAACTCATTCATATTAAAAAAAAATACCTATAGCCAAACTAATAAAATAAATTCTAGCGTTCCTTCAAAGAAACAGTTTGAGATATCGTCTTGAAAAAGCTCTCATCTGGAAATACAGATTTCCATCTAGGCAGACGAGAAGTTCTTTGAAGTGCTCTGTAGCATGGGTTGCTGGAGAATTTATATGCAGAGAGAATCACAGTTTACGCAAAATGTGAACTCGAAATATAATAAATAATATTTTGAGCTCAGATAGGTAGAAATATAGGAAGGAGAGTTTTTACTGAAAATTTTCAGTTGGATAGGTTAAATTATCGAAGAATTTAAATAAATTGTGGTAAGTTTTTCTGGAATATTTCCCTACTGGTTTTATAAAATAGGTATTAATTAGTATTGTGGTTCCTGATCTTTTTTTCTTTTTTATTGCAGCACCGCATGTGACTTTGTATCTACCTGTTGATGAGCAGACCTACAAAATCCATGAGTGAGGGCACTCGAAAAATGTTCTTAAGCAACAATGATCGCTCCCACTATGCCTGCTAAATAATGCGAGTACGAAATGGGGACCGACAAAGATAAATTCCATTACGCGTATATTTTAATATACACGCTGCCCTATCATCAATTAAACCACCCATTTCGTAACCGCGCCCTGAAAGGAGACTACCAACTCGACAAGAAATCAGTAATCTTCTGAAAACCGGTGATCCCACAGATTAAAACCGAAACATGACTAGGTCACCTGACGGTTTTTACATCTGTATGGGGGGTGGTAACGAGACCGGTCGGTCGGTATAGAGACTTTCCTCCAATCTAAAATGGTACACATAGAATACATAGAGCCTACGTGAAGACTCAGGGTAGTATAGGTGAAGGGTTGAAACCCAGATGTGCACCAAATTATAATAAAACCAAAATGTTCATTTGTTTGACAACACCACAAGCCTTTATCTTCACATTTTTCATAGGTCATCCAATAAGATACATAAATAAAACACATTATAATAATAACTTGCTATATTTCGCTTTATAAAATTTCCGACCATCCACATACTGCTAAGAATTTATCTTGTATTAAATATTTATGGCCACAGCACTCTGCGGTTTTTTCTTTGACCGATTCCTGCCATAAAAACTCGTGAACATCTTAATTATTTTCTATGTTACATAATCATAACGGCATTAGGTCCGCCTTTGTATTTTGTATGTAATAAAGTTACATAATCATAGCGGCATTAAGTCCGCCTTTGTATTTTGTATGTAATAAAATTACATAATCATAGCGGCATTAAGTCCGCCTTTGTATTTAGTTTGTAATAAAGTTACATAATCATAGCGGCATTAAGTCCGCCTTTGTATTTAGTTTGTAATAAAGTTACATAATGATAGCGGCATTAAGTCCGCCTTTGTATTTAGTTTGTAATAAAGTTACATAATCATAGCGGCATTAAGTCCGCCTTTGTATTTTGTATGTAATAAAATTACATAATCATAGCGGCATTAAGTCCGCCTTTGTATTTTGTTTGTAATAAAGTTACATAATCATAGCGGCATTAAGTCCGCCTTTGTATTTTGTATGTAATAAAGTTACATAATCATAGCGGCATTAAGTCCGCCTTTGTATTTTGTTTGTAATAAAGTTACATAATCATAGCGGCATTAAGTCCGCCTTTGTATTTTGTATGTAATAAAGTTACATAATCATAGCGGCATTAAGTCCACCTTTGTATTTTATATGTAATAAAGATTTAAATAAATAAATCATAAGCCTATATATAATATAGTAATCATAATCATAAATCATTTATTTTTGAACAAAAGAAAATGTACAAGTACAGATATTACAATTTGCTGTCGCTTTTGTTCTACCTTACGGTATACAAATATTAGGTAGGTACACAATTTATACTATTAGGTAGGTACACAATACAGACAATTACATAGTAGGTACACAATTTATACTATTCGGTAGGTACACAATTTCGACAATTACACAGCAGCTACACAATTTATATTATTAGGTAGGTACACAATTTAGACAATTACACAGTAGGTGCACAATTTATACTATTAGGTAGCTACACAATTTAGACAATTACACGGCAGATACACAATTTATATAATTAGGTGGGTACACAATTTAGACAATTACACAGCAGGTACAATTTAGACAATTACACTATTAGGTAGGTACACAATTTAGACAATTATACAGTAGGTGCACAATTTATACTATTACACCATTTATACTATTAGATAGGTACACAATTTATACATTTACACAGTTGATAATAATAATTTATACATACACACTAACACATTATTTATAACAAATACATTTAATCAATTTTCAAATGACCTTAAGTTTAGTAGTTTATTTAGTAGTGTATTAGTTCATGACAGAATTTACCTTTGGATGAAGGTGTGCGAATGTTAAGTTGTATTGGGTAGTTTAGTTATAGACATACCTACATATAACATATCATAATCTCTCAAGAGCTCAAAGTCTACCCACATAGTAAAGTAATGTATTGCCACCAATTTTCGCCCTCTCTCACCCCTTTTACACGCCGCTGCCTCTCTGTGAGGTCCAGTCAGATGGAAATTGACTTTATAGCACTTAGGATCCAGTATGTGCGGGGAATGCACTTTGCCGGGATTTAGTGCTGGCGGGGGGATATGGATGGAGAGGTCGAGAGGGTCTCGAGGACTCGGAGAACAATCTGCAATGAATTCTATTTGGCAACTACCGGCGTACCTGTCTAACTCGGATTTTTATCGCTTTATTTATTTTAGTTTGAACATTGAATTTCCTATATTTTTTATTATTATGTTGGCGCTTTACAGGGTGAATACTGCTGATCAAATCGAACAACTTTTCCCATGAAACTATGTGTCGCAAATGAAAAAAATGTATGGCTTCCCTATATAAATTAGTCCTTTTAACATTACTAGTTTGTATGGAGCAGTCAATTTTATTTTCATTTGCGATACATGGTTCCATGAGAAAAGTTGTTCGATTTGATCAGCAGAACCTCATATTACCCCAAAGTACATCTTTTCGAAGTCACCATGTATAACATATACCTAATTGATGTACGTATGTATGTACATGGATAGTACACAATATAAAGGTATGTATCAATTTATTTGACACATAGTTTGAGGTCACACCCGCAACACTGCAGGGCATCGCTGAAAATCAGCGCTACGAATGAGGTTGCAGCCTATTCTGAGCTGAGAGCCCAGTTTATTCCAAATTATGCATTTTTATCTTGTTTATTATATATTGTGTTAAATTGTACTGTTATTGGAACAAAATCAACCATTTTCTTTCTTTTTGAATTTAATCATTGAGAATACGAGGTAGGTATGTCATATTTTTTACAAACTTAATTTTGTATCTGGGTCGTGACTGTTACCCCAATAAACATTAAAATAATTGCTATAAAATATCAAGACGGAAAACTTAAAAAAGGAAAACGTACAGTCATCGTTCATATTCTATTTAATAAAATGAGACGTGTTACCGACTCATACTAACGTCAACGTAATCGCAGGCAGAAGTAATACTCTGCCATTAAAACAGCACGAGCATCAAAGAGCCTCCTCTTTCGCTCGATTTTTACCAACTACTGGCATATTTTTTTTTAGCAAATTCGTATGACAGTTTAGCCGGTCATAGTATAAGTTTGTAAACTAACTATAGATAGATAAACCACAAAGTGTTCACGTTTTGGCGCCATATGTCATACTTTAGGTTTCAGACTCTGCAGAATAGGCAATGGACGTGACATGACTTCTAAAATATTTTGGGCCTTTGGTGTGAATAGGTTTTTAACTACCTACCACTTTATAAATAACCCCATTATGCGGACCTATCGCCGAAGTTCTTTAAGTCAAGATTTCATCAAAGTATATAGAAATATCTCTTAAAAATATTTATTAAAAACTTGGTGACGCGCAACTTCGCCTGCGTAACTTTAACCGTTTACGCAGCGTAAGATCTCAAAAGGAATATTTTACGCCGTTTTTGCAACATTTTTCATTGTTACTCCGCTCCTACTGGCCGTAGCGTGATGTGTAGCCTATATATAGCCTTAGATAAATGGTCTATCAACACTAAATCACTTTTTCAATTCGAACCAGTAGTTTCTGAGATTAGCGCGTTCAACCAAACAAACACATTCTTCAGCTTTATTATTAATATAGATTATATCAAAAACATGCAATGAATAATTTCCTGGTAGGCGGCACTCGAACCCATGAACCTCGCTTTCGCAGCTACTGCGCCAACCAGGTACAAGTCATCCCTCACAAAATTTTTCATTGCTGTTTATATAATAATATGCATGGCATGTGACTTTGTATCTACCTGGTGGTGAGCAGACCTATAAAATCCATGTATGGGGTGAATCAATATTTTTTCTTAAACAACATTTGTCTCTCTCACTATGCCGGGTAAATGATGCAATTACGAAATAGGTGGCAACAAAGAGGAATTGCATAACGAGTATAATTTAATATATTCGCTGCCTTATCATCAATTCAACCACCGATTTCGGAAAGGAGACTACTACCACGACAATAAATTGATGCAATAATATCCTGAAAACCGGTGAACCCACAGACCAAAACCGAAACATGACTAGGTCATGATGGTTTTTACATCTGTATGGGCGGTAACGAGACAACCGGTCGGCCCAACTAACGTAACAAATTTCTATTAATAAAAATACAATACAATGACTTTTTGAATTATAATGGCTTTAAATATCTTGGCAACTCATTTGGTCTCAGTCTCAGATGAAGCAAATTTATAGGAGTATATCTAACTCCTTAACAGTCCTGCGCGGGGAAGTTGTGCATGCACTTCGTAAGATTGTTGATTAACAATATTGTTGTTTAACAACTTTGTCCGCTCGCACTATGCCGGCATTATTATTTTTAGGTGGAATCTGTAGCTGTGAGTTTTCTAACTATTAGTTAGCGTTTGAGTTAGTAAAATTGCACAGTTGTCTACACGAAAAAAAAGGTTTAATTTGGATTTTGACAGACCCATTTCCGCTATTGAGATGCAAATTACGTCAAATGACCATGTCTATTTCGGTTTTAGTCTGTGGATTCACCAGTTTTCAGAGGACGGGTGTATAGATTACTTGTTGAAATGGTAGTCTCTTTTCAGTAGATGGTAATGCAAATGATAAGTCTTGTCACATCTTCGGGTTGCCGACGATATTGTCCTCTTCTCGGAGTCGCTGCAGGATATGCAGGAAATGCTGGTCAGTCTAAACTGTGCCTCTCGACGGGTGGGTCTCGGAATGAATCTGGAAAAGACCAAGGTCATGTTCAACGACCAAGTCATTCCGAGACCCGTCATTTTGGAGGGTGTAACTCTCGAAATGATTTAGGAATACATCTACCTGGGCCAAATCCTAAACTTCGGTGGGAACAACTCCGAGAGTGAAGCCGACAGAAGGGTGCAGTTGGGCTGGGCAGCGTTCGGGAAGCTACGCCACGTCCTTATGTCAGCCATACCGCAGTGTTTGAAAACAAAAGTCTTTAATCAGTGCGTCCTACCAGTGATGACATACGGCGCTGAAACGTGGACACTTACAGTGAGGCTGGTCCACAAACTCAAGGTCGCTCAGCGAGCTATGGAATGATCTATGCTAGGAGTTTCTCTTATGGATAAAATCAGAAATGAGGATATTCGTAAGAGAACTAAAGTCACCGACATAGCTCTGAAAGTTAGTAAACTGGAGTGGCAGTGGGCCGGTCACATTCGCCGCAGGACGGATAACCGTTGGAGCAGGCGGATATTGGAGTGGAGACCACGTCTTAGCGCACGTAACGTAGGACGCCCCACAGCTAGATGGTCTGTTGACCTGCGGAGGGTGGCTGGCAGAGTCTGGATGCGAAGAGCGGAGGATAGGGATCAGTGGCGTGACTTGGGAGAGGCCAATGTCCAGCAGTGGACTGCGATAGGCTGATGATGATGATGAGTCTTGTCACTGACCTATTCGTAACCAGGCATAGTTGGCGCGACCACAATATACTAATTGACCACATCGATTTACTTGTAGGTTGCTTACTATTAAGTGGATACAAACTCATATGTACCTACAATAAATAAAATAGGAAATCAATACACAGCACAGCAGTCTTACTTATTATAAATCCCTTTCAACCATTAGATAATTTGATTCCCTTTCAATCAAGTTTCAATCGGAATATTTAAACTAAATACCGTGAATAGCTACAATACCTGGCTCCTGAGCTTTCGGCATAAATTGGAGTCAAAGAGCGAATCATCTTAGGTAATCTAGGCTAGTACCTATATCTCCTACCTATACCTAAGTTTATAACGTTGTTACTTATATATTAATAAAAAAATCTAATATCTAATAAAAAATATTTATTTCCACCCATTTTTTATTAAAGCTAATTTATATCAATTCCTTCACAATAATTACAAAAATACATCTATATAAAATAAACTTAAAACATTAAATAAATCGAGAATCCGGATTCCTCGTTTTTCGTAGAGGATAACGCCTGACCAGCAGAACAATCCCCGCCCGATGCTGAAAAATTTCTTGATAGGCCCTGCATATATGTATCTAAATATTTTAAAAGCTTCGCTGATCTATCGTATCGAATCAATATATCAATATTCAACTTTATTACTTTCTAACGCTCTTTCATCTCGGAAATACTATACATATAGATTACCTTTGTAATAATCACAGATATAAAGAATCTATAAAAAATATAGAACGTTCAAATTAAGTGCCTAGAGCAGATGGGGCGTGAACTGGGTCAAACTATATAACTATCCATCCGCACAAAACTACCTCGAACCTTTTTCTTGTACGAGAAATTATTGCAGCCTCCCCCGAAGTTGTGACGACCCAACTTGGGAAATTGGGGGATTAAGTTTACAGCTAACGACTAGGATAGATATATTGTTGCAGAAAGTGCTGGGACCATGTAAGTTGCATTATTTTACGAGCTATGTTGCACTATTTTAATTTAATGTTTTTTTTTTATAGGAGAAAGAAAAGACCGACAAATTCCATAAGGGGACTACCAATACAATGTGAAAAGCAGTCTTACTATGCGATTTTTTTTTATAGGAAGAAGATAAGACTGTCAAAGCCCATATAGGGACTACCAATACAATGTGAAGTGCGTAGTGAAATTGCTTTTCATATTGTATTGGTAGTGCCCATATGCACTTGGACAGTCCTTGGGGGAAAGGTCTACCACGTTAATAGGATGCAGTAGTTTCCTGAAACACAGCGAACCTACAGACTGAAACTGATACAGACTAAATTCTATTTCACGAGAACTGATAGTGGCGTCATCGCGGCTAAATGTACTCCGTTATACACAAGAATGTATACCGTTTTGATGTCGCTAATTGTCTATAGTAAACAGTGTAAAAATGGCATTAATATTAACAAAGCGACATTTCGTGGTACCTGTCGTTTTTTAGCCATGCGAAGCACACCAGCGGCCACATTCTGTTTCTTATAACGTGATCGTTAGATTGTCAAAATAACGATTTTCGCTATTAGCGCGCTCTCCTCCAATCAGAGTATTTTTTTAACTTTCGCTGATTGGAGGAGAGAGCGCTTATAACGGAATTCGTTATTTTGACAATCTAACGATAACGTTATAAGAAAGAGAATGTGGCCGCAGCGGCCACATTCTGTATCGTTAGATTGTCAAAATAACGATTTCCGCTATTAGCGCGCTTTCCTCCAATTAGAGTAGTTGTTTAACCTTCGCTGATTGGAGGAGAAAGCGCTAATAACGGAATTCGTTATTTTGACAATTTAACGCTCACGTTAGAAGGAACAGAATGTGGCCGCTGCATTGTCTGTTATAATCTGATGACGTCACTATCAGTTCTCGTGGAATAGAGTATAGTTCATATGATACTTTCTCCGTCTGCGGTCAAATTCTGTTTCTTATAACGGAAACGTAAGCTTGTCAAAATAACGAATTCCTTCATTGAATAATCAGCAACAACAAGGACTAAAAAGGCCTGTGCTTTATTCCCTTGTGTTACAGGTGCTTTTGCTTTGTCATTCTGTGAGGTGTCAAATTTACTTAAAGGATAACAATGCACACATTAGGGCCGTTACACAAATGACGTTACCTTAAAAAAACAGAATGTTGCCACTCTCTGTCTGGCTGGGCGGTGGATTCACTGTTGGTTATTTTAGTTATTAAACCCAAGCAGCTTAGCATGATTGGGGGACAAACAAAAATAGTTTAAAATCATTGAAGTTGTATAATTTGTCTTACTTTTTATTTTATTGACAGTAGTCTCGCCTCACAAAAGTTTCTACACCACATCGGAATAATAAATATAAATTTAATTGTTTAAAACTCTTTTTCACAAAATTGTACATAGGCGACATTTTCTACCAGCTAACCTTTGAGAGAGTAAAATATGCTTAGGGTAAAAATAAAAATCAAAGCATAAAAAAGTCATCTAAATAAGTAACGAACTGAAAACAACTGACAAAAAAACATATAAAAAGAGAACACACGAGTAAATTACTTTGTTCGCAGCTTGCTTTCACATGTACATACATACTTATACATAAACGTACATCGCATACCTTCAGACAAAAAGGAGGGGGAGAAAATAAGTATGTGATAGGGTAGTCCCTCCCTACACACCTGCTGCTAACTACTTTGCGAATTTACATGCGAAATAGTTTGTTTCCAACTCGATATCATATGCCGTGGGTAGAGACATTTAGAGCGTTGTTTCTCATCCTGGGGGTCGCGAACTCCAAGGGGGCGGTCAGATACAGAGTACACATTGGTTAAAAATTTATGAATTTTGTAAAGTTTTTGAACGAATGTTTTAATGGTATGTCGTAATGCTTAACTACAACAAGGCAACAAGAAAAATCTTTGATTTTAAAAGTAAGTACTTATATATTTTAAAATTATTTTATTAATTAAGAACAAAATTAAAACATAAAAAAATTAACAATATACCTAAGAAATAAAAAATAAAAATAACCTAAACAAAATTATAATAAACAAAAAACTTCTTCCAGATCGCTGCCAAGGTAGGGTTCCCAATAAGCTGGCTGCGTTTCCTCTCTGAATTGCTATACTGATTCTTTGTGCAAAAAAGCAGCCAGCTCGTCGGTCACCAGATATGTCGACCAAACGCTTAGAAATATATTTAAATATAACCTGAGCTCCTGGTCCCCACGGTCCCATGGTTTCGACCCCAAATGGCTCAAATATGTTATCTCTAGTGAGAGCCGCATATTTGCGCCGTTTGAGATTTTCCGCCGAGTGAGCAGCAGCGCCAACCTTCTGCGAAGTCCCTGGCAAATGAGACGGTGCAAACGTATCGGAGCAAGTTGCATCTCATACCAAACACCGTCCACCCGTCCAGGGTACCAGTGTCATTCCATAATTTATTTAAAATTTAACAGTTGAAATTTTTACTTGTACATACATGATATATGCAATATACATACTTTATTAAGTTAATATAACTGAACTTTTAAAAACGATTAAATAGGTATATGGTTGTAAGGTATAATTCATAATTATAAATTATAATATGTATTATATCATTGTTTCTGTATTATCTCTGTTCAGAGTGTCGATTACGAGTTACTTGAACGGTGAGCGTGCTCCGAACGTCGACAAGATTTGCGTGGACATTTGTATGGGATGACATTAGTGACCGTTCACGACGCATTACGAGTGCAAAGATAACCAAACAATATTTGCGTGAGCGTGCGCTCGACGATTTTCTTGTTTTATCTATGGTTCGCGACAAAGATTTGTATGAAAATGTAATTACGAGTGCCATTTTGACATTGCGGAGCGTACGCCCATCGCGCGATCGCACGATTTTCTTGCTGGCGCGCTGACGTCGAGAAATACTTGCCGTGCTATCAAGTGTGTCTTTTAAATTTAATTATTTTTGTGTTATTATGACTAACTTATGACTAAAAAGAGTTTTGTTGTTAGTTCTTAAATTTATTCAGTGCTTTTTATTAAATAATATAGTATAATTCTCATTTAAAAGTAATGTTTGAAGCCGTCATGTGTACATCCAATCAACCGGTTAATTCTCTCTTAAATCACCACAATTTACTTATTTGTATTTTAGGATGTAATTTTTAGCTTATAATTTATATTAAGCAATAGAACAATACCACAGATGTGATAATAGTTACTACATAAGCCAAGACATAAAATCTAATAAAATGACCGTTCTCTTGTAAGAGAAAGAGCCTTGGATAAAATATATAAAATTATTAACCGCCGAAATCTAATTAATGATAATATAGAACAATGGTATTTTTACAGAAAACATTAAACTCAATAAATGTAAAGATGGTAAGTTATGTACCTACAACTAAAATAATAATGGTGTGATAAATTCTTTACAGATATGTCACAGTAACTTAAGGCTATTAAAAGTTAATGGCAAATTTAGTGGTGCAAACCATGATGCACATATCTGATGGCTTAGTGCAATAATTAATTAAGTATATGAAAAATTTACATATAATTACTATTTGGTGGAAACATGATTATTTGGTAAGTTTTATTTTTTTTAAAGTTTATACATTCTTATTTAAAACCTATAGGATCTTATCCTACCTTATTAATTATCACACTAATGCCTGCCACTTCTAAGAATTGTGTAAACCAAACCCTTATTACCCCACAGTATTCAATGGTTTAATGTTTATGAACTCAATAAATAACATTCACTTACATTGAGTTATCACAACAATAATAGTACAAAGATTACCTACAACCAATATGCCTCAGTGCACCCATCACCTTTAGGGTTGTATATGGAGGTTGTGGATTTGATTCCCCCACCCAAGTCAAAAAAATATCAGTATGGTTTTCTGTAGTTTTCATAGTCTGGGTGTTTGTGACCAAACCAATATGTGTTATATATTGTCCTAATATAAAAAATATAAAAACAGTCCTCACTACATAAAAATTTTAAACAGAATTACATAGCAATTGACCACCTCATAAACTAGTTTTTACATAGTACTAATGGTGTTATAAATTCTTAACAGATAAGTGGCAGTAACATAAAGATATTAAATGTTAATGGGAAATTTAGTGGTGCAAACCATAAAGCACATATCTGGCGGCTTAGTGCAATAAATAAATATATGAAACATTTACATAGAAATTGGGAAACCACATGGTTATTATTTGGTGGGTTTTTTTTAAAGTTTATATATTCTTATTTAAAACCTATAGGATTTTATCCATATACCGTATTAATTATAACACTGATACCTGCCCCCTTCTAAGAATTGTGTAAACCTAACCCTTATTACCCCACTGTGATTTAAGAACATTTATAAAATCAATAAAAAACATTCACTTACATTTAGCTAACATAACAATAAGATTACAAACAATTCTGCCTCCATAGACTAGTGGTTGCACCTTTGGCTTGTATCCAGAGGTTGTGGGTTAGTTTCCCACCCGTGGCAAAAAAATATTAGTCCTTTCTGTACAGTTTGTAATGGTCTGGGTGTTAATAAAATATAATATGTATGATAGTGTTGTTTCTGGTACACATAGTGGGTACACCTTAGAGCTTAGTTTGTGACCAGCGCAATATGTGCAAATTGTCCTACATATTAAATTATATATTATTTAGGATATATAATGTATTAATTTTATTTAATATTATAGGATTATACTATTATTGTATAATATATCATTGTAAAGATAACCCAAGCTACACTTCTCTAGTCACTTGCAAAATTTACAGCTTATAGGTAGCTTCAATTCCCCAAACATGATTTTTTTTTTTTTTTTTTTCAGGACCGCATACACTCTGAGACCTTGATAGCTTACTCTGATTCTAGATGCATCAGAGGGTTCAAAAATACTATCAAGATGTTTTGGACTACTCGAAAATAGATACTTATTAAAACACATTGATATGGAAAACCAGCGGTCTTGTTAGAGCAAATATAACAAGAAATTATATTTAGTTTAATATTCTAAATATAGAAAACCAGCAGACAACTGATACAATTTCTGGAGACTTAAAGTGCTCATATGTTAGAGCAAATATAATTAATTATTTTTAATATAATATTCTAAATTATAAATATATGGGTACATACATATATATATACTTATAGTGTTTTATTTAAGTTGGCCTTGCCTTTCAGCTGACTGCAGGTCAGTAATCATCAATCCACTTAGCCGCTTGCTAATTATTGATAATTAAAACGACTATTTTGGTGTACTTTACACTCAATCACTACATGTACCTATGTTAAAATAGTTGCTGCGGCTACAAATAAGCAAGCAACTAAGTTGCTTGATTGATAGTATACCATCTGGTCTGTATTATAGACTAGGTTTTTTTTTACTAGAGCATGGCATGTGACTCGTTATCCGTATATCTGATGGTAAGCGGTATGTAGAGTCCAAGATATAAACTGTATCTGAAAAATATTGTTATTTATATGATACTTTTATTTAGCCTCAATACCCACCTTGCTATTGTGCATATCAACTTGAGAACCGGTTTATAGGTTAGGTTATTGAGTATATACACCGCAATGAGCTGGCCAATTGATAACTGTTGTTTCAGAAAACCTATGGTTCAGCTAAATTTAGGTCCACGTTTACAACCTATTTACCTACTGTTACAAACCATTTCAGTAAACTATTTGGTAACAAATACCATCCCGAAACTTCTTGAACCAAAGTCTAAAGCTGGATACCTTAGTTGTAACAAACTATTATGTACCTATTGTTAAAGTCGTATGCTCTTAAATACACTCCAGTTGCTATTGCTGTCAAACCATTATTTGGCATAGAATTAAAATTATATTTTTGTGGTCATTGTATTTATCGAACTTTCTGTTGCGGACAATTTAAAATATATAATATACCTAAATGATTCAAAAGTATTAATTAATTTGATTACACCTGTTTTTTTTCACATACAATTTTACCAACATAACATATCCTAATGATGTTTCGGTATTAGTCTGTGGGTTCACCGGTTTTTCAGAGACTACTGCATTGATTTCTTGTCGAGGGGGTCTCTTCTCATGGTGCGATTGCCGGTTACGAAACGGGCGAGATTGATTTGACGATGAAGCAGCGAGGTCATTAAAATAGGCTCGTAATGCAAATACGTCCATGTCGCCCCCATTTCGTAATCCCATCATTTAGCCGGCATAGTGGGAGCGATCAATATGGTTTAACAACAATATATTGATCGACCACACTTATGGACTTTATAGGTCTGCTTAACATCAGGTAGATACAAAGCCACATGTCGTGCTATATTAAAAAAGTTAAGGTAGGTAACCAGCAGCCAAGTTGATAACGTGAAAGTATGTTTGTATGGGCATTAACACTGGAACCTTAAGGCACTGTCTATACTAATATTATAAATGCGTCTGTGTTTTACGCTATCACGTCTAAACTGAACCAATTTAAATAAAATTTGGTACAGAGACAGTCTAGAGCCTGAGAAAGGACATACGTAATTTCATGCAATAATCGTCTAGCCTATGGGTTCACCGGTTTTCTGGGGTAGTCTCCTTTCATGGTACGGTTACGAAACGGGCGATTGATTAAACCGCGGATATTAAAATATACTTGTAATGCAAATACGTCCATGTCGCGATCATTTCGTAACCGCATCATTTGGCACAAAAATGTATTGATCAACCCCATTCGTGGAATTTGTAAGTCTGCTTAACATCAGGTAGATAAAAAAGCACATGCCGTGTTTCATTAAAAACATTGCAACAGACAGACACCTACGCATTCTACCAGTCAAACATTTGGGACAAAGCAGTGAATAGATGCAATAACTATAAGAAACTTCTTCATCCAATATATATATATTTATTAAATGACACAATGAAACAAGATAATTTACAATCATATAATAAACTCCAATAGTTAAGTATATAAAACAGCACATTTAATTAATTACAGTATTATAACTGAGTTTATGACATTAACTCTACAATATAACAATCCAATGAGTTTTTAATTAAAAAAATTATGTACATTTGTTTGACAACACCACTACAGTGCCTCGGAGAGCACGTTAAGCTGTCGGTCCCGGTTTCACTATACGAACTTGTGAAACTGTTTATAGATGGGTTATTGAGTCTATTCAAAACATCGCAACGAGCTAGCCACTTGTTCGGTGTAGACTCATACTATCGGCTACGACGAGGTGGGATTAAAACCCCTCCGCTGGGTACCCTGGGGCCGTCTAGGCGGTCTTGGGCGCCGTAAGGCACTCGTGATGATACATACATACATATAACAATCCAAATCTTTATTAGATAACGTAGTCGATGAAACTAGATTATTAAAATTCAGTTAATAAGATTACTTCTCCAGTAATAAAATCCAAATAGTTACAAAGCACAGTCAATCAAACCATTATTTATTACAAAATAAGTTAATGAGACTTCTTCTTTAGTATAAAAACTAAATATTTAACAAATACGTATATCTAAATATATAATAATATACATGGTGGCCGAGTTGGTTAGACCGTGGACTTAAAAACACTTTTCAGTTCGAATTCCGGTGTGTACCAATGAGTTTTTTAATTTAAAAAAAAATGTACATTTGTTTGACAACACCACTATAGTGCTTCGGAGAGCACGTTAAGCTGTCGGTCCCGGTTTCACTATACCAACTTGTGAAACTGTTTATAGATAGATGGGTATATTGAATCTATTCAAAAACATCGCGACGAGCTAGCAACTTGTTCGGTGTAGACTCACACCGTCGGCTACGACGGGGTGGGATTAAAAGCCCGCCGTTGGGTACTCTGGGGCCGTCTAGGCGGTCTCGGGCGCCGTAACGCACCCGTGATGATATGTATGTATGTATTAACAAATAACACAGTCAATAATACTGGATTATTACAACTCAGCTAATAAGATCACTTCTTCAATATAAAAATCAGTATATTTATAAAATCAATGAAAATCTTTGTTAATAAAATTGAATTTCCAATATAAACAAATAATATAATTATAACAAAGAGCACAGTCAATGAAACTATATTATTACAAACCAGTTATTAAGATTTCCAGTGTAAAAATCTAAATTCTTAACAAATAACACAGTGAATTAATTAAGTTACCACTTTTATTACACATATAATGATATGGAAAAATATATGTTGTTAAACAGTAAGATATTACTTACAGTATTGGTGAAGTCAAATGAAGTGCATTTTTTTGCCAAATATTGGATTCATAATATGAGAAGTATATTTGTATGGCAGCACTGTCGACTGGAGAAACCTTAATGGGATTGCTTCTTGAATATAAAATGTAAATATTTGAAAGAAAAGAAAGAAATACTTTATTTATACATCAAACAATGCTTATATAAGTAGGTACAAATTACTCGGTCAATGAAACTACATTATTACTTGGTTATAATATCCTTTGGCGTTGTATCTGGAGGGTGTGGGTTCGATTCCCACCCAAGGCAAAAACATATTAGTATGTTTTTTTCTGTACAGTTTGTCATGGTTTCGGTGTATATAAAATATAATATGTATTATATCATTGCTTCTGATACACATAGTACAAGCCTAGAGCTTAGTTTGTGACCAGAGCAATATGAGTAATATGTCCAAATATTATTATTATAACAACTCAATTAAGCTTCTCCAGTCCAATTCCATCTTATTACAAGTGAGTTTATGAGATTACCTCTCCAATATAACAATCCCAATATTTATTAAATAACAGTCAATGAAACTAGATTATTCCAATTCATTTAATAACATTACTTCTCCAGTAATAAAATCCAAATGAAACTATTATTTATTACAAAATAAGTTAATAAGATTACTTCATTAGTATAAAATCTAAATATTTAATAAATAACACAGTCAATAAAACTAGATTATTACAACTCAGGTAATAAGATCACTTCTCCAATATAGAATCTTTACATTTATAAAATAACAGACATCAATGAAAAACTTTGTTAATAACATTGAATTTCAATATATATATATATATATATATATAATATAACAAATAGGTCAATGACAAGTTTCATTGCCAATACTCAGTTACTTAGCAGTTACCAATTACTCAGTCAATGAAATTACATTATTACTACTGAAATAATGAGATTACTTCTGCAGTCCAGTCCCATCTTCCTCCTTCTCCTCCCATCCTTCCCTCCCCTAATCGCAAATAGTTTTTTCATGCTTGTAGTTGGTGTCGCATAAGGGTCTCCATGACTAAAATTGAAAGATACATATAATTAAAAATATGAATTATGATTAAGTTATAAATACCACTTTGTGGACATAGCATAGCATGATTGCAATGTGAAAGGTATATTGAGTACATGTAATACACTGAGTATAACTGATGCATCGCTATGTCGAAAAATCATACTATTCTTTAAAAAAATGGCCAAGTGTATTTTACCATAATAATACCTACGCTTCAAGGTTCAGTACAACAAGAAAAAGTTTTTTAGTAAATAACTAAAAAATAAAATCCAAAAATAATATGATAATACCCAAAGACCTAGATATATAAATCTTTAATATTTAAATACAATTGAGTTGATATTCTAAAATAACAAAAAAAAAAGTGGATAAAGTAAAGACACATTCAAACATTTGAAATTTAATTATCTTAAATGATGACAGAGATAATAATTTATTTTTAAGAACAAAATTTTGCCCTTTAGAAAGCATTTATTTACAAAAATGATACTTCAAGATTAAGAGAGTCATAAAATCTCAATATAACATAGAAAAATCTTGGCACAATATAATCCACCAAGAGTTTAAATTTCTTCAAAATTTTAAAAAATCTACCACAATTGGTTTTTGAGATATCTGGACTCCCAGAGTTACTATATATATGTATTGTTTTTGTACTTACCATTCCATATATTCCATCAATATTGCATACTGTGCTGCAGATGTCATTGTTTTGTTTGCTAAAAAAAAGAATACTATCAGTAAAACCCACAAAAAATAACTATTTTAATAATTAGGTGTTTATTACATCATTTCGGTCTTTTAACATCCATCCAACCATTACATGAATAGAAAAATTAAGTAGTGAAGTTGGAAAGTTTGAGTAAAAAATAATAGGTACTTTTTTTTCTCACAGCACCTGCTTGACGATCAAACAACAGATTAAGAGAGGATATCATAAAATCTCAATATAACATAGTAAAATCTTGGTACAATATAATAATTTTATTAAGGTTTAATAAAATGTATCAAACAGCGGCTTTATAAGGAATAAAGGAATGTTGATTTTACAATAATTTAGAGAAATTATTTATGGTTTGTCTGTTATATAATAAAATATAAAATAAACTTTAATTGAAACAAGTACCCCAGTAGCTGTTGTCGCAGAAGGTGTAAAAAGTGAGCATATATGTTTCTCTGGGATAAAGCTGTCTTTATTTTGGGCAATCCTGAAGCTTACTTTTCTAGGTGCAGGAGTTAACTATAGTGATAGTTCAAGATTTATATAGGGTGATGTAGTAGAAGATTGCTTATGTGGTAATAAATATGCCTTGTCCTTGGTGCAGAATAATATACATTATTGTTATACTTGAGAAATTGCTTATGATCCAACGACCTTAACCATGCAGAGCGACTGCGTGAATTAAAAAATATTTAGCATGCTTCTTCTTTTTACGCTGTGCTTAATTGTAAAATTGTATTATTGGAGTGGTGACGCTGAAATTTTCAGTCTACGTATATCACAATTACTACTTATGTTTCGAGGCCACAAGTCGTTACTTACTTAGCAAATATAAGGCATTTTTATTATAACAAAAGTTGGAATATATCATTCTTCTTAAATAATAGATTAAAGTCATTAATACCTAGATATTAATTATTTAAAAGTTGATAATAGAAAACGAGTCAATATATTGTATTTTTATAAATTAAACTAATTTTACTTACCATTTATATATTTATCACTAATACAAAATTAACTCCGATTATTTTTACATCAATTATATTACTATTTTAATGTAAATAACTTAAAAAATCACAAACATAACCTAATACAAACAAACAAGATTTGTTTTGTTATTGTTTGTTACCAACATAAAAGTGAAAAAAAACGTCACTTCTATAACGTTTTGTTTATGGCCGACGGTGAGCGGACGGTCAAACGGTAACGATGGATAAATAATCTCGTAATAGCAGTGGACGTTGGACAAGAAAGTCTGAGCGCACGCCGGTCGTGACCGTTTCTTGCTGAACGTTAAAATCTCGTAATCGAGCCTCTGGTGGGCAATTCTCGCGCTTACGACATTCATCTCGATTCGAGATTTTTAAATGAAAATTGACTAAATATGCCATTTTTCGTTTAAAAATATCGAACTTTAAACGAAATAAATATTAATTAATAAATATACAAATCAACAATAGTCACCCAGAAAAATCACATTTTGCAAAACACATATTAGATACAGGCCACAATTTGGACACAATAAATAAATTCAAAATTCTTCACGCCAATAAAAAGAAAGGTTTGCATTTAAACATATTAGAACAATTAGAAATAATTAAAAATTCCTCTTTAACATTACTTAATGACCAAATTAATATTTCCAGTTCACCTATACTAAATATATTCAAGCCAATCAATAATCCAACATAACATCATCATCGTTCGTCCTGAAGATGCCTCGTTGAGAGGTGAAACACGTGTCGACAAAAGTGTTTGTTTGTTGGTGATATTTCTTTGTGTAGTTACATGTAACACATAATTAGTACACCAACATCATAAGCGGAATAATTGCAAAGTAATATTTTAATTATACTGTGTCATTTAAATAATGAACTTCCGCAAAATAACGCCTGATTCAATTAAAAATATACAAATATTGAACAAAAAATTACATATTTAGTCATTTTTCGTTTAAAAATCTCGAATCGAGATGAATGTCGAAAGCGCGAGAATTGCCCACCTGGCACATTTTGTTAGGTCAGTTTTGTTATTTTTTTAATTACATAAATTCATGCCGTAATCAATTGTATTCTCAATCTACACCAAGAGGCAAGCTCGTCGCGGTTTTTGTATACAAGTTGATAGATTGAAACTAGGACAGACAGCTTAATGTGTTCTTCGAGGCCCTAATTTCCCTTCGTGTACATTGTTAACCAAATGCACCAATTTGTGGAGTTTAACCGAAGTTTACACCTGTACCTAATCCAAGTGTGTTAAAGTCAAAAGTATATAATAATAATATGTAGGACAAATTACACATATTGCTATGGTCACAAACTAAGCTCTAGGCTTGTACTATGTGTACCAGAAACAATGATATAATACATATTATATTTTATAAACACCCAGAACATTACTAACTGTACAGGAAATTAACGCCAAAGGTACAACATAATGAAAGTTTTGTTTAGGTACTATTAAAAGTATAATTTTATAATAATTAAAAATAAGTATAAGTAACTGCGTAAAATTTACCTAATAAAAAGAAAATCTAGCTACAAAAACAAATCTGTTATTAAAGAACGCTCAAGCAAAGCAAACAACCCGACACGTTCATAAAACGATATTTTTTTACCGACCGTAATAACAAAGTTAAAAATATGGAAATCCCATTACAGTTCGATATTTAAATCCAGTGGTTCGTGAGGACGACGGCGAGCGCGGGCTTTGACAGGGTTCCACGAAGGGCTGCGGGGGGCGGTAATTAGGAGCCCGGCGGAGGCTGCATCGATCGCCGTTGCTAGGCAACCCGCGAGATGGCGCTGCCAGCCGGCTCTCGGTTATTCGCGATCACAGAAAACTCATCTCGCTAAGGACTGAGGCTTACTATGACTTATGAATCTGATATTTTTTTACTTACACTTTAATTCACACTAATTTTGTATTACATACCTACTTACTACGTATTACCAACTTTAATGACATTTTTAAATTTCTGTAGGTAAATGTTTTATTTTTTAACTCTCACGCGTATTACTTTTATTTTTCTTACTTATATTCAATATTTTTAGTAAAATTGTATATAATTATAATCGAATTATATATATGCACTGGGCAGCAAACAACTGGGTCAACCGTTACCTTGGAACTCTAATCCGATTTCCTCAAAAACTGTAAATTACAACTATCATGAATGTGCCTTTCGATTAATGAAATCACACGGGATTTTTTATATTATTAGGTGTTTATTAAAGATTTTACAAACAGTCGTGTTAATCGTTAGACACAGTGGAAAATTCTTCATTGCTTGCGCGGCCACCGAATGGCACGCCAAGAGAGCTTTTTATCCTGATACGCTGTCGCCTGCAGCGTGCCAGTGTTCCAACCGTTCGGCCCTCGTTCTACAATAATGGCCTCGGCAACAGGGCAGGGGTTTCTCACGCCGATCCTCGGCCCCAGTGGGGTCAAATACCAATTGAAAAAATATATATTAAAGCCGGAAACAAAGAAGAGAAAAAAGTTTGTTCGTGTTCCCCCTTGCTCGGATAACTGATATACATCCTCGTCTTCATAGACCTCACGAGCCTGACATTTAAATTTTGGGGAATTGCATATTCCATTCCATTCCTCTGCAATTGCGATTCGCAGCTCTGGAAGCCTTGTTGGAGCAGATACCCGGGCTCGACCCGACGTATCAGCTCATGCCATAAGTGTTATATCGGATTCAAGTCCTAGCTTCGAACTGGCTAGTCCATCGTACGAATGCCGACGTCGCGTAGATACTGGGTCACCACATTAGCAACATGCAGCCGTGCATTATCATGCATCAACTGCGTATGCATGCCTGCTGCCATAATCTCTTATAACAAAAACGATAGGTTGCCAAAATAACAAAATCCTATAATATAACATTCAACATTCAGCAACAACGAACACAAAAGTCATGCACTCTGTTCCTTTGTATTATAGGTATATTTGGCTTGAAAGTGTTTAGCATTCCGTGTCGTGACCATTGTACATAGGATTTTGTTATTTTGACAATCTAACGTTATATATAGAATATTGGATCTGGCCGAAATAACTGGGTACCACATGGTCTGCGAGGATTTCAACGATGAGAAGTCAATCCACGTGTATGGTTTGATAAAAACAGACGCTGTATGTGGTTAACGAGACAGACCATTACAGATCCTCCTCCATAAGCAATAGTTTTCTCGGTGTAATACTGAAAATAATGTTCTCCAGGGCGACGATATACGATATATAAATCCAAGTTACCGTTTCAGTGTACCGTTAATGCTGGGCATGTTGCAGCTTTATTTGGAGGTGATTAGTTTTATTGCGAGCACCAGCTAAAAAAAAACTATACGTGGACTCTAAATAGGATACAGAACATTTTTTTTTTTTTTTTAATTCATGTTTGTCTGTTTATTTCTTTGTCGGGCTGGTTGTGTTTTAAAAGTCTCTTAAGAAAAGTTTTAAAGTACACCAGATAGAAAGAAGTGCTTTATGAACTAAAGTTTAGGTATATCATAATGGCATAAAAGTCTATTAAATTTTTTTGATTTTATGTTATCTTTTTAAGAAATTTTAATTGATTCGTTTAAAGTTGACTTACACCTGCATCAATTGATAGGTAAAAACTAATACCCAAAATGCATGTCAATTTACTGAAAATAAGTTCAATATAAACATTCATTATAATTATTTAAGTATAGTTCATTTGCATTTACTATAAAAAATAACAAAGAACTTACGAAATTAAAATATCTAAAATTAAAAATATAAAAGAATTAAAAAGATAGAAAATACTTACCTATAAAATCCCTAGTATACAATAATTATAAATTAAAAATATGATCTAAAATAGTGCCGTGCGGCATAGTGCCTAAGATACTGGCGGCGCTTCCACGTTGCATTATTATACTAATTTGTTGTGAGAAGAACGCTCTAAGGTCACCTGAGAAATGGACCAAACGCTTTCCAATATCTTTAACAAACAATTTGGTATCCGATGACCACGGGCCCAAAGTCTCCGCTGCAACCGCCACAAATATATAATTTTCCGTTGTATATTTTCCCGGTGTTGTATAACTTCACAGCTTACCGACTTTTAATCGGCCTATACCTACCTACTAATTTACTCATGAAAATTTATAAACATGACATACTCGTAGGTGCCTCAAGCCACGCTCCGCCCTCATAGTATCATTGTTATTTTTGGTAGAGAACATTCTTAAAGTTTGCCGCTTACCATCAAGCGGATGTTAGGTCATGTATTGTTCCTTTAAATCTATACTAATACAACAGAGTAGTGAATGCATGGAATGCAATCTTCCACTGTTAACACTTCTACAGTTCAAAAATAAACTGGACAATTAACCACTAGTGAACTAAAACAAACACTAAAGTTTTATGAACATTACCTACACTAATGCTTGATATCTAATAGGCATATTGGTAATCTGCTGCTCGCCTATTATTCAATAATAATATTGTAAAGCTGAAGAGTTTGTTTGTTTGGTTGAACGCGTTAATTTTAGGAACTATTGGTTCGAATTGAAAAAATACTTTAGTCTTGGATAGCCCATTTATCAAAGAATGCTATAGACGCCGCTTCTATTTGTCGTATGTGTATGTATACATCATGTTACGATCAATAGGAGCGGAGCATCAATGAAAAATGTTGGGAAAACGGGGAAAATGTGTTCCTTTTGAAAGCTTCCGTTGCGTGCGTTGCGTAAACGGTTAACGTTACAGACAAAGTTGCGCGGGTCAGCTAGTAAATACTCGTATATATAATAGTTAATACTGCCAAAGCACTTCATCGAATCATCGGTATAACTAGGTATAATAGAGAAAATAATTGAAAAGTATACCTACTCTATATATTTAGTTCACGCCTGTCTGGTTATTTACCAAATACTGTTCACTGCTAAAATAAATCAATATCCCTTTACAAATATACAAAGTAAGGACCTAACAATATCTTTTATTGCACAAATAACTTGGTAGAAACACCCACTGGATATTTTATACAGAAGAATGTAATAACGGAAAAATGTACTACAGTAGAACAGAGAATCTTGCTTAGCTACCGAATATACCTAATACAATGTAAAGAATATTAAACAATTTCAAACCTTAACTCAAAGGATTACGAACTAAAGTTAATTTAACAAAATATTTTCTCAAGTGCAGCACTATAAAAGTATTTTGAACTTAAGTATACTAAAACTAGCTTCCCTCTTGAGGTGGAGTAAATTTTTCTTATAAAAGTGGTCCTTTAAGCCGGATACCTACTTTGTTTCATATTAAAAAGAAAGTTAGTGTAAAATTTTTGACCGCCTCCGCCTCTTGTGGTTATCCGGAGGTCATGGGTTTGATTCCCACCCAAGACAACAATATTAGTATGTTTTTCTGTACTGTATGTTATGGTCTATAACATATAATATGTATTAATATTTCTGGTACACATAGTACAAGCATAGAGCTTAGTTTGTGACCAGGGCAATGTGCGTCCTTTATTTTATTATTATTATAGCTAGCTGATTTCCGCGGCTTCCCACGGTTTAATAAGTAAAACACTGTACTTTGTTTTTTTTAATGCTTGTTGAGATAATGAATTATTTCACTAATAATTATATAATTTAGTAGTTATAGTAAGTTATCTTCCTTACCTACCTAATTATTTAAGAGACATTAGATGACATAAAATGTTTACTTTAAAATACCCTATGTTTACCCCCTGAATTATATATGTATCATTAAAGTTAAATCAAATATTAAACGAGAGAGAGACAATGTTCTTAGCTATCCATGGCTTCACCGTGCGGGTGCCGGGTCCATCGCGTGGTTGAAAGGCAGGGGAATGAACTGCAGCGTTCCCGAACTTAAGACCGCGAAGTAGGTTTAAGGCCTTTTGAACTCTCACCTGCACTGTGTTCACTGCCCTCTCTACTCAACTATATGATCCTGTTAGCGCCATCCTGGAAACACGCTCCATAAAAGTTCCGACGGCTGATCTCGGAAAGGCAAGATCCTTCAATAGACGGTTCAAAGACTTTGCTGGAGTTCCTCTTGCACCAACTTCCACTGAATAAAGTTGAGTTTTAAATCCGTTTCTAGTAATTTCGTTTGTGAGATCAAAATATTTGATCGACTTGATGTTGTGGTCCTTAGGTATGTTTGTTTCCCACGGAACGGTGAGTTCTATAAGAATTACTTTCTTCAAGTACCGAGAGTACACCAGTATGTCTAGTCTATACGCTGAAACTGCTAGTTCGTCTGGAATCTTGTAATGTATTTTGAATGTATCCATCAATATTTTCCAGTCTTGTGCTTTGTCCAGGATTGAGACAGCTTTACTTTGAGTTTTCTTGAGTTGTCCCTCCTTTACAAAAGTAGTTAGTCTTTCATTTGTTGATAAGCCTTTTCTTGCTCTAGCAATACTGAGACTTACAGCTTCACGAATAATTTCTAGAACTTTATCATGTCGGTGTGAATAATGACCTTTTTCAAGTAGAGTCTTGCACCCAGAAAGTATATGTCTGGCAGTCCCTACAACAACCCCATGTACATGTCTTATCTATTGCATTCTCCCATCTTACCAGATTACTCTGGTCAGGTAGGAATATTTAAAAAGTATTAAGATAGAACTTAATAAGTGCCGGAGACCAATCGTACATGAGTGTGCGCCATTTCAGAGCTGGAAGAATACAAACTTCCCCCAAAGCCATTCATTCTGTACTTCTAGGGTCATCGCGTGAACTCTGGAGCCATGCTCTTCATCTTCCCTAAGGAAAGATTTAATAACATCTTTATCACATTCCTTTTTCTTCCAACCTAACCCCCTTTTGCTGATCTGTGCACCGCTCATAAATGATTTATGGAACCTAAGTGTTGACTCCATCTCAGAGGCCAATGAGTCTTTTGGGAGAGATGCAATCAGATTGTCCCGAGATGACGTAGATGTTTGTACAACTCAGATGGCTTTTTATAAAATATTAATAATAAAAATATGTAAAAGGCTGGAAGCGTTTGAAATGTGGTGTTGTAGAAGAATGGAGAGAATCAGCTGGACAGAGAAGAAGACGAATAAAGAAGTGTTGACAATGGTAAACGAGAAAAGATCATTATTGGAAGTAATAGAAAACAGGAGGGGCAAGATGTTTGAGCACTTGATACGGAATGACGCTTATCTAAAAATAATAATAGAAGGAAAGATTGAAGGAAAAAAGGGGAAGAGGAAGGTTGAGAAGAAGATACATAGATCAAGTAAAAGAGAAATTAAGTGTCACTTCGTACAGGGAGGTGAAGACGTTGGCCGAGAATAGGTAGGAGTGGTGATTGCTCCACCGACAAGAGCCTAGCTGTTAAATTTAAGAAGAAGGCACTAGGGGACTGGGGGATAGAAGTCGAGCTCTAACGTTGAAAAAACCCGTATCACTAAAATTAAATATTTAAGTAATTACTATTTTACTTATTTTATTCGAGTAACAATTTCGCCATTCAATAAGTATGTCTATCTATTGTTTAAGTATTTATGTAGGTGGCGAAATAAAATATAATAATAACAATATGTAGGACAATTTACACATATTGCTTTGGTCACAAACTAAGCTCTGGGCTTGTACTATGTGTACCAGAAACAACAATATAATACACATTATATTTTATAAACGCCCAGACCATGACAAACTGTACAGAAAAAAACGTACTAATATATTTTTGCCATGAGTGGGAATCGAACCCACGCCAAAAGATACAACGCCAAAGGCGCAACCCTACAGAGTACGGGGGCGTCAGATATGTAATGCTGTATATTTTTCATAATTCTTCTGTTGATTCCAGCATTTTGTTCGGTGTACGTTACGATGTGTAGACATGTGGTTTTCTCTCACATTTGTATTTTATGATCTGTCAGTTTTGCTATAAACATGACAGGGCTGCGGAGAAAAGCATCCAAAGGCCTAAATTATGTAAATATGAACATCAGGCGGTTTCATCCTTGTGCGAAATTATTATAAACGAGTTATTGAATTTTTTATCCTTTGTTACAATATCTAGGTCAACTTAAAAATATAGGAATTAAAAAAACTTTCAAGGAATTTTTATTTATACATTATTACAACAAATAATATTTTTGTCGATCATTGTATTTATTAATATTTCTTAAATCATAACATAACTATTTTAATATTAAATTCTATAAAAATAATAAAATGCTAAATAAAAAAAACTGCAAGATGATTACGCGTCTTAAGTTCGCTCGCACGCCAATCGTTATGACGTAATTTTCTAAGATTTTTCGGAGACATTGTTAACGATTGGCGTGCGAGCGAACTTAAGACGCGTAATCGCCCTGCTGCAGGCTTATTACGCGTCGTAAGTTCGCTCGCACCCCAATCGTTATGACGTCATTCTGACGTAGATCAAGCTTGTCTCTCTAACAATGGCTCCAAAAAATCTTAGAAAATTACGTCATAACGATTGGCGTGCGAGCGAACTTAAGACGCATAATCACCCTGCTGTACATTGTTCTGATTTAAAAAATGTTGGCAGGAAAGACTCCATTATACGCTATTTTTATAGGCTATTATAGACCAATAATCTATTATTTTTAGGATTCGTCTGTCTGTTTGTTGGAGTGTCGGAGGATTATAACTACGAGGTAAAGTAGGTTATATTAATTTCATATACGGGTACGTGTTTGTATTTTAATAATAATAATAATGTGTAGGACAAATTACACATATTGCTCTAGTCACAAACTAAGCTCCAGGCTTGTACTATGTGTACCAGATGCAACGATATAATATATATTATATATTTTATAAACACCCAGACTATGACAAACTGTACAGAAAATACGTACTAATATTTTTTGCCATGGGTGGGAATCGAACCCACGACCTCCGGATACCACGCCAAAGGCGCAACCACTAGTCTACGGAGACTGTCATATTTTAAGAGTGTCTTAGAAAAAGTATTTAACTACACGATAGTAAAGTGACCTAACAGAAATCGTAATAGGGGGAGCATATTTTCTTTCCTATACTTCGGCGAAGGAAGTACATATATATAGATTGGTAATACCACCTGCTGAAATCCCGGAACTATATTTATGACGTTTTGATCCCGGGATTAGATTTTATTCAAATTATATAAGACGTTCAATGATTCGGAATCGTGATTTAAGAAAATATCTTTGAGACGTCATAAAAATAATAATTCTTGACAACACATCTAAATTATTTAAAATTGAATATTGAAAGCAGTCGTACCATGTGGCGGATAAAGACCATAGAAATTTACCTAAAATTAAAAAAAAAGTTTTTATAAGGTTATAGAATGGTTATAGATTACAACCTGCTGTGCGTCTAATTTGTAACGTTGCAATTCAGGACATTTTCAGTAATATTTAGCTCTTGCAAAAAATCCTCTAAAAATCAAAAGGCCCAAGGGCCGCCTCCAAATTCATAACAAAAAATCAATACTGAATTCGCTCCTGGGTCCAAAATCCAAAGAGTTATTGAAAATTACACCCCTATTTCCAGTTACAAAATAAATACAATGTACATAGACACAATTAAACCCCCTTAAAAGTCCTCCCGCGTACCCAATCCCTGGTCACACAAAGCGCCCCCCTCACGTAGCAACGTGGAAATAATAAAGCCGCACAGCACACAGAGTAAAATTCATTAACCCGGCCAACCGACAACATAGAAAACTTACATTTAATACAACCCAGAGCGTCAATTTTCAAAATTAATTACTGCCCGTCGACTGTCGGCTGCAGGAGTTAGATGCACTTGTTCCGACAAACCCCTCGCCAGCTAGGACTCGGCAGAATCAGGTGACGATATTTGCAACAAACTAATTCTGGCGTGCCAAATTAAACCTACAACCCAAAGTCATAAGGACATAAATCCTTTGTAGAAATAGGATCCTCTTTGTGAAAATTTCAGGTCGCTTTTACATCTACCAATAGGTATGGATTAATGTTATAATACATTTTCCATTCATATGGCTTTATAAAGGCTTTCGATTATGTTTCAATATTAGATTCTAACCAACACAAAGAACAGTGGTTATATGTTTCTTACAACGGAAACGTTAACTTGTCAAAATAATAAAATTCTTTAAAAATGACACTAAATAATCAATAACAAAAAAATTAAAAAGTCATGCACTGTATTTCCTTGTGTTTTTTTAACTAACTTTCTCTACGGGTGCTTTTGGTATAAAAGTGTTTAGTGTGTCGTGACTCGTGGCCATTGTACACAAAGGATTTCGTTATTTTGACAAACTAACGTTACCTTTAAAAGAAACAGAATATGGCCGCAGGGTTTTTAATAAGGCCATTCTGTTTCTTATACCATAAACGTTGGAAATCTTTTAAAAATGACTATAAATAATCAGCGACAAAAAAAATATATAAAAAACAGTACAGTGTATCAAATTGAAAAGATTTGAAAAAAAATTTTTTAATTGAAAAAGGAGTAAGACAAGGACCTGATTACACGAAAATCGTTTTATTATTAGAGTATATTTTCTAAATTAAAACGGAGATAATTTTGCCATCAACATTAATAATCCAGCAAAGTTTTCCCAATTAAGTTATTATTATTATTCAGTTACTTACCAGGTAGGGAAAAAATTAACAACAAATGAAATTAAATAATTAATTGCATTATATAAAATAGTATATTTCATTACGAGTGAGGAAAGCCTGTCATTGCAAAGAGTTCCAACAAATGTCTACCCGAGCCGAGGCGCAGCCGAAGGTGAGGGTTGACAGTCGGAACATAGGAATTATGGAATCAGGGATACAAACGTCCATTTTTAGGTGGAAATCTTTATATAATATTTAATTATTTTCCATTGTAAATTGTGTGTCAAAATAAATGTTATTTTATTTTAATTTTTTTACTGAACAACTATTTTTAATACAGTTGCGAAAAAATTAAGCAATTTAATATAATAATAAAAACACAACTATACTCGCAAAGAAAATTTCTGGAAAATGGCGCCAACCGTAAAAGAATATAAGCAGAGATTTTTTTTTTGTTTTCTTCATCCATTCTGGGTAGGCAAAGGGAACTATGCCCATACAGCCAAATCTTCAGTGGGATTTTTTATTGATATGAAATGAAAATGAAATTTAATGAGATGAAATAAAATGAAACCTAACCTAACTCATTGAATCAAATCATTAAATCTGATATTGAAACAAATTAGTAGCTTCTTTTTAGAAATATTTGCTTGAATCATAAAAACTTCTATGATTTTTTTTTTAGTTAAAACTTCGTGGTTGTTTTTTTTCTTTTTAGTAGACATTATTTAAACAGTTGGGAAAGAGAACGCACGAGTTCGGAAAAGGTAAAAAAAAAAGCTCGAGTATGTAATAGCCCACATCCCGAACGCTATCATCATCATGCCAGCCTTTCGCGCGTCCACTGCTGGACATAGGCCGAACGCTATACGTCTCTGCAATACGACACTTTTTGTGCTCAAAAACATATACGATTATGTATATAGTAAAACAAGGTTTAAATATCTATTAGTTCTCAATTTCTTTCGGTTAATGCCTTCTGTAACCGTATTCTGTTCTTCCTATTACAGAAACTCCTCATTGTGTATATTTGTCCTGATTTTATAAAAAGCATGGCACCCCTAGATATGACATAAACATCCATATATGATTATTTACTGAACATCAGAGCATCCATAGCAACATGTGAACACTTTGATGTGAATGTCTGTGTAATTATATCTCACGTCTGTCTGGCCAGTTATTAATTTGGTGAAATTAATATGAGTTTGAATGGTTGTTTTATCGTGGAGCGAGTGAGGCGAGAGAGAGGGTTCGCGTAGTCGCCAAGCTGTCTGTCATGGGTAGGGTTACCAGATCCGAAAATAAGTTTTCCTGAAAAAACCCCTGTTTCAGCAATAATTTTCCTGACATTTTGGGAGAAAATTATATTATTTTACAAAGTCGCGCGCGGCGCGTCTGAGTAAAAGCGAAGGCTGTTAATCTAGCCCCGCAGATGAATACTTAATAATTAATTGGTTGTTAATAATAAGATTTCATTCTTTGATTAAAATTTAATTCCTTATAATTTTTTTTTTTTTTATTCCTGAAAATTTCCAACTTTCCCTGTTTCCCTGACAGACAGCTGAAATTCCGGACATGTCAGGAAAATTCCTGTCATCTGGTAACCCTAGTCATGGGGTAACGATAAACCTACATATAAATTTTCCTTATATACAATCTCTATTTAAATGCGGTGTTATATCTAGTGTTATTAATTTGAAGCAATTAAGGACACTGCATTCGCAATGGACTTCCGAGAAAAATAATAGAAGTAATTTTTATTTTTGATTTCGAAAATATAGGCTAAAATAAAAAACTAATTTAGTTTTTATTAATTTTAAAATTGTTTGAATATTTTAATCTACTATTTTTGTTATCACGCTAGCAAAGAAAACAGAGTACTTTAAAAAAAATATGATTGGAAGTTCATATGTCAATATCACAAGCAAGCGTTTCTATTGGCAAAGTGAAGTTAAAATTTGGGTCCGATAATACTCTACAGCAGGGCTGGCCAATCCCAGGCCCGCGGGCCACCAAGTGGCCCGCCAAGACATTTGAATTTGCCCGCCGCACAAACCAAAGTTGGAATTTCGTCTGATTTAGAATCACATTTCCTACCTCCAAAAAAAAAATCAGCCCGGAATTCCAACTTTGGTTCCTATGCACACTAATTTTGGAATCCGTCCCACTGAGCGACGGAACGTCTTGAATCCACAATCGGTAATACCCCAGCGAGCGCAAAAATAAGATGTTTAAAAAACTCTTTTGATAACAGATTTAAGGATTTTGAATCAGACAAACTTCAGATTCAGCTGTTTATAAATCCATTTACCATCAGTTTCACTGATCTGCTTGAATATCCAGCTAACATTCAATTGGAGGTGACAGATATTCAAAACCACACGGCTCTAAAACAAATTTTCTACGAAAATGTATCATTGGAGCAGCTTACAGAGAGTTTCGCAAGTTTTTGGAAAAACGTTTCGAAGGAAGATTTTCCAGCATTGCGCGACATTGCTATGCAAATTTTAAGCAGGTTTGGTTCCACTTATGTTTGCGAAAAAACATTTTCAACGCTATCATACATCAAAAATAAATATCGTACATCTCTTACTGCTAAACACATTTCGGATTTGATTCTTCTTTCAACATCAGATTTAAAACCAAATATCGAAAAATTACTTTCTGTTAAACCTCTTCACAGCTCACATTAACTAGAAATACTAATTTTGTTACTATTTTACTTAATTTGATTCACAAATAAAAAGTATTGAAACATATTGATGTTTGTTTATTTTACTTTTGTATGTGTATAATATTTTATGTATGAATGGCCATAGTCTGTGGCCCGGCGCCGCCGCAAACTAAAAGATTTTGCCCTCCAGGAAAATCCATTGGCCAGCCTTGCTCTACAGTTTATTAAGCGGTATACGTGTTTATAGAAACTTATCTTCTAAACAAGAAATCTTGTGAAACTTGATTATTGTCATAACCTATGAGAATAGCAATAAAATTTAAAAATAATACTTTTTTATTATTACCATGCTCTAAGATACATAAACAATATATTATATTACGCATTCTTTAATAAAAGTGTATATCGCACCACATTTATCCAATAATTTGTTTTCAACATCTTTTATGTTTTTAGTATATACGTACGTACGTAGTAATAATCTGTGATAGCGTGCTTGTGACGTCACGCAATTTTTTTAGATTTTATATTTCAAATATTAATATCTTAATTAATATCTTAATTTTATATTAATATCTCAAAAACCAGTTAATTACTTTTAAAATAAACGAAATTAGTTTCTTATTATAAGCTATAATATTTTCGAAATAAAATTAACATGATTTTATTTTCGTCGGAAGCCCTTTGCGAAGTCTGTGTTCTCCATACACTGAGCTTTCGCACTTCCAGTATTATTCGACTACTCTTTATCGCCGAAGTAAACAAACAGTTTTGTCGGTCATTGTATTAATTAATCTTTGTGTGTTGGGTTATTTTTAATCAGAAAAAAAAACTTGTTTAATACTTATTATTAGGTAGCCACAACAGATTTTCGTGTACAATTACCAATATAAAAATAATAATTGACCTTCGACTATCAGACAAGTTGTAATATTGGAAGTACGTTTGTGCGAGCGTCAAACAGAGCCCTTTGAATGATTGTATTATTGTGGAGTAAGCGAGGCGAGAGAGAGGGTTCGCTTAGTCGCCAAGCTGTCTGTCATGGGGTAGCGACAAACAACAACCTACATACAAATTGTCTATATATGTACACAATCTCTATTAAAATGCCATACATATAGTTATGGTTATTAATTTGGTGCAATTATTATGAGTTTGAATGGTTGTAATTATTTTATTGTGAAACGAGCGAGACGAGAGAGAGGGTTCGTTTAGTGGCCCGCCAAGCTGTTTGTCATGGGGCATAGTAATAATCAAAGACCTGTAAAAAAAACAAATATGCATCTTCTAATATATATATATATTTAATACCCAGTAAATTTTATGAGATTACGGTATATCTTAAATTGCGTTTATTTTTTATTTTAAGAACTGATAAATTATTATAACATAAATGATTGAATTAATAATTGTGATACCGTCTCAAAATAATATATTTCATAATGAATGTATTGTGCGACCAGTCAAGTTATATATAAGGTATATTATATAAGTAACTACCTTGTTATTTTTTATAGCCACCAAAAGAGAAATTGTCTATTCGACCATTGACTTCTATGTAAACAAGACAAGCTGAACGGAACTAAGATTTTGCTCATTGCGTTGCGGTCAATTCTCCACAACTCCTTAATACATTTGTACATAATCGACAAATTCTCTCATATCATAAAGGATGTACTTTGGGCTAATATGAGGTTCTGCTGATCAAATCGAAAAACTTTTTGGAACCATGTAACGCAAAACTCGCAAATGAATTATTTTTTTGGCTTCTCCCTACAAACTAGTAATATTAAAATGAACAATTTGTATGGGGAAGTCAAAATTTTCTTTTATTTGCGACACATGGTATAAAACCTTTCATTACTTACGCACTTTGTTTTAAAGATTTAAAGTTTATTTTAGGTGAGTAACAAATGTGTTTCGTATTTTCCTACAAATGTACCTATTTCAAATAATATTACAAAGTTCGTGTCTAGTTTACATAGGTCAATGAATTCGACTCGTTCAAGTAGTAGCTGTAGCTTTATCAAAACAGATTTTAGATAACTCTATTACCTAGTTAGTCTCATACAATAATAAAAAAAGACACGATTAAACATATAATAATTAACTTTCGGGGTGAGTGGCCTACCAAATCGAAAGTAAGTTACAATTAGTTGTACACGGTTGATAGAATTTTCTTTTACGTTTTGTCACTTTGAGCGTCAGTGACATTTCCACTAAGTTGCATTCTGTAAAACCAGGGTCCTGAAAATAAGACACGGCTACCAGGTCTAATGATCTAAAACATAAGAGTATCAAACGGTTATTTTTGTATTTCCATTGGACATTATTATTTGTATACAGTAGATAGATTTATAATTTATAGCATTTGGACCAAAACAAAACCAAATATATTAAGTATAAGCACAAAATAAACACGATTTGGTAACTTGGTACCGATTTCAAAAGTTGAACACAATGTACCTACCTACATTGAAAATAAAAATAAAATTTGTGTTTTTTTTTATATAAAAAATTTTCTAAATACCATCACGGGTGCCTTTTTGGCTACCGAGAACTATTAAAAAGGCCACAGGGTACCAACGGAGGGACTAATACGTCCTCAAATCGCCGATGGTATAGGCAACACCTAATAAGTGGCGAGTTTGTTGCGGTTCTTATGATGGTATAGCCTCGTTGTATAAAGCTGTTACCCATCCAGGTGCGGCCTTATTGTCTTCTGCTTAACCTTGTTATCAGTTGCGCAGTGACTTAACCACTAGACTGGGCCGGTTTTTTACAAAGTTTTCTCAAAATCAAATATTATTTATTTTATGTAAACCTTTACAGATATTTATGAATAGTAAAAAAATATCGATTGACCATCCGATTATCATCTGCCATACAAGGGTGCCACCGAGGCCACCAACCTCACCAACCATACCTACGCCTTAAATATTAATTTTAATATTTATTAGATTCAAGAATACCTATAATATTTTTTTATACTATATACGTGGTGGCCGAGTTGGTTAGACTTTGGACTTAAAAACACTTAGGTCCCTGGTTCGAATCCCGGTGTGTACCAATGAGTTTTTAATTAAAAAAATTATGTACATTTGTTTGACAACACCACTATAGTGCCTCGGAGAGCACGTTAAGCTGACGGTCCCGGTTTCACTATACCAACTTGTGAAACTTTTTATAGATGGGTTATTGAGTTTATTCAAAACATCGCGACGAGCTAGCCACTTGTTCGGTGTAGACTCATACCATCGGCAATGACGAGGTGGAATTAAAACCCCTCCGCTGGGTACCCTGGGGCCGTCCAGGCGGTCTAGGGCGCCGTAAGGCACCCGTGAAGATATGTATGTATGTATGTAAATAAGTTATAGGTACTAATACAATTAAAACTATACCTAAATTAAAACATAATAATAATAATTTAAAAAAAACAAATATCCCTATATAACAAATATCCTATAAAAATAAAAATAAACTTTTAAATAATATATTTCCTCCATATCGCCGTCAATAGGGAGGGTTCCCAAAAGACTGGCTGCGTTTACCTCGTTGTATTGCAATACTGATATACTGATACCCTGTCCGAGGAACGAACGAATATTATATTATTATCATTATATTGGCTCTAGATATTTTTGTATTCTCATTCAATAAAAACTGAATCTACAACAGTTTCAGCAGGTAAAACTTCTAACCAGACCGAAACTTTTACATAGATTACCTACTTACAAAGCACCAAGCATACTATAGATTCTTTGAAGGTAGCCCGAACACTGTAGACGCGTGTTTCTATTACAGTTTTCATAGTTAATATTATTGAATTTGACTGCCTCCGTAGACTAGTGGAGTCGCCTTTGGCGTTGTATCCGGAAGTCGTGGGTTCGATTCCCACCCATGGCAAAAAAATATTAGTACGTTTTTCTGTACAGTTTGTCATGGTCTGGGTGTTTATAAAATATAATATGTATTATATCGTTGCTTCTGGTACACATAGTACAAACCTAGAGCTTAGTTTGTGACCAGAGCAATATGTGTAAATTGTTCGACATATTATTATTATTGAATACTATTGTGCAAAGTGTACTAATTTTGTAGAATAAGCATTCGTATAGTAATATTAAGTGTGAGAAGTGTAGCATTTACGCAGTGATCTCGGTATTTGTGCTATCTCAAATAATCCCAAATCTTCAGTAAAATGGCGGTACCCATTTTACTGTTGATGCTTTTCTCCTTCACTTGATATTGGCAAGACTATATCGTATGCTTTCATACGGTCATGTCGCCATTTCTTTTTCTACCCTAGTCCTTACTCGATTCCTTTCCATCCTCTTATCTTTTTGATTCAAACTACTCACATGACACTGGCAAAATTACGCGTAACGCGTAGACGCCATTTAACATAATATAATAATAATTGGCCCTTTTGGCCCAAAACAAAAAGATTGAAAAATATAAAACGCATTGCTCCTCTTTTGAATTTCTGGGCTTTAGGACCATGGTCCCCAGATGCATTAAAGTTTGGTCAACAACTTGGAAAATTATTAATTAATGCTTCTTCCAACGAATATCGCTGGAAATTCAGAGGGGCAATGCGTTGACTATTGAACACGTGCGAGCATCGGAAGATCTTCAAGAAATATTTTATTTAGTTAGTTATTAGTTACTTACATATTTTTACATATTTTTTTGTATATTTTATTGAATAAAATTTTAAATATTAATATATATATATATATAATTATAAGCATATTATAAAATAAATAGCTAATCCAATACCGTCCCATCCATTTCCATCCCCGCAGTGACATGTGGGCGTATACAGCGGACTGTGAAATATTTTAAGCAATTTCCACTCCCAAATACATTTTCCCCGGAAGCTGCATACCTAAAGATAAATCTGTCACATGTTAAAATATTTGACCGCTTTTATCCTACTAAAAATAGTTTTATTTTAGATATTTATTTATTTAAAATTCTTTATTGCACAAAATTGTACATAGGCGAACTTAATGCCTTAAGCATTTTCTTCCAGCTAACCTTTGAGAGAGTGAAATATGCGTCGCTATGTTTATTATTATAAAGAAAAATCTGGGTTTTCCAAAGAATATAGTATATATTAATTAAACATATACGTTGGTTATGTAGCCCATATTATTATTTTATTTAAGTATTAATATATCGTATATTTATTATTGTATATAGGTCGTAGCGTGATGTTTTGTAGCCTATAGCCTTCCTCAATAAACAGACTATCCAACACTAAATCCAAAAACATATTTTTTCAATCCGAACTAGTAGTTCCTGAGATTAGCGCGTTCAACCAAACAAACAAACAAACAGCATTATAATATTAGTATAGATTTCAACTTTCTATCTCAACTGGAAGCATTTTTAATCGTATGGAACCTATAATATGTTTCCATACGATTAAACATGCTTCCAGTTGAGATAGAAAGTTGAAATCTATACTAATATTATAAAGCTGTTTGTCTGTTTGTTTGTTTGGTTGAACGCGCTAATCTCAGGAACTACTAGTTCAGTTAGTTAAACATGATATTACACTAGCTATCATACTAGCTAGTGTAATATATGAAAAACAGTTCTAGAAATTACGACAGGTATCATTTACGGCTAATAGTAAATTTGATGAGTTATTCCCAGTGATCAATACCGGCTCCGTTCCTACTAACCTATCATGTTTCTTGATTTTTCTTTTTATTTCAGTTCATTTCATTATTTTATTCTATTTAGTTCGATTGGTTTGACTTCAAAAAATATATTGCAAAATATTAAACTAAACTATCTTAATTAAGTTTAGTTGTGGTGACAACTGGGAACTTTTTCGTGCCACCCGTCACTACTAGCATCAACTGCGACTTTTTTCCCCATTTCTCGTTGGTAAAACGGAACCGGTAGTGACAACTGGGAATAATCCAATTTGATTATAAACTCGAATGAAATTTTGGATACATAATACCTATCCACCCCAATTCATATTATCTACCCACCCTACCCCTTCGCTGAAATTCCACCTAAATTTACAGCGACAAATAACTTTGATTCAACAATTTCGGGGACAAATGTGACAAGGTATTCGTGGCATGTAGCATGCAGTACATTGCTTGCTGTAAGTGATGTTGAATTAATTTGTAAAGGCATGCCGGGGCAATATACTGCGCCATGGTTAAGCTCAGAGCTTATTAACCTGTAGATGGTGTAGGTATGAATAACTTTTGAGGCTGTTTAATTGTATGATAATAACTTATCATTCGGTTATTTTAAAAAACTGTAAAGTGACCTCAAAAATATGAAAACTGTTGCTATATAATGGTGAGCAGACCTACAAAGTCCATTAATGGGGACATTTAATGTTATATATATATATTATATATCTTCACGGGTGCCTTACGGCGCCCGAGACCGCCTAGACGACCCCAGGGTACCCAGCAGAGGGGTTTTAATCCCACCTCATCGTAGCCGATGGTATGAGTCTACATCGAACAAGTTGCTAGCTCGTCGCGATGTTTTGAATAGACTCAATTACCCATATATAAACAGTTTCACAAGTTGGTATAGTGAAACCGGGACCGACAGCTTAACGTGCTCTCCGAGGCACTATAGTGGTGTTGTCAAACAAATGTACATAATTTTTTTAATTAAAAACTCATTGGTACACACCGGGATTCGAACCAGGGACCTAAGTGTTTTTAAGTCCAAGGTCTAACCAACTCGACCACCAAGTATTACATTTAATAATTGTTCTTAAACAACATTAATTGCACTCACTATGTCGGCTAAATCATGCGATTACGAAATGGGCAGCGATAAAGACGAATTGGGCATATATTTTAATATACACTGCCTTATCGTCAATTCATCACTTATTTCGTAACCGCAACCTGAAAAGAGACTACCACAAGAAATCGAGGCAGTAATCTCCTGAAAACTCAGACTAAAACCGAAACACGACTAGGTCACTTGACGGTTTTTGCATCTATATGGGCGGTCGACCTACGAAGTTATAGAGACCTTCCTCCCAACTAAATTGTTAATAACTTTTTATTTAGTTTTACATCAAACAAATTGTATATTTGACAGCCTCCGTAGACTAGTGGTTGCGTCTTTGACGTTGTATCCGGAGGTCGTGGGTTCGATTCCCACCCATGGCAAAAAAAAAATAGTACGTTTTTTCTGTACAGTTTGTCATGGTCTGGGTGTTTATAAAATATAATATAATATGTATTATATCGTTGCTTCTGGTACACATAGTACAAGCTTATGCTTAGTTTGTGACTAGAGCAATGTGTGTAAATTGTCCTACATATTATTATTATTATTATTATTATTATTATTATTATTATTATTATTATTATTATTATTATTATTATTATTATATTTAATTAATCTAAATAATCATAATTACTGTTGATGTGGCACTATTGCCATTTTAATAAAAGTTCATTGATGCCTTTACTATAGAAATCCTGGGGAAGAAAATCGATAAAAACGCCTCAACAGTGTTAAAATTTATCGTTATAATAAATTTCGAAAAAGCAGCAATATCTAGTGAGTTTGGTGAGTGACAGCGACTTGTCTAAAATCGTTTGCCATTCTTCACAGTACACCTCTGATGCATGTTGTGCCTGAGGCTCTACCATGGGTTTGCGCATTGTAGAAACGTAACGTATTCATTTAGGTATTATACGTGAGCATCGACCAATAAGATCGCTTTATTTTTGGTAACAAGATTGAATAAAGCGATCCTATTGGTTATTGCATTTATTACTATTATTTTATAAATAAATAAAATAATAATAATAATAAAATAAAAAAATAGTACCTAATATGAAAAATAATTATAATTAAAGTTGCAACATAAAATAATCCTAGAGGATTATTTTATGTTGCAACAGGCATTACCTCGTTGTATGGCTATACTGATCTTTTGCTTAAAATAACCGCCAGCTCTTGAATCACCAGTGAGATCAACTCTTTATAAAATAGTTTGGCATCCTCACACCACAGATCCATAGTTTCCACAGCGAAAGCAACAAAATTGTAATTTTGTACAATATTATTGTATTTAATACGTTTGTTTGCTTCCGCTGTGGTAGCGGCAGATCCAGCCCGGCATGCAGATCCCTGTATATGAACTGGGCCATGGTGTCAACACACGTGGCATCCCAAATTAAGGCCCTACCTCCCTATTAATGGAATTAACGTCATTCCATCAAGTCTCTTGCCATCGCTTCATCACCCTGAGGTTCCAAAATTGAAGGAATCGATACGGTGGCAAGCGACCTGCGGATAATATTATTGATAGTGGCATGTCGGGAGAATCGACCAGCACTTTTTATACATACTAGGCCATGGAGCCCATAATTGTCGACACTCAATCCACAAAGACAAACGTGAGTTTCACACAATTTTGCTAGTCTTAGACAAAAACCATTTTTTATTGTATTGTACTGTGTCTAAAAGGGTACCGATATTTGGAGCAGGAAAAGCCTGCAGCCAAGCAGCGGCCTCTGGTGTTGCAACTGCTAAAAGTCGTGCTCTGTCGTGTTGGGAAGCATTATGTAATAACATTTTATAATAGGTTCGTCCCATTGCTTTTGGATATGAGGTGAAGATGGTAAATTTGTTGTTGGTCATAATGTTTTCCAAAAATTTATAGCTTCGTCCACATCTACAACCTCAACTAGACGACTCGTCACTTAACTAGCGAGTGACGGATTACGAATAAGCTACGAGTATGTCAAACATTATTCTACAATAAGATACTCAGATTAATTTAATATGAGATAAGATATCAGAATTCTCTTCTTCTTTTTCAATTTGCTTTTGAACTGTCTGTCACGTCTTGTGTTCTATATCTATGCATATTTCAAGTTAATTTAGCAGAGTACAAATAGCAATTTGGGCTTGATAATTAGAAGAAAGTACTTGATAATAATATATTCATAATAATCATCATCATGTCAGCCTTTCGCGCGTCCACTGCTGGACATAGGCCTCCCCCAAGGATCGCCACAACGACCGGTTCTGCGCTGCCTGTATCCATCGGCTTCCCGCGACCTTTTTCAGGTCGTCGGTCCATCTTGTGGGGGCCTGCCTCTGCTGCGTCCTCCAGCACGCGGTCGCCACTCGAGAACCTTAATGCCCCAATGCAATAATATATTGCAAACCATAAAAAATCATTGAATTGTCTGTTATAACTTTTCACTGTTCAGGTTACAAGTTTTAGTGTACCTACTATAGAATGCTTGTAAAAATCAACACAGAACCTTATGTTTTTTGTTATTTATTTAATTATAAGAAATATAATAGGTACAATAAATTTAGTAGGTTTCAATTAATTAATGGAGCATTTTAAGGTTTATTTTAATATTTTTTTCGGGCTAATGTTTTTTAATATTTATCAATAACGGCATAAACAACAAATATGATATTTAGGCAATAAATAGTCGAGGATTAAATTTTATTTAATGATGAGTCAGCAACGCTATTAGTAGGTAAAACTTATCTCAATAGAATTATTTGTCAAAGTAGGCTCTTCAAAAACACGAATATTAATTTATCTCCAAATTTATACAAAAATTCCTTTTATAATTTATTTTTTCTATTTATTCACACAAATTTACAAAAAAAAATTGATTGTTTTTTTGCCGCTTATACGAGTATATACGTACTTTCTGTTAATAAAAGGTTAGAGGCGGTCACTACAATATTGTCCCATGTCCCATTCTTACACGCGCAAAAGTTTTTTTAGGTGGGAGTAAGGTCTTTATAACTTCGTTACCACGCCCATACATATGCAAAACCGTCAAGTGACCTAGTCATGTTTCGGTTTTAGTCTGTGGGTTCACCGGTTTTCAGGAGACTTGTGCATCAATTTCTTGTCGAAGTGGAGTCTCCTTTCAGGGTGCGGTTACGAAATGGATAGTTGAGTAGAGAGTAGGTATACATACATATTAAAATATACTCGTAATGCAATTCGTTATTGTCGCCCCCCATTTCGTAATTGCATCATTTAGCCGGCATAGTGGGAGCGATCAATATTGTTTAAGAACAAATTATTGATTGACCCCATTCATGGACTTTGTAGATCTGCTCACTACCAAGTAGATACAAATTAACAGGTCGTGCTCCAATAAAAAAAAAAGAAGTGATTTAGCCATATCTTATTATGTGTTTCGTAAGACGCGCCCATTTCACAATAAATATATTTTTATCCTCTTCTGGGACGACGAATTTTTCTTTGTGGTACTAATACAATAAAATATCATATAATTCAAGTTTTCTTATGATTTTGCTTTAAGGCACTGTCTGACAGAATTTAGCTCGTTACAAGTTTCAGTCACAGACCTAGGATCTTGACTAAGGTTTCAGTGCACTGTAGATTGCTTGTGGAAATCAGCGCAAGACAAATAGCAATTTGAGCTTGTTAGCAAACTGTATTAAGATACCGTCTCCGTACCTAGTTGGCATTATATATTATATACGGGTTCGATTCCCACTCATGGCACAATATTAGTATACAGGGTGAATTTGAATGGATGTACTTTGGGCTAATATGAGGTTCTGCTGATCAAATCGAACAACTTTTCCCATGGAACCTGTGTCGCAAATGAAAAAAACTTTTGGCTTCCCAATCAAATTGGTTATTTTAACATCACTAGTTTGTATGGAGAAGGCGATTTATTTTTTTATTTGCGACACATTGTTCCATGGGAAAAGTTGTTAGTTTTGATCAGCAGAACCTCATATTAGCCCAAAGTACACCTTTTCAAAGTAATCCTGTATACGTTTATTTATATAGATACAATTTTCCATTTTTTATACGATAAATGGGCTATCCAACACAAAATATTTTTTTCCGTTCGATCTTACTAGTAGTTCCCGAGATTATCGGCTTCAACCAACCAACCAACTCTTCAGCTTTGTAATATTAGTCTAAATATCTATTAGTATCGTAGTTTCTGGTACACATAGTATAAGCCTAGAGCTTAGTATGTGACCGGAGCCATATCTGTGAAATGTCCAATAAATTATTATTATTAGAGTACTACAACCAACGAAATATCATTAGGTATATTTTTTTATTCATCTAATGCCCGATTTCACCAACTTTAAGGGAGCCCCTAACTAAGTTAAGGGACAATTAATGACAGTTGTTTCATACCAAATATGTCAAAATTCTTATTTAGGGGCTCCTTTAAAGTTAGGGATCGTTGGCGAAATCTGGGGTAAGAGTATCTTTTAGATTCTAAAAGGTACTGTGCATCAACTTTTTGCTCTGTCGGTGTAATGATGTTGTAATTATATAAATATAAGCGGGATGTGGTGAGTCGTCGTCGATCGCCGCCATTGGTAAAAATGCTATGCGTTGAGTCTCGCGGCCATATGTGCCTCGAGCATAATATCGTAATCATTTCATTATTATTTCGTAATCGCATCATTTAGCCGGCATAGTGGGAGCGATCATTTATTGATCGACCTCATTCATGGACTTTGTAATAATAATAATAACCCCCCCGTGGGGCCACCTTGTCGTGGTGGGGGGGCTTAGAGGAGGGAAACACAGTCATAACACCTACACTGTAAACTTTAAGGCGTATAACATCTGTAGCCTAGTTAACTATTTTGAGCTTGTGGGTTTGTTTTCTTACACAGACTTGTATAGTATATGTATATGTATACACTAAGTATACATATACATATACTCAATCAATACAAAAGTAGACCTTCCAAAACTAACGGCCCCAAACCAAACCCTTTACTATGGAGAAACAAGAAAAAATATATCGTTTACGGCCGCTTCCCGGAGTCCGCCGGGGCGCACCTGGAGCCGATGCTGGGTGCCTCAGCATGCGAACCATCGGTGGCGTGGAGTTGAACAGGCGGGCTCACGCCAGGGCAGGGTCCCAAGATACTACAGCCGAAATCCCATCATCACCATCACATGAATCATCATCACCAACATTACCATATTCATGTGATTCATCATCAATCTACAGGCAGTTTTCGGTTTCTTCTTCCTTCTCTCTGTCGTCTTATGTTGCACAGCCGGTATTTTGTACTAACGCAAATGTGCCCACGATTGACAGTAAACGCGCTCGACTAAAATGGACAGATGATATGAATAAGTTTATATGGCGCACGTATCTCATTATAACTAACTTAGAAACAAAAACAAAGAAATATTTAGACTATCTACATATAGAATTTACTAGACATTTCCCAACAATATCAGTTACTAAACAAAGATTAAGAGATCAACGAAGAGCTATAGTTAGAAATCACTTATTACCGCAACATATCCTTAACGAAATTAAGAATGAAGTATGTAATACTCTAAAACAACAGCAAAATTTAACTACAATACCTAATAGAACACAATCTAAATCTACTACTACAGCTACAATTACAAATACAACTACACTTACCAATACAGTCACACTTACAAATACAGACATTGCAGTACCTAAAGTTAAATGAATGAAATGGACGAAAGAAATAAATGAAACCATAATACGATGTTACCTGGAAACCACAAAATTAGAAACTAATATGACAGCTTATAGAACTAAAATGTTTAACAAATTTATAGAATATTTTCCAAGTTTATCACATTTATCTGAGCAACGCATTGCAGATCAACGACGCTTTGTTATGAATAATAATGTATTACCCATTGAAGTTATAGAAAATATAAAGCACAACCTAATAAATAAACAAAACAAAATTCTAAAAGAAACAAGGGAAAATAATGATACACATGAATTACTATTAGAAACTGAAAATGTAAATTTAAATCATCATGAAGAAGAAGTTATTACCCCTAATACTGATTTAAATTCTAACCTTACTCATGATATAAATAAAACAACAAACATAAAAGAAAAATTTGACACATCTTTAAAAGATTTTATAAATACAAATCCTACTAATAGACCATACATACCGAAACAAAACACTTCAAGAAAGTTTGCAGATATTTTAGACTGCCTAAACAATCATGTTTTACCAGAATATTTATCGACTCATAAAAATTTCGAAAGTTTTCAAACTATAATTTATTCTGCGGCATTTACTGCTGCAAAACTAATTGGAGCAAAGATTATAATTGGTAAAAATAACACAAATACTAGAAATTCGGAAAAATAACCATGGCAGAGGAGACTAGAATTTAAAATAAAAACACTAAGACAAGAAATATGTAGATTGACACAATATATAAAAGGAAATAGAAATCAACGATTAACTAGGCCGTTGCAAAAATTAAAAGTAAATATAAAATACATGCACAATATGAAAATATAAACACATAATTAGAACACTTTTTAGATACTTTAAAACAAAAATTAAATGCGGCAACTAGTAGACTAAAGCGATATATAAACTGTACAATACGAAAAAAACAAAACACAAAGTTTATAAATAGCGAAAAACAATTTTACAGAACCTTATCTAAAAACGAAAACACATATAAAGAAAATTATAATACTCCATCAATAGAAACTTTACATAAATTCTGGGCTAATATTTGGGAAACCCCAACCCAACATAATAGTAATTTAAATTGGATTCAGGATATTATATCTACAGATTCCCCTGATATGCAATATGATTACATACCTTTTTTGACATATTCAGTAATATAATTAAACGTCTTCATAATTGGAAATCACCAGGATCAGACCATATCCACAATTACTGGTACAAAAAATTTACAAGCACATATCCATACATATATAAATACATAAATGAGTTTATCCAATCACCCCAAACACTACCTGAATACATAACAGAAGGAGTAACCTATATGATTCCGAAAGATACTGACTTACAAAATCGCCAAGTATAGGCCCATTACTTGCTTACAGACATTCTATAAAATTATAACTGCTTGCATTAGTGAAATAATATATAGTTACTTAAATACACACCAGATATTAGGAGAAGAACAAAAAGGATGCAGAAAAAATTGTCAAGGATGTAAAGAACAGCTTACTATAGATGGAGTGGCCATAAACAATTTAGCTAAAACAAAACAAGATATATTTTGCATTAATATAGATTATCAAAAAGCCTACGACATAGCTGGCTTATAGAAGTATTAAATATATATAAGATACATCCAACAATCATATTATTTTTACAATAATGAAAAAATGGAAAACAACTCTTAAAACTAATGCCCTATCAAACACGCCAATATATATTCGCAGAGGTATCTTCCAAAGTGATGCCCTCAGTCCACTATGGTTTTGTATGGCACTGAACCCTCTATCAAAATTACTTAATAACTCAGATTCAGGATTAAAATTGTGTCGTAATAACAGCAGCTCTATATTAACCCACCTTATGTATATGGATGACATCAAACTCAAAAAATAACCTTTATACATTAACAGGGATCACAGAATCTTTTTCGCGTGGTATTCAAATGCAGTTTGGAATCGATAAATGTAAAATACTTTCGTTAACTAAAGGTAAAATAAGCAATAACTTAACATACACATTAGAAGATGGAAACATTATAAATTCATTAGATAATTTCTCTACATATAAATACTTAGGCTTTAATCAATTAGAGCAAATTAAATATAAAGACGAAAAAAAACAAATTTAAGTTTAGGCTTAACCAGATACTAAAAACACATTTAAATTCACGAAATATTATTAAAGCAATTAATACATACACCATTCCTATTTTAACATATTCTTTTGGAATTATCAAATGGACACAAACAGAACTAAAAACGTTACAACGCATTATCAATACACATCTTACTAAACACAGAAAACACCACCCAAAGTCGTTTCACCATTCAAAGACTCACACTACCACGACGTGAAGGAGGAAGGGGACTAATTGATATACAAAATTTACATAATAAGCAAATCACCACTCTAAGAGACTTCTTTGATGACCATGAAACACATTACTAAACGAACTGAAATTACAACAGACAATGTAGACAGTGCTATAGTGAACCATTCAACATATTACAAGTGCTTGCAAAATGTTAGTACAAACAGATTACAAACACCGGCATGACCAAGTAGCCTCTATTATACACCAACAACTCCTTAAAAAATATAAATTAATTAACGAAATTACACCATATTATAAATATCAACCTAAAACAATAATAGACACAGATAACTACAAGATATATTGGGATAGAACTAAAATCACAGACAAACCAATTCATTATAATAGGCCAGACATTACAGTTCATGACAAAACAAATAACACAGTTTTTATTATAGATATAGCAATACCTAACACACACAACGTACAAGGCACTATTACCCAAAAAATAACGAAATATAAAGATCTTTCTATAGAAATTAAAACTCAATGGAAAGTCACCAAAGTAATAATTATCCCTATAGTACTATCAGCCACAGGTGTATACCCAAGTGTTTACACGATAGTATTAAAAACATTGAACTTCCTCCTTTGATTTACACGCAGTTGCAAAAGCAGTAATACTTAACACATGACGCATCGTCTGAAAATTCTTAACAAATTAAATGTTTCACCCCCTATTGATGAGCTTGAGCGTAGCTCCGCCTCAATAGTATTCGTTGTTCTTTAAACGACGAGTTTAACAAATAGTACCATGAATAATAATAATAATCTTTATTTTTCTTCACAAGGAACTTAAAATTAGAAGTACAATATGGTTTAAATACTATTTATAAGATGTCCTTGTGAGAGACTGGAGTCTGAACTAGGCGACAAGCCTGTACTACAGATCTCCAGGCCCCCACTTTAGGTTGACTATTGAAAAGGTACAAAAAGTTTTATAATAAAGTAGCTAGGTATATACTTACAACTATATACATAATATTATTTTGGTTAGAAGTGTCGAAGATGTGAGTTTAGTTTTTATTTGTAGTGAGTGCATTTATGTGTGCCTGTGTGTATACGTGTTATTGTATGGGTGCGTGTGTGTGTATCTGTGAGTGCCTGTGTATGTGCTAAACCAGTTATTTACAAATGACCAGAATATTTTCAGTTCATGCATATGTTTTCTTTTTAAGCCATTCAGCAATAACTTTGTTACCTTTATATTTGGTAAGAGAAAATATTTGAAGTTGTGAATTTATTTTATTATACAGATAGCTACCTAGGAAGCAGTTAAATTTTTGTGTAAAGCTCAATCTACAGGGTAGTGCTGGGGATATAGCGTAATTACTATGCTCGTGCTCGAATATATTTTTGTGAAATTGAATATCCGAATGTTGATTAGTAATAGTACACAATATGAACAGTTGCCGAACAGTAAGGACATTACATAATTTATAAAGATCAATTGTGGGAAATCTAAAGGGTAGGTTCCAACCAACCTTAAGGATGGCTCGTTGAGCTCGCTCAAGTTTTAATAAAGTTGATTTTGGGGCACCACCCCAAGATGTGATGCAGTACATCAGTACAGACTGACAGAGAGCATAATAAACTGATTTAATAATTAATGAATCTGTAACTTGACGTAATTTTAAAAAAATATAAATTAGCTTTCTTAATCTTGCACTAAGCGTATTGTCGATCCTAGGTATTTAATTATGTATTTGTAATTTAAGTGAGTAGGAGGAATTATGATAGTGGGCAGTTATAGAAAAGTTTGAAGTGACAATATTCGTGTTTTGCACAGAAAATATGACATATTTAGTTTTATCTACATTCATTGTAAGTCCATGGTTTCTTAGCCAGATCGTAACCATATTAAAACCCACCTGTGCATTATGGAAAACATCAGCCCATGATTTTGCTTTAAACAGTAACACCGTATCATCTGCAAAAGAGATAATTTTACCATGTGGAAGTATCAGGTCACTAAGATCGTTTATATATATCAAAAATAGGGTAGGTCCCAAGATACTGCCTTATGGAATACCGTACGTCACTGGTAAATCATCGCTTACCCATTCATCAAATTTGACGGATTGACTCCGGCCAGAGATTGCTCTAATGACGTAATTTTACAAATATCCGCGGGATCCACGCCAATCTAGTTGCCGTCCATCACCACCTCGAGATGGCTAAACCCGCATTATTGTTTCTGACGGAGACAAAAATCCGCTGCCCGGCCGACACTTCTTACCTGCAATACCCCGGATTTACTCTTGAGGAGAAGTTCCTTCCCAAAGCCGGGGTCTGCCTATATGTTCGGTCGGATATTTGTTGTCGAAGTCTACGCTGTTTAGAGGACTTCAACCTTTCTACCTTGTGGATACACGTAGATCTGGGAACTCAATCTCGAATCTACGTGTGTCTATATAGATCCCATAGGGGTGACCTGGAGACAACTCAATTTTATAATTATTTGAGCAGAGCGACAGATAAAGCATATGAACTATTTCCATGTGCTGAGATCGTGTTTATGGGAGATTTCAACGGGCACCATGTACAATGGTTGGGTTCTCTAAAGACCGATCATGCCGGGAAATCCGCCTACCCATGGCTTGACTCAGCTGGTTGATCAGACCACCAGGATCCCAGACATAATGAGCCATGCGCCCTCCAAACTAGACCTTCTGTTGAAAGAGTCATCCCGCCGGATATAAGGTGTCAGTCATGGCCCCCCTGGGGGGTTCAGATCACTGCATGGTGGTTACATCAGTTCCGCGTGTTCCTATTCCTCCTAGGAAGGCGACTGCACGGAAAGTCTGGCATTACTCGTCAGCAGATTGGGATGGACTGAGGGAGTACTTTCTTGCATTACCGTGGGGGCAACGCTGCTTTCTGGTTTATGACCCTAATGCTTGTGCTTCTGCTCTTGCTGATGAAATTCTTCTTGGAATGGAATATTACATTCCGTTCTCGTCTGTCACCAGCAAAGGCAACAGCAGACCCTGGTACGACAGCAACTGTACGAAGGCCGTCGCAGTCAAAAATACTGCGTACCGGGAATGGGTAAGGGGTCGCTCGACGGCTGACTCAGCCACCCTGAAGATAGCATACAACGTCGCCTCCAAGATGTGCAAGAAAGTATTGAAAAGAGCAAAGTTTAATCATATATTTTGGATCGGGAATGAGCTGCTTGAACAACCGGCAGGTAGCCGAAAGTTTTGGCAGCTTGCAAAATCGGTCGAGGTAAACTTCTGTCGCTCATCATTGCTGCCGCTGCAATATCCCGATGGTTCGCTGGCTCATTTGGCGACTAAAAAAGCCGATCTTCTGGCTCATATTTTCGCCTCTAACTCCAGACTCGACGATGGAGGCAACCGCCTACTACACCCAATTGCGGATTCACAATGCCAGATATTCATATCCTGACGTGCGCGCGGCACTTCATTCTCTCGATGTTTGGAAGGCCAGTGGGCCGGATGGTGTTCCAGCGATTGTTATAAAAAACTGCGCTCTTGAGTTGTCTCCTGCTCTCACGCGACTTTACCGCCTATCATACTCCTCTGGTATGGTCCCCGCAGCTTGGAGGGAAGCGAATGTGCAACCTATCCCCAAAAAGGGTGACCGGTCAGACCCCAATAATTACCGGCCCATTGCCATCACCTCAGTGCTGTGCAAAGTTCTGGAAACAGTTATTAATGCACAGATTATGCGATACCTAGAAGGTCACTCCATTATCAATGACCGTCAATACGGATTTCGTAGAAAAAGGTCTACGGGTGATCTTCTAGCATATATTACGCATATCTGGGGTGAGGCAATGGATAGGCATGGAGAGGCCTTGGCAGTCGGCCTCGATATATCTAAGGCCTTTGACCGGGTATGGCACTCTCTAAGCTGCCAGCATATGGATTTTCGGCGCGGCTTTGTGGCTGGATCTCAAGTTTTTTATCAGACCGGGCTATACGAGTCCTCGTTGATGGTACGACCTCGCGAAACCATTAACGCAGGCGTACCCCAAGGATCTGTGCTATCCCTTACTCTGTTCTTGCTGCATATCAATGATTTGTTATCACTCGGTAACATACATTGCTATGCAGACGATAGCACTGTCCACGGTCAATACTTGATGCGTCAGCCCCCCAGTCGCATTGAAACAGAGGAGTATAGGAGTTTTTTAGTAATTGAATAGGACCAAACCCTGGAAAAAATCTCAAACTGGGGTTCTCTTAATCTGGTCTAGTTTAATGCCCAAAAAAGCCCCAGGCTTGCGCATTGACAGCAAAAAAGACCCCCTACTATCCCTCCCTTCAGAGCACACATTTACCATTGTCTCCAGTTCTCGATATCCTGGGATTAGAAATACGCTCCGACCTAAACCACCGCAACTATATTGAGAGCATTGCGAAGACAGCAAGTAGGAAGCTCGGCGTCCTTAATAAGGTGCGACGGTATTTTACTCCTCAACTCAGGCATCTGATTTATAAAGCTCAGATACGGCCTCGTGAGAATACTGTTCTCATCTTTGGGGTGGATCTGCCAAATACTTGCTGCATGCTCACGGTAGTCTGCAGAAGCGTGCATCGAGAATTATCGAGAACAAAGAGCTCACGGACACTCTAGAGCCATTGCAGCTTCGCAGAGATGTAGCGTCGTTGAGCGTGTTTTATCGCCTTTATCATGGAGAGTGCTCTGAAGAACTTTTTCATCTCATTCCTCCTTCTCCTTTCCGATATAGGACTTCACGAGCGGGTAACAAATGCATGCATATACTGTGGCAGATATACCAACCCGCACTAAAAAATTTGGTGATTCGTATATCTGTCGCACTATTAAAATGTGGAATGCTCTACCTGCTCGCGTGTTTCCTTCTTCCTATAATCTCGAGTCCTTTAAACGAAGCGTGTATAGGCATCTTAAGCCGGCATAATATGCAATCAACGGTTACGTAGATCGTAATTGTTGGTTGCATTTGTTCTTGGACCATACATACTGCTTTCCATCAGGTAGATGTGAGGTCAAATGCCGAGCTCTCATAAAATAAAAAATAAAAATAGTTTTGTAGGTTGTATTTTCTTGTTCCAGTTTATCTATTCTACTTATAGATTCTTCATATTTTCCAGTCATGAATTCAATTGATGTTTTTAATTCACTATTTTGAACTAGTAATATTTGCATTGTAGATAAAACAGAATCTAGTTTATTGTCTTGTTGATTTTTAAATCCTATAAACAACTTAAATTCATTGATAATAGCATCCTGGTCATGCGTATTTTTACGTTTTAGTCTACGCGTATGATGCGCGTTATCAGATGACTCATAGTCTTGATTTGAAGTGTTCAAAGTAGGATCTGAATGATAGGTATTATCTTCAAGATTCATATAGGACGTTGCTGTATTCTTTTTAGGTGTTCGCTTAACTGACATTACGTTTACAGGAATATTATATTTTTTATAAAAGTAGGCAACCAAGATAATTGAGTAGGTACCTACTCAGTTATATAATTATCTATTATAATCGGTATGTAAAATATGTAAGACCGTGGATCTTTTAGTGGGTATTGACTTACTTTACTTATTATATACGTTATAATTAACCAAACTGCAAGTTTCACGTAGCGGTGCTACTCTGTCGTATTAGGCCAATGACTATCTCTCGAACGGTGTGCGAAGAGGACAGCAGTTATCACAGCAGGGACGGCTGCGCAGACGCAACACTCTGGTTCGACTGTTTTGTCGATCGATGCGCGACGAAGATATTTCCACTGCTCTTACTAACTCAGAGATGAGGAATACACGTGAGTACTACGGCCGTGATGCGGCATCGGAAAAAGTATCACTCAGCTTTAGAACTTATGTTTGAAAAACGAAATATTTATTTTTTAATATAATATTAAACTCGAGACACATCTTTACTCTTTTGCGATTCGGACGAAAGGGAATAGAAGGGAAAAATAATATATATATATATATATATTCGTCTATATATATATATATAGACGGGTGTAATAATTTGGGTGTAATTTCCGTGTTAAATTATGAACAGCGTAGGAAAATTTTACTGAGGGGACGCTGTAATAAAATTAAATATTGTCCGTTTAGGTTTGACTGTTAATAAAAAATATCTTTCAGATAATTTATGGCGCTTTATTAATTTAGTTTTTTAATATAGCTTTTTTGGTTTCATACTTATAATATACTAGCAGAGTCGACAGATGTTGCCCTGCCTGAACGTTGGCTTGTTTGCTTAGCGGGTTCTTCAACATTTTTTTGATTAACGAATTTTCGATAAAATACTACTGTGTCATTTGAGTTAGACATTTCAGTTTCAGTGTTTTCGTTTCGCCATTGTGCGATTTGTCGTTATCAAACCAAGAATCTGATTGCAACGCCATCTGCGGGTTTAATTATGAATCTAAAACACCCAGGGACTCACTTAAACACCATAAAATCATAAAATCGGTCCAACCGTTTAGGAGGAGCTTAGTTACGGACAGAAGAATAATTATATATATATTATAAGTACGAAACCAAAAAAGATATATTAAAAAACTAAATTAATAAAGCGCCATAAATTATCTGAAAGATATTTTTTATTAACAGTCAAACCTAAACGGACAATATTTAATTTTATTACAGCGTCCCCTCAGTAAAATTTTCCTACGCTATTCATAATTTAACACGGAAATTACACCCAAATTATTGTGAGCATAACCTGACCTCGAAAATGTAATAAAAAAATCCCGCCGGTGTTACCCGGACTCCCTGCTCCATTACAGCAACCAAATGACGCTTGAAGTCGTTTTGGGAAGATAAAAGCTCTAAGTGGGATAACGTGGAGAAAGAATAGCGACTATAAAGTTGATTGAATATTCCCGTTAAACTTTCCGTGTGCCCGTCTGATGATAAGCGACGGTCCTTCCCCCACTTTCCCCCATTCTCCCTTTGGGGGAAGCTGAGGGAGGATGCATCACTGACTGGGGATGCCTGTGTACCTCGCTTGTCTGTGCAAATAATAATATCATTATGAATATATTTGACTACTACTCAATACCTACTATACATTTATATAAATTTGTACATACTCGTATATATTTTAACTTTTTTATTTTAATATTATTAGAGCAACGCGGAATTTGAATTACAATATCCTCGCTGCTTCGCAACCCTGAAAGGAGACTACCACCCCGATAAGAAATCGATGCAGTAGTCTATTGAAAACCGGTGAAGGTTTTCAGTAGGCCCACAGACTAAAACCGAAACATAACTAGGTCACTTGACTGTTTTTGCATCTGTATGAGCGGTATGTAAAGAGACCGGCCTAGCAAAGCTATAGATAGATCCCATCCTCTCACCTAAGAAAGTGTATGTGAGTTTTTTAGTCAATGCATTTGTATATGCGTGAAGTAGGTTTAGCAGCTAAATATCGCTGGATTTTACAAAAGGCGGCGTTTTGGATATCACTAATGCTCAAAGTTGCTTTTGTGGGAATCATCTAAAACTTATAATTTAAAAGTCAGTTACAAAACCTATTAGTTTTCATTTAGAAACGGCTCGTAGCATTTATTTTTATTTTGCATTAAATATTTTCTAGATATTGACAGTTCGAAGGTAAGCTAATTAATAAGCTAATTATTTTTTTATTGGATCACGGTATGTGACCTTGGTTTACCTTGTGCCAATCAGACCTTCAATAATGAATGGGACTTTTCTTTATAACATTCTCTATAACTCTAATAGGTACACCTTCTTATCTGAAATCTCGATTTATTTTCCTGTGTGATTCTCACGATCGTCCTCTTCACTAAATAAAGTTCCCGCCGCACACCTCCACCAAATATCCCGATTCTTTTACTATGTCAGCTGCTAGTCAATGGAATTTGCTTCCTCTGTCTATAAGACAGGCTCCAACCATATTGGTGTATTTAAACGTCTACTCACCAGTCTTATATGAATAAGTAAGCACCTATTTATCCTTTAGCATTTTCTGTTTCGGTATAAGCAGGTAGAATTTTTTTATTTTGTAATTTGTAATAGAAAAAAAATATTTTGTAATTATGTGCAATAAAATATTTTAAATAAAAAAGGGGTCGATCAATATACGAATTAATACAGTACATACAATTCTGTAAAAAAAGGTTTGGATGGAGCACGACAAGTGACTTTCTATCTACCTGGTGGTGAGCAGACCTACAAAATCCATGAATGGGGTCAATCAATAATTGTTCTCAAACAATATTGATCGCTCCCACTATGCCGGCTAAATGATGCGGTTACTAAATGAAGGGTGACAATGACGAATTGCATTACGAGTATATTTTAATATACTCGCCGCCTTATCGTCAATCCAACTACCCATCACGTATGTTCACTACGTACACGTACCGTCATCACGTACCTTCAATTATGCTAATCAGGCCTTCAAAGTCAAATATGACTTTTCTTTAGGTATAACATTCTCCGTAACTCTAATTGTGCCCCTTCTTACCTGAAATCTCGATTTATTTTCCTGTGTGATTCTCACGATCGTCCTCTTCGCTCCTCTGTTAATAGCCAGTTAAAGATCCCGTCGCACACCTCCACCAAATATCCCGATTCTTTTACTGTGTCGACTAAATGGAATTTGCTTCCACTGTCTATAAGACAGGCTCCAACCATATCGGTGTAAATCGTGTACTCAGCATTCATTTAAATCTAACCGATATAACGGCAGCAGCATATTTACATATGGGACAGTTGGGCCATGGCCCAGGGCGGCCAATTGTAAGGGCGCAGGCGGCCCGAAACGATGTTTAAAAAAGCGCTCGGTAAAAAAAAAATAACGCGCCTTTTTTTACCTGAGTAACTTATCAGTATAAGTTCGCCTATAAGTAGTTTATGTCTTATTCCAGGTGTTTGTCTTTGTGCCAAATTTCATCCATAGCCGTTATCACGTGATTGAGTGTACAAAATATACGTGGTGGCCGAGTTGGTTAGACCTTGGACTTAAAACACTAAGGTCCCTGGTTCGAATCCCGGTGTGTACCAATGAGTTTTTAATTAAAAAAATTATGTACATTTTTTTGACAACACCACTATAGTGCCTCGGAGAGCACGTTAAGCAGTCGGTCCCGGTTTCACTATACCAACTTGTGAAAATGTTTATAGATGGGTTATTGAGTCTATTCAAAACATCGCGACGAGCTAGCCACTTGTTCGGTGTAGACTCATACCATCGGCTACGACAAGGTGGGATTAAAAACCCCTCCGCTGGGTACCCTGGGGCCGTCTAGACGGTCTCGGGCGCCGTAAGGCACCCGTGAAGATATGAAGATGAGTGTACAAAATACAAACTTTTACGTTTTTTTTTGGGATGTGAAAAATAAGTAGATACTATGGCGGTTGATTGGGCGGTTGTAAGTGGCCCGGGGCGAGACTGAAACCTAAACACGCCCCTGCGAAACGCTTTTTAATGTTTTTCATGAATAATCAAAGTTTTAAGCGTTGTATAAAATAAATTAATATAAGGTAAAAGTCGAATATCGGTTAATTTTAGAGCCACTCTTATAAACTTCCCTGGTTTACTTGACTAGCGATTTAATGCTTTCAGCAACTTAGCCTAATTAATCTACCTTTTCTCAATTACCTACCTACATATTGAAATCTAATAAATAATATAAAGGTAGTCCAACAAAAAGCTTTTTATTCGTTAAATATCTTTAGGAGCGTATCAAATTTAATCATTTCAGTAAAAGAAGTCCATTTTAGTTTATTATCCCCTCGGGGACGTGTCGCCTCGTCGGGGACGAACGACGTTAATATTCAGACCGAGTCGTTACACTTTTTGGGTCACCAACTTGCTAGTGGGGTATAAAGATACTGCTTAGCTTGGACAAGGCGGTCTGCGGTAAACTGTGGTCGGGGTTTGAATTTTTTTATTTTTTATTTTAGACCAGCTTGTATCTGCAACTTTATTCGAATGAAATTTTTAATACGAACCATAGTAATTTTACACGGACTGATTATTTTTAAATTCCGGTAATTCTAAGGGAACTCTTTGCCATAATAAAAGTAAAAGCTACTGAAAGAGCTGTGATCTTAACTTAAATTAATCATTCATAATATTTTAATTTACTTTTTTAATTTATTATTTTAGCAATCTAATTATATAGGTACCTACTTATTAAGTTGTTAAATTTTGTGTGAGAGATGTTTTTTATTTTTTATTATGTACCTATAGACATACAAAGTGTTTATTTTTTGTTAACTGAAAAAGTAAATTAATTCGAATGTTTTGTTGTGAGCTATTGTTAAATATTGATTGTGGAAGGGGGTATATTTGAAAACCAGTTCTGTTGGCGAATTATCTCGCTTACAGGTATAACTGACAATTGACCCCATTGCCACAATGAAACAAACATGCTTTTAATGTACTTGTTCTCTTTTGTTATTATTATGGCAATTAAACACACCAACCGGTCCGTTAGGAGTTTTTATTTAATAAACCTTCACATTTATAATTAGCTAAAGATGTAAATTGAAGCTATCCAATTTATTGCCGAATATTCCACCTCTTTTTGGACACTGACACTGGACGACGCCGCTCCAAAGAGAGACGAAATACGCAACACTTTGTTTTATTTCAGATAACATTTATAATTTACCTACGAGTATTATTTTTTTTTTTTATCAACAAAAATATTTATAATATATATTTTTCAATTAAATAAAAATATATAAGGAAAATTAAATAAAAATATTGCTTAGGTCCTCCGATGTTGCAGCAGCAAATATTCCTAAAATGCTTGCGGCATTTCGACGTTAAATTTCCAAAGAAAGTTTTTGTATAAAAAACGCTTTGGCTCGATGATCTCCCGATTTTTCGATTAATAATTTTCCTAAACTATAATATATATAAGATTTTTTTTTGAATCGGGAGATCATGGGCCTAGTGTTTCTACTGCGAAAGGTAAATCATTTTAAGTTATATTTATGGAATTATATTTATTTAGTTTTTTTTATTAATTTTCGGCTTTAAGAGCAGCGGCACCGGAGGACAAAGAGTTGATATTAGATGGATTATATATTATCTACTTCTGATTATTGCATAAAAAATAGCAATCATTCAAATAAGAAAAAAACGTAATGTAGAGTTGCTATAAGACATTCTTTACCAAGCAAAACTATGTGCTAACCACCAGGTACAAAGTCACAGTATTATTAACAATAAGTTTTTATTACAATAATTTATTTAACCAATTTTTCTTTTAAAGAAGAAAAGAGATTTGATCGTTGATTCAGGATGTATAACGCTGAACAAATTTATGCATAGAGCGCGAACAAATGAATTTTAAACAAGGTTTCTGGACAGATTATGGTGGAATAAAATAACTAAAGGAATTTGCATTTAAAACTGAAATTAAACTATGGCTAGGTCTTAGTTAACACCTTTGCGTTTGTGACTACGTGGCGATGTTAATGATACTAGGAATTTGGTTAATCTGAATATTGACTGCTCTCAACAAAATATATTTTAATCTTATTTTATGCAGATAAAGGCGCAATTTTTTAATTAAAAATAAATATAATAACATATTAAAATAAACTTACTTTAAAAATAATACAAAAAGAGACAAATTTTATTAAAGTGCCATGGGAAAATTTCCTACTTGTTTAAGGTAAATCTCACAGTACCCAATAACAGAAGTCGGCTTACAGCAGAGCACATAAATTAAAGATTTTTTTTATTCAGTGTCAGATAAATATTGGTTTGATTAATAAATAATCATTATTCTTTATTACATAGTTTACTATTTTATTTTACTTTAGTTACTTCATAACGTAAGTCATCAAGAGGACTCAACCCCCTTGCTGAGGGTTGTGTTCCGGCTGGGGAATATTCCCCGTTGCCAGGTGCGGGATCACGGCGGGCAACACGATCACGGCCGGTGACTCACGCGCCGTAGGTGCTGGCCTTCGCGAAGCGAGGGCCGTGTGGTATGTTTCCCTCCTCAGAGGGGACGGAAATATTTAAGGGGAAGGATAGGGAGGTGGCGCGCTGCAGGCGAGTCCAGCGCGCCTAGGGTGGAGGATGGGCTTAAAGTCCTGGTGAGTCGCCGCCGAGAATTTCTCTCGGCAAAGGTCTTCCCTCCGATGGCCGTGCGTGCAGCGTCGCGATTCCATGAAGGTGATCGTGAGGTCCGTTGTCGGCTCGGTCAAACATGCGTCGAGCGAGCCGTTCAACAAACACTTCCACTGATTCAACGTTCAGGTCTCCGCTGATTGTGGAGTTGCGCACAAACCACGGAGCGCCGGACGCCATGCGCAGAGACACATTCTGCAGACGCTGGATCCGTGTCTTGTTAGTGACTGACAAGAGATGATACCACGCTGGGGCTGTGTAGGTGAACCGGAAACGTATGGTCTTGTAGACCAACACTTTTACCTGGAGCGGAAGGGATGATCTAAGGACCGGCCGGAGCATGATCCGGGCAGCTTTGGCTTCGATTTAATAACGTATGTTGATAAGGTATGTTAGGATAAATATATTTTTTTTAGTGCGCGAATATTCTTTTAGATTTTGCACCGATTCGATATTTGCAAAATATATCGATGCAAATAGCATTTTGACATCCCTACTAATCGCGCGGCGTGCTATTCGATACCTCGATACGGACTTTAGGAAATATTATTAGACAGAAACCCAAACAGGCCCTCAACCCCGTAGACAAGGGGTTGAAATACTTGATGATGATGATTAGACAGACCCATAGACGAGAGATAATAATAATAATAAGATGATGAGAACCATTGAATCTTTTTGGCTGCCGAGAATTGTTTTTTTAAACGGTCTCAAGGTACCCAGCGGAGGCATTAACCCGTCCTCATTTCGCCGATGGTATTCGGAGGTAACACTTAACAAGTGGCGAGCTTGTTGCGGTGTTTATGATGGTATAGCCTTGTTGTATAAAGCGGTCATCCATCCCAGATCTGGCCTGCTTAAAATTGTTATTAGTTGCGCAGTGACTTAATCACTGGGTCCGCTTTTATAATATTGTGTTCTATAACTAGTAATCGGTAATTCATAGCAATTTTATCTAAACATTTTTTTCCGAGACAATAATACCAAATTCCCGGAATTTATTATATTAAAATATTCAGAAGTGCATTTTTTTTTACTAAAAAAATTAAGTTTAGTTGCATCCGAATTTCCGATTGCTATTAATTATACTTACAAAAATACATACATACATACATATCATCGTGGGTGCCATACGGCCCCAGGGTACCCAGCGGAGGGGTTTAATCCCACCACGTCGTAGCCGATGGTATGATTCTACATCGAACAAGTGGCTAGCTCGTCGCGATGTTTTGAATAGACTCAACAACCCATCTATAAACAGTTTCACAAGTTGGTATAGTGAAACCGGGACCGACAGTTTATCGTGCTCTCCGAGGCACTATAGTGGTGTTGTCAAACAAATGTACATAATTTAAAATTAAAAAACAAATGTATTTTTTTTAAATTAAAAACTCATTGGTTCACACCGGGATTCGAACCAGGGACCTAAGTGTTTTTTTTTTAAGTCCAAGGTCCAATTAGGCCACCACGTATATACAAATATAACTTATAAAAATTAATAGAGCAGAGGTTCCACCATATGTTTCAAGTTGTGTTTGTTAATGCTTCATATTACGTAAATACATGACGAACCACCAATAGGATCGCTTTATTTTTGAAAACAGGTTAAATAAACCCCTTTTTTAACCAATAGGTACTATTGAAATAAAAGCAAAAACTTATTGGAAGGCTTCTGCAAATAAAATATATACAAATATATCAAATTTATTATTATTATACACTTATTGTTTTGACTAGAACCTTGTAAAAAAATTAGAGGTTCCGGAAAATTAAAGAAAATATTGGGACCGTCATAATACTTAATTTGTTGTTTCTAATTAGTTGTACCTACTCCGTCCTTAAGTTTGACTAACCCTCTAACAAACACCTAGTATAAAATAAAATAATAAATTCCAAATGCAAGTCTGGATAAATATGTTATCACATCACAAAAAAATGGTATAAAAAGTAATAAAAACGTGATTTTATACAAATATAGGATGGAAGCGAGGGGAGCGTATAGTTACTACCATCGCATCGCCCGTGACAGCAGGCAATTTCAAATGGCGTCACGCGGTCTGCCGAATTCGGAAGAGAAATAGGAGAAGGAAATAAATTCCATTCGCTTTTGTATACTATGTAGGTCAATTCTGGAGTATTTTTATCTACTGTAAACACAGTAGAAATAATGCAAGCCAATAGTTAGATTGTAGATAACTTGGGAAAATATAATATGACAATTAGAAAACCCGTAGATAGTGTTTTAATACCTAACTTTTTAATTTAAATAATAGGTTTATATGTGATATACCTAAGATATGAAATAAAATATTACCAACGTAAAAAAACACCCAGTAGGATAACATGCCCCTTTACCGACCTAATCCTTCGCACGCTTCATTTATTCGATGATAATTTTAACTGTAGTTAATATTGTAACATTCAAAAATATGTTATGGATGCCTTAATTATCCTCTAATTAACTAAAAGTAATTTCATATTTTTCTGTTCAAATTCTTATACTAAATTAATTATATTCAGTGAGTGTGTAAAAAAACCCTAAATCCGACCCAAAAAACTTATTACCGACCTATTTAATTCCAATAAACGACCTAAAATAAGTATGGGTCGCTTTTAGGAATTTTATTAGGTCGGTAAAACCAGTTAAAGCGGTAAATGCGACAAAAGCGATGGTGGAATATAATAATGATTTTAATTAAATGAAAGAAACAATAATAAATTGTACATTATTTATTAAAATAACATAGCTTTAGATACTTAAAATTTAGTACATTACTGCCGCGGTCTATAATGACTACTTTGCTGGTCGCGCTGATGATGGCCGACAGCGCAGCTCCAGGCCGACACAGCACGGTCAGCGTGCAGCACTTGATGGGCGAGCTGAGATAAAGGCCGAGACCGTAGGTCGAGGCCTTTACAGCGAGGACAGCAAGGGCTGCAATGATGGCCAAGCTGGAAGGCCTAGAGCGTAGCTAGGCTAGCTCGAGGCAATCATAGCGTGACCAGCGAAGCAGTCATAGTTGTCCAAGGCTTGTATAGTGCTTTACTCAAAAATGCAAGTACCTAATCTAAATAAAACCAGCAAGTAATTTAAATAAAATATATATTAAAATGTTGAAACGTCAAAATAGCGGACGGCAATGATTTGCAAATTTCAATCATCCGATAAAAATCTACTGATAATCAAATTCCGGTAAAGCCAATTTCTCCCATTGTTATGGTAGTAAATGACATAAATGAAATGCAAAATCTTTCTCAAAATAAATCTTTTCATTCTATTGATATGGATGGTATAGAATTTACTTGACACCAATCGAATAATGTTGAATATTCCAATTTACATTGCGAGACTTTAGAAGCAAATATAAACGAATTACTTTTGAATTGTCCATCAGAAGTTCTTAATAATATGTCTATAAGTGACCATTTATGGTCTGATATTGACCTTAAATCTAATTGCTCAATTGTGAACCATAGTAAAAATATCTCCTCTCAATATAAGACTCCCATTAAAACAATAGAACCTAACGTTCCTCCAATAAGTTTACTTTTTAAAAGCCAGTATCCTACACCTTTCAAAGAATCCCTGTTTTTCCCAAAATCACAAATTAAAGGAAATAAAACTAAATCTGTAAAAATTACAGATTTAGTTTTACAGCAGACGAGTTTATAATTTATCAGAAGCGTATAGAAGAGGAAAAAGGAAAAAAAAGAAAGGGAAAAGAAAGAGAGAGCGGAGAGACGAGCCAAATTAAAAATCGAAAACGAAAACAAGAAAAATGAAACCGTAGTAACACGTGCTAAAAATAAAATTGGGCAAAACCGGAACACAAAACAAAAGTGACAAAGCGTCGAATTAAAAAATTAAAAATATATCGAAATCAAAAATATTCTAAAACGTAACAAACGCTTGTCTTCTAATTTATTTTTAACAGATGAATCAAACTCTAATGAAAATGTAGGAGCATCTAAAACTGAAATACAAATGACAAGTAAGAAAGTTGAGGATAATAGAATAATTGAAGATAAAGGTATTAAAACAGATACTTTGGTATCTACTAAATAAACACAAATTCCTAGTTTGTTTAGAAGATCAATATTCGAAAGCGATTCCTCTGAAGATTAGGTATACTTATAATAAACTTTTATATTATATTATTAGTAAGATGGTAGGTTTAGGTGAATCTTAGAGAGTCCAAGTTTCACAAGTTGGTATAGTGAATCTTGGACTCTATGAGATTCACCTAAACCTACCATCTTACTAATAATATAATATGAAAGTTTATTATAAGTATACCTAATCTTCAGAGGAATCGCTTTCGAATATTGATCTTCTAAATAAACTAGGTAGTTGAATTTGTGTTTGTTTAGTAGATACCACAGTATCTGTTTTAATACCTTTATCTTCAATTATTCTATTACCCTCAACTTTCTTACTTGTCATTTGTATTTCAGTTTTACATGCTCCTATTTCTCCTTCACTTTCACTAGAATCTGATTCATCTGTTAAAAATAAATTAGAAGACAAGCGTTTGTTACGTTTAAGAATATTTTTGATTTCGATATTTTTTAATTCGACACTTTTAACTCGCTTTGTCACTTTTCGTTTTGTGTTCCGGTTTTGCCCAATTTTATTTTTAGCACGTGTTGCTACGGTTTCATTTTTCTTGTTTTCTTTTTCGATTTTTATTTTGGCTCGTTTCTCCGCTCTCTCTTTCTTTTCCCTTTCTTTTTTTTCTTTTTCCTCTTCTATACGCTTCTGATAAACTATAAACTCGTCTGCTGTTGCCACAATAGGTGTTTTTTTTACAGATTTAGTTTTATTTCCTTTAATTTGTGATTTTGGGAAAAACAGAGATTCTTTGAAAGGTGTAGGATACTGGATTTTAAAAGGAGAACTTATTTGAGGAACGTTAGGTTCTATTGTTTTAATGGGAGTCTTATATTGAGAGGAGATATTTTTACTATGGTTCACAATCGAGCAATTAGATTTAAGGTCAATATCAGACCATAAATGGTCACTTATAGACATATTATTAAGAACTTCTGATGGACAATTCAAAAGTGATTCGTTTATATTTGCTTCTAAAGTCTCGCAATGTGAATTGGAATATTCAACATTATTCGATTGGTGTGAAGTAAATTCTATACCATCCATATCGATAGAATTAAAAGATTCATTTTGAGAAAGATTTTTCATTTCATTTATGTCATTTACTACCATAACAATGGGAGAAATTGGCTTTACCGGAATTTGATTATCGGTAGATTTTATTATGTCTAGGATAGCTGTTTCCGTAAAATTATTTGGCATATTTAAATTGACTTCATTGTTTATATTACTTGACACATTTAAGTGTGTTTCTTTATATTTAATATTAGTTTTAGGGTGATATATTTCATTACTTATTATTATAACCTTGGGCGATGCCGGATCGCTTGAGATTTCAACAAATGGTTCATTTTCAATGCTGACCCCACTTAAAGAATTAAAGTTTTCATAGTTTGTAATATTATTAATAGTAGTAGGCTGATTATTTGACATATTAGACAATACCAATTGTTTAATAGATGTATCAACATTTGGGTGGGGGTTTGCATCATCCAGCAATACAACTGGAGTATTGTGGGATATTTCTATATTTTCCACATGGGTACTAGTATAAATTTCGTATTTAAGTTGTTTCCAAAACTCAAATAGTTTGAGATATCGAATATCATCATCCCATTGTGAGCACTTTTTAAAAAGTTGTAAAATATCTTGTGATAGGCGATCTTCTAATGCACATAACAAATCTTTTGCAACTGATTTCTTCATTTCTTGAACGTCATTAACTATCTTCATATCTTTTATATCGTTAGTAACAATTTTATCATAATTAACATTATCCGAGTTAAAGGGATATAATCCACATGACCTAAATCCGTTTTTTACTGTTTCTTCTTTGATAGAAGATGTTAAACATTTTTTCATCAATTCTCCAAAGTGAGTTCTTTTTATTTTTTGGTAATTATTTTCAACTTTGAAATTATGAACTATTTCTCGCCATGCTCTTTTAACTGGACGAAAAACTGATACATCTAAAGGTTGCATAATGTGAGTTGCATTAGGCACTAAAGCAATTAAAATAATATGTTTCTCTTTACAAAATTCACTTAATGCGAGTGAAATATGTGAGACGTGTCCATCCAGAAATAATATTATTGGGAATTTAATTTTTTCATTAATTGCCCATTTATAAAATACATTTGTTATAAATTCATAAAAGGAAGCGCAAGTCATCCAACCAGATTCTGTATGCCCTACGCCCCATGTGGGTGGAATCGTTTGTGCAAGACCGCGCGGCAATTGCTTTTTATATGGAAAAAGTATCATAGGAGGTGGTAGACTACCCGAAGCCCTTATAGTAACAAGTACTGTCAAACACTCTTTCTCATCGTTAGCTGAGCGACTGTAAACTTGCCGAGAACCTTTTGAAACTAGCACTTGTTTTTCTTGAGGATTTAGAAAAAATGCTGCTTCGTCGCAATTAAAAATTCTTTTGGGATCCTTTAAAACGTCTTCAAGATTATTTTTAATAAAATATTCATTTACTTGGGAAAACCAATTCTGAATTCTTTCTTTTGTGACTATGGTTCTGCCTTTTGATATTGTTTCTGCTACTCTTGGAGATATAGATGGATTCCGTTTTAAAAAATTATTGAACCACTTTGTTCCAGGCATGTCTTCCTTGAATGGGTTTTCTCGTTTTAATTTTTTAATTAACTCAGAAACACTATGTAGTAGTTGCTGCTTCGTAACAGGAAATCCTATTGTGCCTAAATGAATTATCCAGTCGACTAGAAGTTGCTCTTCTTTTTGGGTTAACACAGGCTGTTTTCCGCATAATAAGTTTTTATATTTATGATTAATCTTATCGATTAAAGTGGTTTTAGGAATTTTATAAATTTTAGAAGCCCTGTATATTGAAATTTCTTTTCTTCTTATAGCTTTTAACGCTTCTTCAAGCTGATTCCGAATAGGCCTTTTTCTTCTTATTATTTGAGTCCATAGTCTGTAATAAAAATACAAATTATAATTGTGATCAAAAATATTAAATGACATGAAAAAAAACCGCTGTATATATATATATATATAGTATGGCACTTAGAAAAGGTAGTTTGAGTACGAAAACTAGCTTGATTGGTTAATGTGGAATTAAATAATAAAAATGTAAGTAAGACATTTTTTTTTGTAATACAGGGCTACATGAAAGGGTACAGGGGTATATGAAATTCCTAAAACCACTTTAATCGATAAGAATCATAAATATAAAAACTTATTCTGAGGAGAACACCCTGTGTTAAAACAAAAACAACTCCTAATCGACTGGATAATTTATTTAGATACAACAGGATTTCCTGTTGCATCTAAATAAATTATCCATATCCATACGAAGAAGCAAAGGTTCTCGGCAAGTTTACAGTCGCTCAGCTAACGATAGGAAAAAGTGCTAGACAGTAATTGTTACCATAAGGGCTTCAGGTAGTCTACTACCTTCTATGATACTTTTTCCATATACAAAGCAATTACTCGTGGTCTTGCACAAAATATTCTATTCACATGGGGCGTAGGATATACAGAATATATTTTAATGACTTGCGCTTCGTTTTATAATTTTTTTACCAACGTATTTTATAAATGAGCTAATAATGAAAAAAAAATCCCAATATTATTATTTCTGGATGGCACGTCTTACATATTTTACTCGCCTTAAGTGAATTTAGTAAAGAAAACTTTATTTTAATTGTTTTAGCGTTTATTGCAAATCTCGTTGTGCAACCATTAGATGTTTCAGTTTTCATAATACTTCATAATTTCAAATTTAAAAATAATTACAAAAATATAAAATTAACTCACTTCGTAGAATTTATTTCTATCAAAGAAGAAATAGAAAAAATAGTTTTAGGTCATGTGGGTTTACTTTATAATAATGTAAATTATAGTAAAATTATTACTAACGATATAAATGATATGAAGATTTTAATGGCGTTTAAGAAATAAAGAAAGCAGATGCTAAAGATTTATTATATGTATTAGATAAACCACGACAAGATACAACTTTTTTAAAAGTGCTCACAATGGGATGATGAAATTCAATTAATGTTTTGGAAACAACTTAAATGCGAAATTAATACTGAAATGTGTGAATATATTGAAATTTTATATTATATCCAATTGTTGGATAACCAAAGCCCCACCTTAATGTTGACATATCTACTAAAAAAATTGCATTGTTCAATATGTAAAATAATAAATAATCAGCTTATTACCATTAATAATGTTGCAAACTATGAAAACTTTAAGTAAGGTTCGCATTGATAATGCACCATTTATTGATATCTCAACCGAGCCCACACCGCACAAGGTTATAATAATACGTAATGAAGTATATGACCCTAAAATTAATATTAAATGCTAAGAAACAAACTTAAATAAGTCAAGTATTACGATTACGATGTAACAAGTTTAAATAAGATTTTACGGAAATAGCTAACCTAGACATAGTAGTAAAACTAATCGAATAAAATTTCGGTCAGGTCAATTTCCCCCGCGATTATGGTAGTAAATGATAAAAGATTAACACCGGTATTCATAAAAACTTATTGAGTCCTTAAAGAACACTTTAGTTATGGAAGGTTTTGTCTCTTTTTATTAGCAACAAAAATGATTATGCGTAAAAGAGATAAAACCTTCTATAACTAAAGTGTTCATTAAGGCCTCAATAAGTTTTTATAAATAAGGTCATTAATATGACTGACAATGACATAAATTAATTGCGAATTGGATCTATTAATTCTATGGATTCCATTGGTATGGAATATACTCCTAACCCACATCTCACACAGTAACCAATCGAACTATACCATCATTCTCATACTGTAAAATAAAATATAAACGAGTCACTGTCGTCGACAAATTGTCGATCAAAGTGGTTTTAGGAATTTTATAAACTTTGATGATGAAGCTCTGTACATTATAATTTATTTTCTTCTTATAGCTTTTAATGTTTCTTCAAGCTAATTATACTAATATACCTTTTTCTTCTTATTATTTGAGTACATGATCTAAAATAAAAATACAATTAAGGACACTTTATTAGCGGTCGCGAAGTTTGCTTTCCCCATACAAAATGAGCAATCGTACTTCCTGTGTTTCGCATTACTGTTTGTCATAAAATTTAAATAATTTTTGGTCATTGTGTTTAATAATCTTTTTGATGAACATGTTTTTTTTATAAATATATAAAAAACTTATTTATTATTATATATAAAATTTCAGAAAATATTAAAGGAAAAAATATCAAGTTTATATACCTACCTGATATAAATTGATAGCATCGCCTTAACAAACAGGTCGGTTTTAGAATCAATCAGTACTTTAATATTTCCAAATTCCGACCTTATCTGTATATAGGTCGGTATTACGATAATATGGAAGTTTCATTCTGCCTTTTAACGACTCTATATAAAATACAGTTAGGATCACCGGTACTTATTTATTTCATTGATTAATTATTATTCTTTTCATTGCTGTATATTTTTTATTATATAAATGAAAACCAATATATAATAAAGAAAAAATTTCTTATCGGCAAATTCATATTTCTGCATAGAAATTAGGCAAAACGGTGTCGAAAAGAAAATCAATAAAATATATATTTCGCCAAAATATAAAAGACGTTAATAGGGTTTTATGAAGTTTTAATTAAATACAATATAATAAACAAAAAAGTATATTTCGTCACATATGATTATTTAGAATAAAATGTCCGTATTAAACGACAACCATTTAATCTATCAGCGACATAGGTCGTAGTCAAGAAATTACTCGTGATTTTATATTCCATTCACCGTCCATATTTCAAACGGTAAATATATATATATAGTAACAAAATAAATATGCTATTTTGTTTATAAATATATCTTAAATTTATATTAAAGCTATAGATATAAGAACAATTGATATAACTTACCTTTGGCATTGTTTATTCACTAATAAAATCTAGTTTGAATATTTGAGTCTAATGTGTTAAATGTATGACACAAGCGCTACGTCGATACCGATAGAAGCACTGAGCATGCTGTGCAATCTTCGAACAAAAAATATGGAAACAAATTTCTACAAGGAGAATAATGTAGTTCGGGCTTTTCGTAATAGATGTCTCTGATCTTTTTTTAAACTTGCCAGATTAAAAAACAAAATACAGTGACATTACTAATTAAAAAAATAACAACTCAGTTTCCGGATCCTGCCGAATCCGTCGTTCGGCCGTTCGGTGAACTTCGGACGACTTCGGTCAAGTTCGGTCAACTTCGGTGATTGTTGTGCGCTTGATGCTTGAGTCTGTAACTCTGTAGATATATTATTTTAAATTACGTACTTTTAGTATTCTTAATTCGTCTCTGTTTGGTGTTCGTATACTAGTGTATAGTGTGTATAGTCGAGTCGAGATTTTCTCCTCCGTATTCACTGCTTCAAAAACAAATTTTTAGAGTTAAGTGAAGTTGTTGTTGTTGAAATCATGCCAAATAAATCAAAATGTTGTTGCGTGGGTGGTTGCAAAAGTTGTGGTAGACTGTATCATTAACAGCACGGTAAATTTATTTTTAAAAAACTATTGTAAAAATATAAACAACATATGTGGCAAAAGGCAAATTGAAGACGAAAACGATTGTGTAAACTTTAGGCAAAAATCATTTTAATAAATCGAGAAAAAAGTTTTTGTTTGTTTTATTTTCTCTTATAGTACGTTACAAATATAAGTTTCATAAAAAAAACATTTAAGCTGATTTGTACCAGCCTGTTAATGTAATGTAACGATTAAAATTAAAAATGACGTCGAATGCTAATTGACATCGTCTTGCAAAATAAATTTGGTACTTTCGACGCCATTTTTAATCGCTACATTACATTATCAGACTGGTACCACTCAGCCTTAAGATCTATATATATATGTGTATATATATACGTATATAAATAGTTGACCACCAGCGCCATCTATTGAAGCATGGTCTAAACATTTCGATTTTTTTTCTGTTGTTCGGGCTAAAAATAAAAGATGTCGCTGCTGTTTCGTTACTCAAAAAAACCCTTGAGTTATCACTCTATTTCTAGTATAACAAAGTACTCTTTGGCACTGAGCATTGAGACGAGAGGTTTAGTTCATATCAAATGTACCGCCCCCCCTTCCCCATTTTTTTTCCGATTCTTAAAGATATTTTTTACACTAGAAATGTATACCCGTAAAACATAATTAATACTATTTCACATAAATAAAAACATTATAAATAGGTCGCTAAAAGGGCGTAAAAATGAGAAGGTCGTTATTAGGGCAGTTTATCCTATACATATATTATTTAATATTGAGTAAATATTTGTATGAAATTTGACATTACTATTCCCACTATAAGTTATGCCTTCTTTTGGCCCGACTGTATGACTAAGGGCTGATTTTTCAATCGTCAGATAAAGTTATTCGACAGTTAACTTGTATGAATAACTGTCTAATGTATTCATTGTCAATACAAGTTATTTGTTGAATAGTTGACAGCCTCCGTAGACTAGTGGTTGCGCCTTTGGCGTTGTATCCGGAGGTCGTGGGCTCGATTCCCACCCATGGCAAAAAATAGTAGTACGTTTTTTCTGTACAGTTTGTCATGGTCTGGGTGTTTATAAAATATAATAATATGTATTATATCGTTGCTTCTGGTACACATAGTACAAGCCTAGAGCTTAGTTTGTGACCAGAGCAATATGTGTAATTTGTCCTACATATTATTATTATTATTAATAACTTTATTTGAAGATTTAAACATCAGCTCAAATAGGTAGATTTCGATTGTAAACTCTTTTACTCGCTAATGAGCCTTGTGAATTTGTATTAAAACTATACTTATGGTATAAAATCAGCAAATTTACTTAATTTGTTTTTGTATTTTTTACTAAACTTATTTAAGTAGTTTTAATTATTTATAATGTAAGCTTGACCTATTATTGTTATACTTTTTCAATTAAATATCAGTTTTTAATTATTTTATTATTTATGAATGAATCGATCGGATCTACTGAGACAAAGTAATTGAAACAAATTGGGAGAAAGCATTCATTTTACAGAAAGTAAGCACGATCTCTACATACTTCCTTAGCTTTCTCTATAAGTATATGTATTTCTTTTTTTAGTGGAGCACGGCATGTGACTTTGCAAGCCAACCTTTAAAATCCATGAATTGGGTCGATCAATACATTTATCGCTCCCACTATGCCAGCTGTATGATGCGGTTACGAAATGTGCTGTGACAAATAGGTATTTGCATTACGAGTCCACTTTAATTGCCCCGGCTGCTTTATCAACAAAGCCCGTTTCGTAACCGCACACTTTAAGGACACCTCATCTATTCTTACAATTTTGTTTAGTTTTAAACAATTAATTAACCAATAAATAACTGTCATAATTTTGTATAGCTTAGCAACAAATCTTCGTTCGGCAGCTAGCCAGACATTACCGATCCGCTTTTTAAGAAACCCAGATTAAAGGTAACATAAATCCATTAATAAGCCTCTTACCCTATCCGTCTAAGTCCACAGCGTTCGGAGATGGAGGGGAGGCTGCGTCGCCATGGCAACGCACCGGGAGATCCCAAATATTATCGATTTGGATTCAGACAAACAGTCCTCGCTAACACGATTCGCGCCGTGTTTGCACTTCTCACAGCTTTGGGGGCTCCAAGCTCTCGCTAAAGCTGTAGAAGCTTGTTATTTAACTACTGAATACAGTTACAACAATAAGGTTTACAGTTATGTCTTGCTTATTAAAGCGATCCTGGATTATTATTTGGGATGGCTGAAAGCTTTTCGGATGTATGAAACAAAAGGTCGGGGGTCTTAGTTAACTTTAGTTTAATCGCATCGTCGCTTCATTTGTCACATTTCGTATTCTGTTAAGCAATCGCCCATAGTAAACGGAAAAAAGTGTGTTTCGAATCGTAATATAATGATGATTACGATTCGAAACACACTTTTTCCCGATTGCTTAACAGAATACGAAATGTGACAAATGAAGCGACGATGCGATTAAACTAAAGTTAAAACTAAGACCCCGACCTTTTGTTTCATACTCCCGAAAAGCTTTCAGCCATCCCAAATTTGATTGAAGTACCTATGTTAATTTAAGATAATTATGCCCGATTTCACCAACTCTAAGGGAGCCCGTAACAAAGTTAAGGGACAAATAATGACAGTTGTTTCATAGCAAATATGTCAAAATTCTTATTTAGAGTTAGGGATCGTTGATGAAATCGGGCATTACACCGGTATTCATAAAAACTTGTTGAGTCCTTGAAGAACACTTTAGTTATGGAAGGTTTTGTCTCTTTTTATTAGCAACAAAAATTATTATGCGCAAAAGAGAGAAAACCTTCTATAACTAAACTATTCTTCAAGGGGTCTATAAGTTCTTATGAATAAGGCCATTAGTGTTAAAAACTGACGATACAAATATTCTAATTTGAATCTCTTTTTATTGCATTGTCCTCATTCTAGAAAAGTAACTACCTATTAGTAAGCTATTTAGTGCTTAAATAAGCGCTGTGAGCCATCACAAAAGCGAAATAATATGATAAAAAACAAAACCTTCACACTGGTGTGGTCTACACGATTGAAACTTGACTATTTTGAAAAGGGGTGCAATCCACTTTTTGTATACTTAGTATTGGTGCACAACATGTGACTCTACTTATATATTGGTAAGGACTTTCAAAGTGGGTTACTATAGTTTAGTAAGAAAGTATCTACTTATTGGTCGTCACTATGATGCACAATGTAAATGCTTACAATACTATTAAAATTCTAAGTTATATTTTTTGCTTATCAAATTTTTATTTTATATCTAATATTAATAATACAAAAATATTTAGTAAAAGTGAAAGATTTTCACGTGAGTACAATATAATAGATATTTAATAACATAAAAATAATAATTGTACTACTACAGTCAAGTTGTAATATTAGAAGTAGGTACTGTAACCTTCTCTATTGTAGAGTTTAGGCTACTACTGGCCATTTAAATGTTTTTATTATTTGACATGAAGCTAAAAAAACGCGACCCGACGGGCACGGTTTTACCTTCATGTTATTTGAGTATTTATGACATTTGTGAAGGGAATAGAACAAATCGAAGGAACAAAAGATTAGAAAGAGAGATAAATAGAGGGACACACGATGGAAGTGTGATGTATTAATCTAATATAAAACGAGTGAAACCGCGTTAAACCTCACCGTTTTGAGTGTACCTATATAGCTTTGCAGGAATTATGTATTCGGCAGGGAATTGAAAAGAGTATAAATATATTTGTAAAAGGTAAAAAGTTCTTTCAAAGAAGGATCTGGAGGAGTTAAACCTGAGGAAATAGGGTACGGTGACCAAAGAGGACGAAGTAAACCATACCTTCGGTCACAGTACCGCAGGGTTGTTGTTTAGGTTTTATGAAGAGCGATTCGATAATAATTACTCACAAAGAAGGTGGATTAATAAATTTATTGGTATTTTTTACAATGAGAAGTATGCAAACATATTTTTATAGTATTCTGATATTCCGACAACTCACGTACAATATTCAAACATTTATTTAAATGTAATTTATTTATTATATTTTTAAGTACCTATTTCCTATAAGTACGTTTGTATCAACAAGACGAAAAGCGAAACCTTAAAACCTAAAATCCGAAAGAAATATGTGAGATTTTTTTTTTAATATGATAGATAGTTAGGGTACCTAGAAGACACTTTTGATGTCAGCTGCTTCTCGGGAAATCAACATGGACACACAAACATACCGTGTGATCCTATAAGGGTACCTTATAATCTTTAAATGCGAACAGGGTACCCTCCGGGTAAAAAGTTCTTTCAAAGAAGGATCTGGAGGAGTTAACCCTGAGGAAATAGGGTACGGTGACCAAAGAGGGTGAAGTAAACCATACCTTCGGTCACAGTACCGCAGGGTTGTTGTTTAGGTTTTATGAAGAGCGATTCGATAATAATTACTCACAAAGAAGGTGGATTAATAAATTTATTGGTATTTTTTACAATGAGAAGTATGCAAACATATTTTTATAGTATTCTGATATTCCGACAACTCACGTACAATATTCAAACATTTATTTAAATGTAATTTATTTATTATATTTTTAAGTACCTATTTCCTATAAGTACGTTTGTGTCAACAAGACGAAAAGCGAAACCTTAAAACCTAAAATCCGAAAGAAATATGTGAGATTTTTTTTTTAATATGATAGATAGTTAGGGTACCTAGAAGACACTTTTGATGTCAGCTGCTTCTCGGGAAATCAACATGGACACACAAACATACCGTGTGATCCTATAAGGGTACCTTATAATCTTTAAATGCGAACAGGGTACCCTCATTATGAAATTAATAATATTAATATATTATATATAATGAAAATATCTCGATTTCCCTAACAAAATGATTAGTAGTAGTAGGACCTACTAACTATGAGAATACTTGTGCTAGATGATTCCCTTTCTTATTTAAATATTTCGAGATAAATTACAAAGATGTCTACATGTGAAATTTGTGATAATTATGTAGGCAATTAGAATTACCAAAGACATACCTGGTTCTGTACCAGAAGGTATGGTTACTTTGATTCCTTTGGTCACCATATACCCAATTTCATTAGGTAAAACAGCAAAAAAAAATTAAGACAATTAATGTACATTTCTTTGACAACACCACTATAGTGCCTCGGAGAGCACGTTAAGCTGTCGATCCCGGTTTCACTATACCAACTTGTGAGACTGTTTATAGATGGGTTATTGAGTCTATTCAAAACATCGCGACGAGCTAGTAACTTGTTTAGTGTAGACTCATACCATCGGCTACGACGAGGTGGGATTAAACACCCCTCCGCTGGGTACCCTGAGGCAGTCTAGGTGGTCTCGGCGCCGTAAGGCACTTGTGATAATAGATATATATTAATTGTACTTCTACACTAAATACATTATTTATACCTGAAAAGCTACACCAACTAAAGCGCTTTCACTCGTTTTGTTATTTTTATTTTAAATTAATACTTTCTTTCGTTTTGTTCCATTCCTTTCATAAATGTTATGAATATTTGAATGTGAAAACTTAAAACTAACATATTCATGGCTTACTCTATAATAGAGAAGGTTATAGTACCTACCTGGTACACATCCTAATCTTGCAGTTGGCACTTTGTATGACATGGTGAAATTAAGTTGATCCAGAACACGCGAGCGTTAACGAGAGAACGACAAGTTGGTCTCTTAGAAATTAGTTTTGCTTCGAATCCGATTTACGTAACTCCTGAAACAGCATTTTGGGAAGCATATTAATTTAGAAGGAACCTAACTGTCTTTGACATTTAACCTTTTTTATTATACAATTAAGTAGGTAGGTATATATATATAATCTTATAGAACAATAGAACAAAATAAAATTTTCTTCTTTTAGTAACTTGTGTTAAAGTCTTTTAAAAACAGTTTAAAAACATTAAAATAACCTCTGAGTTCCGGACAAAATACTTATTTATCATAAACATGGTTTAAATATTTTAATAAATAGTTTTGCCCAAATTCAGTCTTAGTTCTGGAACAACTTAATTTCACCATGTCATACAAAGTGCCAACTGCAAAATTAGACTTTAAATACAACAATATAAAACGCATTGCTACACTTTTTAATTTCCAGCGTTTTCGGTGGAAACTTTAAGACCATGGTCATGATCAATTCTGATGTGGGGTTTGTTTTTTCTTATCAAAAAATCCTGCAAGGATAATTATTACAAACAAATTTCGAAACAAAAAAAAATGTACTCGATGGGCCCCCAAAATGTAATCCTGGATCCGCCCCTTATCTGGAGACCATCGCGCTAGGTCAGAGCGGCAATGCATTAAGTAAAAAAAAGTACTTTTTGTTTGACAACACTACCTAGTAACTATAGTGTCTGGACACTATGCACTGTCGGTGTAGTTTATGCGGAGGTCGTGGGTTCAATTCCCACCCATGGAAAAAAAAGTACTAGTACATTTTTCTGTACAGTTTGTCATGATCTGGGTGTTTATAAAAATATAATATGTATTATATCGTTATTTCTGGTACGTCTGGTGGTTTACTGGTCTTCACATAGTTCTTGAAGATTATAGCTTAGTTTGTGGCCAGAGCAGTATGTGTAAATTATCCTGCATATTCTTTTTTTTTCATACAATTAGATTACTGTCAAGTTGTCATTTATAAGTAGATTAAACTTCCCCTTTCTGAAGGTCTACCAGCTTTTACTTACATACATACATATCATGACGGCTCAAGACCGCCTAGACGGCCCCAGGGTACCCACCAGAGGGGTCTTTAATCCCACCTCGTCGTAGCCGATGGTATGAGTCTACACCGAACAAGTGGCTAGCTCGTCGCGATGGTAGAGTTACTGTTAGCAATATTATTACTTCCCGTAGTTAATTTGAATGCTATATTATTACATTCATAAATATCACGCCTCAATTGCCTTTATCCCTAAACGAGGCTTAATCAGGATATTTCGGACTATCTCTACTTCCCTAACTTTCTCTACATTCCTGCTCCATCTGTTTAAGCACACTTAATGTGTTTTTGTTATAGAGTAAAAGAGACTCTATATTTACCTGGCTCACGAATGTTATCAGCCAAGAATAGCAAGTGTAATAGTCTGTACCATTACACTTAGCAGAGTGCACTGTCGGTTTGAGGTTTTATTTTTCACTTGAAGGTAGAAGGGAAGACGCGGATAGCAGCGCTCCATTGTTTTACTATAATAAATAAATACTATCACGGGTGCCTATTTGGCTCCCGAGAACCGTTTAAACGGCATCAGGGTACCCAGCGGAGGGATTAACTTATCCTCATTTCGCCGATGGTATTCGGAGGCAACACCTAACAAGTGGCGTGCTTGTTTCGGTGTTTATGATGAAATAGCCTCGTTGTATAAAGCGGTCACCCATCCCAGGCCGGCCTTGTTGTCATCTTGCTTAACCTTGTTATCAGTTGCGCAGTAAATTAACCACTAGGCTGGGGCCGCTTTTATTGTTTTACTGAGCGATGGATTTGCCAAATCTTTTGGTTCTGGGGTCATCATTCACCGTATATGGATGCATCTTGGTTCTGGGTCATCGTTCACCGTATATGGATGCATCTTGGTTCGAGGAGCTTACCATCATTGGTTATATTATTTGGAATTACACTAATCTGCTCTGCATAGCATCACGAGCATCAGCGCCGGATTTAGACTTCGGCGGCCCATAGGCAGAGCATGTGGTGGAGGCACTCAAATCGTTTGTTGAAAGTTTCTATTACGGTCAAGGTAAAGAAGAGAGCAACTTAATAAGTTGACTAACATAAAATTTATACAAAATTAAACTTAGGTAACTACAAGCTAAATTTTTACTTATTTCGTGCTGCTTGATCTCGCATATTTTTTAATGATTTTCGTCCAACTATTTATAACAAAACTCAGTATTTTTTGTTTCTACTGAGCCTTTATCGATGTATTTTTTTTTGTGGTGTACTAAATATGTTTTATCTCTTTTTAACAAGTACCAAATCAATAAAAATGTAAGAGACAGACGCTACTTGCATGAACATCGTAAGTGAGATCGATCCCCCATACATATAATAATAATAATATGGACAAATTACACATATTGCTCTGGTCACAAACTAAGCTCTAGACTTGTACTATGTGTACCAGAAGCAACGATATAATACATATTATAATTTATAAACACCCAGACCATGACAAACTGTACAGAAAAACGTACTAATATTTTTTTGCCATGGGTGGGAATCGAACCCACGACCTCCGGGTACAACGCCAAAGGCGCAACCACTAGTCTACGGAGGCTGTCAATATAATATATATATATATATATATATATATATTATATCTGTAATAAAAACTAAACTTTATCTGAAATAATGTAAAGAAAGTAGTTATATTGTAGGCAGGTATAACACCAGCATTTGTAACCAAATCTGTCATTTCTAATATTTCAAACATGGGGTGCATAATATTTATTTTGTGGCACATTATATTTGAATTTGAAGACTTTAATGTTAGTACACGGGCCTAAGAAACACTACAAATCTCAATTATTTTAAATAGGTAAAACTAATATTTTGAGTCGACACCGACAAGTATAATTTATAGTAAACTGTTTATACTATAAATTGTTGCAATAATAATTTCAAGTTTTTCAATTTACTTATCCAAAATAAAATTGTCTGCTAAATTCAAATCCATCGAATGTAAACAACAAAATGGCAAACAGTTAAACGAGCGAAATTACAATGACAGTTAGGTTGTCCAAAATTAACCTACGAGTATTTTATGCGCAATTTTCATTCCGTTAGTATTAAAAAACATTAAAAAATCATATCGTTTCAAGGGTAATACGGATTTATGTTTTTGTATATACGCGTAGATTGAGTAAACTACAAAATCTGAAAAATTTCACCCCTAACCAAAACGTGAAATAGTGAAGGCAGCGACATCTACCGAATTAAATGGAGATGGACAGGCTATATGCTTAGAGAACAGACAACAAAATGGACAGGGCAAATAACAGTATACGAGTACATACATAACAACACAAAGAGAAAAAGAGGACGGCAGTTGAAGAGGAAGCTATGATCTAAAGAAAACTACAGGAATATTATGGACAAGAGACAGAGAAAGACGGAAAATGTTGGAGGAGGCCTTTGTGTAAAAGCATGCGCAAACAGGGGGTTGATATCAAATAAGTTTATTTAGAGTCTGTTCCAAAATTAAAATATGTGCGATTACTCGGGGAACAAAAGGCGATGGAAATAGACACAAATAAAATATCACCATCTCTTTATCCCGAGGACTCGCCCAGTTTAATTATAATAAAACTAATTTGAAACAAGCCCTTATTATTTAACTATTTTTCATGGTCTGGGTGTTTATAAAATATAATAGATATGTATTATATCGTTGTTTCTGGTACACATAGTACAAGCCTAGAGCTTAGTTTGTGACCAGGGCAATATGTGTAAATTGACCTACATATCTTATATGATTTAATTTGTACTCTGTTAGCAAATAAAGTTTTGAATTTGAAATCCACCTTTCTACATGTTATAGACGTAAAAGAGAACGCGTAAGAAACCAATTTTCCGACCGACTTGTACTCGCGGAAAATTACTTGAAAAAAAATATCGCTGGGTCCGATTAACACGGTATCCTTGAAGATGTCGGACGCAAAAAGGGGCATAAAAGGACAAAGGACCTGAAACATTTCTCATTGAAGTCAGGGGGAGCGGGCGCTCTCACCCACGCTTGAGATACCGCGCCCGCTCTCTACGTGGCGACCCTGGGACTAGGGTGACTATGGTTTTGGCTTAACATTTTCAGAACTAAAAAAAAATATAAAAAAAATGACATTTAGTATTGAAGTACGGTCGCTCTCACCTATACTTAAAATACCACCCGCTCTTTACAGATCGATATAGAGACTCGGACTTTCTTATATTAAATTATTCATCGTGCTAAAATATATGTAATGAAGATAGACCTCATAACAAAATATTAATGATTTTAATTAGTATATCCATTTATAATAAAACAACTTTTTTAAAACTTTCAACAGCAAACAAAAATTACATCAGTAGACAGCATCGGTGTAGGTGACGTGACTTCTATGGTGCCTTTTGTACTTTGTCACAGCGGCATTCCTATGTTTTTCGAAACTTCTCAGCTAAAATTGTTATAGCTTTATATTTTTTCATCCCACTTGAGTTATTTTTCAGTACACATTGTTTTTATAATGTTACAAGCTGACCCTCGCAACTTCGTCTGCGTAACTTTAACGCGCTATTACGCAGTTCACGCAACGGAAGCACTGCGTTATCGGTTAAAGTTATAAGGATTCCCAAAAGAAATAAATATTCCTCGTTTTTGCAACACTTTTCATTGATGCTCGGCCCCTACTGTTCGTATGTTATATATCCTAGTTCAATAAATGTGCTATCAAGCACTAATGGAATTTTCAATACAAACTAATAGTTCCTGATATTAGCACAGGTCAATGGAATCAGCTAACCACCTAGTCTTACACTAGTTGGTTATGTAGTGTGTGTTCGGTTTGGTAGTATTTTTCATACTATGATTTCCATTCCATCGCGTTTAAATTCTAAATCTGATATCGTGGTTTAATAAATATGTGTCGTTCTTTTGTTAATATTCATTAGCTGCCTAACCAAATGCACTCTAAGGGCCTCATTGATTTTTTTTTTTTTGACTATTCATACATATCTGTAAAGATTTATTTACATGAAATAAATGATTTCATTTGATTTGATTTGAGCGCGTTCAACCAAACAAACAAAATCTCAGCTTTATTATTATTATTAATAATAATCATCATGATTTATTTATTATTATATCAGTATAAAATATAATAAAGCTAAAAAGCTACAAACAGACACCTGAGTATCTAAGGTACTTACGTCAACATATACATTCAAATCAAGGAGATAAACCAGTTGTCGTCACCACTAAAATTTATTAAGATAAATTCTAGTTTAATGTTATGTATTTTTTTTTATATTAAACTAATCGGACTAAATAGAATATAAAAATGAAATGTAGTAAAATGAAAAAAATACATATTTTTAAGAAACATTTTAGGTACCTACCTAAAACGTTGTTGCCCGAAAAAAAATCAGCTTACCAACAAATTGGAGTGCAAAACATTTAAATTATTAAAGGTAACGTGTAGTGAAGTGAGTAAAGTAAAGCATAGATAGTGAATTAATAACTAATTCAGTTCACTTCACTCCGTTTAAGACCACATTCATTTGTTTTACTCCACCACACTTCACACAACATAATAAACTTTAATTTACACTCCAATTTGATGGTAAGCTGATAAAATATTTCTCTTAACAACCTACCTATCATGTTTAATGAAAATTTTTTTTTTTTCATTTCACTTCATTTTAACTTTATATTCTATTTAGTCAGATTAGTTAACTTAAAAAAAATCAAAACATTAAACTAGACTTTATCTTAAAAAATTTTAGTGGCGACGACAACTGGGAACGTTTCAGTGCCACCCGTAACTACTAGCAACAACTGGGAATTATTTTTCCCAGTTGTCGTTATTAGGAACGGAGCCGGTAGTGACAACTGGCATAACCCCAATATCTTGTTGTGAATGTTACAAAGTACATGGATTCGCGGCAAGATTATTCATTAATTTAGGGTGATGGAGAGAAACGTTCCAACGTTAACATATAGGCAACACCATAATCGTAGAGCCAAAGCGGGATGATGAGGATGTGACAATGCACCGCAGACGTATAGACAAAGGAACATTGTCGAAATTACAATACACCGAGCACACCGACAAGTTTACCTAATACGGGACGCCAATATACCGTGTTAAAGTTCCTTTGTTGATTTTTTCAATCGTTTAAATTTGCTTTGCCGTTGGCTTTAAGGCCCCTAAACGGCTCCCAATTGTTAAGGGATTATTAACACCACGTTCAAAAATTTCGTAACCACCGACTCCGATACCGTGAATACTCGTTCGAGTTGAGATCAAAAATGACGTCATTTCATACAAATCATATTTATCATAATATTATATATATTTTTTTGTAATTAATTAGGTACTGAACTAGTTATGCATGGGCAATTCAAATAACGATGTTTCACTTTTCGTACTACCAAACACGTCCTTCTCGATCTCAACTCGAACGAGATCTCACGGTATCGGAGTCGGTGGTTATCCTGCAGAATATAGCGGCAATGAACTCGTTTAACATTTCGTTTAATAGGCTATTTAAGGCACTATGGCGATTCTACGAAGCAAAAATGGTAGTCTCTGAATAATAACAGCAATCATAGTCACCCCAAATCACGTAAGAGAAGTGTACGCGATACATAATACATCATGATATTGTATTAATTTGTGTGCCCGTGTAGCGTCGGCAGAAGCGGGGAGCAGAGCGCCGGAGGGCACTTTTTTGGGGTCGTAATTAATGGGGGCGAAGTATTTCTTTTTTGATGGTGCTTTCTTAGCCAGAAGAAACACTGGCCGAATGTGACTGGAAGCTTGATGATGACTGTAAAACGCTCTGTTAAAAAAAAGTTAAGTAGATAGAGCAACTGGTGTTATAAGGGATGAAGTACCTAATACGAACTATTGTAGTTAAGTATTATTAATAATAATGATAATAATAATCGTAAGTTTATTTTTTTTTATTAATATATATATATATATATATATATATCTTCACAGGTGCCTTACGACGCTCGAGACCGCCTAGACGGCCCCAGGGTACCCAACGGAGGGATTTTAATCCCCCCTCGTCGTAGCCGATGGTATGAGTCTACACCGAACAAGTGGCTAGCTCGTCGCGATGTTTTAAATAGACCCAGTAACCCATCTATAAACTTTTTTTATTAAAATAATCATAATAATAATAATATATAATAATATTAATATATATAATAAATAATAATAATAATATGTAGGTTAATTTACATCCTAATAGCAACAAAAATGAATATGAAATTTACTTGAAATAGGTTTTGTTTCTTTAACGCACATTCATTATTGTTACTAAAAAAAGAGACAAAACCTTCTATAACTAAAGTGTTCTTCAACTACGACATCTTTTAATGTTGTAAGGTTGTTCTTACCTCTGAAAATCAGTGAACCCACAGACTAAAACTGAAACATGACTAGGTCACTTGACGGTTTTTGCATCTGTATGGGCGGTGGTAACGTGGCCAATCGGTTAATATTCTTTACATTGTATTAAGTATTCATATACTTAATACATTCTAAGCTTAATACAATACGGTATGGGATTATTGGCAGAAATCGCGAAGTCTGCGTTCTCCATACAAAAAGAGCTCTCGCACTTCCAGTAATAGGTACTCGATTACTGTATGTCGCAGAATTAAAATAACATTTTTGTCGGTCATTGCATTTATTACTCTTTCTGTGATGGGTTATTTTTTTTTTTCGAAATCGGAAATATACTTTTTTAATATTATAATACAAAAATATTTATAACTGACAACAGAAAAATATTTCGTACAATTACCAACATAAAAATAATAATTAAAATTCGACTAACATCCTGGGGCCTATTTCATAAACGTGACAATTGTAATTTACCATGACAATTTATAATAGATTGCTTGGTTTAGATAGTTCTAAGTCAATAATTCCAACTAAACTGAGCAATGTATTATGAATTGTCATGGTAAATTACAATTGTCACGTTTATGAAATAGGCCCCAAGGTGTAATATTGTAAGCTTAGAATAATGCGTTATTATTCTATGATTGCAAGTACGTTTGTATGGGCGTTAAGTCTACTCCAGAGGCAAGACTCCCGATTGTACTGTAGATTTTTTTTTTGTTTCTATTACATTCTTCTGTAGCTAATATCCAGTAGGTATGTGTTTCTACCATGACAGCAATCGCAAAAATGTTTTTCCATCATTTTGTATGAATATTTTAGACAAATGTTTTTTTGATGTTAAATGGGCCGGTTTTTAATACTGATTAAAAAATTATGTATGTATGTATGTAGGTACCCAGCGGCCCCAGGGTACCCAGCGGAGGCGTTTTAATCCCTCCTCGTCGTGCCGATGGTATGAGTCTACACCGAACAAGTGGCTAGCTCGTTGCGATGTTTTGAATAGACTCAATAACCCATCTATAAACAGTTTCACAAGTTGGTATAGTGAAACCGGGACCGACAGCTTAACGTGCTCTCCGAGGCACTATAGTGGTGTTGTCAAACAAATGTACATAAGTTTTTAAATTAAAAACTCATTGGTACACACCGGGATTAAAAAATTGTATGAAATTATATAAAATTTATAAATCGCAATCATCGATCGAAGTCCAACTTACCTTTTTTATTTATCAATTATTTTTGTTCACTGAATAAAAAGATAAATTGAAAAAAAAAATCGAACTCGTTATTATTTTACATCGACTTAATGGAAATGGGCAAAGTCCAAGAATGTTCTTAACCAAGCTTGATCAAGCACCAACAATGATGCTATATAACAGGGGTGGATCCAGGACCCACAGGCCGTTTCGGCAAAATGTGTATATTCTTCCAGTTTTGTGAAGTCTTCTATCATTTACGTTGATGACCAAAAAAAAACAATTGGCCCTTCATCGCCGATTGATCTTTTGTAACCAATTCTTCAACACTTTTCATAAATTTTTATACATTTCGTTGCTTTCGGGGGGGAATGTCATCCTCCTGGATGCCACTGCTCCAATCTATTGGTAGTTAGTGTCGCTAAGAGGAATGGGGGCCGATCAATATTGTTTTACAATATTGATCGCTACCACTATGCCGGAGAAATGATGCAGTTTCGTAATGGGTGGCGACATGCATATATTTGCATTATGGGTGTACATGTTTAATATCCTCGCTGCCTTATCGTCCAATTCAATCGCCCGTTTGGTAAACGTACCATGAACTGAGACTCCCTCAACAAGAAATCGATGCAGTAGTCTCCAGAAAACCGGTGAAATTAACCCACGTAGTTATAAACACTGTATTGAGCGCTTTAGTCAAATCTGTGAAATTAACCCACGTTGATCGACCCCATTCATGGACTTTGTAGGTCTGCTCACCACTAGGTAGACGCAGTCACATGTCGTGCTCCAATAAAAAAAAGAGATAAAACACATTTTTAACTAAAAAATACTCTATAAAGTGTTTTGATACTATAAAAAACTTTGTAGGATTACAAATATTATTATATTTTAGCATTAAAAAGAACAATTGTAAAATGTAGTTATTTATTTTGTATTCAATCATGTAATAATAATGTGTCAAAACAATTATCTGTCTTTATGACAAAAGCAAAGGAAAAGATATTAAGCCAAGATGCATATCCAACAAATATGTTTTATTCTTTTAGTACCATTTGTATCCCGTATCCGGCATCTTTTTAAAAACCGTGTTTCAGGCCATTAGATGAATATTTAATAATTTACATTTTTCCATTTTTTTGCATTTGACGGGATCGATCCGTCGCGTCGATAAATACATTGTTATTTAACAGCATTAATCCCCCCCACTATGCCGGCTGAATGATTACACGACAAAGACGATTTTGCATTACAACTATTTTTCTACTGTTATCTTAGATCAATTTCAATTGACAAAGCTCAACTGGTTTTAGATATCCGAGAATCCCATGATTTTATTCGTTTCGCAACACCCTAAGTGCCTTGGAGAGCACGTTAAGCTAAGTTAAGCCCAGTTTCACATACCAACTTGTGAAACTGTTTATAGATGACTCATTGAGTCTAATCCTAAACACCTCGACGAGCTGGACACTTGTTCTGTATAGGCTCAGAATATAATCGGTTATGATGAGGTTGGAGTAAAACCCCTCCGCTGGGTACCCTGGGCCGTCTAGGCGATCTCGGGCGCCGTAAGGCAACCGTGATGATGATGGATGGATATTAATACATGCACATTTGTAATGGCAGTAAGCGAGCATTTAGGGGTGCGATTATGGAACATTTGAATTCTACGTTGTTTGGCAATGGATAACCCAATCATCTACACACTCACACATATACTCACTAGCACTTAACATAAACAAACACAGGTAGGAACACTGACTTACACGCACCCATGTGCACAAACTCATATTTTATATTAATTAATTGCAATCTTTATCCATACCTTACTCCGTCTATATTAATGAAAAATTGTTATTGGTCTTATAATAATGTTGTCTTTAATTAATCTTTTATGTACTTTTTTCATTTTATTGTATCGCTGTCTGTCTGTCTGATTTTCTTAAAATAAATAAATAATCAGATTCAGACCTTTATTGAGAAGTACTCGTATATACTTCTCAATAGAGGTAAAATCTTTATTTTACAAAAAAAAACTATTGCAAACATTACTGGTAAAATGAACGCAAGTTAAATGAAATAAAACAACTTATCAATTTGTTATTATTTGTAAATTTAATTAAAATTAAATACTTCAGTTACACAACTAGTAACGACCAAATATGAAAAAGCCACATTATTTATTGTCTCATTTAAACACATTTAAATTATTTGAAAAGATTTCAATACAAAAATATATTTATTGTAAAAGTTTTATACAAAAGACACAAAGTTAAAAGTACAATCATTTATTAGATGACAGGCTATAAATAGGTCCTTCTAAAGACGATAATCTAAAATTTAATTAATTACACAATTGACACGAAATCGTTTTTTTTTTCTGGCTTTTCCTATGGCTTATTTTGATTATTCAGCCAATCGAATTCTAATAGTAACATTGTAGTCGCTATTTATTTATCTTTATGATAAGTCTCTACTTCCTATTTTTAACAGATTTTAACAAGGATTTTTTTTATTGGAGCATGGCATGTGACTTTGTTTCGACGTGGTGGTAAGCAGGCCTACAAAATCCATGAATGGGGACATTCAATTATTGGTCTTAAATAAAATTGATCATTGTAAACAAAATAATACACTTAACTTTTTTTTTACTTTTTGTTTTTTTTTTTTTTTTGAGATTTAATTATTTTATAGAATTTTTATTTAATAATCCTGAATAGGATTACCACATGGTGGATATATTTAGGTTTAAAGAAATGTACCTATATTATAATTTAAATATTATATAATACCCGTTTTATCTCGGGAAATGAAAAAGATAAAAGAATATTATACCCAAATTACATAACGTTATCTCTTTTTTTTTCCCAAAGATCACAGGGGCTGTTTCAAAATTCTAATATTATAAACTTGTGCGATCTCTCGGAATAGAGAAAGAGACGGAGATATGTAATTTGTGTATATTCTCTCTTTCTTTTCCCTGATAGATCGCACGGGCAATAATATTGGAATTTAGGAACAGTGTCTAATAGGATCAAAAGTTGAATTATCATAGGGATAATTGACAGTGATTTTCGAGATTTTTTTATTTCTCTTCTCTGTATACAATTCTGCCAGAGCGCCACGTAAACATGTTATGGCGGCCATTATTGCAGACGAAGGCGGAGTTTGGAAACTATTTTTTAACTAATATTTTATTCTAATTTAAAATATGGGATTCTTTGGCGAGAGCCCGTAGGGAGTGTTATAACTTAGAACAAATTGCGCGTAACATAAGTTACAGATTTAAGTTGCTACCCCTTACTATACTTATTTGAATTGTATATTGAAATTAGGCGTCTTATAATGGAAAAGTACATTGCACTAAGCGATAGATGTCGTGTTAATCAGCTAAACATATTATCAATATTTTAGATAATATTATTTATTTCTTAAATTAAAAGTATACTTGTAATTTAAATATGTGATAATATAAAAAAAATAAGAACGGAACTTAAAATGTTACAAAAAATTTAAAACGGAGCATTTAAATTTTTTCGAGCCCGGTTAATTCGCATACCATTTAACCGAAATTTTGTTAAATTTATCAATTTATTCGATATTGTATTTGAAAATATGGCGCGAAGATATTTGTAAAGTTTACTTGCACTAATCACCAGATGGCGTTCGTTGTGCGCAAAACCTTGACTGATGTTTCTATTTCTGTATATATTAATTATACTCTATACCGTAGGGGAAGCTTGTGTATTATTTATTTTATTTGAATTTCTGTGTCCGTGAAAGTTTGTTGTTCGAAAGTGATTGTGATTTGTTGGAATATTCTTTCTAGACAAACATAAGTGTGAAAGCTTGATAAAAACATTAAAACCAGACTTTTATTCTTCGAGGTGGTAGCCTCTTTTCTTGGTGCAGTTACGAAATGGGCGACTGATTTGACGATAAAGCAGTGAGGATATTAAAATATACTTGTAATGTAAATACGTCTTTGTCGCCGGGAGCGATTAATATTGTTAAACAAAAATGTATTGATCGACCCCATTCATGGACTTTGTAGGTTTGATACAACATATTTATTTTATGCCAAGGCTTACATTATGTATTAATAGTACTACCAAGTGTATAAAGTAATGTAGGTATGCCTAATTAATGAAATAAAGAATTAAATTGGCATGCCGAGCTCCATTAAAAAAAAAGTTCTCATTCCGCTTTATGTTGCAATAATGACCGCCAACCCATTATTGTAATTGTGTTTGTACTCACTTGACACTGGCAGAAGAATCGTATATTTGTCTACGATCGTGTTGACATTTACTTATTAACTCTCACTGTACAATATTCAATACTACTAGACTGACAGAAATATTGTTTAATAACAATGGTTGCCATTCATTAAAATAAGAACTTAAACAATACTTATATAAAAAAATCTAAATGCACATTTGTGTTACCAGTAAAATGTAGTTTGTAATTATTTTTCAATAAATATATAACTAAATATGAGTCAACATAGGTAATTGTGTTGGGTTCTAAGTGTGGACCCGGGTTTGGTGTTAGTTTCTGCATACTAGATACTAACTTAAAAAATATAAATGCATATTATCTTTCACTGTACCAGTAAAATAGTTTTTAATTATTTTTCAGTAAATATAACTAAATATATATTTCTAAATAAAAGGTAGAACTCGTTACTCGAGTGTTGGCCATAATAAATTATAATACATTAAAAATAAAATATCGAAATATCAGTTCTATTCCAATATTGGTACAAGCCTACCTAATATACCTACAGGGTGAATTTGAAAGGTTGTACTTTGGGCTAATATGTGGCTTTACTGTGTCGCTAATGAAAAAATTTTTGCCTATTGGTAATTTTAACATTACTAGTTTGTATGGAGTATGCGTTTTTTTTATTTCCTACACATCCATGGGAAAATTTGTTCAATTTGATCAGTAGAGCCTCATATTAGCCCAAAGTACAACCTTTCAAATTCACCCTGTATTTTAGGTTGGATATAAAAGTGCCGCCATCTTGGAAACACACATTATTGGCCAGTTTGAAGCATTGGAATTTCAACTCTATTATTAACAGTATAGAACTTGTATTTCCATATCATTGTTTACTCAACGTCTTGTCGTTGAAGACGATCGCCCCTCGTGATTAGGCCCCTGAGCGTGTGACCATGTAACTGGTGGAAAGTACTATGAAGGACCCAGGGGGCCTATTCTACTAAATCAAATGAATATCAAAGGCATGTCAAAGTTATAATTTGACATATTTCCCATACAAAATGTGTCAAGTGATACACAATAGATTTAGTAGAATAAGGCCCCTGATAATGCAATTAACAATCACAAACTTCGTAATTTGTTGTTACGTTCTTAATGCCTACACCTTCTTATAGAGAAATGTATATTATCATTTTACTTCACCTAAGTGCAGTGGTTGTGAAGTTGTGTACTAAAGTTTTTAGTAAATAACTAACTGGTACTGAAGGAAGCTCACCGGAAGTCTTGAGAACATTAAGGGCTGTGCAGTTGTGTTGACGCCCACACAACCGTACTTTCAATATTACAACTTGACTGTTAGTCGAAGTTAAATTATTATTTTTATGTTGGTAAATATTTTAAGCATTTTTGTATTATTAATAATTTATTTCAAATCTGATTTTATAAATAAACCAACACAAAAAGATTAATAAATACAATGAGCGACAATTCTGCGACAAACAGTAGTCGAGAAATACTGTAAGTACGAAACCACATTCTGTATGGAAAATGCAGACTTCGCGATTGCGAATGCAGTGTCCTTAATACCTCACATTACACATTACAGTAAAAAAATACTTTACTTTACCATTGACTGTACTAAGGCCCAATTAAGGCGACAATGTGTTTAATATGTTTCTGTCCATTGTATAAGCTTTGATTGAAACACCATAAACTAATGCTTAAACCCTAATAAGATATTTTAGAAAAAAACCCGTTCAAATTAGAAAACTCAGGAGCAATGACATGCTCAAACCAAAGCTTATTTGGTGTATTTGTCTCTATGGAATCAATTTGAGTATATGTGTAAGGAGCAAAAGCGAGGTGAGATCTGAATTCAAACACCTTCTCACATCCAGGTATCTTCTTGAGCTTCTTCTGGACTGCCGGTCTGATGAGCTTGAAGATGCGTCCGCTCTCCTGGTTGGAGTATATCTCTCCAGTCATTAGGGCGTTGATGTAGTCTACAGTGAACTCTCTTAGGGCATCACGTTGGTTTTCCATATCCATGTCTGGGGCGGATTTTCTTAGTTCTTTGTACTTTTGGTTGTATCTGAAAGGAAACAATCAACAAAGATGGATGATAGTACACCGTAGATAATATACACATAGATTAACAGAAAAGTGTTTTAACAAAATTGTTCATTAGCAAACTTTTTCCAACCATGCGTTATCATAATTAGGGCTGATTTTTCAATCTTCTGATAAAATTATCCACAGATAACTTGTATGGAGAAAGAATAAATTAGACAGTTCTTCATACAAGTTAACTGTCGAATAACTATATCTGACGATTGAAAAATCAGCCCTTAGTTAAGTAATGGCCAGTCACGTGATATCGCGTTGGCTCTCCCAATTTACTTTGTCTAACAGAATAGCTGCCATAGCGTGGTGTTCATTTTGGTTATTAGGTAATAATATATTTCATTACAAGTGCGGAAAGCCTGTCTGTCATTGCAAAGAGTTCCGACAAATGTCTACCCGAGCCGAGGCGCAGCCGAAGGTAAGGGTTGACAGTCGGAACAAGTTGAAATGACGGTTCCGCACGTGTACTGAAAAACTAATTTTAATACAGTTTCGAAAAAATGAAGCAATTTAATAAAAACACAACTAAACTCGCAAAGAAAATTTCTAGAAAATGCCGCCAACCGTAAAAGAATTTAAGCAGAGATTTTTTTTTTGTTTTCTTCACCCATTCTAGGTAGGCAAAGGGAACTACGCCCATACAGCCAAGTCTTCTGTAGATTTTTTTTTTATTGATATGAAATGAAAATGAAATTTAATGAGATGAAATGAAATGAAACCTAACCTAACTCATTGAATCAAATCATTAAATCTGATATTGAAACAAATTAGTAGCTTCTTTTTAGAAATATTTGCATGAATCATAAAAACTTCTATGATTTTATTTAGTAAAAATTTTGTGGTTGTTTATTTTCTTTTTATAGACATTATTTTAACAGTTGGGAAAGAGAACGCAAGAGTTCGGAAAAGGTAAAAAAAAAGCTCGAGTATGTAATAGGCCCACATCCCGAACGCTATATGTCCCTGTAATACGCCACTTTTTGAGCAAATGTATTAAAAAGTATTTGTAAGTATAGTTAACGTGGCTGAGGGACAGACAAATTTATTTTTACTTGACACTTCTACAAAAATATCTGCATCTTGCAGAAATGACTACATCTTATACTTATGGACTTATTAAAAACAATGACAGACACCTGAGAAGTGTCAAAAATAACCAAAAAAGTATGGAAAAGTAGTGCACTCACGCCAGCAGCAGTCGGGCCAGCCGGTCGGGCAGGCTGGAGGCGCGCGCCACCAGCGGCAGCGCCAGCAGCGCGGTGGGCGGGGCCACCAGCACGCCGCCCGCGCCCGCGCCGTGCTCCAGGCACCACACCGACATGTATTGCAGGGAGAAGCTCTCTGGTACACAACAATACTACAGTATTATCCTACCACTACACAACTTATTGTTCTTAACACAAGTGTCAGAGAAGCATCAAAATTTACTGAATTAAAAAAAAACTGTTAAAATGTCACATTAGTTCGACCATGTTGTAATTGTTTTAGTTTTTCTAATTGTTTTGTTAAATGTATAGTTTGTTAAAATAAAGCTTATTTTGCATCAAAAATAGTGGTTAAAGAATTTTATTATTTTTTTGTTTTATATTTTTGCTTCTGCTTGTATTATTTACTTTACTTTAGATAAAAGTCTTTTTCCAATAAAGGAAATAAACGATATATTATATACATAAAATATATGTGTGATGGCATATAATATACGAGGGGAGGTCCAAAAGTTCGCGGAATGGAGGGGATGGAGTGGGGATAGCGGCGCTCGCGCAGTGTCACACTAATGAGGGACTCATCATTAGTATATAAATGAAGTTTCAGCTCTATTGCGTCATTCGTTTACAAACACTCGCCTGATAAAGAAGTCAATCCGGAAGAAAACTGAAACTATGGAGAAAATTGAACAACGTGCTGTGATAAAATTCCTTACCAAGCAAGGAAAGAACGCTCAGACCATTTTGAATGAAATGGAAACCGTTTATGGGGAACAGTGCCCTGGTAAAACAATGATTTACAAGTGGCATGGTCTTTTTAAACATGGTCGGGAGTCGATTGGAGACGACCCTCGCTCAGGACGGCCTATTGAGGCCACCACGTCAAACATCGTGGAAAAACTTGTACTGGAGGATGCCCGTTTGAAGAAAAAACAGTTATCTGCATTAGTTGGAGTATCAGATACCACCATTTTGAGAATCCTACATGACCACCTGGGTATGACAAAAGTCAGTGCAAGATGGGTACCGAGAATGCTCACACCGCTTCAGAAAAGCAGCGCGTCGATGCGTCGAAACAGTTTTTGGAGTTGTGTGGAGACGAACCTGCACAGATTTTAGAGCGGATTGTTACCGGAGATGAGACATGGGTTCATTACTTCCAGCCTGAGTCCAAGCAAGAGTCCATGCAATGGCATAAAAAGGGGACACCACCGCCAAAGAAATTTAAAGTGTCAGAGTCAGCTGGAAAGTTGATGGCTACTGTTTTTTGGGATTGTGAGGGGATAATATTGATCGATTACAAAGACAAAGGGAAGCACCATAACCGGAGAGTACTACGCAACGATATTAGAAAAATTAAAGGAGGCCATCAAGGAGAAACGTCGAGGAAAATTGACTAACGGTGTGTTGCTCTTGCAAGACAACGCGCCGGTTCACAAAAGCAAAGTTGCAATGGCTGCTCTGCACACGCATGGCTTCGAATCACTTGTTCACCCACCCTACAGTCCAGATCTGGCACCAAGTGATTTTTATTTGTTTCCAAATTTAAAAAAAGAGCTAAGGGGAAAGAAATTTACCGACGACAATGAGGTAAAGGCGGCAATTTCGGCTCATTTTGAGGAAAAAGATAAAAAATATTTTTATGATGGTTTAGAAAAATTAATTCATAGATCTAATAAATGTATTAAGCTTAAGGGGGATTATTTTGAAAAGGAAAAATAAATTTATTGTTTAATTTTATTTATAACACTTTCATTCCGCGAACTTTTGGACCTCCCCTCGTATGTGTGCTTTTAAAGGTATCTTCATGCAATATACCTTCGTATAGGAAGATGCCCTAATGCTTAGGCTGTACCGGTAAGCGTCCGTTAAAGTAATTGTAACGATTAAAGTTAAAAATGGCGTAGAATGTACCAGCTGTCATAAAATAAAATAAAACACCGACACATTCGACGCCATTTTTGACTTTAATCATTACATTTACAGAGAGTTTATTTTGGTGCAACTCAGCCTTAAAATCGTTTTTCCAAACCTGATAACAGAAGATGGCCCCATACAAATTCAACAAAAAAAAAGTGAGAACATTAATTCACTTAAATCAGGATGAATTTAAATTGAAAATAAAAAGTATATTAATTAGAAAGGCATACTACTCATTAGATGAAGTTCTAAAGGACACAATATCATAGGGTAACTTTAATTTTTATTTATTTTAATTTTATATATGTTTAGTTTATTGCAATGGGTTTGACATATTTAATTATTTATTATAATATTTAATAAATTGACATCTATTTTATATTTAGTTAATTTTAAAAATATGACACATTGTGATTTAATTTATGCTATTTTTATTAATTTATGACATTTTATTAATTTATGTTATCTATTGTCAATAATTTGAATAATTATCTGTCAACCCATTTTACAGCTGCAGACAATTGATATTTATTATTTTATTTTATTCTAGCGCCCAGTTTCTATTACCATCATAGTTAGTTAAATGACAACGCCACTTTACAGCAGCTTTTATGTTAATTGTTTGTATATTTGAGTATGTTCTTAGACTAAAAGTTGGTTTTGTTTACTGACAAAGCTTCATTACAGCTGCAATTTATTACGTATTTTTATTTATTTTATAACATATTATTATATACAGCCTTTACAGCTTTATCTATCAATTAGATTATAGTCAATGTCTACTTATTCTTGGTGAAACGAATCTTGCTCTGCTTAATTCTAGCCATTATTTAAAATTATGTTGTTGTTAACTCTAACAACTCCTACTTTATGTTGTGTATATATTTTCTTTTTTTTTTGTATGTTTCTGTGAATTGTCTGACTTGACCACATTCCGGGATGATGAATAATGATGGCACATTGTAATAAATAAATGAATGTATAAAAAAATCAGTGTCTTCCCAAGCAGCACACAAACCAATTTCTTTAAAATATTTATAGTAATAAACAAAAAGCTAAACACAAAAACAGTAAACTTATACTTAAAATAGTTTCTTAAATAAGTCTATGAATAAAAAAAAATACCTGGGTCAATTTGTAACGCCTTGTTACACATGTCTCCGATGCGATTGATCAGGTAACACAGAACTTGATCTTGTTCTTGGTCTGGAGTCGGCTGCATATCCATAAAGTATAGTCTTGATCTAGTCTTAGTGTAAGTCTAAAAAAATAAACCAACCGTCAAATAGTGTAAGTTTGCGAAAAAATTCATCAACAGTCATTTAGTGTAAGTCTGTGAAAAATTGATCAACAGTCATTTAGTGTAAGTCTGTGAAAAATAAATCGACAGTCGTATAGTGTAAGTATGGGAAAATAAATCGAAAGTTATATAGTGTAAGTCTGCGAAAAATTAAATCGACAGTCATTTAGTGTAAGTATGAGAAAAATAAATCGGCAGTAATGTAGTGTAAGTCTGCGAAAAATAAATCGAAAGTCAAATAAAGTAAGTCTGCGAAAATAAAAATATTTTTGAAATGAAATCTGCAGCCATATTGTGTTTCTTATAAAGTAAACATTAGCTTAATATAATATAATAAAATAACGAACCCACTCATTATAAAAATAAGACAAAAAATCAGCAAAACAAACTCTATTACCTGGTGCTTTTGGTTTGAACTTTTCGGCATTACGTGTCGTACACAAAGTATTCCTTCTTTAAAAATCTAAAGTTAAATGAATAAAAGAAACAAACTATGGCCGCTGAAAAAATAACGATCACTGATTTAGGGTAAGCTCCCATATTACAATAGTCAGCCACTTACTGTGAGTCTGCAAAAACAGTCACTTAATGAGAAAAGCTGAACCTTATACTGTAGTTAAATAAACAGATTTAGGCCTCAATTTTTTAATTACGCCGTAAAACGTTAAACTAAATTTTAACCAAAATTACGTAGATCTGTCAGTTTTCAATGTCACGTCAGAATAGCATTATATCAATTAAAGTTCAACTTAGGCTTGTGCGTGTAATCACACCGCAGGTAAAGTTGTTGACAGTAACTTCTATGAAGACTTTATGACGATTGAAAAATCAGGCCTTATTATACCAATAATAAAATTAAATTATTTATCACAATAAGTAATAAAAATAATCAGTTGCTCTACCACAAGTTTATGCACACAGTTTCTACTATAGTCGCTAGTAACTATAGATAGGATTGGTTATTTTTCAAATAAACCTCTATTATTCGCAAAAACTTGTGTTAGAGCTACAGAACCCTGTATATAAAATGGTACTTGCCATATTTGTGTAAAGGTTAGTTAAAGCGTTCAAAATGGCACATTTTTCTATGGTCGAGCATCGGTAAAACACTCGCGCTATAGGATCAACTATTAACACAATGTTATCCAGATCATCTAAGCTAATCCATTCTACTAGTTGCAATACCTGAAAATAACAAATAAAAATCAAAGTCAAACTTGTTTATCAGAACACAACATGTGACTTTGTATCTACCTGATGGTAAGCAGACCTACAAAGTGAATGAGGTCGATCAACACATTGTTATTTAACAATATTAATCTCCTCTCCTACTATGCCGGCTAAATGATGCGAAATGTCAATGAGTTACGAAATGGGCGGCGACAAAAACGAACTTGAATTACGAATATATTTTAATATCTTCGCTCTTTTATCATCAAATCAACCGCCCGTTACGTAACCACCTCGACAAGTAATCGATGCATTAGTCTCCTGAAAACCTGTGAACACACAGACTAAAATTTAAACATAACTAGGTTATGACTCAGTTTAACATTCTCTTTTACAATTTTTTAACAACCTCTAAATAAAAAAACATATTAACAGGGGTGACTTATTATTTTACTGGTAGAGGGTAGGCGGGGTTTTATTTCCACCTCGTCATATCCGATGATATTTTATTTTACATCAAACAACTGGCCAATCGTCGTGGTTTGAACCTTTAAAATTAGGCTTCGGAAATTGGTATAGTGAAACTGAGTTTGAAGGCTTAAAGTGCCACTAGTGATGTTGAAACTAATTTATATATTTTTAAGTCCTAAGCAATGTTAAATATGTATAAAGCAAGTAGTTATTTTACCTCAGCAAAATAAAGTCTGTCATCCCAAAACGGTAAGTACTGAATCAAAAACTTGGTAACAACTGGGATTCCTTGCAAGAGAGTTCTTTGGAAATATGCAAGCCTCCGCAGAAAGTCCTTCTTTTCTGTCACTTTGTAGTGGGACGATTGGAAAAAACCTGTAATTTTCAGAAATATATACATGGTTACTTTAAAAGGTTGTACTTTGGGCTAATATGGCTCTACTGATCAAATACCAATGAATTTGATCGTTATAAGCGACATTATCAACTGGTGCAATAATACAAGTGAGTTTTTAGTTTCAAAATCAACTGGTTCAATTCCCAGTTAGAATTTTTTTTTTTTTTTTTTAAATCTAATGATGCAGTTTTAGTTTTTATCAAAAGCGGCCCCGAGACTCCTTTGAGCATTTCTCACTATTTCTTCGGATTTGGCCTTGAAGGCACCGTTTAAAAATTCACCCTGTATATAACTCACAAAATTCTAATAAAAAAACAAGTAAATTAGAAAAAACTTACAATAAACCAGCAGATAATGTAAATCGTGTTCAAGGAAGGCATGAGTACTGTCTTCGGAGGCCGACAGCAGCGCCAATGCGGTGTCATTGCAAAACATCGCGCGCAACCGTGACGGCCGAGACATCACGTGGTCGCGACTGTACGCTAGCAGCTTGGATGACCTGGAAATTTACGGTAATAAGTATATACGGTATTCATTAAAAATGTTGTTTTAAGTGATATCAAAGTATCACTAAAAACAACATTTACACGTTTTTAGACGTTCGAGATCGCGAATCCTTTTCCTGGCTTCTTAAGTTCATAGGATGACAGACTCAACACGCACTACCCGTAGTAAACCACCACAGTTCTGTGGCAATGAAATCTCGCGTGTTGAGTCTGTCATGTCAGTCTCATTTCAGTTCACTTCATAGACTTAAAAAGCAAGGGAATGTATTCGCGAATTCGAACGTCTAAATGCTGTTTTTAATTGATATTAAAGTTTAAAAAATATATATGGAGGAGTAAATATTACTGACCTTTTCCTAATTAGACAGTCCTTTTATATAAAAAAACTACTTACAAAGACAACCAAAGTTTAATTTATGGTATCAATCTTAATTACATTAAAAAAATATGTAATTAGGATTCAGTAAGTTCAATCCACACTTAATAATTTATTTATTTATTTTTTTACCATATCCTATGAACTTAAGAAGCCAGGAAAAGGATTCGCGATCTCGAACGTCTAAAAACGTGTAAATGTTGTTTTTAGTGATACTTTGATATCACTTAAAACAACATTTTTAATGAATAAATAATATAAATATTACTTACTCGATCCTAATTAGATATTGTTTTTTTTATTAAAAATCTATTAACTTGACACCAAATTTTGATTATAGATTCTAAAAATATTACTTTAGTTTTTATTTCAAAACTTAACAGTAATTTTATAAAAAAAATTATGTAATTAGGATAGAGTAACTAAAATATATTACTCGGAACTGTTTTTTTTTTAAACTTTAATATCACCGAAAATATATAGATATTTTTTGACGTTCGAGTTCCAAAAACCATATCTTGTGCACTTAAATACTTACTCGGTGAAATCCAAATAATTCTTCTGTGAATCATTGGAATATTGTGTAGATCCAATATTGACAAACTCCATGTTTGGAATCAAATGGTCTAGTTCTTTCCCTTTACCTCTTTCCTAAAACAAATATTAATAAATAATCTGGTAAAAGTATTTTTTTTTAACTTTTAAACTACGAGGTTCTAAAGTAATTAAATTAATATATAGCAGTATAAGATATAGCTACATCTTTGCCTATATTAATAATAATATGTAGGACAATTTTACACATATTGCTCTGGTCAAACTAACCTAGGCTTGTACTATTTTTACCAGAAACTATACTATAACTCATGTTATATTTTATTTTTTAGTGATGAAATAAAAGTTACATTTACTCACAATAAAGCTCCTTAACTTGTGATTTACAAACCAACATTTGATGAACAGGCAATTTAATTTTTAATGAATTTATGTTCCCTTACTTATTTTCCGTGTGTTTTCTTGTAAAACTCTATAAAAGCCATGTAAAGTCTACGATTTTATTATAACTAGGTAGGTATGTAAATATCATCACGTGTGTTTTACAAATTCCATAATCTAAATGGCCTCACATTCTTTCTTATAACGCTAACGTTGTAGGAAACAGAATGTGGCCGCTCCGCCCTGAGGCAGAGGGGTTTAATTCTTAACATTGTATCTACAAAGTCCATGAATGTGATCAATCAAAACGTTGTTGTTTAACAATATTGATCGCTTCCACTATGCCGGCTAAATGATGCAGTTAAGAAATTTTAATATCCTAGCTGCTTTATTGTTGAGGCACACTCACAAATTACATACGCATACACACTTACACTACTATTATTTTACTGTTTTTTATTTTATTTTTTATTCTAATAAATCTTTGTTTTGTCAACTTAATTTGAAATTAAAATGTAATAACTATTGTACTTATAATACTGGAAAAGTATGGAGATTTGTTGGACAGGCATTAGCCTAGTTCAGACTCCTGTCTCTCACAGGGAACCATCACATGTAATATCACCAACTAACACTTAACTAATACTTGTAAAGAGAAAATAAAGATTTGTATTATTTTATTAATTATTATCGTCAAATCAATCGCCCATTTCCATAAAAAAAGAACACCCTTTCGTCATTAAAGTGATGCAGTAATCTCCAGAACCGGTGACCCCACAGACTAAAACCGAAACATGACCAGGTCACTTGACAGTTTTTGCATCTGTATAGGCAGTGGTAACAAGTCAGCCTAGCAAAGTTATATAGGCCTTCCTCCCACCAAAACTTTACCTGTAGCCCTAGTGTGAGTTTTTTTAACATTTACTTTCGCGTTAACTTTATTACTGCGTTAACATTTTGACCAATCACACGCTCGCATTTTTATTTCTCAAAACTTCCGCTTGGAACGCTGAACTATTTCCCATACAAATTTTAGTTAACTCAAACAAAGTAATAGTTAGAAAACTCATACTGGTCTTTTGCACATGTTTACACCAATAAACAATTTACATTGTAAAAATAACCACACTTACCAAAGCATTGATTGGATTAACCCATTCCAATCGTAAAGTTTCTTCAACTGCACCTTTCCGACATGCCTGAAAATAATTTTAAATAAAATAAAACATTTAGAAATCTCACACTTAATAATTGCTTAAATACAATTAACCAGATTAAACATGCGGTCTATAAATACATACATAATTACTATATTTATAATTAATATAAATAATAATAAATAATAGTAAATAATGGCTAAGGCATTAAGTTCGTCATACATAACTTTTGTTTACTGTGTAAAAAAATGTTTAAATAAACAAATAATAATTAAAGGACATTACACACATATTGCCCTGGTCACAAACTGAGCTCTAGGCTTGTACTATGTGTACCAGAAACAATAATATTAATACTTATCATATTTTATAAGCAACTAGACCATGGCAAACTGTACAAAAAAACATACTAATATTTTTTTTGACATGGGTGGTAATCAAACTCACAACCTCAGGATACAAGGCCAAAGGAGCAACTCAAGCTAATTACTCATATATTTTCTAGTGGCTTAATATAGTTGGGTTTAATTGCTCACTATTGCTCACACAGTTGCAACCCACAGTAAATTCATAATATAAATAAATTACAATAATAAATACCTGACTTCTCCAAAACCTCTCCATTAGTGAGTGATTGATATTGCGGAAGACAGACTGTACTGATACGTTGGGTATACACTCAGGTACAAATTCTGGTTTACGAGACTTGAAAAGACTTAACAACACATTAATTTGTTTGGTTTTGCTCTGAAATATATGTATATTTAAAGTAAGTTTCATTTTTTTTTTATGGAGCATGTGATTTTGTATCTACCTAATGTTGAACAGACAAAGTCCATGAATGGGGTCAATCAATACATTGTTGTTTAACAATATTGATTGATCCCACTATGCCGGCTAAATGATGCGGTATACAGTTCTTTAATGATATAATATATAGGACAATTTACACATAATGCTCTGGTCACAAACTAAGCTCTAGGCTTGTACTATGTGCACCAGAAACAACAATATATAAAACTTTAGGTAGTATTCTTTATGTATTATTATATACTTCAATATTTGTTTAATAATAACTATTTTATTATTAATAATTATTATCTCTTAAAATAAGGGCTTTTATGTACTGATCCATTATATAGTATTCTTGATTGGAATTTGTATCTTACAAAATAAAAATAAATAAGATAAAAAATCACCTTTTTGGTATCCCTTATTCTGGCTAACTGAAGCAAAGACAATACTCTCCTTCTGTTAATGTCACTAGGTTTTGTCAGCATATACACTAGACGCAAAGCAGATTGCGACTGAAAATAACAATTAAAATGTGGACCCATGGAAAGCATTGATGAGGTCAAATTTAAGCATGCTTACTCTGTACCTCTTTAATTTACACTTTAAAAAACCAAAATAAAAACATCTTCCTAATATTTTTGTTTTGAGTGGGAAGGGGAATATGTCTGACCATCGATTTTTGTTAAAGATATCCTCAGAATACAGGTCACTAGACAATTATGGCAGTGTATATATTTTTTTGGATATCTTCAAAAATGACAAAGTTATAAGCATTGAAAGTTGGCGCGCCGTCTTAATTTGTAAATCTTACTCGAGAGCCTTGATGACGTCACAAATCGTCAGAGCTGAGTCGCGCGTGAGCCGCATATATTCTTCGTCAGCTCTGTGCTACATGCGCGGGACCGCGCACTTGTTTAGCCTAAGGCCTTTTGACAAGATTTTTAGAGGATTTTTTGTAATAACTATTACACTAGTAGGTTTTAAGTAAATTTTGATGGTGTAAGGGTGGGGGGCATAGTTCGGTGTAGACTCATACCATCGGCTACGACGAGGTGGGATGAAAAACCCCTACGCTGGGTACCCCGGGGCCGTCTAGGCGGTCTCGGGCGCCGTAAGGCGCCCGTGATGATATGTATGTATATGTGTATGTAGATCAGGCTGAGAAGGTTACAGGAATGAAGCCATTGGATACGTGCAGATAAAAAGAGACGGTGATATTATGTGTAATTAAGTGCAGGATCACACCAGAGCACCGACCCATATACATCTATCAAAATCTAGAAAGGCTAGTTGTACATATGAACGTATTTTAAAAAACACACACACGTTATATATATATATATGTTAAGATTAATCTGAAGTTTGATCTTACTTGAAAGGGTTGACTTCTTCCAGTAACATTTTACAGAAGTCGTTGACGGGTCTTCGGTGCGGCGGTGAAGCCACATGAGAAATGCCACTGAATGTTTAATATGACTTTATCTTTTTCATAGCACAATAAAGTACAATGGTACAGTTTGACACATACACGGTGCTCTATGACCCCCCCCCCCCCCCCCTCCTCAACTATTTTGTATACAATCATATTTTACATATAATTTTGGGTCTTAAATTGATAAATTGCCTTCAAAGTAGTAATCAAAATTTATCCATTAGCAAAAAAAAAGGCTTTATCAAAATTTAAAAATTATGAATCAATAATGATTTTACAAGCAGACAAGGGATCTACTACAGTTATACTTAACAAAACTGACTACATTAATGAGGGTCTAAGACAACTAAATGACGCGTCATTTCATACAACTGTTACAGCTGACCCCTGTGAACAGTTAGTTATTAAAATTCAAAATTATATACATATAAATGCGTCCGATGAAGGACTTTCTGACAATGATATTTCGGCCTTAATTGCTTCTAATCCAAGGACAACACATTTTTACATGTTGCCGAAAGTACACAAACCTAAGGTAAAGTAACTTATCAGATTGACCTTGTTGAAATCCTTACTCCGTCATTATATTTAAAAAGCTATTAAACATACTTGAGTTTTATACTACACAGAACGCAGTAGGTATGTACGACACAAAATGCAGAGCAACGGTCAACTCGCGTCTAGCGAACGAGCGGCTAACGATATGTGACGTCACAAATTGGCGGATGGGCACTTGACAATTTTAATAGCGACAGTAACTTTCGGCATTAATAACTTTGGAAATACTGCATCGATTTTAATGAAATATAAACTATTGTCATGCCCATTACCATAGCTCTTATGCTATGAGTTTTATTGTAATTTTCAAACCTATCTGTCAGACTCATTGAATGCACCACCTTCGGATACATTAAAAACAGGGGAACCATTGGTTATTATACAGTGGGGCCAATAGAGAATTGGTAGCGACCACAATGCCTACAGTAATGAAGTTATTAAAAACATATTTGCAAAATGAGTCTACATTAATTTCCTCACAGCTTTATTGTCAACTGTTTATTTTGTAACTACATTTTAGGAAATTTAACAAGAAATTTTAAACATATTACATGGTACATACTAAAATAAATGGGTCATATTATGGTTGCATATTGATATTGGTTTGTTTGTAACTTATAAGTGCAATGACTAATAATGTTTATTATTAATTATTTTAGTTAGGTATGTAGTTGTAAATCTTCTAAAACTATGGGTTAATATGTGACATAAAACATTATTATTATTATTACTTACCAAATTTTCATTATACAGTAATGAAATGTAAATTTCATATCCATAGTCCAAAGATTTCATGTCAATAGAATCCGAGTCCATAGCGGCTAAAATTATATAATAATATGTAGAAAATTTCAAACATTACACCACCACACAACTAGGCTTCACAAACATTGCTCTAGGTTTGTACTAGGTATACCAGAAACAATGATATAATACATATTATATTTTATGAACACCCAGACCATGACAAACTGTACAGAAAAACATGTTGCAATGGGTCAGAATCCAACCCATGACCTTCAGATACAACGCCAAAGTTGCTACCACTAGTCTGCAGAGGTGGATATTTCAAGAAAAACCACACAACCTCCAGATACAATGATAACTGTTTAACACAGAGACGGTAAATATATATACAACTTCAAAATTAACTCTCATATTCATAAAAATATTTAGTGTTGTTGTTTTATTTATTTTTATGTGAGGGTACAATATCATTTAACTTAAACATTAAAATTTCTTGCTATATACAATAAACACCCTCGTTATATCAAAATGCATTCTTTTATCAATAGAACACTTTAATTTAATACAGACGCTTACCTAGCCATCGTTTATGAATAAAATCAGAATATAACCCTTTGTCTTTATCTCTTAAAGACAACACTCACAAGAAAAATTAAACCTGATGTTCCGAATTGTATATTCAACTGCACTTTTCACTCAGGATAGTCTATCTCATTCTATCTTTCTAGATTTGATATTTGGTGGAAAGAAACAGATGTTCCTTGAGTGAAATTGGAGTGGAAAACACAACTTTAAATAGGGGGGTACGTCAGAGTATTTTAATTTATACCTGTGAGCCAGTCAAGTACTAAGGCAATCCTGGAGGGTGCATAATTAGTTTGACGGCAATTAACAAGTAGCCATCGCAGTACATACTGCACCGTTTTTTCTTCCACACGCTCTCTAGGCACCAAACACAGCCCAATAGTGGACCAATCAAAATAAGCTGCAAAGTAACGAAAAAGGTTGGTACCCAATTGTATTATTTAATATTATAACTAAGGTTCTTACAAACAATATGAATAAAATTACTTACGAATAGATAAGTTCAACCACAATTTGAAAAGTTTAGAAAAATCATCTAAAGCTAATCCAATCGTATCAACAATTCTTCCTAACTCTTCGATCTTGTGTTTGAAAAATTCTTTATCGTAACCTTTTCTTAATTGTCGAATATAGTCAATAAAATCGTCAATATCTGCCATTCTTATAAACTAAAACAAAAGTTAAAATAATAAACGAAGCAAACACAGAATTATTATTTCGAAATAACGCTTGCATTTAATTTGACTTTTTTATTTTATTCGTTCTACTTAAGAAGAACTGGCAAAGGCAATTAAGCCCATGGGCCTTAGAGAAATTACACTCCATTCCATCGATGGAATCGCTCTCAGTCAAATAAGTATAAATTTTGACAGTCGTCAGTAGGCCTTGAAATCGGACGGAAAAATTGGTAGAGAAGTGGCAATTCCATAGAATCTATAGTAAGCCACACCCACTCTGGAAAATATTTGACATTTGTTTGTATAGGATTGGTAGAGAAATCACCAAATTTTCCATATTCCGTAAGGACAACGGAAAAAAAAGTTGACGATTTCAATTCTGTCTGGAATAGGCTCACGCCTTGTTCGATTTATACATTTTTTTAAGTTTTTATCATAGGAATGTTTGTTTGTATGTCCGAATTTTATTAAAGTTGTTACTACAGAGAGAATAGATTAATAAATTATTACTGCTTCAATAAAAAATCGTCCCAAAGTTTTAAAAATAAAGTGGATATTTTTATATAGGATATTGGTGTGTCGAATTTAAGGACAACTTCAAAAGCTTATCTTAATAAACTAATATGACAAGTTTTTAGACTGATTTTAGAATTAAAAATAGGAATTGTCAATATTACTTGTAAATATGGCAAGATTATTTTTATAAATATCTAATCAATATAATATAAGATAAGGGTGGTGGCCTAGTTGGTTAGACCTTGGACTTAAAAACGCTTAGGTCCCTGGTTCGAATCCCGGTGTGTACCAATGAGTTTTTAATTTAAAAATTTATGTACATTTGTTTGACAACATCACTATAGTGCCTCGGAGAGCACGTTAAGCTGTCGGTCCCGGTTTCACTATACCAACTTGTGAAACTGTTTATAGATGGGTTATTGAGTCTATCCAAAACATCGCGACGAGTTAGCCACTTGTTCGGTGTAGACTCATACCATCGGCTACAACGAGGTGGGATTAAAACCCCTCCGCTGGGTACCCTGGGGCCGTCTAGGCGGTCTCGGGCGCCGTAAGGCACCCGTGATGATATATATATATATATATATAATCAATATAAGAGCCTTTGAAAGACCTAATTCAAACAAGGGCCTGGATAACAACAATAATAGGTATTAAGTAGGATTTTCTTTACATAAATTGTTCTAGTCATAAATTAAGCTATAAGCTTATTCTGTGTATAGCTACCAAAAACAATGCTCCTAATACATTATTATATTTTTTAAGTAGGTAAGTTTATAGTCCCTTTGTGAAATATAATAAAGGTGCCTGGGATATGTTCCATTAATCTTCTAAAGCTGAGGTACCTAACTAACACAACCACGTATGGTACAAGGAACAGATTAATAGATAACAAATATAACATGTTCCATCCCACAAAGTAGTGCACCTATTATTATTAATTTACATCAACAACCTACCAAAAAGCAACTTGAAGGGTACTACCATTCCAATGTAACCTATTTGCTAATCATAAGTATATCAATTTTAATTAAAAATGAAAGTTATATGAGAATATCGACACTAAAATAGAAAACACTTTAAACATAGGTCATAAATAAATGGCTTCAGGAACACAGTCTTGATGCTTATAATTTTAAACCATATAGGTATAAGAATGAATTTAATAAAAAATAATAAAAGTTTATTGTTAAGTTAATAGTAATGTATAATACTAAGGATATATTTGGAAAGAATTATAAATATAAAACACACATAGGATAAGTTGAGTCATTTAATCACCAATACATAATTTATAATCTAAATTTATATACCTACACTTTTTGAAGTTAAATGAGGTAACTGTGCATATGCAGGGCATGAAATAAGGTTTAATGTTAAGGAGGAATAGGGTAAATATTAGTGATATAGGTTCTAATTTTACATAAAATATAAGTAGTTTATTTTACAAAAAAATATATGTCATGTGTATATTTTTAGATATCTACACAATATTAATACACTCCATAAATATAGACTTACCATATCCAGGATTAAAATTTTAAACAGTAGCCTATATGGCAGTTAATTATATTTTATAAGTTACCTGAGTGTATCAATAATGATTTGAAATTTATTTAATGTACAGACCAACTTAAAAACACCTAAGTAATTGTTAAGTTTATAGAATAAATTAATATTTTGAAAATTAAATTATATGTAAAATAACATAAACATTAATGCTCTTATTCAAGAAAACTTGGTTGAGTGTTTAGGCTGGAGCTAATGTTTTATATCTTTTTTATCCAAAAATATTTTCATTAGTAAAATACCAATGATCATACTTAAGTATGTTAGTTTAGATGGTCTCTGGGTACATTGCGGATGATTTAATGTCAATGAGTTATCATGAGCAATGGTATTCTCAGTCTACCAATCAAGTGGCAAGCTCATAGTGCTATTTGTATAGACACAAAATTTTGACTCCGTGGTGTCGTCAACCATTTTTTTTAGAACATTAATTAGACAATAACTGATTGGTACACACCGGCAATTGAAGTTAGATCTAAAACAGTACTGGGGCCTAACCAAAGAACACGATTGCCAATTGAATCGCCGCATCGATCGATAAAAATGTATAGGAATTTTACTCTATGGGTAGAGGCTGATCGATGAGAAACGTCAAATCCCATACATTTGGCTTTTGATGGGTGTTTCGATTCGATTATCAATTGGCTCTTTGGTAAGGCCCCTGTTAGTTCCATGGTCTAACCAAGTCGGACACCATGTTCTGTAGGGATATTGTAGGAAATATAAAGAAATAAAAGTTGATTTTCTCTAATCCATTGTTTTAATTCAATAATGTAAACTGAAGGCCAGCTTTTCCAATATGTTGGCCAACTACTGCTTTAGTTGGTCTATTAATTACCCCTTTTTTGTAAATTAGTTTTTTATAGGGCACTTTAGTCCATTCATGCTTTATACTCAAGCTAGGGGGCTCCGTTTTTTTTTACTTTCCACTTGTGTCTGGCTACACCTATAACAAAGACATTTATTAAAATCAAAAATAGTATCTTAAACATTCATTTATTAATAACAATATGTAGGCCATGTGTGGGAATCCAACTCACGAATATACTTAAATATTGTAAAATAATGCTCAGCATGTTGTTCTGCCTAAAAATGAATTCCCTACCAACTAAATGCTGCTAATCTAGACAAATGCTAACTTATTTATCATAACATATCACACACGTTTAAAGTAGTTACAAAAACAGCTTAATCTTTGTAGCAACAAACTATTTGATTAGGTATTACATCGCTAATAGTCGGGCTACAATTCGATGTGAAGAAATTATGATGTATTTAGTTACAAGACGAGATTAAAATTCTTAAAATATAAACAAAAAATATATACTTACATCATCAAGAAATCAACAATTTTACTGCATGTTTCCGTATCTATGTATTTTTTTCCGGCGTAATATTATTTGGTGTACTTATTTTATTATTAATTACTTAATAAAACACCATAAATATAATATTTCTTTACATGTTTATGAAATACGAAATTTCCAAAATTTGCTAAGTACACATGACAGCTGCTGTCTGGAAAATAGTGAACGAAATGACCCATTTCATTCGTTCCTAAGCCAGAGTACCTCTCGCTTTTAATTCTCTACTCGATTGGCGATTTTGGCTCACGCTTACCGTTGGCTTGAAGGCCAATGGAATGAAATTTCTCTATAAGGGTCAATTTCACCATTCGCTCTATAAACTGAGTTTAGTAAAACTAAGTTCAGCTTAATCGAGTTCAAATTTCGAAATTAATCTTAGTTTACATGAATCCGATTCCACCAGATAAATTTTGATCGCGTTTACGAAAATCAAGTTTAAAGACATAAACAATACGTTTAATATTTTTAACAGATAAAAACGACCTACAACTGTATTTTAACTAAATTTTTTCTTCTTTCGAAACGATAGAATCAAAACGCATACCATTTTGTTAAAAAAAAAACATATTCCCTTGTAGGATTGTTTGACCTTGACAGTAACACTTCTTGAACGAGATTAAAGAGCTAAACGACGAATATCGGGCGTTCAGGAAAGTAAACTGAGTTCAACTTGAACTTAGTTTAATTTGTATGGTGAAACGTAAATAAGAGCTCTAAACTTGGTTAGACGCTTAAACTCGGTTTAGCTAGAATTGATCGCGTTTAGTGTGAATGGTGAATTTGGCCCTAAGGCCCCATGTAGCTCTGACTTATATTTTTTTTCTTTCTAGTCTGTGGTTTTAATCACGGATTAGAAAAAACCACGGAATAGAAAAAACAAGTGGAAATGCTATAAAGCACCAAATGTATTAGAACCGGGGCCTTATTCCGAGTTTGCAACCGCTAATCACGACAAGACGTTGCGCAAACTATAAATATGGAAATATAAGCTCTATTCCAATGGCCATATAGTATGTATTAGATTGGCTTATATAATGCCGCCGTCTTGAAATACACGAATTCTTCGCAAGTTTGAACATGTATTGAACATTGGAATTTCAACGTTATAATTAACAGGATAGAACTTACATTTCAATACCCGGACTTTACGCAAAATACGCGACGGTGAACGTGTCAAAACTCGGAATAAAGCCCCCGTGTCGCCAAAATCATATATCTATAAGTATTGAATCTATAACCACTTCGTCCTGATTGGTTGCAAATATACACAGCAATTTTAAACACTATTCTCCAAATAATTAGATTTAAATACATATAAAAAAATAACCATGCCATCTATCATAAAGTAGTAAGAACCACTGAACAAATAAGTAAGAACCTCCTATAAAAGGTTCTGCTATTCCTACACAGATGGCGTGATTACTACAACATTCGAATAAATGTTTTGTTCAGTCGACATAAGGCATATTATCTTTTATATAAAAAAAGTATTTTAGTTTATTCTAGAACTTTCCTTGCATAAAAAAATAATAATTCAAAGGCGGCGACATAATAAAATATTTAAAGTATCGATATCGATGCTTTTTTAAAATATAAATGTGCTCTATATATTTAAACGCAGATGGAAGGGAAAACTTTTTAGAAATCATAGCTATAAAACTTTTAGAAAATATAAAGGCTTAAAAAACTGATTTTTGAGATAAGTATATTTTTTTAAGTTGAGTTGGGTGACGTCGTCGTAACGTGAGCACGAAACAAAACTTTGGGACGCAATCTTAATATAACTAGTATTTTTGTAATAAAAATAAAGAAATTAGGCAAAATGAAGAAATTATTTTTGCCTGGAATATTACATTATTTTATCAAAATATTTTTTATCGTTATTTAAAAAAAATGAGTTTTTAGTCGCAATGGTACAGACCCCAATTTTGTTTGTGCATATGACGTGACGAGTCTTAATTAAATATATATCTCAGACAGAAACCATTTTTTTTATTAAAAAAAAAAAATTTTGGTTTATTCACAAGAAAGGAAATCTTTTCGGAAGCCCATTGATTTGTAAAATTGTTATCGGCAGAATGCATGAAAATTTATCAATGTGCAACTTTTTTGCTCTACATTGTGTTAGAGCAAAAAAGTTATTTATAAAAAGTATTTTGCATTAGGCGGCCGGTTCAATTTACAATAAAACAAATAGAGTTGTATTCTTAGTATATTTCACACAATATCTCACTATTACAACGTTCCAAATTTTATATATAACCATATAAAGTAGGACCCTGCAATATTATAATTTATTGCTCGCGATCTGCACTACTCGTTAGCTGATAATCAATGAATGTCGATATATCTGCCAAAAGTGAGAAAAAAAATGGAAACACCATGTAAAACCTCAGCAGATTAAAAATATTATAATAGAATAGAATATGTATTTATTCAATAAAATAAAACAAAAAAACTTACGCTAACTTACAATAATATAATAATACGATTACAATGCTAATAAAACTACATTTTATTGAAATGGTTTCACCCTCAGCTTGAGATAAATAAATAGTGTCTCGCGCTCATTTTCAGGATGAACCATGATTATTAACCTAGATTTTATACATAATAAAATTGCTTATTTATTACCTACCATTTCCTTTTTCTGTGCTTGCATTAACCATTTTCTTAAATTAATTTTAAAACTAGTTGGATTTTTAATATTTCTTATGCTATACATAATAGGTATTAAACGACGCAAAGAGAGAAATTAAATATATAGAACCATCAGGCAGTTCACATTCTTCAACACCGAGAAAGAAGAAACTCAATGGCCAACTAAGATTTTGCCAAAGCAAAATTAAAAAGCAAAGCCTAAAAATAAAACAATTACAAACAAAAAGCTTAGTGGTTAAGTCACTGCGCAACTGATAATAAAGTTAAGCAGATGACAACAAAGCCGGCCTGGGATGGGTGACCGCTTTATACAACGAGGCTATTTCATCATAAACACCGCAACAAGCTCGCCACTTGTTAGGTGTTGCCTCCGAATACCATCGGCGAAATGAGGATGGGTTAATCCCTCCGCTGGGACCCTGAGGCCGTTTAAACGGTTCTCGGGAGCCAAATAGGCACCCGTGATGGTATTTTTTTTTTTTTTTTTTTTACAAACAAAAAATCAAAGACTTAAAAAAGAATTGATGAAAAATTATTAAACTTGGATAAAAATTTGCTACGACAAAGGAAAACTTGGATAGTCTCAAAAATACTAATTTTTATTTTCATCTTATTCATAATTTATATTTGTAAAATAAAATGAATTGTAATATTTTATTATAAAAATGCAGCGGTCATATATTGTAGCTGAAACCAAAATGAAAAACAATATAACAAAAACAATGAACAGGAGAAAAACTAAATTTAAAATAGCGTGAAATAGATTTGATATTTAGTCATCAAAATACTCTTTTTATAGGTTATCTTATTCTTATAGAACAATTGCCTATTATGAAACATTTTAATATCATATCATAAACACTTCCAATACCTCTATGTATGTAGTAATAAAAAAAAAACACGGTAACTTACTTGATTAAAAACCTTAACGATTTTCAAAGTTGGAAATGCTGTTAGTTTTGTATATTTATATCCTTTATTTGATATTAAAATATCATCTTCTATAAAATGTTCAAAACATATGGTGCTTGATTTTGTTGGCATCCAATCAATTCTACCTGTAGCATCAATCCATTTCTCTTTGACTGTGGTGTCTTTGGGAAACCTAAAAATATTTTAAATGAAGGTTAGAAAGTTGGTTAAGTTCTTATTGATGACCTTTCAATGATTTTAATGAAATTATATATAAACCGCTCATTGTAACAATATGGTAAATGGTAAGTAATGGTAATGGTAAGTAATTGTAACAATGGTAGACTACTAAATTTTTATTATTCAATTTTATAAACTATTAATTTCAATTTCTTTTTACAAACAACTGTGTCTAAATATGAACACAATTCTTCGTAATAGAGAATGGCTGCAGCGCTATAAAGATTTTTTTATGTATGTGTTTTAAGGTAAACCAACCAAATTGTGCTCACTTCTACGTATAGGGAGTTTATCGTTATAAAGAGTTTACACGTAAATTTTATTATTCTAAGCCCACACTATTAAAAAATTGTATGCGATACAATATGAATAAATATTAAAAAAAAAATGTAAGTATATAATTTTGTATAACTGCCGAAATTGTTCCTTCTTTTCTTTAAATAAATAAGTTATATCGATAAGCACCCACTACAACACTAACTGAGTAGCAAAGAACTTTTGAAATCAAAATGTCAATCTAAAGTATTCTTTATTACAATTACATAAGGTTGATTTTAACTTCATTTAAACTACAATTATTAGTAAACTAAAATAAGCTAAGGTTTTTAAAGAATACTAACAAAATCGTACTTACCGATGATACGAAACACCTCCATTACGATTTTTTAGAGATTTTTTCTCCTACTATCGTTTTTGCACTCCAGAATGCAACAATACGGCATATTTACAATAATTATGCGGAAAAATCAGGAACGACGCGAGACTACCAACTCGAAGCGATGTTAGACACGACTGATAACGACTGGAATCAAATAAGCGTACCTACGCTTAATTGTGCCACACTAAACACGCCTACTTTGCACTTCCACTTTCCGCATACATATTGTAAATATGCCGTAATGTTGCATTCAGGGGCCTTACCAAAGAGACAATCGATAATCGAATCGAAATACCCATCGAAAGCCAAATGTATGGGATTTGACTTTTCTCGGCGATCAGGCTCTACCCATAGAGTAGAATTCCTATACATTTTTATCGATTGATGCGGCGATTCGATTGGCGATCGTGTTCTTTGGTAAGGCCCCTGGAGTGCAAAAACGATAGTAGGAGAAAAAATCTTCGTAATGGAGGTGTTTCATATCATCGGTAAGTACGATTTTGTTAGTATCTGGGGGCACGGCCGTGCCCCCACCAAGTCGAGCAAAAAAGCGTCACGGCCGTACCATCCTTTTCTCGAAGCAATTCAGACCATTTTCGAGCCCCTGTAACTTCGTTGTGGATAAAACTAGAAGACTGAAATTTTCAGTAACCATGCAGGCATTATAAAGACACGTATATTTCAAATTTCATTCAATTTGAACCAGTATTTTTAAGAATTATAACGGGTCAAATTTCTTAATTTTGTCACTCACTGACTCACCGATCATCAAAATTCTAAGGCACTTCTAGCAGACCTAGAAGCTTCAAATTTGGAATATAAGTAGTGTTTGGTGTATGAATCAAGGAAAAACTAAAAAATCTAGAAAAGACCGCAAAGAAAATTAAGCCCATACAGCCAAGTCTTCAGTTATTTTTTTCTATATTGGCTTTATTCGTAACGATGTTTTACGGCAGTTATTATTATTGCGTGCGAAGCCGCGGGTTTAAGCTAGTCCCATATAAATATAGGCGCATGGTAGTGCCCCTGCCAAATCGAGCAAAAAATGGGTATTCCCGAAGAGAAAACGGAAGGCTACCTACAAAAATAAGAAAAGTTCATAAGTCAGAGAGAGGGCTTTAAGAAAATTCGTTGCTGGTAGATATACATATATACAATAAGTAGAAGGTACCGAAAAGGAAAAAAGTAGAACTGTCTACAAAAAACAAAAAGAAATGAGATCCCATCAAAAACAATACTTGTCAAAAAAAACAAGTCTCGCAACTCAGTTGTTCTGCGGTAAAAAGTTTTGAGATCCATGTAATACCAAGTCGGTTATTAATTTATTCAGTCTCTACTTAAGCGACTTTCTGTCTTAATACGTCCAGTCTCTAAGACCACGATCGTGGTACATAACAATTGAAAATCAATTGTGTCTGGAATCTCCGTACTCGAAGCATTAATTTGTTACGTAATAATTAACAGCATCTTATAGTGACGCATATCAATATTAAAATTCTTTAATGTTTTATATAAATATATTGAGACTTGGCCATCGCACTAAATAATTGAATTTACATGTGTTTTCAGGCGATTGAATTTACACGTGTTTTCAGGCGATGGCCAAGTCTCAATATATTTATATAAAACATTAAAGAATTTTAATATTGATATGCGTCACTATAAGATGCTGTTAATTATTACGTAACAACTTAATGCTTCGAGTACGATGATTCCAGACACACACGATCGTGGTCTTAGAGACTGGACGTATTAAGACAGAAAGTCGCTTAAGTAGAGACTGAATAAATTAATAACAGACTTGGTATTACATGGATTTCACAACTTTTTACCGCAGAACAACTGAGTTGCGAGACTTGGTTTTTTTGACAAGTATTGTTTTTGATGGGATTATTTATTTTCCTTAGCTTATTTTAGTTTACTAATAATTGTAGTTTAAATGAAGTTAAAATCAACCTTATGTAATTGTAATAAAGAATACTTTAGATTGAAATTGGGAATTCAAAAGTTCTTTGCTACTCGGTTAGTGTTGTAGTGGGTGCTTATCGATATAACTTATTTATTTATAGAAAAGAAGGAACAGTTTCGGCAGTTATACAAAATTATATACTTACATATTTTTTTTAATATATATTCATATTGTATCGCATACAATTTTTTAATAGTATAGGCTTAGAATAATAAAATGTACATGTAAACTCTTTATAACGATAACTCCCTATACGTAGTAGTGAGCACAATTTGGTTGGTTTACCTTAAAACACATACATAAAATATCTTTATAGCGCAGCAGCCATCCAAATCAATGGGCTTCCGAAAAGATTTCCTTTGTGAATATACCTAATTTTTTTTTTTTAAATAAAAAAAATGGTTTCTGAGATATATATTTAATTAAGACTCGTCACATCATATGCACAAACAAAATTGGGGTCTGTACCATTGCGACTAAAAACTCGTTTTTTTTAAATAACGATAAAAAATATTTTTATAAAATAATGTAATATTCCAGGCAAAAATAATTTCTTCATTTTGCCTAATTTCTTTATTTTTATTACAAAAATACTAGTTATATTAAGATTGCGTCCCAAAGTTTTGTTTCGTGCTCACGTCACGACAACATCACCCAACTCAACTTAAAAAAATATACTTATCTCAAAAATCAGTTTTTTAAGCCTTTATATTTTCTAAAAGTTATTTCCCTTCCATCTGCGTTTAAATATATAGAGCACATTTATATTTAAAAAAAGCATCGATATCGATACTTTAAATATTTTATTATGTCGCTGCCTTTGAATTATTATATTTTTATGCAAGGAAAGTTCTAGAATAAACTAAAATACTTTTTTTATATAAAAGATAATATGCCTTATGTCGACAAAACATTTATTCGAATGTTGTAGTAATCACGCCATCTGTGTAGGAATAGCAGAACCTTTTATAGGAGGTTCTTACTACTTTACGTTAGATGGCATGATTATTTTTTTATATTAATTTAAATCTAATTATTTGGAGAATAGTGTTTAAAATTGCTGTGTATATTTGCAACCAATCAGGACGAAGTGGTTATAGGTTCAATACTTATAGATATATGATTTTGGCGACACCTGGGGCCTAACCAAAGAACACGATCGCCAATCGAATCGCCGCATCGATCGATAAAAATGTATAGGATTTTACTCTATGGGTAGAGCCTGATCGACGAGAAACGTCAAATCCCATACATTTAGCTTTCGATGAGTATTTCGATTCGATTATCGATTGGCTCTTTGGTAAGGCCCCGGTTCTAATACATTTGGTGCTCTTAAAGCATTTCCACTTGTTTTTTCTATTCCGTGGTTTAAATGATAATGTATGCAAACTATGCCATACTGCATCTGTGTACTGCAAAATATTTAATTTGTCATAGGTCCAGCAAAAAAAAACGTATTTTTTGTATTGAGTTTTCTTTTTACGATTCCAAAATATTTCTCTAGATCTCAGCAGAAGAGATAGACATGTGACAATCGCGAATGATTCAATCATTTAGATATGGTATTATCAACTGACCCAGATTCACCAAGATAAAAAACATTCGGTACTTTTGATTGAGACACAATATGCCGACCGAACGAAAGCAAACTGATATAGATTGACATGGGACCGATTGAACTCCACGACCGAACGAAAGCAAACTGATACAGATATGATCGAAGGATAAAGATATAATAGAAGGATAAAGATACATATGGGACCGAAAGGAAACAAAAGACACACTGATATAAACGCAATATGTTTCAATAGCAGACCAAACGGAATTCGCAATCGATAACAATTATCTACCGATAGAAATAAAAAAACGGCTCTCATATTATTGAGACAATACTGACCACAAAAATAACCCCTAATGACTAGCCACCATCACCCAGATGGTGGCTAGTCATTAGGGGTTATTTTTGTGGTCAGTATTGTCTCAATAATATGAGAGCCGTTAGTACAAATATATTACCATACCCCCCCATTATTTTTGATTTTTTTTTGTACTATATTTATTTTATTTTTTATGACGGCCAAAAAAAATGGGGGGGGGGCATTTTTTTTGGCCTGTCGCGTTCTTGTGGCCTTTCATTGTGGGGTATTTTCGTGGTTAAAAAAATTTTTTTTTTGCTCGTTCTCGTGGCTTGTCATTATAGGGTATTTTTGTAGTATTGACTAAATATTGTTAATGCTGTTAGCACAAATATATTACCAACCCCTCCCAGCCCCCTTTTTTTTTTTTGCTCCTTATCTAAAAATTATTGTATCTTTTTTGATAGAATACTGGGAATCCAATCGCCGCTGCGATTGAAACAATTGGGATCATATCCTGAAAAATTAGTGATTGTCACATGTTTAAGAGATATCCACAAAAACTGCCAAAAAAGGCTATTTGGGTCACAGATATTATTATTAATCTGAGATTTGGGTAATCTATATTTCCATATGTCTAGTCACAGTGTAAAATTAATATATACAGAAATGGGCCTTACCGGGAAGCCACATCGACAAGCCGATCGACGCGTCGATGGATAAAATTGTATAGGAAATATTGTCTATGGATAGAACTCGATCGCCGAGAAACGTTAAATCACATACATTTTATTTTCGTTTTCAATTGATCGACGTGGCGATCGGTAGTTCGTGTGCCTTCCCGGGGCCTTAGAGAAAAAGCAGGCGAGGCGACGTGTCGTGTCGCCTTCAATCAAAACTGTATAGACTTTGGCAGGTGACAGCGTACCTCACTCCTACTGTCACTGTCAAAATACATACGTTTTTGACTGAGGCGACGCGACATGTCGCCTCGCCTGCTTTTTCTCTAGAGCCCCCGGTAGGGCCCAATGTCTAGTTACTCTAATGGTGGCACCCCACTTGGTGTATCGATATTCCTGCGCGATAATTTAATAATTCAATGTTCTACTATTTTTTTTAATTCTTTTAAAATACGAGCCCCGTCTATAATTAGTTTTGGCCCAGGGTACGGCTAGTACAGGGGCCTTACCAAAGAGCCGATCGATAATCGAATCGAAATATACATCGAAAGCCAAACGTATGGGATTTGACGTATCTCGGCGATCGGGCTCTACCCATAGAGTAAAATTCCTATACATTTTTATCGATCGATGAGGCGATTCGATTGGCGATCGTGTTCTTTGGTCAGGCCCCAGGGCAATATCTAGTATTCAGTAAAGGGACATGTAGCTGAATATTTTCAAGTAGTTCAGGAGAATCAATTTTCCCTGAGCGATATTTAATAAAAATGTTATGTCTGCAATTTGCCGCGAACTTAAAGGGGCAATATATGATCTATTTTGCATCTCGATTCATATCCATCATCTAATAATTACCTTTGACTTAAACTGGATAATTATTAATGGGTAAGGGGCCGCTCGACGGCTAACTCTAACTCAGCCACGCTGAAGATAGCATATAACGTCGCCTCCAAGAAAGTATTAAAAAGAGCAAGTTTAATCATATATCTCGGATCGGGAATAACCTCCATCATCGACTTTTTTAGTCGCCAAATGAGCCATCGAACCACCGGGATATAGCAGCGGCGGCAATGATGAGCGACAGAAATTATATAAAATCGGTCGAGGCAAATTTCTGTCGCTCATCATTGCCGCCGCTGCTATATCCCGGTGGTTCGATGGCTCATTTGGCGACTAAAAAAGTCGATGATGGAGGCGCGCAACCGCCTACTACACCCAATTGCGGATTCACAATGCCAGACATTCATATCATGCCATCACTCCATTCTCTTGATGTTCCGAAGGTCAGTGGACCGGATGATGTTCCAGCGATTGTTATAAAAAACTGCGCTCTTGAGTTGACTCCTGCTCTCATGAGGCTTTACGGTTTATCATACTCCTCTGATATGGTCCCCACAGCTTGGAGGGAAGCGAATATACAACCTATTCCCAAAAAGGGTGACCGGTCAGACCCCAATAATTACCGGCCCATTGCCATCACCTCAGTGCTGTGCAAAGTACTAGAAACAATTATTAATGCACAGATTATGCGATACCTGGAAGGTCACTCCATTATCAATGACCGTGTTTTCTTCTTCTTTTAATCTCGAGTCCTTTAAACGAAGCCTGTATAATCATCTTAAGCCGGCATAATAGGTGCAATCAACGGTTACGTAGATCGTAATTGTTGGTTGCATTTATTCTTGGACCTTCATACTGTTTTCCATCAGGTAGATGTGAGGTCACATGCCGAGCACTCATAAATAAATATATATATATATATATATGTTAAAAATATTTTTTGAATTGTTTCAATTCTGGATGAATACACTTTATACTGATGATACCACAGTGACGCACACTCAAGGGTGCTGCGGACTTAAAAACAGAACAAAATGTTTACGGTTTTATTATTTTTAAAGTCAGCGCTGGATCTGATGACAAATTCCAAGGCTTTGGAGGCTCTTGATACAATATTATCAATGTGCGAGTCAAAAATCAGTTTAGTTAGAGTCAAGTGTTATTCCCAAATCTCTAATTTTCTCCACAGTAGACAATGTTTCGCCCTTAAGTGAATAACGATACACTACATTTAGTTATTTCCGGGAAAAAGTCATAGCGTGGCATTTTGTCACATTTAGATCCAACCTATTTATATAACAATAGTTTTCAAAGCGTAATAGATCATAATTGTCGAGCTTTTAGATTCGGACCGGTGATATGAACGCCTACTCTAAAAACGATTTCGTCGTAATTCGGACCGCCCGGTTACTTGTCCTAAGTTTTATCTATGAAAGTCTATAAATGTTGCCAGTATCATAATATATCTCAAAAATTAAAATAAATTTGTGCCTCCGCTGCTAAATGATTCAACTTGAGTTATATCGTTTTTCAGTTTTCTAATGCATGTTGCTTAAAAAAAAAACGCATTTTTTGATCTAACTCACGTGTCGCTCGTCTCTTTTAGTTTTGGAGATAGCTTCGTGTTAGTGATACAATTAATATTTTTTTTAAGAAATTTTAGTGCTAACTGATATTAATAAAGTTATTTCACTCGAAATTAATTATGGTAATGATTTTTTTTTGTCTTAAATAATATAACTTCAGACATAATATTATCCTTAACGATATATTTACTATGAATTTATGGGTGTAATGATTTAATTGAATATGTATTAGTTTGCACTAGCACTTACTTGAACCATATCTCGGGTAGGTATAACACAACTTAAATCTACAGGTTGAAAATTTTATTCATCAATATTCGTACTAAATGTTTTGACTCAAATTAAATTACTAAACACAGGTGATAGCGTTATATGCTTGTTAATTCTACTCAAGTTATATAAATCAACCGAACAAACTCATTGAATTTTTAGTCTTACTTCGTTGTTCAATATGGTATAAATAATGAAATGGCAAAGACGGGGTGAAGTTAGATGTGAGAGAGGAAAGTACTGCAACTCTTATGAACGCTTATCGTGCCTTTTTCGATTTTATATTAAATCAGCCTAAGCCAAAAGGGAGACCGCGCACCCCAGTACCCAAACCGGCTGGTGCCACGGATGCTCGGAGGATCGAGGCCGCCTGATGATCCAGGCGCCAACAGCGGACAATAGCCTCGCACAACTGCATTTTACTCCCGGGACTAGGGCTCCGGATGCTTTATTGAAATCCCGGAGGCATCAAAGCAAACCTCAATCAGCTTCTTACTCCAAAGAATAAAATCCGTGTGCCGAAATACTTCGCGTACAGCCGATATTGTCTACGAATAACTTCTACACACGGAGTTCATAATAACCAGAACAGAACAGTTAGTCTCCAGTCGTCCGGCTTATAGTTGAAAGCCTACGGCACCTATCGCCCACGTCTGTCGTCTTCATCGATCTGACTTTCGAAGGGTCCTGGATGGAAGAACCCCTACCCTGGTAGTCGGAGACCTCAACGCCAAACATCCAGTATGGGGCTCCCGGCTAATCAACCCAGCGGGTATGATCCTGTCTAAGAACTCGGATGACAGAATGACAAGTACTATAAATTCCTAGGACCGGATTTACGGACACACATTCCTACGTCGACATTGACATTGTAGTCGGCTTGGCCATTAGAGTTCCAGTCCACTTCGAGGTATTGTACGACGTGGACGCACAACACCTCCCAATACTTGTGGTGCTGGGAACACAAGTTGAGGTCACCGCCGCAAAGGGGCGATTCAAAACGGACTGGGACCTATACTAATATATACTTAACAGCTCTTATCCTGCTGGTCCCATAAACTCGCCGGACGACGTAGAAGCGACCGTTAGTAGCACGCTAAGGAGGCGGCAACACGTGAGCTGCTTCCTCACACCGGCTCAAAGCCTCACTTATCCCCTCCGACTTAAGCTTCAGCTTAAAAGGCGTCTCAAGAGGCGCTGGGCCAACTTTTGTGACCCCAGCACCAAACGCGAACTTAACCGGGTCAAGGAAGAGCTCGCGGCAGAAATCACCGGGGATTAGGGGAAGGTCGTGGGAAGAATACATGGACTCTATTGGTGGACAAGGTGAATATTCTTGGCAGGCATATGGAGGGGCAATTTAAACCTTTCTCCGTCGTCGACCAGGCTTTCAACGGGCATACAGGGGATAAAGTGCGGAAATTCTTGTGTGATTCAACAAAAGACCCATTACCGAGGTACTGTTTCATTTCGCCAGCTGAGGTAGAGCGAGTCGCGCTCCGCCTTAAGCACAACGGTCCAGACGGGGTCACTAATCCACAACTAACGCAGCTCTCGCGCAGAGCCATAGTCGAATTCGCCCGGCTCTGCAATGGAATACTTCGTACAGGGTCATTTTTCCAGCGCATGGAAGCAGGGAAAAGTCATCATGATCCACAAGCCTGGCAAGGATGTCTGCCGGGTAGCTACCGCCCTGCTCCCGCACCCAGAAAATCTATTTGAGAGACTGTTCCTCCGGAGACTGAAGAAACCGTACTGGGGCCCTATCGGGAAGCCACATAAAATACCGATCGCCACGTCGATCGATCGAAAGCGAAAATAAAATGTATGTGATTTGACGTTTCTCGGCGATCGATTTCTATCCATAGACAATATTTCCTATATAATAGTCGATCGGTTTTTCGATGTGGCTTCCCGGTAAGGCCCCTGCTTTTACAAAGTTCAATATAGGTTAACTTCGTAAAAGCAGTACGGTTTCTCTGAGGGACACAGCACCACACTATAGCTTACCCGGGTGCTACACCGCATGGTGAGTGAGATGAACCGGGTCCAAATCACTGACGGGATCTTTTGTGATATTGAGAAGGCCTTCGGGCGTGTTTGGCACCCGGGCTCCTCCCCAAACCCATAAACTCGCCGGTGCCGTCCAAGGTGCTCGTATCCTTCCTGAGCGACCGCCATTTCGGCCCACATGGCCGTGGAGGGAAAAACCTCTAAGCTAAGGAGTATTCCATTGAAGTAGGTGTCCCTCAGAAAAACTGCCTCTGGCCCGCACTTTATACAGATGTATACCAATGATATCCCTAATCTCTCATTTCATTTTTATGTTGTTAAATAATAAATAAAATACACTAATTTCGTCTGCACTGTATAGCGGTCCGGGAAAAAGAGGACTTTTTATTAATTTATTTTGTTTATTGATTATACATGATAGTAACTTTATACATGCTTATTTAAATAATAATAATAATATGAATAATATGGACAAATTACACATATTGCTCTAATCACAAACTAAGCTCTAGGCTTGTACTATGTGTACCAGAAGCAACGATATAATACCTATTATATTTTATAAACACCCAGACCATGACATACTGTACAGAAAATCGTACTAATTTTTTTTTTAAAAGCTCAATATGTTTGTGAGTAAAATTAAGGGTATTAGCTACATATTATGTAGGTATTTAATCTTTAACAAATTCGCCATACTTACAGACTTCTATAATTGTAATTAATTTAAAATTTGAGATTAATGATAAATATTAACTAGAATACATCTTTTATTGTCTTACTTTTTTCATCTGATTGTAAGTACATTGTCAAAATTATAAACTGAACATGTATTATTTAACACACATTACTTTTTAAAGTCCCGCTGGTCTCACCCAAGTTGCTTACTTTTCATATAATGAAATGGTATTTATTGGATTATTAATACAAGTAACTTCAAAAATAATAATTTTAGATTGTTACTTACAGATATTTGATATTCAATAAACTTGCATCACTTCGTGTTATTACAGTGTGTTTGTATTGCTAATAACAACAGCGCAATGACATAAAGCATTCAAAGTTGTATTGATATGCACCAACGTCTAATGTTTAGTGCTATTTGATACAACTCAGAATATATAATTTTGAACGATAAAACATTTATAAAAAAATATACTATAGGTACAAATCAACTTTTGTCTTTTTTTTCATGGAGTTTAATGGATAGTATCAAGAAATGCACATGCCATATAAAAATAAATGTTGAGGTTAATAGTAAAACATTTTTTTTCTTTTTGTACATAGTATAATTTATGAGAAAAATAAAAAACAAGTTTGTTTTTGCTCTCCTGTAAAGTTGTCATTTTTGGGGTGTCATTTAGCACCGGAGGCACAGAAATATACTATAGTAATCGTAATCCATTATCCTGGGGCCTGGGGCCCTAGAGAAAAATCAGGCGAGGCGACGTGTTGTGTCGCCTTCAATCAAATTATATAGACTTTGGCAGGTGACAGCGTACCTCACGCCTTCTGTCACTGTTAAAATACATACGTTTTTGAATGAGACGACGCGACATGTCGCCTCGCTTGCTTTTTCTCTCAGGTCCCTGACCCAAGAACAAGATCGCCAATCGAATCGCCGCATCGATCGATAAAAACATATAGGAATTTTACTCTATGGGTAGAGCCTGATCGACGAGAAACGTCAAATCGCAATTCATTTGGCTTTCGATGGGTATTTCGATTCGATTATCGATTGGCTCTATTACTTTGGTGTGGTGCTATTTCAGGTCATTAAATTAAATAATAAAATTATGAAGATGAAAAGCGCACAAAAATATTATAAGATATACAAACATTGAGTAAGTCTATATACAGTACTATATTCACAATTACAGAATCCAGCTAAGATTTTATTCACATATTGGGCATTTTCTATGGTAAGGCCCCTGCAATGTTTTGTTTTATTATTGTAATATGAATATCTTTTAATTATTTATTAAAAACATTTTAATAAAATATATTTCAAAGAATATTTCAAAAAGTAAGCTCACATTCACACAAAGGGCGATGGATCGCGCTATGCTCGGCGTTTCCTTGCGGGAACGTATTCGAAACGATGAGATCCGCAAAAGGACCAAAGTAACCGACATAGCCTCCAGAATCGCCAAACTTAAGTGGCAGTGGGCAGGCCACATAGCTCGAAGAACGGACGGCCGTTGGGGCATTAAGGTTCTCGAGTGGCGACCGCGTGCTGGAGGACGCAGCAGAGGCAGCCCCCCCACAAGATGGACCGACGACCTGAAAAAGGTCGCGGGAAGCCGATGGATACAGGCAGCGCAGAAACGGTCATTGTGGCGATCCTTGGGGGAGGCCTATGTCCAGCAGTGGACGCTCGAAAGGCTGGCATGATGATGATGATGATTACAAAGAGCATGCTATTTAGAAATTACTTTAAATCTAAACTGAAAATTATTATCTAAAACCTGGGGCCTGACCATAGAACACGATCGCTAATCTTGATAATACTAAGGGTGCCGGTCCCGACAATTTACCCCCATTCTTCTTAAAACAATTAACTTCTTTCTTACCCTATATTCTTAATATTTAAACTATAAATTGTGGTACCTTCCCTAATTTTTGGAATCAGAGCTATGTTGTGCCCATATTTAAAGGCGGTAATAGACGTGATATTAGCAATTACAGAGGGATATCAAAACTATCAATACTACCAAAACTTTTTAAAAGATCGTTTATGATTACGTTTTTCCGCTTTTGAGAAGTTTTTTAATCCCGGTTCAATATAGCTTTGTTAGTAAGAGGTCTACGGAAACGAACTTAATCGAGCTGATTAACATTTTAGGTGAGAGCATGAGTGGTGGCGGTCAGGTGAACGCCATGTACACCGATTATTTAAAGGCATTTGACAAAATTTCCGATATATATATAGATATTGGTATCAAAATTGGCCCAAGTTTGTATACACGGCGACCTCCTTCGTTGGCTTGCCTCTTATCGTAATCGTACTCAAGCGTTCACTGTGAAGGGTTAGTGTTCCTCCTTTATGCCTGTAATATACGGAGTCTGTTAAATTTATTCATTAATGACATAATCAGGGTAATTAAATACTCTAAAATATTACTATACGCAGATGACACAAAAAAAAAGAAGTTATAAATTCGGAACAGGGGCCCTACCGGGAAGCCACATGAAATACCGATCGAAACGACGATCGATCGAAAGTGAAAATAATATGTATGTGATTTGACGTTTCCCGGCGATCGAGTTCTACCCATAGACAATATTTCCTATACATTTTTATCCATCGACGTGTCGATCGGTTTGTCGATGTGGCTTCTCGGTAAGGCCCCAGGATTGTATAAACTCACAAGACGATTAAAACATATATGTCAATACTGTACAATTAATAAACTATATTTGAATGTAAATACATGACATTTATTTACATATCATATAACATTCACGTAAAAAATCTCCTATTTTAATTATTCTTTATTTGACAATATATTGGGCAGGATGACCGAGGTGAGAGATCTAGGTGTTTATTTGGACAGTGACCTTTCACTCCGAGCTTATTCTAACTATATTGTACCTAAAGCATACATGATTGTAGGTTTTGTATTAAGAATGTCTAGAGGGTTTCTAAGACCTAACACGTTAATTATTTTATATAATTCATTTGTTAGGCCGATTCTAGAGTATGTTTCGTCTGTATGGAGTCCCTATTAACAATAATTTGAAAACTAAACTTAAAAATCGGTGCATTCTATTGAAATATTTCTCTCATGTTAAATCTTCATTGTTTTCATGAATTATTAACGTAAGCGAAATTTAAACTGAACTTTACTGGTATATGTATTGAATATTGTTGTTATATGTTTAGGATTAATGTTAACCCTTGTTAAATAAATAAATGTATCATTATCACGGGTGCCTTACGGTAATAAATAAATATTTTATAGTAAAATTTTGAGATTTTTACTAAAAACTGATAATTTACAAATTTAGGAGAAATAAAACTGAAATTTTATTACTTATACAAAAAAATAGTGACAGGCCAGACCGAAAAATCGTATTAAATTTCACTATTTTTAGATCAACTGTCTAGATTGTAGTCTCCTTTTTAGAGAGAAACTCTTCGATCTCATCGTTGCTTTTCATCAGGGAAGATTGAGGTTAAAAACGACTTTGTTTAAAGTAAAATAAAATACGAGTGACAAAGCACTACGCTCCAGCTGGTTTGGGCGACATGGCGAGAGAGCTAAACGAAGGGCGGTTTACAGTCGCAGTCTTACTCGAAATTGAGAAGGCATTCGACAGCATCTGTCCGCCTCGTCTACAAACTCCTCGACATTTACTACTACCACGATCGCCAATCGAATCGCCCCGCATCGATCGATAAAAATGTATAGGAATTTTACTCTACGGGTAGAGCCTGATCGACGAGAAACGTCAAATTCCATACATTTGGTTTTCGATGTGTATATCGATTCGATTATCGATTGGCTCTTTGGTAAGGCACCTTGTATTAAATTGGTTTTTGGAAAAGAAAATCTTAAGCATTTGGTTTTCTTTGCATTTAACAATAAGTTATTTGTCGTAAACCAATCCAAAACTTGTGAGAGAGCATTATTTACAAAATCGAATGATTGAAGTTTTCTTTTAATTGCAATGATTAAAGACGTGTCATCAGTCAAAAAGAACAATATCACATAGATCGTGTACCAAAAATGTAAGATCATTGATATATAAGAGAAAAGGTCCCAATTTCGATCCCTGTGGGACACCCATTAATACCGGAGAGCCAGTAGATGTTGTATGATTTATACCTTTTGAATCCTAGCTGATAAATGTAAAGCAATTAATTTTAGAGATAAGCCTTTAATGCCATAATAATCTAGTTTTTTGAATAATATTTCGTCTTTTACACAATCGAACGCCTTTGATAAGTCGCAAACACCTACAATATCATACGATTCTTCTCAAGCTTCATAAATATGTTTAACGAGAGCCACTCTAGCATCGGCTGTAGTAGCTCTCATTAAAGATCATTTATTTAAATACCAAATTAATAATAATGGTAATACCAAATTGCCGAACATATAGAAGCTTATTTTTATTCAAATATAACAGAATTTGATTTAATATAATTTTCTCAAAAAAAAATACTATAGGCGGTTAATAGATATAGGTTTAAAGTTTTTTGGATTCGATTTGTCTCCAGATTTAAACATGGGAATAATCTTGCTATATTTCAATAGTTATGGAAACATCGACACACTCATTAAATATAACTGCTAGATAATGAGATTCCGTTTTTTTTTCTATTAAGATATTTAAATGTTTTCAATATATCCTGCGCGGTAGTGTGGCAGAATTTTAAAACTTGGGTATATACCGGGACATTTTTATTCAGGAAAGTTGGTGTTAGAGTCGGTGAAGAATCCAGCGACCTTGTAGCTTCCACAGGAATATGAGCGAAAAACATCTCAAACTCTGCCGCCACTTCTTATCGGAATTTATTAATTTATCACCCTGCTTTAAAAAAAAATGAAATTCTGTCTTTACAAGATCGAATATTAAATGATACAAGTTATCGGGATTATTTTTTAGATAAGGTAGTGAAGGTAATTTCTAATCTATATTAGCTTTAAAGGTATCAATACATTATTTAGTAATCGGTCTGCATACTATTTTTTGATCTTTAGCAAGTGGGTAAAAATATAGCTGGGAAGGCAATTATTCTAGTATGCTCAAACGTAGGTAAAAATGTATTGTTTATGTTGAATGATTTAAATAGAAAGACAAGAGAAGAAAACTCATTGGTACCCCAGTGTTCGACCCAGGGACCTAAGTATTTTTTTTAAGTCTAAGGTCAGACCAACTCGGCCACCACGTATATAATTAATTAAATTCATTACTACAACTACAAGTTGTAAACATTTTAAGTAGGAAAATAAGTTTATATTTGGCAACATTTATTACCATAAACAAACAAGCCATCAGTTTTTTTCTTCGGAATTTTAGTTCCGAAATGTCAAATTGTTGAAAGAAATGTCGTTTGAAGTAAACAGTATGGATATTTGCCAATTAATTATTTTATAAACTATGTTTCATTTTCTTTAACCAGACTGTTTAAAACAGTGTAATTTAAATATGTGGCCTGTGCTTCTTAATATGACCCGCGACGATTGTCGTAGAACGTTAAGGAGCCTTGGTATTTATTGGTTTTATAAATGGCTTTCTGATTCCCTCCTAAGGATTTCATTCTCTTGCTTAAAGCTAATTGTAGCAATTATGTGTACATTTTGCACTATATTCTTCTACATATTTGCTTATCATTCTTTTGTTTGTAGAATTGGAAGCCTACTCGAATATGATGAGTGTATTTAGAGCTCAAGGGCCACTGGAAGAGACTAGAAAAAAACTGTTGGAAGATTTGCGAAGCATTTTGAATATAAGCAATGATAGACATAGCGCCGAGGCACGCCGCGTTGCTAATGATGAATTACTTGCTACAATAGCTGAACAGTAAGTTTTATATTGTAAGGATTGTAAACTAAATTAGTTACATTCATATAAAATGGCTGATAATAATCATATTTGTCAAAACTTTACATTATAGCTTATGCTGTGCCTACATACTTTATCACTTTTTATTTCTTAAGTTTTAAATATAAATTCTATAAAATATAATAAAACTTATTGTTGTTGCATATATTTGTAGATATTTATTGCTACAAAACTAAACAAACATTTTGACATATAACCTAACTTTAGAATAAATTAGCTAATAAACTCTTTATACTTACATAAAATTTATATAAGTATGATCGAGATACAATTTCAGGATAAATTGAGGTGTTTAAAAAAAGTGTAAGTTTTTCAAAGCCAAAATCAGTGAAGTTTATAAGATAAGTGAGTGGCTAAAATTTACTGATATTCAACTTTTACAATAATTATTTTACAGCATTTTAATATTATTTTTATATTGTTACCATACTTCATGAAAAAATATTAGCTGCAATGTCAACATAACACTAGTTAAGTACCAGCAACTGATAAATGTTGTACTTACTGATGCAATAATTTAATTTCAAATTGACTAAACACATTCTACTGTGTTTATTACATTTTTGTAACAAAAGGTAGTAAGACAATGCTTCACCATGCGGGTGCCGGGTCCATTGCGTGGTTGGAAGGCAGGGGAATGAACTGCAGTGTTCCGGACTTGATACCGTAAAGTAGGTTTAAAGGCCCTTTCAACTCTCACCTGCACTGTGTTCACTACCCTCTCCACTCAACAAAATACTACATGATCCTGTTAGCGCCATCTTGGAAACATGCTCCATAAAAGTTCTGACGGCTGATCTTGGAAGGGCAAGATCCTTCAATAGGATCCTTCAACGATTCAAAGACTTCTCTTCAAGGAATTTCCTCTTGCACCAACTTGCAAGAGGAATTCCAGGAAGTCTTTGCATATATATTCTTTGTGCAATTTTCAGTAGTGCATTGACATTGGTGGGTAATTTGACCAAAAAGTTGTCTATCAAATTTAACACTTTCTTTTTCATCAAAATATTTCTAAGGTTGATGTAACTACAATAAATGATAAAGCTAGTAATTAAAAAAAAAACTAATTACAGAATAATTTGCACTTTGACTCCCGTAATAGCTTCTGTTCTATTACAGAAGCCAGTCTCTTCTCAGATCTTATATAAAGGACTATTGATTAAACATGATTTTTATTTATTTAACCTATTGTTTGTGTAGAAATATTTAAATTTTCTTTAAAATGAATTTCATTATTATTTTAATTTATTATTATTATTGTAACAAAAAAAGAAGTCAATAGGTGTAATAGATTCAAGAAATAAAATGTTTGAATGTTTGTTTTGTTTGTAATAGTATATTATGTATGGGTTGTGTTATACAGAGTGAATTTGAAAGGATGTACTTTGGGCTAATATGAGGTTCTGCTGATCAAATCGATCAACTTTTCCCAAGGAACCATGTGTCGCAAATGAAAAAAAAATTTGGCTTCCCCATACAAATTGGTCATTTTAACATTACTCTTTTGTATGGAGAAGGCAATATTTTTTTTCATTTGCGGTACATGGTTCCATGGGAAAAGTTGTTTGTAATTATCAGCAGAACCTCATATTAGCCCAAAGTACAACCTTTCAAAGTCACCATGTATGTAATGAACTCCAACCAAAGGGTGGTAGACCACATTTTTGTCCAACTGTAGCTGTAGTAGTGCCATATTAAGTCCACCTTTTTACATTGATCTATTTTTAGTATTGTTTAAAAGTTTTTTTCTTCTACAAAGTTCATTAACTCATAGATCAATCTGTTTATAATATTTTAAATAACTATCCTACTTAAATGTAAATAAACAAATACCTATAAGTTTTACAAATATTTTAGTAAAATCAATTGGATAAATGTAAACAAGGAAAAAAAAATCTTACTAGTTAAATAAGACAATATTCTTATTGGAAAACAATATTTTTTATATTGTTAGAAATTGTTAAAATAGGGAAAAGAAAAAATAATACAAAATAAAGAAACAGGGTCTATAAATATGAGTATAAAGTTAAGTTTTTAGTATATTGACAATCTTTTTTGTCATGTATTATCCGGTTATAAAAAAAAAAAAAACTATGCAGTGGAAGTTAGTGCAGAGAGGAATTAGAGAAAGGGAATTTGACCCTCTATATGCTCCATTGGATCTTTAATGGAATGTGTTTCTAAGATGGCGCTGATTGGTTAATATAATATTTTAATGGGTAGAGAGGGTTGTAAACACAATGAAGGGCAGAGTTGAATTCAGAGAGGCCTTTAAACCTGCTTCGCTGTCTTATCGCAAAAGATTTATTTGATTGTGTTAAAATTTATTTATGTTTATAAATAAATCTCATACCCACCTTTTTGACAATACACTAAAACGGTTTTTGAAAAGTGGTTGTTGCAATGCCCATTCCTAATCTGATTTATCATTTATGGTTATAAAAACAGAATGTTTATCATTGCAGATTGGTTGGGCCACATACAAATCTAGATTGGATCAGTGAAGGTAGGAGGCTTGTGCCCTTAATGCCTAGAGGTATCCCTCAAACAGCTTACACAGAATTAGCAGACCAGGTATCTGAAGCGAGCCGGGCTGAAAATAAAGAACTCCAAAAGAAACTGGAAGCAGTTAAATCCTCAAAGTCAAATGACATGGAGTTGACAGATGTAGAAGATGAAGCTGCGGAAGAGTCAATCAATTATAATGACGAAATGTTGTACCCACCTATTGTTATGGAGGATCACAGTCCCAAGGTATTTATTTTTTAAGAGTAAATAATAAATAAAAACCATCACCGGTGCCTATTTGGCTCCCGAGAACCGTTTAACCGGCCCCGGGGTATCCAGTGGAGGGATTAACCTGCCCTTATTTCGCCGATGGTCTTCGGAGGCAACACCTAATAAATAGCCTCGTTGTATAAAGCGGTCACCCATCTCAGGCCGGCCTTGTTGTCATCTGCTTAACCTTGTTCATCAGTTGCGCAGTGACTTGACTAGGAGTGAATATATCGTTCCTAATCCACCTGATGGTAAACAGCCAACTGCTGCCTTAAATAAGATCTGAACAGGAATGCTAAAATCAGCCCTTGGTCAAAATTTAAGTTTCTGCTATGGATTTAATGTTCCAAAACATTTTTCACAGTAGGAACCTAAAACATTATTCCAAAATTTAAGGATCCTGTAAAAGAGTAACCTTTTTTTTTTTAAATAAGCATTGTCCCTTTAATTAACCTAAATTATAACTTCCACAGGCAGGAGGTGTACTACTACTCCCACACAGATGGCCCATTCTACTAAATGAATTGGATATTAACTGCACATCCAAGTTAAAATGTGACATATTTCCCATACAAAATGTGTAAAATTTTAACTTTCCTATGACGTTAATACACAATTAATTTAGTAGAATAAGGCCCCTGTAACTACCTGTAGACTGTAGTCCACCTTAATCCATTTGACTTCAATTAAGTACACTTAACTTGAACTCATTAAATTTTATGAGAATAATAATTTAGTCCCACTAGCTGTATTGTAAAAAAAAAATGCAGTCTGTTGAACAAATGGGAAAAAAGGTCTTACTAGCTCAACAGCCATGCAGTAAGCAGCCATTTTAATAATAATATGTGGGACAAATTACACATATTGCTCTGGTCACAAACTAAGCTCTAGGCTTTTACTATGTGTACCAGAAGCTACGATATAATACATATTATATTTTATAAACACCCAGACCATAACAAACTGTACAGAAAAAACGTACTAATATTTTTTGCCATGGGTGGCAATCGAACCCACAACCTCCGGATACAACGCCAAAGGCGCAACCACTAGTCTACGGAGGCTGTCTAGGTAATCTACTGCTGTCAAAATAAATTTTTGTCTATAAGTATAAAAACATTATCCCACAAAAATGCCCAATAAAAACCTTTAAGTGTTGATTTATTATTTTATTTTGAATACAATTTTTCAGATTTGGGAAACAGAACTAATAGCCCGAAAAAGGAAAGTGATAGATGATATTGATGATGGTGTCGGATCAGACGACGACTCTCCCCCCATGAAAAATCTTAGAAATTCTCCTGTAAATCAAAAACATTTGAATCTAGCACAGTTATACTCTAAATTTTCTCAACAAACTACCGGTTTGTATATTCATGATAATAATAATTATGTTCCTTTTTACAGTGAATAAAGTATTTTTTTATCACACAGGTAAAACATCGAGTCATACAAAACACTCATATAATCAAGTTAGTAAAGTTTCAACTAGCAAATCAAATTCATCACACCCGCAGGAGAGGAGAAAACACGTAAGAGCACCTAAAAACTATAAAAAAGCTGCACAAGTCACCGTTCCTAAATCGCAATCGAAAAAGCGGCCTGAACCGTATTTATCGCCGTCCAAGCTAACGCCGCACGACTACGGGGGGCCTCCGGGAAGCTTTCAGGCCACTTACGCGCAGACTGTCATGGGAGCTAAACCCGACTATATGGATAACATTAAGCCGGAGTCTTCCCCCGGAATTCCGACAGATTCCCCCACGTTACAGCTACTGACGGCGCCGCCAGTTATTACACACGAGGCCCGCGCAGAAGATCAGCCTCTTCCCGTGACCCCGCAACCTCGTCCCGTCCCTGCCACCAAACACATAGCTGCCGGAAAACCCTGCGAACTCATCATAAAAAGACATGGCGACGTAACTGTAGTAGAAAAAAATAACATCCCCGAAAAGTCATCCAAAACAGAACCTGTTAAAGTTTCGTCCAATCGACCGATACTCGTTACGAGCAGTCATACGCCTAAAATCATAAGCGCCTCGGCCAAATTTCTCCCGACTAAGATCATAGGTCCCGCAAAATCTCCCTCGACCCCGACCGTCCTAACGAATAAAATGATCGTAGTTTCTAAATCTTCTGATCATAGAAGTCTGAACGCCTCTAAGTTCGTGATAGCGACTGCTTCGTTGACGCCGACCCTGTCCCGGGAGACGTCGTCGACTGCCGGCGGACATTCTTCGCCCAGGCTTACTGAATCGATAGTCGCCAAAGGAATACCTGCGACAGACGTTAGAGTATCTAGTAAAACGAAAACGTTCCTGCTGAACCCTAAGTCGGGACAAAAAATGCACGTGGTGGTACCCGGGAAGCCAAGGACGATCGTGGATCCGTTTTTGCCTTCTCACTCCAAGAGCTTTCCTTTGACAGTGAAGCCGGTTTCAAACGTACCTAAAGTCGCACAGGTTCCGCGGACGGTCGCCAATGTAACACCAAAACCGACCATGGTCAGCTTGCCAACCTCTAGTCCCAACTTCGGTCACACGCCGATTAAGACTGCGAACATGGCCGATATAGTGCCGGTTAAAGGGCTTCCACCGACGCCAGCGAGGATAGCCAGTCCTATAGTACGGTCCAGCGCCGGGAAGGGCGGCGTTATAGTAGTCCAGAAAGGAACGACTATAGGAAAGACGATAGCCTTTAAAAACGGGGGTGAAACTAAAATAATAATGGGGAAAAACGTTAATCAATTAATTCAAGCGACAAAGAATGACACGGAGGCTAAAGGGAACGTAATAGTGTTGGAGTTAAACAACGAGCGGACTGCTTGTGGGACGTCTATGTCGGACATCTTGGAGGCTGCAAAGAGTGAGATTCGTCCCGAGATGCGTTCTGAGCTGCCCGAACTGCGTCCTGAACTGCGGCCCTCGTCGCGGTCTGAGTGTCCCCCCAAGCGGCCATGCGTGACAGACTGGGAATTGGAGCTGGATGCAGTGCCGCCCAAACATAAAGACCTCGATGAGCACGAGGATGATGATAAACTTAACTCCATGCATCTGGACCTGGGTATGTCCAGCGATAGCGAAGGAGATTCTTCGCAGGACGCCATACGACAGTCCATAACGCCCAGCGGTGAGTTTTATTATCTTTGACATTTTCATCTTGTATATGTATTGGTTATTTAGTAAAAGTGGGTAAATAGCAGTAAAACTATAAATTATCTTATTAAATCTTTTTTAGTAAGAGAGGAAAGAACTATTATTTTTAAATGACCAATGCATCTCATATTCCACCATCATCATAATATATTTTATGTAGTGATATGTTTTGAGTAGTTACAGTTTCATTTCTTTCACCTGTTTTCTCAAATACAGTACAGTACCAAATTTATTAGAATTTCGATGTATTTCAGGAAATAGAGTGGATTCAGAAGAGTTATATAGCTGATTTTTAATTTTCTGTCATCAGGTTTGATTTTTATCTTTTAATTTAATAGACTAACAGTCGTATCAATAATAGAACTATTTTTTTTATGGCCGGTAACCATTTAAACTACCCATAATTCAAAACAAACTTCAGTAGTTACCATGATTACTATCTGTCCAAAAAAATAGATCAATTATTGACAACGGCCGTAGCTAACAGCGTTTACTTAACAAATGTAATAGATTAAATTGTCGTTAACTTTGCAATAGAATATTTTCATAAAATTTTTGTTAATAATAAAATAATTTCAGGGGAGAGTGGGGAAATTATATTCGACGCTCCGAGTGAGCTGTCACACCCGGGTCGCGACATGTTGTGTCAGATGCAAGACGATGTAACGTGCAGTATTGACTCTGCCTTTGGACTAAGTAAGACTAAATTAAGTGTAATTGACAAAGCGAAGAGAAGTCCAAAGTTGGATTCTCCAAGCGACAAATCAGAGACCGAAGAACTGAATAAGGCGAAAGAAAAGCTGTCAGAGAAGGTGGCCAAATCTGTGCAAAACAGAATAGATTTGTTCAGCACGGCGATCACGAAATCAGAAATTAATTTCGATTCGTATTTAGAAGAGAATATAATTGAGGATGAAATATTTTCTGAAGAGTCTGCAAGTAAGTGTCCAAACAAGGAATCGACATTGGACATCAGCGAACTGCTTACGGACTCGACTCACTCGGACACTATATCTCAATAAACACTAAGCAATACCTTAGGAATAGTTAAATAATGGCTGAGAATTTCTTTATAATGGAATAAAGTGGAATATGTATGAATGTTGCCTAATTACCTGAAAGTACATAACGTAAATCACAATTATTATATACTTAGATATTAATTTTTGTATTTGAACTTGCTTGTTCAATAATAAATTGTATAATATTTTTAACTCTTATTTCAATATGACTATGTAGAAATTCTACATTACCTATTTGACTTCTTATTTTCTACTAAACAAACTATTATAAAAAGGTTATCGGCTGGTAAATCCACGAGTAAATTAATAAGACGATGTATTATGAAAAAATATAAGACTAATTATTTAATTTAACATGAATTACTAGAAATTTTACGTCTACGGTCTGTTGTAGCATTTGTAGCGCTGTAGACTCAATCAAAGAGTTTATAATAAATAAATTCGTCGACGTTTAGTCGACATAGTGGGAGCGACAAATTCTGTTCAACAACAATGTATTCATCGATCTTTATAGACTTTGTAGGTCTGCTAACCATCAGGGGCCCTAGAGACAATGCAGGCTAGGCGACGCCTCAGATTCGTAAGGTGTATGGATTTAGAAAGTTCTCAGTCTGAACCATGAAACTAAGAACTTAACTAATACGAAGACTAGTACTCTTAAATCTGAGAAGACATAAACACTAATACTTGTTAGTGGCTAAATTATCCCACCAAAAAAAAAATTCCCGCCCTAATTTATTTATTTCACTATTGGTTGTACAACGGCCTTTAAACAAAATATTCAATATTTACAACAATTAACAAAACAGATCTTAACCAGTCTGAAGCCCTAAGAGTACGTACACACTCAGAAATAATTTTGTTATTACACAAAATAAAATAGAAAATGCATTTAAAATAAGATAATAATAAAAACGTACGTCAAAATAACAAAAATATGAAAATCTTTTTTTCATTCAAAACATATTAATAAAACAGAAAAGTTACAAGCTCTGAGCAATTTGGGCGAGATTCGAGATTAGACAATTTTAATTTAGAAAAAAATGGGAATAAATATAGTTTGAGCGATAACAAAAATTGGACTTAAAACATATGATTTTTACAAATTTCTCTGTGCGCCCTCGATTTTATTACAGTGAATACTATAATACGGAGACCACACAACATAACTATATTTTAAGATGCTCCTTACCAAAGGATAATATATGACACTTTCGTTGCTCTTAAACTCTTTTGTGTTTCTTATAATAAACTCCAATACTTGAAAAGTACCACTAATTATATGGTCAAAATGGTGACGAAATGACAGCTTCTCGTAGATGCCTAGGTCCTTAACTACTGTTTTCCTTTACAAAGTTTGTCCTTGGATAGAATAACTATATACAACTTTTGAAATGAAATGAAATATTTATTCGCAGTAATTCCGAGTTTACAAAGATGGTACAATATAAAAAATGTGTCTACAGAATTAGCCCATCAGGCATGCAAAACAGTGTGGTTAATGAATAATTTCAGTACATAATTTGATATAAATTTACAATTGTTTAATAAATTACTAATACATAGTTTATTACATTTTGATTTTAGAGACATTAAGAAACACTAGTTACTCTTACACGATTCGGATACAGCATCAAGGTCACGTTGCGGAACCATTGTCTTATGAACATCAACAACCTCCGAGAAAACCTTGTGATCATCAGCATATAATAAGCAAGGGTTAGTAATGCAAGATATTAGTTCATTTATGAATATGTTAAAGAAAAGAGGTCCCAAATGTGAGCCTTGGGGTATCCCAGAGGTCACAAATATAGGAGAAGACAACTCGCCCTTAATAGCGACCAATTGAGTTCTCATTGTCAAATATGATTCGAATCGCTAAGGAAGCTATCGTCAATACCGTACTACAAAGCATGGAAAGATTCACTTTATCAAACGTCTTAGAGAAATCTAGAGAGAATATAGAGCCCACTTGACCTCTATGAGCAAAGCAAGAGGTTGTGGACCTATAACTCATAAATCCGTGTTGTTTAGGAGATATAAGTGTTTTGATTTAGTTCCTAGTGCCTAAAATCGCCTATAAAACGTGTTTGTTGCCACAGTATTGTGTTCTCACTTTAACCAATCATCGCTCAGTGATTGCTTGTAATATTTTTTGTTCTCACTTTTTGTTTTGAGTTTGTGTGGCCATCTTGTATTCTCACTTTGGAAATGCGAATTGAGGCATCAGGGCGGCTCCTTTTATATATCTCCATGCACAGGCGTAGCCAGGGAGGAGGGGGGGTTTCAACCCCTCCCCCTGGCTACGATTTGATGGTCATCAAAGATGAAATTTAAAAAAAAACATAAAATTAAGTGAAGCTCCATGGTCTGAACTATATATTGGCCTGAGGTACGCCGTCACCTGTCAAATTCCATACTGTTTTGACTGAAGGCGAAGCGACACGTCTCAGTTCCTCGCTGTATTTTCAGTAGGCCCCCATTTATATAAAAAGACATGCCGTTGTCCAAAAAAATACCCACAACGACGAATACAATCTAAATAAAACATTTTGATTAACCTTTTCGGGTGGTAAATTGTATACAATATATTATACAAGCATAACAGAAAAATAATGCACAGATCTCAAACCCCATTTTAACGCGATGTTATAGTGTCATTTCGCACTATACTTACGCAAAATCTTGTAACTTCCTAAATATAACCAAACCGTCTTATTTTTGATCAAATTTAGTGTTCCAAAATATTTACTTTTACAAAAATAATACTTTTAATTCATAAATTTACATAAATTAAACCCTAGAATAGAGTACATGGATGATAACTTTTTACTTACCGTTGACTGTACCTAGATACTTACTGAATACTACATTCTAAATTGTCATATTTATTGCAACTTAGATTAATCGCTATCGTCTTCGGTCGTAATTTTATCTGTTTCAGCTTGTATTTCAATTCACAAGCAGACGATAGCGATCGTCAAAGATATACTTCATTTATACTACCGGGCCTGTACCACCAACTTTAGGGTAGTACTGTTTACGAAACTGTAATACTTCATTACATTTGACCAATAGAAAGACTTTCTATTGCATTCATGTATTACTGAGTGCTAGCAACAACCAATAGGATCGCTTTTTTCAATCCTGTTACCAAAAATAAAGCGATCCTATTGGTTGTTTTTCACGTATACGTATACAAATACGTTACGTTGCTACAATGCGCAAACCCATGGTAGAGCCTCTGGTACTCCTCTAGAGTTGGTGGTATGGATACGTTAGGTTGACAAAATAACAAACCCTATGAATGATACAAAACCTTTTTGCCTTGTATTATAGAGCATACATACATTACATTTGGCTTGAAAGTTTTTAGCATTTCGTGTCGTGGACATTGTACACAAAGGATTTCGTTATTCTGACATTCTAACGTTAACTTTAAAAACAATATGGCCTCAGATCCTGATTTGATAATATATTTTTTAATTAGATTAATATACTCCTTTAATACTACTTACATTTAAAAACAAAATAGGGCAACATACATAATTTAAACCAAACCTTTAACATACACAAGGCGTCCCTTGTTTTGCAGTTCAGCATATTTTTTTACCATAATTATTCATACACTTTTTAATTATTGTTTCTGATATGCATTTGTAGGTATGCTGAATATACAAATTTATTTGACGACGATCCAAACATCTATTTGTATACATATATTATATATATTTTTTAATATTATATAATATTGGTGTTCCTTGTTTTTATACATTGCGTTTGAACAAAATACAAACTCTTTTTTCGGAATAAGGTATACTTAACATAAAATTTTGTTCAAATTGTTTATATTTATTCTATTTTATTTAATATATAACTCAGTTTTATATAAATATATACAGGGTGACTTTGAAAGGTTGTACTTTGGGCTAATATGAGGCTCTACTCAATTGGCAATAATAAAAAATTCTGGCTTCTGCATACAAATTGGTTGTTTTAACATTATTAATTTATTGTTGAGACATATGGGGAAAGTTATTCGATTTGATCAGTAGAACCCTATATTAGCCCAAAGTACATCCTTTCAAAGTCACCCTGTATATAAAAAGCCTGTAAGCTGTATTGGGACCATAAGTCTTCTTACACATATTTTCACTAAAATCTAACATAAATTGTGTTGCCTATTAAATATTCTTATATATAAATAAGTACTAACCTTTTATTTATTCTATATTGTGCCATCACGGGTGCCTCACAGCGCTTGAGATCGCCTAGATGGCCTCAGGGTACCCAGCGGTGGGGTTTTAGGGCACCCAGTGGTGGGGGTGTATATGCCACCTGGTCGTAGCCGATGGATGGTAATCTGAGTCTACATAGAACAAGCACCTGTCGCTGTTTGGTAGACTGAATAACCCTACCCAAAACAGTTTCACAGGATTTTATAGTGCACATGTTGTCAAAAAAATGCACATATTTTTGTAAATTACCAAAAACTCATTGGTACCCACAAACTGTAGTATTTTGAAGTCTTAACGCCCTAGAGTCGACTTGATACCGATACAAACGTACTTCCAATATTACAAATTGTCTGTTGGCCAAAGTTCAATTATTTTTTTATGTTCCCAATTGTACGCAAAAATCTAAATCTTTCTATTGTGTGTGAGTAATACCTTTTTTTGCATTATAAAGTTTTTGTGATTCCTAATAAAATAAAAATAATGACCCAACACCAAAAGATTAATAAATACAATGACCGACAAAAATATTATTTTAATTCTGCGACAAACAGTAATCGGGTATTTTTGGAATTGCGAAAGCTAATTTTGTATGGAGAACGCGGAGTTCGCGGTGCATTGGTAATCGCGAACTCTGCTTCGTTAATCTTTCTGTGTTAGGTTTTTTTTCTTACAACCAGAAAAAAAATCTTTTTAAATATTATAATTCAGAAATATTTATTACCTACATCAAAAAGATTTTTGCGTACAATTACCAACATAAAAATAATAAGTGAACTTCGACTAACAGCCGAGTTGTAATATTGGGGGTACGTTTGTATGGACGTCAAGTCGACTGCAGAGCCCTTAAGGTCTAACCTCTGCCACCATGTATATGCTATTTGTATTTTTAGAAAAATAAATCTGTTTAAAGTTCCAATGTTAGGAGAATTGTATTTACAACCAATTGTAGTTTTAAATAAAATAACTTTTCATTTGACATTTTCTGCTATAATTTAGGGGGCATCACAAATATTAAAAATAAGTGTTAATTAATTTTAAGCAATTTGTATGTATAGCTTGTAAAAATAATACATGATGATTGTTATCTAACAAGAATTTACTTATATTCTTGTTTGTGAACTGCAAAAAAAATATTTCATAACCGGTATCTAGAAAAAAATCCTTTTGAGAACCGTGCCCCTAGTGTGAGTTTTCTAACTATTACTTTGCGTTAGAGTTAACTAAAATTTGTATGGGAAATAGTTCAGCGCCCCAAGCGGAAATTTTGAGAACTAAAAATGCGTGCGTGTGATTGGTCAAAATGTTCACGCAGTAGTAAAGTTAACGCGAAAGTAACTGTTAAAAAACTCACACTAGGGCTACCGCTAGATAAAAATAGTAGGCAGGTAGATTTATATATCCTGTTAATTTCTTTGGGAATTATTAGCCTTTAACTAAATTTTAAAAAATCTTCTCATTTTTACATTATACCTATACAAAATGAATTTAATATATAAACTATTTTCTTAGATAACCGGGGGCTTTTTCCGAGTTTTGACACGTTCACCGTCACGTATTTTGCGTAAAGTATAGGTATTGAAATATAAGTTCTATATTGTTAATTATAGAGTTGAAATTCCAATGCTCCACACATGTTCAAACTTGCGAAGAATTCGTGTATTTCAAGATGGCGGCATTATTATAGCCAACCTAATACATACCATATTACCATTGGAATAGAACTTATATTTCCATATTTATAGTTTACGCAACGTCTTGTCGTGTTTAACGTTTGCAAACTCGGAATAAGGCCCCTGGTTAGCAGTGTCCTTTGGCCTAGGCTCTTCCAATGCTAACCATTATCTTCTATCTTCTGTTTTTTGTTTCCAGTTGATTTCCATTAGGCTTCTAATGTCATTGTCCCGTTGTTTGTATTGTTTTTCTTTTTTCGCTCATTAATTGATTTGTTCCATTTATCATGTTTCTCATTATATGTCCTACCCACTTTAGTTTCCGGCAATTACCGGGACATACTTTAGTCAGTCCGCAGCTGAAGCGGAAAAACTATATTAAAGTTATTTATTATTATCTGGCTTTTGCTATCTCTAATTCTATTCAGCCAAATCCATTAAAACTACACACGTAAGTCAGTATCCAAAACCTAAATGGATCAGAAGTTTGCCCTCCATAATTGTCAAGCGTAGCGACTAACCAAAACTTAATTGAACGGGTTAGTTTAGTAAATGACATGATTTTTTATCTACACTGAAACCCTTCAGTCAAACCCTAGACCTATGACAGGGCTGTTCGAAAGATATTTTTATTTCACTACGTGGGAAAAATTACTAAAATTAATAATCTATGAAAGTATGAATTATGTACTGAAGCGGACTAAGACCTAAAATTGCTACCGAACGAAATGTCAAACATGTTTATTGCCGCCATGTTCTGTTAAAACTGCTTAAGCATTGATTGGTTATTGTTCTCACTTGTTGTTTTGGTTTGTATCTCATATTTTCGTAGTCCGACCGTCCGGTCTCGTTACCAGCCCATATAGATAAACCGTCAAGTGACCTAGTCATGTTTCGGTTTTGGTCTGCGGGTTTCTTGAGACTACTGCTTCGATTTTGTCGGAAGTGGTAGTTCCTTTTCATGGTGCGGTTACGAAACTGGCGAACGATTTGACGATAAAACAGCGAGAATATTAAAATAGACTCGTAATGCAAATTTGTCTCTGTCGTCGCCCAGTTCGTAACCGCATCATTTAGCCGGCATAGTGTGAGCGATCAATATTGTTAAAAACAATTTATTGATCGATCCCATTCATGGATTTTGTAGGTTGCTTACCACCAGGTAGATACAAAGTCACATGCCGTGCTCCTATATAAAAAAACTAGCTGACACCGCGAACTTCGTACCACCTCAGAATCAATACATGTTGTGTTTTTTATTATTCATATTTTATTCCGGTTTTAATATTTGGCGGAGACAAATCCAACAAGCCAAAGATCATAAAAATAGGTTCGGCCGTTCTTGACTTATAAATGGTAAACTAATCCGACTTTGTTTTATAGATAACAGTAAAAGCTGTGTTTCTAATAGCGCTCCAAGCGGACGTTATCTGTACTTTTTATGTTTAAGTTTTTTATCTCAGGGTTGTTATTAATGTATATTTGTTATATTTTTAAGCGGCTTTCTTGATAATTAGGATGAATGCGAGGTATTGATGAAAGGATGCATTTTAAAGAAATTTTGCCATTAATATAAGGTATGACAATTTGTACATAATATACAATTAGGTTAAATATAACTGAAATATCATTAATGTTGTTTTAAAAAATGTATTAGGGCATATTTTGTATTATATTGTAGTGAATTAGATTATTATAGCTTATACTCTAAGTTGCATTTTGTATAAATGTTTAAGCTGAAGGTGAAATAAGTTCATTGAAGTTAATGGCATGTAGTTCACTAAGGTCGGGCAAAACGTTGATTAAGTAATGAAATGAGACAAAAAAAATACTGATGGATATTGAAAATTGGTCTAACAAAAATCAGTTGGCACATTAGCAGAAATAAATAAGAAAAGACAAGAACTACTTGAAAACAAATCCCACTAGTTCTGTGAACTGAACTACTGGGAACAAACTAAAATCACCCAACCCATCTAACGATATTTTAAACTGTAGCGATTTTTCTTTATTATAAAAATCCCGACAAGTGAAAATTACCGCCTGCAGAGGGAAAAGATTTAATAAAGGTTCCTTTTCATTGATTTTCAAACCCAAAAAACGTCCCATTATACTAGGCCCGTCATAGTGAACGACATGCTATTTAGGTGCAAGTTTCACATTGAAAAATTTGTAATAAAATTGCATGAAACTGCAACGTATGTGTTCTAAATGTATATTATCCTGAAAGGAGCAGTTGTTATACATGTTTTGCATCATTTAAATAATAAGATTATTAGCACTACGTCTGTATCATATGTATGTAGGGAAAATCGCATTTAGTTCTAGTAATTTCGTAATCGCATTTCGTCTGGTTTTGTAATTATTCATATTTGGCAGTTTGAAACATTATAATAGATAAACAAATGAGGTTTATCAATGAACATTCATTCATAAAATCTATATGTATCGATCTTGCCTATTTATCGATGCTTTTGTGCTAAGGCCTATCGACATAATTTGACAGTCGATAAAATGAGGTTTATAAATGAACATTAATTATTTAAATCGATATATATTGATTTATAGAGGCTACCTTTGTTGTTATCCTAAGGCCCGTCGTCATAATTTGACAGTCGACAAAATGAGGTCATAATTTGACAGTCGACAAAATGAGGTCATAATTTGACAGTCGACAAAATGAGGTTTAATTCATTCATAAAATCGATGTGTATCGAGGCTATCGTTGCTGTTGTGCTAAGGCCCATCGACATAATTTGACAGTCGATAAAATTAGGTTTACGAATGATATTTCATTCATAAAATCGATATGTATCGATTTATCAAGGCTATTTATGTTGTTGTGCTAAGGCATTTGCCCTTTGTCTGCATTTAAAAAGTTTCCTTTTAAAATATTCTAAGTAGCGAGTATTTTTAGAAGATAAATTTTAAACAATTTTGTAACTGTATTACTTTTAAGTTATTTTTAGGCGAGAAAAACTGCGATCTAGGCGTAATGCTAATAATCCAAATCTGGGAGAGTTCAAATATACTTGTTTTGTTTGACGGTTGTAAATATTGGGAGCGTAGGACTAGATCATCACACTGTACATGGTTATATTATTATTTAAGTCTGTGTTTTTGCATGGAGTTTATTTTATCTACTTATTTTTAATAATTACAAGTTAAATAATATTTTATTTTGTGTATTTATTTCCTATTTAAGGATACCCTATTGTTCTTTAGATAATAATTTATAGAGCAACCAAGAAAAGGTGAAACCGCCATTTTGCGGATAATTTAAGTATTTTTAATTAATTCAATTAATATCTTATTTAAGCAAAAAAATGTAGTACTGAATTATACACCCGTGGTCCAACAAAAATCGCTTTCGTCTCTGTCAAAATTCGTCCCGTCTAATTTAAGAAAACGAACAAGGCAAAACATAACGCTATAAGTTATTATTGCGTGAATCGGACCGCGGGGCTTTATTGGAAGATTGATCGCCTAATACAGAAAAACTTAATGAGGCCTTAGTAAAAATATTTTTTGTCTCTTTTAGTCATATTATTTTTAGTTGCTAAAAAAGGACAAAACCTGTTATAACTAATGTGTTCTTTAAGGCCTCAATAAGTTTATATGAATACCAATGTTAGTGTATAAATAGGCTCTAACTTCACTCTAATAAAGATTTATTAGAAAATCATAAACATGGCTTCAATTCCTATAAATTAACTTAAATTTGCTTTGTAATAGAAAGATGCGTGCTTTTATAGGCGGTTGATTAGTAGAATATCTAGTTTTGTCTTTTTATAGGTGGTAGGAACGTTTTTACAAAGCTAGGCCGACCGACCGGTCCCTTTACCGCCTATACAAATTCAAAAACCGTCAAGTGACCTAGTCCTGTTTCGGTTTTTGTCTGTGAAAACACCGGTTTTCAGGAGACTACTGCATCGATTTCATGTCAAGGTGATAGTCTCCTTTCACGGTGCGGTTAGGTTGATGATAAAGCAGTGAGGATATTTAAATGCTAGTATCATTTAGCCGGCATAGTGGGCGCGATCAATGTTGTTAAGCAAAAATGTATTGATCAACCCCATTCATGGAGTTGGGGTGACTGCTTTTTTAAAAAATAATAAAAAAACAATTAACTTTAAACAAAAAAGTATATTTAACAATAAAATACTAGGTACAAAATAAAATATAAAACTCAAACAACTTATACAAAATTTGTGTTTCTCATTAAATGCTATAGTACGCTTAACTAACCCAAACAAAATGGCGGATGTTTATACAACGATTTTTGGCATCACAATTGTATTGTGATGGTGATAATTAGGTGAATTTCTTTCATTTCGCCACACTCAAAGCAAACTATACCTAAATATAATTTGCAATTATTTAATAGATAAACAATGGTATTCATAAAAACTTATTGAGTCCTTGAAGAACACTTTAGTAATAACACGTTGTCTTTTTTTTTTGCAACATCAAATGAATATGCGTAAAAGGGACAAAACCTATTTTAACTAAAGTGTTTTTCAAGGACTCAATAAGTTTTTATGATTAAGATAAAATTACTTTTAAAGACTTTGCGAACTAATTTCTATCGCTCAAGCACTATCAAACAATAGAAGCTCAACCATTAGTTTTTGTTGTGTTTACTATAGTTAGAGATCAACCAATAGGATCGCTTTATTTTTCAAATAAACTTAGTTGGTATAATTCTCAATCTATAGTTACTATGGGCAGAAAAGTGTCCTTGTTATAACTCGGTTCATAACCTCATATTTAGCAGGCATAGTGGGAACGATCAATGTTGTTAAACAACACTGTATTGATAGACCCCTATACATGGACTTTTAGGCCTGCTTACCATCAAGTGGGTACATGGTCACATGCCATCATCACTAGTATCGAACTGTAGTAAAATGTAGTCAGCAAAAACTTTCGTCTTCGCGACCGTACTTTTGTTGAAAACCTCTAAAACGCTTTTTAACAACATTATTTTATTTGGAAATAGTATTGAGCATGGCAAAATTAAAGTGACCCCCTATGATATGGTTGCGATATAACCTAAGACGCGTGCGCCGGCGCATTAGCAGCTAACCTTGTGCATTGCTTCTGCCACATAATTGACGTTCTTGGAAGAGATCCCCGCCACGGATATGCGGCCGTCCTTAGTCAGGTACACGTGGAAATCTTTGGTCAATCTCTCGACCTGCAAAATTAATATTTTCTATTTAGGTTTTAGCATTAAAGACACTGCATTCGTCTTCTAATAATAATAATTATGTTGATCATTGTATTTATTAATACTTCTGTGTTGGGTTTTTTTTTTTAAAGCTAATTAACAAAAATTTTTTTTACAAAGTTAAAGTTTGAATTTCCACAATAGCGCTAAAAACGCTGTTTCTCAGTCTATGTCAAGTGTGACGTCACACGCAAGTAAACAAACAAGCGCAGATTAAATAATCTCCTATATATTATACTCTATTCTATTTTATCCCCATGATTTATAATCTGTGTGTTGTTTTGTTTACTTGCGTGTGACGTCACCAATCATCAACCAATCAAAGATGTTTTTGTTATAAATAAAATTGTAAAAAATATTTAATTTTATTTCGTGTAATCTACAAAAGATATACATAATTTAGTTTAAAATAAAGTGAAATATATTTTTTTACGCCATTGTCTGATAGGATGACCACAATTTATAGTATATTTTTAATGTAGTCAAATAGCCTATTAGGACCATCTAAATAATATTTACACCTTCGTTCTTTTTTCATTAAATATAAACTTTAATATAACTGAATATAATATTAACACGTTTTTAGACGTTCGACACCGCGAATCCTTTTCCCGTCTTCTTAAGGGAACGTCGAAGAACATTTATAGACATGACTATTTATATCAGTGCAATAATTATATAACATAGACTGTTGACTCGCTGCGTTGGCAATCTGCCTAAATGCACACGCGGAGATCAGTTAAACAGTTTTTAAGGTGTATTGTAGCTTATTGCTTCGTTTTAGGGTTTAAATTTCCAATTTAAAATGTATTTCAAGTAAGATGTTGGTTGGTAAAATTAGTTGTTTTGTTTTTTTTTTTTTATTGAATGCTAAAAATAATTTTGTTTTCTTCACTTTAGAAACTATTAACTGAACGTGGGCGTTTGCAGATATAGAATTTAGGGCCATAGGTTAAAAAAAACTACTAAGGCGTTTGTGGCCCCTTGTAAAGCTATTAAGGTCCTTGACGCCCATACAAACGTACTTCCAATATTATAATTTGGCTGATGGTCGAATTTTTTTTTTATATTCGTAATTGTACGTAAAAATCTTTTTGTTCTGGGTAATATTTTTTTTTGTATTATAATATTTAAAAAGTTTTTTTTCTGATTTCGAAAAAAAAAAAAAATCTACACAAAGATTAATAAATACAATGACCGACAAAAATATTATTTTAATTGTGCGACAAACAATAATCCAGTATTATTGGAAGTGCGAAAGCTAATTTTGTATGGAGAACGCGGAGTTTGCGATTACGACTCCAGGAACCTTAAGAGTAGGTGCAGCCAAGACATCGACAACGCCATCAATCAAACATCTTGTTACCCAATGTATGGAGATAACATTTCGTTTGCATGGAGACGTCTTTCCGTCATGCGTCAAATGCATAGGGAGAAGTCCCCTAACGCTGGACGGCACCTAGTGCCGGACAATCGTATTATCTCGACAAGTTACTACGCGAATGATTCAAACACGGGTTCAAGGGATGCGGGGGAGGGTACCGGTATACGGTCACGTGATGCAATTTGGCGACGAAGCGCAAGGAGGCACTGAGAGCGGTTGGTGTTTGTTACTGGCGGGAAAACACTGCGCTACATAAGATCCAGGTGAGTGTTACAGCTTAATTTCTGTGTTGAAGTCTATGTTATTTGTAAATTAAGGAAGGGTTCCATTATTATTCGAGCTTTAATATTTATTTTGTTGGTTTTTAAAGAAGATTAGGTAAAGGCCACGTAATTTTTACGGAGCCAGGGGACAGTATAATACTGTCCCCTGGCTCCGGACACTCAATAGTCCCTTAACACCGTATTATTTTTCTTGCAGTTAGTTTTATTAATATAGTATTTTTTTGTACTTTATTTTAGAGGACAGAAGAACAGAGAGAGGTGGAAATGTAAGAAATTAATAAGGAAGGACAATGGCACCCAAAAATTTTATAAACTGCGAAAGATGAAAAAAAAAACTAATTGCGTGGTGTGTTTAAAGGTCTTCGTCGAGGACTAGATTCAGTGCTCCAGCTGTCATGAGAAGCATGTGCAGACATTCCTGAATGTTCTGACGGATACATATGCATCCGATGCCTGATGTTTTATAAATGTCCGGTGGCAGGGGTTCGAAATTACACCTGTCCGGTACTAGGTGCCACTTCTATCGTTTGCATTTTTTTTCACCAAAGATTATTTTAGGTTTTTAGTTAAGATAGTTCCATATTTGTTAATTTATGTTGATTTTAAATTTTGTTGAGTTCACTAATTAATTAATAAAGTTACATTTTTCGAATAGTTTTTATTTTATGTCTTGAAAACCTTAGGTATCCGTCACTAGGGGACTTCCCCCTACATGTGTTAGGCAAGATTTTTAATTGATCCATGTTCTTTGGTAAGGGAGCTGATTCCTTAATCTTATGTGGGAAGGCCTTTATAGGTAGTTTAAATTCAACTTGCTAAAAAAAAAATACTATGAACACTTTTTCTAAGGGATGGGAATGGAATTACTAATCCATCAGGCCGCTGCGAACAATTCATTGAGACTTATCATTGTGGAGCTACCGTTTAAGTGAAAAATTGCTCAACTAGCCCCGCCATACCCTACTTCGTTAGGCCAGCCGACCGGTTTTATTTCCATCATACAGATGCAAAAACCGTCAAGTGACTAAGTCACGTTTCGGTTTTAGTCTGGGTTTTAAGGTGAGTATTGGATCAATTTCTTGTTGAGGTGGTAGTCTCCTTTTTCAAGGTGAGGTTACGAAACGGGCAGTTAAATTAACGATAAAGCAATTCGAAGCTACTGAATAGACTAATGCAAATTCGTATTTGTTGTCGACCATTTTCGTAACCGCATCATTTAGCCGAGCGACCTTAGCTGTTAAACAGTAATGTATTGATAGACCTCAGTCATGGATTTTGTAGGACTGCTTACTAACTGGGGGCTTATTCTACTAAGGGCAGATTATTCAATCGTCAGTTAAAGTTATTCAACAGTTAACTTGCATGAATAACTGTCAAATTTTACTATTATCCATACGAATTCTGTTGAATAACTTTATCAGACAATTGAAAAATCAAGCCTAAATGAATTGCATATCAAAGTTAAAATTTGACATATTTCCCATACAAAATGTGTAAATTTTGGACTTTCATACGACGTTGATACTCAATTGATTTAGGACCAATTTTTCAATCGTCAGATAATGCTAACCAACAGATAACTTGTATGGAGATAAATAGTAAAATTTGACAGTTCTTTATACAAGTTAACTGTTGAATAACTTTAACTGACGATTGAAAAATCAGCCCTTAGTAGAATAAGGCCTCTGGTGGACTGCTTGTAATCAGTTTATAGTTAAGTTTAGTATGACCAAAAACAGACAGATACATTGCACTTTCGTACTATATGAAGCTATAGTACGAAAGTGCAATGTATCTGTCTTAGAATGATCAAAACATAGTTGATTGACAGCATTGATTGTTCCCATTATGCTTGCTAAATTACGAATGAGGTTACAAAAAAAACGGCGTCAAAGACGAATATGCATGACGAGTATACTTTAATATCCTCACTGCTTTATCCTCAAATCAAGTTACTGTTTCTCAACCACACCCTGAAAGGAGCTTACTACCACAACAATAAATCAATACTTTGATTTTACAAATAAAAAAGTATTATAGACACAAACCTGTTCAGGCTTGAGTCCGGTGAAGCAGAACATCCCAATCTGGTCGGTGATGTGTCTCCAGGACCCCTTGTTGCCAGCACCCTCGATGCCGGCGCGGAGCTTGGTGCGCATGGAGATGATACGGTCTGCCATCAGCTTCACATCTCCCAACCTATAAATGTCGCATACGGATGTCAAAAACCGTCAAATGGCTTTGTTATTTTCGGTTTTAGTCTGTGGGTTCACTGATATTAGGAGATTATTGCATTAATTTCTTGTCTAGGTAGTCTTCTTTCAGGGTGCGTTTACGAAAGTTCAGTTCAATTTAACGATAAAGAAGCGAGGCTATTAAAGGGCCTGGGGCTGCAGTCTCGGCATAGATAGCGATCGTAAAGAATATTAGCGATCGTAAAGAATATTAGCGATCGTTAATTTTTAACGAAAATAATCGGTTGCCATAGCGATGTCTACTTCAAATGCAAGTCTCTTCTGAGATAGCGAGTAAAATCGTAAACTAATATGTCAATAAGATAACGATGAACCGAAGCTATAGACACTTTTTTACTTATTTTGTTTTAATTTATTATAGCTTTAATAATAATTCTCCAGTAAGGGGTGTCAAAAGTCGTTATCGCAGGGAGCCCCTGCAGTCTCGACATAGATAGCGATCGCTAACTTAGCGAATTCGGTCGCTAACTCGTAACGATTGCGTTTTAACGATTTTTGGTAGTCTCTATTACCAAAGTTATCGACAAAGCTCGGTACGGTATCGATTTCTCTTCTCAAATTTAGCGATTGTCGCAAACTTTAACGACGAATTTTGACACCCCGCAAAGTCATCGTTACGGTCGCTAACTTCTCTAACAACACAAAAAATATTTTAGTTCAATTACTGCAAATTGCCTATTTTTCCCCCCACATTTTTTTATTATTATCAATAAATTTATTTTTTCTCGTTGTGTTTACAAAAAGTGACACTTAAGAACTGACGCTTACTCTCAGTGTTACAAAGTAATAAATAATACTATCTAAGGACGGAAAATACATTTTATTTGGCGACATGAAGATTTGGTGGTATAATTCTCTCAATAAAAAGTTGTATTTATTTGTTTTTAACGATATTAGTATTTTGGATATATAAATACAATATTTTTTCGTATTAAAGTAATATTTTTTTACTGAAGAATTATTATTCAAGTTTTAATAAATTAAAACAAAATAAGTAAAAAAGTGTCTATAGCTTCGGTTCATTGTTATCTTATTGACATATTAGTTTACGATTTTATTAGCTATCTCGGAAGTAGAGACTTGCATTTGAAGTTAACATGACGCCCATACAAACGTACTTCCAATATTACAACTTGACTGTTAGTCAAAGTTCAATTGTTTTTTTCATGTTCATTCAATTGTAAGCAAAAATATTTCTGTTGTGGGTAATAGGTAAATATTGTTGTAACTAAGTAAGCTCCAAAAGCATCAGAAATTTCTGAAATATAAAATAATTCCAAAATTTACTATGGGACCACCATGGTCTAGCAAGTGATTACACCGTTGGCGTTGAATAGAGATTGTGGGTTCGATTACCACTCATATTTAAAATTATAATAGTAGGTACGTTTTTCTGTACACGGTTTGGGTGTTTATAAATATAACTTACCCCCGTATTCTAAGACGTTTCCTTAACTCCACTCTTCACTCAAGGAGCGTCTGTCTCAACTTGCTTTTTATAGTTGACATTTGGTGGAAAGAGACAGACGTTTCTTGAGTGTAAAGTGGAGTTAAGGATACATCTTAGAATACGGGGGTTAATTTTCCAAGTAATTGGATGGGATCTCATAAACGGGTTTGGCCCAAACGGCTTACTGTTATGGAGAAATATAGTCCCGGTTTTTACATTAACTTATGGAACTGTTTATAGGTAAGTATATCTGTTGATGCTATATAAACAGCCCGGTGGACTCGCCCCCCTCCGCTGGGCACCCTGAGGCCCGCTATGATAAAACACTTACCATACGTTCAGGATTAGAAGGCTTCCTCATCTTAGGCGGGTTTGGGAACATACTACACATCATATTTTTTACTGTGCACATAATTTTGTCAAAAATATCGACGTCACCACAGAGAAAGAATGCAGATAATGACAAAGAAGGGACACCTCTGGGTTGGTCAGGATTTCGGTGACCAACCACAAACCAAACAAGTACAGCATAGTCTGCACCATAATCTTAACTAGAAACATAATTTTGTCAGCAATGTCAAGCATCATGTCAGAGAAAGGTGATTTCCAGCGCTCGCTGTATACTTATAATAATCCTATATATTGGTGATAATAATGAGAAAAACCCCTGGGTACCCTGCGATCTATGCCGGTAAAAGACTCACCATTGCTGATTAAGTCCAGGATTGGTCAGGATTTCAGTGACCAACCGCGATCCGTACAGGGGCGGATTTGAGTACATGGTCCGCACCATAATTTTCACCTGGGACATCATTTTGGCAGCACTCTCGGCATCACCGCAGAGGAAGGTGAGTGCGCCCGCGCGCTCGCCGTATAAACCTGATATTGATCATCAAACTGTAATAGATATTCTATATTTAAAATGTAAACAGAGTTTAAATATAGAATATGTATAACTATTATTTGGATTTGATGGGTTACTTAATTATCTTGATTAACTCTTTTTGAACAATTCTGATGTTTATCTAGGTATGTTAGTCAAACCACGGAGTCAAGACCGCGAAGTAGGTTTAAAGGCCTTTTAGACTCTCCCTTCACTGTGTTCAATACCCTCTCTATTCAACCAAATAGTTAATGATCCTGTTAGCGCCATCTTGGAAACACGTTCCATAAAAGTTCCGACAGCAGATCTTGGAAGGCCAAGATCCTTCAATAGACGATGTTATAGACTGAAATTATATGTTGCACACCACATAATTTAATCACATGTTGGTAGAATATGTAGAACTCAATACTCCAATGTAACAACTTTTGTAAACCATATTCTGGCAAATAAAGTATTTATTATTATTATTAAAGACTTTGCTGGAATTCCTCTTGCAACGACTTACGACCATATAGATAGGCTATAATTTCGAAATTAAAAATAAATTTTAATTTTTCTCTGAAGTCTATTCGTGAGATCAAAGTATTTCTTTGACTTGATAACATTAAAAAAAATACTACCGAACTATCAATATTTTCCATTAGTAGCCTCTATTAGATAAGATCATTCACAAACACTCGGTTCTATTGACGTTTGACGATAACGTAAAACGCTAGACAACGATAACTGTTCTGGTATTTTTGTTTCAATACTATATAAAATATGTTAGAAGGCAATGGATGGGGACAGCTAAAGGCAGCAACAAATAGGGGAGGACTTCAATTTAAAAAATAAAAACTGTGTATTTAATATTAATAATATGTAGGACTGACAAATTACACATACTGCAATCTGGTCACAAACTAAGCTCTAGGCTTGTACTATGTGTACCAGAAACAACGATATAATACATATTATATTTTATAAACACCCAGACCATGACAATCTGTACAGAAAAACGTACTAATATTTTTTTGCCATGGGTGGAAATCGAACCCACGACCTCCAGTTACAATGCAAAGACGCAACCACTAGTCTCTGTAGGCTGTCAATGTGATTTGTATCCATATTTTTTTTTTGGTAAATAAAACATATATTAGAAGATATCTATGTTCCTAAGATAGAGGTAGACAGTAGATATACCTAAGCATTTATAAACCAATAATATTTTTTAACTATTCTAATTTTGTTAATCTGTCAACTCAATTACCATAATTGCATACCAATAGGTAATTTATTTCCTTTTCTTTTATGAAATAAATACTTTTATTCATAGAGGAGCTACTTATTTCAATTGGTACAGCTATTTCCATAGTAACTATTCGTCAAAAGAAAATATGTATGGCACTGCTGTAAATAATTATGAAAATATCAGCTACTGATTATCTTTACAACCGATAAATAATCGAAGTGACTTTCAACCGGATATTTTTATTTAACCTAAAAGTAACCCGCATGAAACTATAGGACGTAGTAAATAAGTTTCAAATTCAGTCAGTAAGTCATGGCAAGATTAAATACCTGGGACCTATTTCATAAACGTGACAATTGTAATTTACCATGACAATTTATAATACATTGCTTGGTTTAGTTTGTTCTAAATAAATAAATCAAACTAAACTAAGCAATGTATTATAAATTGTCATGGTAAAATACAAATTGTCACGTTTATGAAATAAGCCCCTGGTTATAAATATCACTAACAGTTTTCCCAAGGTGTATGTGTGAACAATAGGGTATTCGACTCCTTCTTGAAACACGTTTTATATGATTCTTCATTACATAATAATCACACTACATTGATATTTCCGGGATGTCTACTCTATTATTAATAAAAATCAATGTTAAAGTTTGAATTTCCACAATGGCGCTAAAAACGCTGTTTTGCAGTCTATGTCAAGTGTGACGTCACACGCAAGTAAACAGAGAAGCACAGATTAAACAATCTCCTATATATTATACTCTATTCTATTTCATTCTCATGATTAATAATCTGTGTATTGTTTTGTTTACTTGGCGTGTGACGACACCAGTCATCAACCAATCAAAGATGTTTTTGTTATAAATAAAATTGTAAAAAATATTTAATTTTATTTCGTGTAATTTACAAAAGATATACATAATTTAGTTTAAAATATAGGGAAATATGTTTTTTTACGCCATTGTCTAATAGGCTGACCACAATTTATAGTATATTTTTAATGTAGTCAAATATATTCAAAATTCAAATATATTCGGTATATGCAAAATTAAAGCTATTCTACATTTTATCTTAAACGAAAAGACGCACGGGTATAGTTTTTATTAGCTAAGAAGTAGGAAGGCACGCGCGGTTTTCTTTGTCTTCGCTGGAGGGGTCGTTCTCGCATTTTTTTTATCAATTTATAAAAAAATACTTTTATATTTGTTTTATCGTTGGTTTTCTTCATCTTCACTTGATATTGGCAGGACTATACCGCATGTCTGCATAAGGTCATGTCGCCATTCCTTTTTCTACCCTAGTCCTTTCCATCCTATTATCCCTCTTTCATAAATAATATAAAGAATTTAAAACTACCCACTAGACATTGGCAAAATTACGCGTAACGCGTAGACGCCATTTATCAAAATATAATAATAATACGTTGTTCTGTTGAAATAAACAAGATAGTAACAATACAAAAGCCTACGCGTCATTCTTGGTGCCATGAGGTCATCACCTATTGTGGCCCTACAAAATGAATGTGCTGAGCCTCCTCTGTCTGTCAGAAGACCTCTCTGACCGTTATCTATATAAAATAGCCTCTACCCCTTCCCATCCCCTAACATCAAAATTGGAAGCTCTATATAACCTCTCTGAATCTGCTTATTGGAAAAATAAGGATCTGCCATGCCTACTGGTTAGCTATATAAAACTGCGTAAGCTTGATCTACCTATATATACCACTCCATGCTTTCCTTCCTTTGACATCCCATATGACTCATTGCTCTACCGTCCAAAAATAGTTCATCTTGATATTGACAAAAAATCACTTAGGGCGGATAGCATATTTAATAGAGAAGTTAAAAAACATTGGTCTAATAGACTGTCAATTTTTTGCGATGCCTCAAAATATGATTCCGAAACCTGTGTTGGGTCCGCAGTGTGGATACCTAAATATTCTATTATATTAAACTTTAGAAGTCCTCCTCTGTCTTCAATATACACTGGGGAATCCCTTGCCATATATGAAGCTGTTTCTTATGTATACTCACATAAAATTGTAAAATCAATAATATTCTCAGATTCCCAAACTTGTTTAAAGGCCTTATCAAACTATTCCTCAAATAAACCTCACCCTATTACCCTTAAAATCAGACACCTTCTCCTCCAATGTAATAACTCTGGCTATGATGTCATTTTGGCTTGGATTCCAAGCCATTGTGGCATAGAAGGGAATGAGATTGTTGATGGACTGGCTAAGGAAGCAACAGTCACTGGATTGATGGGCAACTTTGCCATATACACACAGGATCTGAATCCCTTAGCTAAATCAGATCTCGCTTCGCTGTGGGAGACATCCTGGAATAAAGATCTAGAAAAAGCCAAATTCTATAGAAGAATTCAACCAAATATAAACTTAAAACCTTGGTTTTTTACTTTTAACAATTTTAGTAAACAAATTACTTCTACAATTTGTCGACTTAGGCTGGGGCACAACAGCTCCCCAGTCCATCTTAACAAAATTAAAGTTCGTGAAAGCGCTCTATGTGATTGTGGCTCTGAGTTGGGAACCCTTGAACATATATTTTTTAACTGTCCAATACATACTTGCTCATTGTATGACATTCTCCCATCTGATGTACCCCTCCCCACAAACCTAAATACTCTACTGACATTGTCTAGCTATTCTGGCCTATGTGCCTTAGCTAAATACATAAAGAAGTTTAAATTAAAACTATAAGAGTTCTATTATTGATAAATCCTACCCAAGGGCCTCCGGTGACAGTCGGAGATGCTAACCATGAATATATTAAAAAAATACTGCTGTTTGCCCCACCATTTCTTTGGAAAGAGTGAGGTACAATAGATTCATTGGTTCTCAAAATTTGGTTGACATCTCTGACTTTACATTTTTATGTTTTTTATATAACTATATAACAGGGTATAAAATAGTGTTTTAAACTCTGTATATATATTTTTGTTCTAAATTCCTAATTCTTTCTTTTTCAGATGTCTGTGTCGTCCTGTGTTCGTTAACTTTTGGCCCTTATGACTTCAATCCTAATTTGTGCTGTACCCCTTCTTAATCATAACATATTATCAATTTTATGTATTGTCTCGTCTTATACTAATACAGTTTTTCTAAAATAGAAGACTAATCTAATGTAACTTATCATAATCTCTATTTTAACTCCTTAGTGATAGTGCCTGTTTCATAACTAGACACTGGCAAAATTCGCGAAAAGCGAGAGGCCATACAAACAAGAAATTGAATTAAAACAAGATAGTTACCCATGTTTTTCGCAAAGCTCTGAGCCAGCATGACTTGGTGACCTTCCTTGACGAACTGGCGAACGGCGAAGGCGTCATTGTCCACGTTACCGGTGGCGAACCCTTGATAAGCCATGTCGAAGAAGGGGAATATCTTCTTGTCTTTGATTACCTGAGCATTCAAACAGAAAATCAGACAAATTGTAAAGTAAAATTTCTTCATGATTCAGATGTTAAATAACTTTTTTTTTATTGAAGCACAGCATGTGCTTTGTATCTACCCGATAGTAAGTAGACCTACAAAGTCCATGAATGGGGTTGATTAATAAATTGTTGTTTAACAATATTGATGGCCCCCGCTAAACGATGCAGTAACGAAACGGGCGGCGACAAAGAAAAATTTACATTACGAGTATTTTAATGTCCTTGCTCATTTAACATCAAATTAACCGCCCGTTTCGTAACCGCACCCTGAAAGAAGAGTACAATCTTGACAAAAAATCGATGTAGCAGTCACCGGAAACCCGGTGTACCTACAGACTATGTCTACTATATAAAACCTAGCTTATATATAACTTGCCTTAGAAAGTTGTTCCCACTCTTCGGGCTTAGGATCAACTCCGGTGGGATTGTGTGCGCATGCGTGTAACAAAATGATGGAGCCTTCAGGAATTTTCTGAAACAAATAATCTTGTTATTGAAGAATAGATATCAATAAGGACCAAAGCCCATTAAGGTATCATTAAAGTAAGTCATAAAAGACCAAGGATGTTTAGGCCTTTCAAGAATGTCGGAATCGCTCACCTTTACCGCTACCTTGATGTCAGGTAGTTTAAAAGCACCGAAGATCGCGACGCGAACTCTTTTTATCTTCAGTAGAAAAAGGTATGTAAACCCGTAGGTAGTTGCTTGTCTAAAACGTCATAGTGATATACATGGTGACTTTGAAAGGATGTACTTTGGGCTTACATGGTATTCTGCTGATCAAATCGAACAACTTTTCCCATGGAACTATGTGTCGCAAATGAAAAAAAAATTGCCTCTTCCATACAAACTAGTAATGTTAAAATGACCTAATTTGTATGGGGAGCCAAATTTTTTTTTCATTTGCCACACATGGTTCCATGGAAAAAGTTGTTCGATTTGATCAGCAGAACCTCATATTATTGTTTAAAAATTATTATTATTGTTTAGGTTAAGCAGATGACAACAAGACCGGTCTGGGATGGGTGACCGCTTTATACAACGAGGCTATTTCATCATAAACACCGCAACAAGCTCGCCACTTGTTAGGTGTTGCCTCCGAATACCATCGGCGAAATGAGGATGGGTTAATCCCTCCGCTGGGACCCTGAGGCCGTTTAAACGGTTCTCGGGAGCCAAATTGGCACCCGTGATGGTTTTTTTTTTTTTATTAACCTCATATTAGCCCAAAGTACATCCTTGCAAATTCACCCTGTATACATAGAAAATAATTTCATAATCGCTTGGTTTTGGCATTGTCTGTTCATGAATTCTAGGGGTTTTAGAGTAGGGTTTGTACTCTGACAGGAGTTACTACAAAAAAGGATAAAATTTGAACGCGGCTTAAAAGCGTGTTTAGTTTGGTTCGAGTTTACCAGTAAAGGCCAATTTCTATAATCTTCGGTCAGGGTACGTGTAATTCACATATAAAAATGACAGATCAAGCTACGGACCTTAACAATTTTGTATAGAAACAACGAACCGTTACCAATGTTTATAATCTTAATAAATGCTATAGTTCCTAGACTCAAAATCAACTTTTTTTTATGGAGCATGACAATAGACTTTACATATGACAGTAAGTGGCAATGTAAAGTCCAAGAATATTCTCAACCAGAAGTAGCAACATTATGTCTGTGCTTGAGAAACTTATTTACGCCTCGCTTGAAGATCAAAAGTGAAAAGGCACGCAGACAAGGCATTCCCCACTCGTGCGACATACCTATAAAGAATCGTCAAATCTTTTAGTTCTGGTGGACTTGTCTTCTACTGGATTAGTTATAATAAATATCATCATCTCGGGTGCCTTACGGCGTACCCAGTGGAAGGGTTTTTAAACCCACCTCGTCGTATCCGATGGTATGAGTCTACACCGAACAAGTGGCTAGCTCGTCGCAATGTTTTGAATAGACTCAATAACCCATCTATAAACAGTTGGTATAGTGAAACCGGGACCGACAGCTTAACTTGCTCAATGAGTATGCTGTCGTGCTCGCTGTAATGAGTATGCATTTTGATGACTGTTAAATAATTAATGTGATAGCGATAACACAATTAATATATTTAATTGTTGAAAAAAAACTCCTAACTATGAGGTATTTATAGGACACTATTAATTATCTTTAAATTATGTAGGTAATTTTTGTAGCTTTTGTAAAAATATAAATAATTTTACAAATAACGTTAGCCGTAACTTGTCCCAACATTGTACAATGAAATAATTACAATACTCAACGACCTACAATTATCAGAGAAAAGCATATAGCTATCGCGTGAACATTGAACCAGATAAAACTGGTAACTTTGTTAAATATCTTATTGTTTATAATAACAACTATATAAAGACAGACATTAATTGTTGGGTATTTTTTTGGAATAAACAATCATTGTGCGTCAGAGTCGGGTTAGAAGTAACAAGTCCCTTCTATTGCATAATGTGTGACCCGCCAATGTCTAACGTACGAGTAGCTTAGATAATTCCTGTTTATTATTGAAGAGTTGTAGTATGCTATCTATACACATTATATGTATGTTTGTTCGTCAATGAATGACTATTATAATTTAGATCACGATGGGTCCGGGGTCGTTGGTCGCCTAGACTTACGTACATATTACGTTTGTACTAAAAAGTTACTTAAAAGTAGCGTTTGATCAAACATTTTCCTTAAATTCATTGAATGATTTTTGAAGGTTTTTTTTAAAGTTTGGTAAATCAACCCCTGAAAATCGAAAAAAATCGCTGAAAAATTCCTCTCAAAATAAAAAATATATAATAAAAATAATTTTATTTCCTCCTTAAAAAAATAAGACCATTTTTTTTCAAACTTAATAGTTTAGATTGTGTGTCCCGGTGTGTACCAATGAGTTTTTAATTAAAAAAAATATGTACATTTGTTTGACAACACTACTATAGTGCCTCGGAGAGAACGTTAAGCTGTCGGTCCCGGTTTACACTTTACCAACTTGTGAAACTTTTTATAGATGGGCTATTGAGTCTATTCAAAACATCGCTACGAGCTAGCCACTTGTCCGGTGTAGACTCATACCATCGGCTACGACGAGGTGGGATTAAAACCCCTCCGCTGGGTACCCTGGGGCCGTCTAGGCGGTCTCGGGCGCCGTAAGGCACCCATGATGATACACATAGTTTAGGGGTAGAAAACGGTTTTGCTGCCTAAATTATAGGTATAATCTCATAGGTGCTCTTTCATTTATTGGGGGTCGGGGGGAAGGTTTACATAAATGTATGGTAGCGTTAACTTATCATAGTCATGCGCAGGGAGAAGTAATACTTTGCAGTTGAATCAGCATAAGCATCGAAGAGCCTTATCAGACAGTCCTGTTAAACGACAATATTACCACTATGGGATCACTCAGGCCATATATCTGTCTGTTCAGCCCGATTTCTCAAAAAATGTTTGAAGTAGTGTTCAAAAATTTGGATTAGTATATTAATACTAAAGAAAACTTAGTATATTAATACAAAAAAAAAACATTGAAAAAAAAGGCTCCCAAAGAGGGGTGGATAGTTCGATTTTAAAAATAAATGACTATCTAAGTAACCGTATGAGGTACAAGGTTGAAATTTAGAGCACATTTTAATGTTTTTTCTTTAGAATATCAGGTTTAAAAGTAGTTTTTTAATTATGTACCAAAATGTTTTTGGTACCTACCTTAAAAATACATAAAAAATGTGACAATCTATAATACTATTTCAAATCGTTGAGATAATAATAAAATTACTACTGAAATCAAAGTCTGCTCCTGTTCCCCCTTTTTTCTGTTGTACGGAACCATAAGTTACGTACAATGAAAAAAAAAACTGGTATATCGAAAAAATGGAGTAATCTTTGAATTGGGTCTCAGAATATGCAGAATAATGAATAAAGATTTATTACAATAAATCTTTATTATTATTTTTTTCTTCAGTTGTTTTTTATTCTTAAAAAGGTCATTGGGCACAATCCGACCCAATTAGTGAAGGTTTGCCTACAGAAACAAAATTACTTTTAAATTAAGGTATATCCCACTTTCCATTTTAAGTTTTTTTTTTTTAAATCCATGGGAATAAAATATTACAAGTGATTTAAAAGTTGAAGATATTTATTGCAAAGAACAAAATAGAATTTAAATGAAGATATTGTATTAAAAAACACCATGCGTATGAGTACTCGGTCTGGCGGCATATATAATGCTATCTCTCTTGCTTAAAAATAAATAAATCTTTTTTTTTACAAACCATCATGAACAATTCGAAATTCTCTACACTATTTTATTTCTGTAGATTCTGCAGGGTAACCACCGACTCCGATACCGTGAGATCTCGTTCGAGTTGAGATCGAGAACGATTATTTTGGTACTGCGAAAAGTAAAACAGCGTTGTTTGAATTGACCACTGCATAACTAGTTCGAGTACCTAATTAATTACAATTTTTTTTTTGTAATATTACGAAGTTTGTAAATATGATTTGTATGAAATGACGTCATTTTTGATCTCAACTCGAACGAGAACTCACGGTATCGGAGTCGGTGGTTACCCCCCAGGATATATTTTTTGTACTAAGTGAGATAGTACGACTGTAGATATTAATAAACTTGAAATAAACCTCAGTATTTTTTTTTTTCTAAGATTTCATATCAGAATTTCATTTTCTGTCTGATTTCCATTATTAATGGTAATGCGACCCATATATTCGTAAACCAGAGATATATGTCGAAACATCCCACATCAATTAATTTCTGTAGGTCGTCGGTAAATTTTTCATACTTAAGTGCCCAATGACCTTTGGAATATAAAAAAAAAAAAAAAAAAAATGGAATATTTATTAATTATGAGTATTTTTCTATTATTTTGTAGTTATATGAGTAACATTTATCTATTAGTGTCATGATTAGATATAATTGTATAGTCACCGAGTACTTGAACTATTGCTATGTCAACATTTATCTAAACACTGGTATTATGTAATTTTTTTAAATCGTCTTCATGACTAGTTTGACCGCCTCCTTGGTCTAGTGGTTGCGCCCTTGGCGTTGTATCCAGAGGTCGTGGGTTCCATTCCAATCATGGCAAATTATATTAAGTTTTTTTTCATTAGGTATGTACAATTTGCCATGGGCTAGGTGTTTATAAAATATATAATATAGGGACGATCAATACATTGTTGTTTAACAATATTGATCGCTCCCACTATGCCGGCTAAATGATGCCGTTACGAAATAGGCGGTGACAAAGACGTATTGGTATTTTGTGTTTATTTTAATATCCTCGCTGCTTTATCGTCAAATCAATCGCCCGTTTCGTAAGCACCAAGAGGAGACTATCACCTCGAGAAGAAATCGATGCAGTAGTCTCCGGGAAACCGTAAAGCTTTAAAAGTTGTGTTTTGGGCTAATATGATGCTCTACTGATCAAATCAAACAAAATTCCCATAGAACCATGGGTTACAAATGAAAAAAAAATGCCACTCCATACAAACTAGTAATGTTGAAATAATCAATTAGTATGAATCTAAAAAAAGTTTTTCAATTTGATAAGTATAAATAAATAAATATCATCAGACCGCCTAGACTGCCTCAGGGTACCCAGCAGAGGGGTTTATAATCCCACCTCATCTTAGCTGATGGTATGAGTCTACACCAAACACGTGGCTGGCTGGTCGCGATGTTTGGATAGACTCAATAAACCATCTATATACAGTTGGTATAGTGAAACTGGGACTGGCAGCTTAACATGCTCTCCGAGGCACTATAGTGGTGTTGTCAAACACCGGGGTTTAAACCAGAGACCTAAGTGTTTTTAAGTCTAAGGTCTAACCAACTCGGCCTCCATGTATATTGATCAGTATAGTGTGATATTAATTAGCACAAGGTACATATAACCTTCCAAAGTTACTATGTATATATTAGTATAACCTATATCTGCCAGAGTACATATATCTATAATAAAAAAAACAATCACAAAATCAAAAGTATTCTCCAGCTAGTAGCACACAAATGGCCAGACAGAGCATTTAGATTAGAGATATATTTTTACAGTTTATATTACATAAATAGAGATGGCCAAAGAGGTCATAAACTTTGGCCGATAATAAATTTTTCTTGTCATTGTTAAATAATAGTGGATAAGGTATACAATTTGCACTTGATTAATAATTTTTATTATTATGATACCTTAACCTCTTATCATTAATTTTGAAGCTCGAGATAACATAGATTTTCATAACCGCAATGCATGGATTGGTTTATATTTATATCACTCAAAACTCAAAATAAGCCACTGAAAGATAAGGATAAGTAGGTAACAGTTTTTGGAGTTTAATATAATTTACACATTGCAGGTTAAATAAAAAATATAATTAAATATTGCTTTGCTACCTAAATGATTGAAAATTAAGAATGTTTTACCTATCCATAGCATGGTTAATGGCATGGGAGTGAACTGCAGTGTTCATGGACTTGTAACCACAAAGTAGGGTTACAGGCGTTTTATAAACTGTCCCTATCACTTTCTTCAGTACACTCTCGACTCAACGAAAAATAATAAGCTTACAGTGTGGTCTTGGAAAAGTGACAAACACATAAATTACCAGGCTTAGGCCAAATAGAGGCTAAACTTTAGAAAATTTAACACTTCTTACCGAGATATCTTCCAAAGCTCCTTGCAGGTCAAATCCATTAGTCTTAGGGTCGAAATACCGGTACTTTTTATGTGACAGCCCCAGCATGTTGCAGATCTGAGGATGGTTTCCCCAAGTCGGTGTAGGCATCCAGATCTCCTTGGCCTTGCCATAGTGCTTTGTGATAAATTCTAGACCTAATCGCAGAGCTCCAGTCCCCGATAAAGTCTGTATTAAAAAAAAATGCTTAATATTTAGCATTTTTCATCTACACCTGTTCATAAGGTCCTAGTTTTATTGAAAATGCAGCAGAATGTGCCATTACTACTATCACACAAATATGTTTAAAATATATTGTTATTGTGTTGAGTGGTTTTAAAAAGTATATGAAAATCCATGGTTATTTTTAAATATGAATGTAATGGGGATAAACAGAGATTTCCAACTTGTGAGTATTAAAGCCTGAGACATAACCAAACTACACCCTTTTTGATAATCTGTCACTTTCTCCCCTTAGTGAACAATATCCTATTGTTTGAGTTATGATGGAAAAGGGCAAACGTAATATGTAAAGATATGTATTAATAATAAGATATAAAAGTACATAGTTATTAATTTATTTTAATACATTATACCTATTTCATAAAAATATTTATAAAATACATGAACAGAAATGAAATTCTACAGCATTTTTTAAATGCTAGTATCAATCAATATTTTGTTTTGATTTGACATTATTTAATATTAACATGCCAATTTTATAAATAGCATTATCTGAGAGATATCTCAAATAACAAACACTTGAGATAAAATAATTGTTTATCATGAAGCAATGAGTTTATTGTATAAGATTATAATAATTTACCTGAACAGTACAATTTGACTTATTTTTAAGAACAGGGCTGTCTTCTCCAAAGGCCAATTTGGCAACAGCATCACAGTAAGCTGCTTCACCACCAATGGGGGCATATTCATGGTTCAGTCCTTTTGCATGAAGGATTTCCTCAGCCTGTGCAAAACATAAAAAGTGATTTTAAAATAATCATTTTAAATGATCCCTTAATAGGATCCCTATTGTACTTAATTAATCAAACCAATAATAAATGTGTAGTAGCTTTAATGTAATATTATATGCTATATGGGTGAATATACGCTATTTGATTTTTTTGTGTCCCCAACAAAAATATTATCAGTTTAATTTAATATTCATAATTTCACTAGTTGATATTATGTTTGTATTTGTAATGATAAAGGCCAGAAGATTTTTCTATTTTTTGGAGTTTTATAGGCACCAGAGGAAAATATGCTATCAGGGGAGTGACAACATTGGCAGGGTGGTAGACAAATTGCGGCAGGGAAGTGATATGACATTAATGATTAGTTATGAAAGATAAATTAATATTGAATATAATATATAAATTATAGTTCTTTGTTTATTTATAATGAATATAATACAGCCAAACTTGTAAACGGTTTAAAAATGGAAACATATTTTTAATATTATTTATTTGTTAGTGCATATGTTTTAATTAACCATATCAAATAATAACCGAATTAAATTATGCTTTAAAAAATACTTTTTAGTACTTACTATTTATTAATCTCATCTAATAAAAAAAATCTATCATAAAAAATACTGTATTTACTATTTGACAGATTTCAATAATTAAAAACTTATAGCTATGTTGAAGGTATCTCTACAAATACCATATTTATATAAACAATTAAAAAATATATATATAAATAAGTTAATATGTAAATATGATGTAGATTAGCCTATATTAATAAAATTAAATCTCTAAATAGAACTTTAAATGAAACAAATATATATTTTAAACTTTAATACACCTATCAGTCTCGAGGCTTTCTAAAACAAATAAACTTAAAAAATATCATAGCACATTTTATGAAAACTTTAGTAATAAAATTTACTTCAAACTTTGCACTAGCGTTGGGACAAAACTTTTGTTTTTTCTGAAATACTACACAATTAACAATTTACTTTTAAATACATCAACTGGCTCTTGAAACTTGTAAAATACTCTGTTACCCTTTATAATTATATTTGGTAGTATCTTCAATATTTATTCCCATTTAACATCAGACACGTCATTATCGTCTATTTTAAAAAGATCCGTTTTCATTGGATACTTTTAGAATTGTAACGCCGATCTTTCGCTTCTTCTTCATCAAAATCAGATGAACATACACCAGCATATTATCTTTTATCTTTAATCTGGTATCCCACAAGTACAAAATCGTCTTTCTTGACAGCCATAGCTGTAGTTTCATTACCATTATTATTGTTTAGATTAGTGGATGTATGTGGAATCATATTATTTTGCAAATCATCCTCAGAATCGGTGTATACTGCATCAACATTTAATTTTGTTGCTTCATTTTGGATATATGTAATGTCGCCTAAATGGAAGTGATAACAAAAGTTTCTACAAAAGCAGCTAAGGCTCTTCATGTACCACTTATTGGGCACAAAGGCTTTTCCTCATACTTGGTGTACTTTTAATGTACCAGCAAAAGGTTTAATGTGAGATCGGTTATTTTCAATTGTCATCCTTTGTAAATCAATTTCCTCTTTGGGTATCACAAAATATGAACGCCAGGGCAATGTTTTCCTAATTCCTTGGCAAGGTCGTCTATAGTAGCAATGTCAGTTCCTGATGCGACAATTTTGTCTGCAGGTCGTTTAAATGTCGCTCCGATACCATCTGGAGTTCCATTACCATGCCCAGCTTCTGAATAATTCCAAGTAAAATCAAATATTTGGATATGTTTCAGTTAACTTACGACTTAAGTAAAAAAACATATCTTTGAATACCAGGACATCTTTTGCTAACCAGCCATCAATGAAAAAAGTTTTTTGTTACATAACCATTCGATGGAATTCATATGACAATGTCATAGAATGATTATATAAGTATTAAGAAACTGCTGTTTTAAAAAAATAATGATTATTCTTCCTAGATGACTAATTATCAAATGACGTCCTTGCGGTTCACAAACAGGAATTTAAATTCTTTGTAGATAACCCAGTTATCAAAAAAGAATGATAAATTCTTCTTAGATAATCGGGTTATTAAACTAGAATTAATTTCCTGTTTTAATACTGGTTATGAAACTATGGTTATCTACGCGGCATAAGCGGAATTTATACTAGATTGTAGATTCAGGCGCTCCCTATGCTTTCTAGTATTTTCCTAATAGCCCTTTGTTCCCTTTCAGTCATATCTTTGATACTCTTAAATTCTCCCTTCTCCTTTTTTTGTAATATTTTTGCTTCTATTTCTCTTTCAGCATTTTTAACCGGATCATTTTTTATTCTTTGGTACCGCAATCTTTCAGCTTGGCGTTTTTTTCCAGTCTCTTGTTTACTTTTTTTTATATGTTTGCCATGATACACAAGTACGAACGAGTAACTAAAACAAATAAAACATATAGTTATAATAGTAAATAATAACGATATAAAATATCGTCACCCCCATGGGTTGCATGTATTTCCCCTGGCATATGAAACGCCAGATGGGTGACGCCAGAGAAGTGACAAAACCACATATAATCTACAAAAACAATATCACGCGTCCTTCTTATATAAATATAAACGTTATCCTTGACGTCTACACATAATATACATTGCATTGTACAAATGTACTGTTACGTAACGATATAAAATAAAGACATATAACTTACCAGAGAAAATACTGCAACGACTGGCACGGGCACGCTTTGTGGCAGATCAACAAGAACTGACGCCATATTGTTTGATTTATGCTCTAAGGCGTTAGCTTGCTTCTAAGTTCGCTTTGTATTACGCGCGTTATTCAAATATCATGAACGTTGTTTAACATTTTTTATGTAAAATTTTAGACTTAAAATTTCGTCAGGTTAGGTTGACATTATAATTATGTGTCGTGAAAACATTATTTTTTTAAATGTTAATAAATTATTTTGCTATATATTTTGATAAAATATGTTTTGTTGTTTATTTAGGTAAATGATAGTATTAAAAAAATATACAGGTTAATTAAAAAATAAACTTTAAAAATGTAAACAGTATAAAAACTAGTAACTGGGGAGGTCAGGGTAGTATACTTTTACAACTATTTTAAACTATTAATCCTTAAAATGAAACAGTTACCGTGAATTGACTATGTGGGCTAAATAAAAGATGACATTCTTTATTATTTAAGCATATAGCAACAATAATATAATTACTTTAACATTAAAAAAATCTATGGGCCGCTAAAATTCAAATAGCGTATATTCACCCATATACTATTAAATTGTTCCAAAAGTTTGACTGGTAGAGGATGCCTGGCAGGATTAAGTCTAAATCTTGATTAAAAATCAATAAAGACAGTAAAATATACAATAAAAAAACAGAAAAAAAACTTAAAAAGTACAAAATATGTTTTTTGCAGTTTCTATTATTTAATCATATTGTATTCAACATTTCAGTATAAAATGAAAAATCTTTATCAGTTTAAGGTGAAGCTATTACTAGATGTATTAGTAAAAAAAAATATCCTATTGATAAGAATATGCTTTTGAAAAGTTTCACTTCTAGCTGCTAGAGTACATATTTTATCATAACATAATAATGTATATCCTAAATGTGCATCCTAATAATCTACCAATATTTAAAAAAAACTTCAAATTCCGATAAGAATAATAAGATATATGTTACTGCAAAGATCAACCAACCAATGACTCAGGGTGCCATCTTTTCAAATTTAATGATAATTAATTTAAATATCTAACCTTCCTGACAGAGGGCAGGACAAAAGGTTTTCCTTCATCATCTCTATACGCTCCTACCCCAAGATTCACTTTGTCTGGTGATGGGTCCTTTTTGTAAGCTTCTGTGATACCAAGGATTACATCAGGTGGGCCCATTTGTACGTTACCCCACCATGTGCTGAAATTACAAGTATTTGGACTTAATAAATACAAAAATATTTATAAAATAAATGAAATTGGTAACAACTATAAGAATAAGGTCCCTGTAAAATATACATAGTACTCATACTATTTTTGGTTTCCTTTTTAGTTCTTTAAACTCTTTTTATAAAATATAATAAATAATAATGAACGTCAGCCTAACCTTGCAATGAACTCTGCAGTTCAACATTTACGATCTAATTAAAAAAAAATACAGTGAATTCAGAAACTTTAATCAAAATTTCTTTATGTTCATTTATAATTACTTAAATTAAATCTACTTATGAATTATTATCTTAGAATTGCTTTGATTATTTATTAAGTTTCAATAAAAATACCGGCATAATAGTGGTATACATGCCTATTTGTACGAACGGCTATATTTCCCAAAACTGCTTCCACATTACTGTTTTTTAATATTGTAATAGTTAGCTTTTTTATATGAGCCATTTTAATACTAAATTTGATTTACAGTTACACTAGAGCACGAATTATTAAATAAAAAATAAACTTTTTAGGGGAACCGATGCAAAACACAATCACTTGCCAGACGACAACCCTGAATCGTGTTCGGAAACGTAACACTTTAACACTGGGTAGTGTTACAGAGTGCGATAAAAATAATGAAAAATGCTTAGAGAAGAAGAGATGCATATAGTGTAGTGACATTACCCAGTGTTAAAGTGTTAGTTTACGAACACAGACCTGGGCCGTGTTCGTAAACTAACACTTTAACACTGGGTAAAGTCACTACACTATATGCATCTCTTCTTCTCTAAGCATTTGTCAATATTTTTATCGCACTCTGTAACACATTGTTCAGTGCGACAAGCGACAACCTTATTATTTGTTCAGTGACAACAACCATAGATTAATATCATTCATAGATAAATTAATATTAAAAATATACGGACGACAACTCAAAACCAGTATTGCCAACTCTTTTTTGTCAAATCCCCAATAAATAGCTGCTGTTAGAACCACCATGGGCCTTATTCCGAGTTTGCATTTTTAAACACGACAAAACGTTGCGTAAACTATACATACTTACATATCTTCACGGGTGCCTTACGGCGCCCGAGACGGCCCCAGGGTACCCAGCGTAAACTATAAATATCGAAATATAAGTTCTATTCCAATGGTTATGTATAGTATGTAATAGGTTGGCTGTAATAATGCCGCCATCTTGAAATACACGAATTCTTTGCAAGTTTAACATGTTTGGAGCATTGGAATTTAACTATAATTAACAGGATAGAACTTATATTTTAATATTTATAGAATTCGCAACTTCTTGTCCTGTTTAGAGGTTGAAAACTCGGAAAACCACTAAAAAATAAAAACCTATAAAAATTACATGACAAAAAAATATTAAATTTTTCGACCTTTCAATATTTTATTATATAAACTGGGTTTAATCTAGCATATACATATATCCATTACACAATACAAATCGGCACAGTAATATTAATAAAAAATATATTTATTTCATAACGATATATTTCGCGTTATTTATGGTCCAAAGAGCCAATCGATAATCGAATCGAAATACCCATTGAAAGCCAATTATGGGATTTGACGTTTCTTGTCGATCAGGCTCTACCCATAGAGTAAAATTCCTATACATTTTTATCTATCGATGCGGCGATTCGATTGGCGATCGGGTTTCTTGGGCAGGCAGGCCCCATATCAATTATATATATTAGTTATGAAATAAAAATATTATCTAGCGGAATCCTTAAGTATTGCGTGAAATACTAGCTAATAGCTAATTTCCAAAACAAGTATGTAGGGGCCTTAGAGAACTCGATCGCCAAGAAACGTCAAATCACATACCTATATTTTATATTCACTTTCGATTGATCGTCGCGTCGATCGATATTTCTTCTGGCTTCCATGTAGGGGGGCGTTTGGCATGCGGTAGAAATCCTAATAAAATAATAAATAAACCTGAATGTATTTAATATTATTCTCTCGCAAGCTAATTTCCATCTAAAACCATCAGCCACTAAAACAAAATTTCCACGTTGAAAGACTGGTTTTAATGGAAAATCCACTAGGTTGGCAACACTGTTCTAAACTCAGATTATATACTTCGATCATATAACCAATGGATGTAGCAAAGCAAGCGTTCCCCTCTGCCAAAATAAATGGTCATATTGGCCATGTACATTATAATATGAAACAAGTTTACGTTCAATCGGCGTCATTTGGTATCGTTTGATGTCGCAAAAATGTTCTCCACTCACTCAAAAAAAAAATGCTTACACTATGTCTAAGGCGATCTCTCACTTCAAATTAGCGGAACCATGGGGTCTCCTATCACTTGTGAGTATAATTTTCACTAAATATAATTGTATTCAAATCTGAATTTCACTTTTATAAGTACGTAAACGATAGAATTAAAAAGTAGTAATACGTGATACGGGGGAGACATGACACATCGCGTAGTGCGGTAATAAAGAAAAGTGATTCGAAACAATTACTCGCTACTAAATTAGAGCTGGGAAAAAAAGTTTATTTATTAAAAAAATCTTTTTTTTTTTAATCATTCTATTATTATGCATTTTTTAATTTCGAGAATATTTTCTTGTTTCACCGTAATAGTTAAGATATTGCGATATTCATCTCAATTTAAAACAAAAATGTCGTATATCCTTAAATAAGAATATCGACTTTTTATTTCTTATATTTAATTTAAAAAAAAACAGCGAAAATATGAATATTGTTTTTTTTTTAAAGATTTCCTATTGATCCTATCACTAAGGAAAAGTAGATTATATCTATTATTACCTACGAGTATTAATACCTACTTTTTGAGCCTCTTAAAATTTAATTATTTTTGTTGCTGATTTCTTTAATGAGCAAAAAAAAACGCCGTCGTCATTAAATCACTTAATATGCAGCGTTAGTCAAAATTAAAAAAAACATAGTCACAATATCACCTTAAGTACAGTTCAATACTATTCTTTGGGGTTTAACCTACAAACACACAACCAACGCCTACCCCAAACTGCTCACCCATAGAAATGTAGATATATTTGTATGTATTTCCCCCCCCCCCCCCCGTTATTTTTTCTTATCAGTATTACACGGTGTGGTTATCATATTCAAAGAAGGCAGAGAAAAACGTACGCAAATTTAAAAATATGCTCATCACTAGTTGCATTAGTGTGTGTTTATCCTATACTTGTGTTCTATACGTGTTTACTTCTTCCCGCACATAATATATAAGTGGCAGAAATAAATGCTCGGAAAATAGGACCTTTGCTCCGTTCGTTGTTATTTCGTTTAAAGTGCCAAGGGGTTTTTGTATACAAAGTTATATGGTGATACTTGTCTTTGCCTGATTTTCGTTACTATTCGTTAGTAAGATGAATAAAAAAATATGACGTTATTTTTTTTTGTATTTTGCGTATTTTAGTAGAAACGGCGAAATAAGTAAAATATTTATTACAATCGTCATATAAACTTAATTGTATTATTGTAATTTATGAAATATGGCCGCGGAAATTAAAACAGAGCCTCAAGCAATTAACGAACGGTTTTCAACAACTAAAAAGCCGTCGCTTTTGAGTAAATTGGAAGGTTGCACCGACGATGTTAATGCAGCTGTTGTAATACCTGGCGAAGACGGTGTAATTAGCGTATGTGATGATAAGTAAGTTTGATTTTAAATTTATATTAGTATGTCCAAATTCTATAACTATAATTGCGTATTAAACTTATAATAATAATATTCTGAATGAATGACATATGTGTTACACAGGACTATTAGAGTGTGGCTGAAAAGGGATTCCGGCCAGTATTGGCCTAGTATCTGTCAGTACATGCCTTCAGGTTGTACTTCCATGTTCTACACTCCTGAGACTCGGCAACTCTTCATTGGCCAAGAGAATGGCACTGTATCTGAGTTTATTCTAGAAAGTGATTGCAATAGGATTAATCCGGTAAGTTTAATGCAGATTATAAAGTATAGTAGTAAAAGCAGTAAAAGATTTTAGAGAGAGGTAGAATAGTTGTATGTCAAACCAAAACCTTGGGTTAAATCCTGATTCTACTAAGGGCTGATTTGACCAAAAGAGGGCATAACTTATACTGGGGATAGTAATTTCGATTTCATACAAATATTTATTCATAGATTAAAATATTAATGCTTAGTATAATTATTTGTATGTGATTTGACGTTACTAATCGTGTATGTTATTTGACGTTACTTAAAATTAACCTGTGCAATCTCTTAGGAAAAATTGTATAAATTCCATCTCATTTTTTTCCTGGAGAGATTGTATTGGTAATAATATTTGAATTTCGGAACAGCCGCTAAATGTATCAACTGCATATAAAAGTTAAAATTTTGTATGGGAAAAATGAATGAATCAATAGGCAGTTAATATTAAATTAAATTAGATATCATTATTAATAAATGTCATAAATCATCATATTATTTATTATTATTTCAGAGGAGAGAGTATTTAGCACACACAGCCAGGGTTACCTCTGTAGCCTTTTCCCTGAGTTGTGAATGGGTTCTATCTGTAAGTAGAGACAAGATGTTCTCGTACCATTGCAGTGAGAGTGGGAAGAGAATTGGAGGCTATTCATTTGAAGCTTGGTGCACAGCCTTACAGTATCCTTTTTAAAATAGCATGGTGAACTAACCTGTTTACACAATATAATTATTCGGGAAGCCATTATAGAATATATGGCGGACTTTCCTTAAAGCCAATTAAGCCCTGGCCTAGGACTGCCAAATATCAGGGGAGGAAAATTTGTACAATCCTGGCGAGAATATGACAGGTGGAACAATTTAACAAAACAACCGACTTAATGTTGTTTTCCGCACAATGCAATTTCACATTTCTACTCTGCAAAGATAATAAAATGGGGTGGGCACTGAAACGGCCTAGGGAGGCTGAAACTACTAGCCCATAGCGTCATATGAAATGAATTCTCCATAAAATAAATCAGGGTTCTACAGTAGGACCAATTTTTTTTTTACTTACAAGTTAAGTTAAGTACACAATGCACATTTTGCTTGCATTTAAATTATTTATATTGTGGTGCAATTACATTTAATTTTTGGTTGTTTATTTTAATTTTGATGCCTTTGGAGTTAGAGTTAATGACAAAGTGTTAATGAATGAGGTGGAGCAAGCATGCTTTTAGAAAATATTGATTGGACTCAACATTAGTTGATAAAGTGAAACAATATCAATGGAAGGTACATAATGTTATGTAACTAGAACAATGTCTGTTACATGGTATATGTTATTTGTTATCTTTGTGATAAAATTTGCATACCTTTTTTTGTATTTTCCTTGTTGAAATATAAGGATATAAAAAAATAATGTTCAACATAAGTACCTAAATGGATAAAACTAATTGGTGTTGAGTATTGAAAAATGTAATAAATTCTATTTACAGTTAATTTCTTTACTTTTGTATATGTACAATTTACAGACTATTTTTAAATATTTAAGTATATTTTATCTATATAAACATACAGATTTGATTCACAATCAAAATATGCATTTGTTGGAGATTATAGTGGTCTAATCACTATGTTAAAATTGGATAATAATGGTGCTGCATTAGTCACTACTTTGAAAGGACATTCAGGGTAATTATAACCTTCAGTTTGTTTTATTATAATTCTTTTGAAACCGATTTGAAATATTTTTTATATTGGTTCTTTTTATTCCAAGCTTAATAGTACCTGTAAGTCAGTAAGCAACAGTAACAGCCTCATGTTTACTTTGATCACATCATATTTCCTGTTATCCAATATGTTAATATACATTTAAGGCTATCATAATAAAACTAAATTTGGTAAAAGCATTTGCATGGGTATCCATGGCAAATAAATGTTTTCATTGTTTTTAATGTTTGCCTTGACAGTGTGAGTATGACACCACACAAAAATATTTAAAGCAATAGATACACTTTTGGAACACTTAGTTATTGTCACAATTTAAAAAAAAAGTAGATAAAGGAGAAAATAAATACTACATAATCCATTTAACTGATAACAGTAAAATACAATAAATTTAATTAATAACGTAATGGCAACGGTAAGGGGTTTTGTCAAGTAAAATGCAACATTTATAAAAAAGCAATATAATAATAATATGAAGGATATTACACACATTTATATCCTACATATTATTAATATTATTATTTGCCCTGGTCACAAACTAAACTCTTGTACTATTTGTATCAGAAATGACTATATTAATACATAATTATTTTTATAAACACCCAAGCTATGACCAACTGTACAGAAAAACATACTAATATATTTTTGTCATGGATGGGAATTGAACCCACAACCTCCAGGTACTATGCCGTGATAAAAATAAATAGTTTATTTAAAAACATAAGAAATAAAGAAAGAAAAAAATAGTACTAAATCCTAGTGTCTTCTTGGTGCCCGAAAAAATATGCTCCCTAGCATGTTATATGTATGCAAATGAAAAATCTATAATGCATTGATCACTCACAACTCACAAACAATAATAAGGTTATAAAATTGGCAACAAAAATTGTATTACAAGTACTTTATATGCTCATTCCATTGCTTTATCAAAAAATTTACTGCCCGTTTCATGAACTGTATTCGCGTTTGTTCATTTGTTTTGTAATTCAAATAATAATAATATGTAGGACAATTTACACAAATTACTCTGGTCACCAACTAAGCTCTAGGTTTGTATTATGTGTACTAGAAACCACAATATAATACATATTAAATTTTCTAAACACACGGGCCATGACAAACTGTACTAATATTATTTTGCCATGTGTGGGTCTTGGTGGGCAATTTTCGCTCTTTGAACCCACAACCTCCAGATACAATGCCAAAGGTGCAACCACTACTCTACAGAGGCGGTCTTTAATTTCTTTTGTTTTTTTTAGGTCTGTCAGAGTGTTAAATTGGGCCCCACTACCTCAACTATTGTTTAGTGGTTCATATGACCAAAGTATTATAGTATGGGACATTGGAGGTCAGAAGGGCACTGCATATGAACTACAAGGACACAGGTTTGTTTACAAATTTATTATTATTGCAAATTTAAAAAAAATTGCGGTGACACATTTAAAATAAATATTTTTTTCATTGTGTAAGAATCTTATCTATATTTAGTGAGTGTAAATATTTATCTTCTGAGTAACTTTGTTTATCATTCCTCAATGACATTCATATTTGTGAAATATAATACTTTTTGTTTTATTCAGAAATGTTTCGCTAAACCGGGGTTGGCTTAATCTTTATAAGAGCTCAACATGTCACATGTTGCTTGCATCTGCCTGATGTTAAGCAGTATGCAATATCCAGAAATGGTTATCTATTGAAGGATCTTGGTCTTCCAAGATCAGCCGTCGAAACTTTTATGGATCGGTCGACCGATATGAGCGCGTTCGTTTTGGAACAGAAACATGTTCATAACGACCACGGTGTATATTTATGCGTTTTTTTTTGAGATTTCGGTGGCAAAAGTGGCGTTGTGATGTTGCCACATTGGCGTTTTTTTGGCCCAGTATGCTACCGCGAACTGTGGGCCTATCGCGTAACTGCAATGGTAATGGTAATGGGGTTCATTTTGACATTTGAAGTCCATTAATCAAAACATCAATTCGTATCGCAGAATGCAATGGGAATGGAAACCCATTATCATTGTAAATGAATCCCATTGAACGAACGAAATATGATAGTTCGATTAGAGCGATCGGGTAACCTTATTGACAGTTGAGAATGATATTCATTACCATTTTAAAACGTCAAATGAAGCAGGTTACTCTTGTCCAGTCGGCATCATATGATATTGTTTTTTTTATAAACGAAAACTTTGTATTTTTATCGGTAAAACAAGAGTTTTCATTTAAAATAATAAATTAGTAAGTAGGTATGATGCAGTGAATGTCATATAATTATGTACATTGAAATTAAAAAAAAACAAGAATAATAGATTGTTTAAAAGATCAACTTTTTTGTATTTTATTTGTAACATTAATTAATAATAATAATAATCTGACAAAAACTATTTATGAAAACTCGTAGCCAATCAACAGAGTGCGTTCAGATTCATCACAAGTTACGTTTTATTCCAGATTCCCTATTACGATGCTTCTATGGGCTCTTATTCAAATTAGAATTATTTTAATGTATAATATTATAGAAGAATTAAATACTGTGATAAAATTTAAAGGAAATAATATATTTTCGATATTTGTCATGTACGTGAAGTACGTACATGACAAATATCTCTTTTTCGTGGAAACAAAACGCAATTGAATGATTGAATGATATAAATTTTTGAGAGCCATTACGATCCAAATGTTTACTCGATCGCTCCTATTTGCTTCAATGGTAATGGGAATGGCAATGGTGATACAAATAAACTTCATTCCCATCGAAGTTACGCGATACCAATGACCCAAGTCGATAGGTGAGGCATTGTGAACATATTTTGACATTTATGATTGTTGACAGTTGTTGTTGTCTTAAACGTCGCAGCCGTCATATATTTTTAGGTTCAAATTTATTGTATTATAAATCGAAATGATTTTAGAAAGATTTCGCAAATAAATTTAGTGGATTGTACGACTTTTACCTATATTTTAGGTGACAGTTGGCAGATTCGTGATAAAAAAACCGTTAGTCAAAATATGTTCACAACGCCTCACCTATCGACTTGGGTCATTGTGATCAGTTCGCGGTAGCATTCTGGGCCAAAAAAAAAACGGCCAATGTGGCAGATCACAACGCCACTTTTGTCACCAAAATCTCAAAAAAAAAACGCATAAATATACATCGTGGTCGTTGTGAACATGTTTCTGTCCCAAAACGAACAATAAAAATGCAATGAAAAAAATCCTGGTGGCGGGACTCGAACCCACGAACCTCGCTATCGCGGCAAGGCGCTCAACCGCTGAGCCAACCAGGTTCCAGTCAGCCCTCACGAATTTTGTCATTGCTTGTTATCTACTTATACACAGACGCCCTCTATTAGCTTTCTTTTAATAACTCTTATACGAGTGAAGTTAAAAGTCCTAGCTTTTGATACTAGATGGCAGAGGAGTCTGTTTTTTGTTTTTACTTTTTTCAGTATTTTATATTTATGCATTTTTATAAATTCCTTTTTATAGCGCCACTATTTCCCGCCACCAGGAATTTTTTCATTGCATTTTTATCTTTAAAATTTTTATATAAGATTATCCTATAAAAAGGGATTTATAAAAATCGAACAATATCAACACGCCTCTTCATTTTGTTCAAAACTCTCTACTCAACCGAATTGTATAAGATCCAATGGTAGAGGGTACAATTCATCCCTGTATTAGTTTTATTTATATCTATACTTATATTATAAAGCTGAAGAGTTTGTTTTGTTGAACACACTAAACTTAGGAACTACTGATTCGAATTGAAAAAAAAAATAGTGTAGGATAGCCCATTTATCGAGGAAGGCTACATGGGATAACGCTACGACCAATAAGAGCGGGGTAACAATGAAAAAGGTTTCCAAAACGGGAAAAAAATATTCCTTTTGTGAGCGTACGCTGCGTAAACGGTTAAAGTTGACAGACGAAGTTGCGCAGATGAGCTAGAAGTACTTATATAACTTTTTCTGTTACTATTATACCTACCCGTTGATTCATTAACAATTTATAACATTGATAGTTATTATTTTATGAATTAGTATAGACAGACTCCTTGCAACGGTGTACATAAACTATTGACCATTACTTTGTCATGTAAACTTTTTGTTACCAAGATATTGATTTTCTTTTGTTTAAAAAAGTTTTTACGAATGAATAATTGAAAATTAATTACCTACTTGTACTAGTAGGTGAGTGAGCATAATGCCTTAGGTACCAACTTAAGGGGCTGACAGACGTTCGTGCAAGTACACGTACTTGTGGCTCGACGACCTTACTCGCCCGTATGTCACCCTAAGTATGCGTACTTTAAAACCGCGATTTTAAAGGTCTATAAAATAAAACGAAACTTAACTTTTTAAATGGTAGTTTCTTACAAGTTTCCAACTGCATGTTTTCCCTAGTTTTCGGTTAGTCTTGGATGTAATTATCCTAATGTTTCATTAACCAAGCTGAATTGGTTATGATTACAACAGTGTGTTCGTTTACTACTGTTTTTCACTTAGAGCGCTTAGGCTTTAAGCCAATCGAATCAGTCGTCGACGAGCTATCGCAGCGTTTGCAGGAGTAATCGAACAGTTTTATGTACATAAATCAAAATGACATAAAATTTATAAGATAATACAAAATAGAGTTCAGAAGTGAAAAGGAGACAACAAAAAAAGTTAAATTTGACACAATTGTGACCACAAACAATTTACTTTGATTGCACTACTCGTATTTTCCAAGCGTTCGCAGCAAATTCGATGACGTCATTTGCTTTTATTCTATGACGTCATCAAAAATCCAAAGCAAAGCGAAGTACTAAAAAACACTTGTCAAGTAAATTAAGCTAGCTTTGTAAGCCTTTTAAGCAGATACTCAAACGTACCACATTTATCTTGATGTGTTTAGTGTATATATTTCAGTAACAAGGTAACTGGACTCTGGTATGTCGGTGGTTGCTCTCGCCTGGTGTCGGCCGGGGAGGACGGAGCCCTGGGAGTGTGGGAGATGAGCGTGAGACGGCGGGAGACTCCTGCCTGGTGCGAGTCAGACTTGTGCCAGCTTTGCAGAGCGCCCTTCATATGGAATGTTCGTGCTATGATGGAGAAGAAACAGCTTGGTGAGTGTGCCACCGGGATTCAAATACATTCGCAAGAATACGCGAACCCACGAGTGTAGGACGGTATTCGCGAATATATGTGTACGTGTTTTGACAATATATTCGCCTATTTTCCGTGAAGGGGCCTTATTCCGAGTTTGCAAACGCTAAACACGATAAGACGTTGCGTAAACTATAATTATGGAAATATAAGTTGTATTCCAATGGTTATATTATAGTCTGTATTAGGTTACATACACATACATACATACCACGGGTGCCTTACGGCGCCCGAGACCGCCTAGACGGCACCAGGGTACCCATAGCAGGGGTTTTAATCCCACCTCGTCGTAGCCGATGGTATGAGTCTACACCGAACAAGTGGCTAGCTCGTCGCGATGTTTTGAATAGACTCAATAACCCATCTATAAATAGTTTCACAAGTTGGTATGGTGAAACCGGGACCGACAGCTTAAGGTGCTCTCCGAGGCACTATAGTGGCGTTGTCAAACAACAAACTGTATTAGGTTGACTATAATAATGTCGCCATCTTGAAATACACGAATTTTTCGCAAGTTTGATCATCTTAAAAGCATTGGACTTTCATTCAACTCTATAACTAACAGTATAGAACTTATATTTCAATATCAAATATAGTTGTTGCCTAAACTTTGGTCTTGTCGTGTTTAGCGGTTGCAAACACGGAATAAGGCCGCTGTTTGGAAAAAAATTGCACGTATATTTTTGCGTTTGTAAGGGACCCAGGTTGTTAGATTTTTTATTGTTATTATATTTTAGATAATGGCTTGTATGGATTGTGCGAATATTGCCAATGACAAGTGGGTAGTTGTTAATTAATTTAGAATATTATTTTAAAAGTGGGATATCAATATGGAAAGGAACTGCTAAATGATTAGGAGAAAATAAGAAATTGCAACAAGTATAGAAAAAAAACTTTATGGGATTCTTTGAGATAACATAAACAGTGAGATCACTGCGTTAATGTTACCTTTTTGATCACTATGAATGATCATTTATTGTAAAAAAAATTGCACAATAATATACTATAAAAAAAAATTTCGGGCTGCCTTCGAAGAATCAAAGTTGATTCATATAGGGGACACCACAATCGGCTAGTGCAGTATTACCAAGTCTGTACTTGTTCATGTTCTTTGCCCGCTCGTTTTCCGATTCAATTAGCCAAGAGATTAGGCCTTTTTGCGTGAGTCGGTTGACTATTCTAGCTAACCCAGCTCCGTCCAGCTAACGTCTGTACTTTTAAATTAACTGGTTTGGTACCAGCTAGGAGATATATAAAAAATAATAATCTAATTATGTAGTCTTGGTTTTTATTTAAATGGACATTCATATCGTTAAGTTATGCTATTTTATTTTTGATATATATCTTATATCCAAAATAATATACGTGGTGGCCGAGTTGGTTAGACCTTGGACTTAAAAACACTTAGGTCCCTGGTTCGAATCCCGGTGTGTACCAATGAGTTTTTAATTAAAAAAAATATGTACATTTGTTTGACTATAGTGCCTCAGAGAGCACTTTAAGCTGTCGGTCCCGGTTTCACTATACCAACTTGTGAAACTGTTTATAGATGGGTTATTGAGTCTATCCAAAACATCGCGACGAGCTAGCCACTTGTTCGGTGTAGACTCCTACCATCGGCTACGACGAGGTGGTATTAAAACCCCTCCGCTGGGTACCCTGGGGCCGTCTAGGCGGTCTCGGACGTAGTAAGGCACCCGTGATGATATATATATATATATATTTCCAAAATAAAATCCTGTATCCTATAGTTACTAAACCACAATATCAAAATAACCCGGCACCCACGCGGAGAATCCATGCATAGCTAAGAACATTGTCTCTCTCTCTCATTGGTCCCAAATTTCTGATCACTAAAACACGATCCTAACACTATGTATTGTATATATCAGGACTTCGGCAGCACCATTGTCGGTACTGCGGCGCGGCGGTGTGCGCCAGCTGCTCTCCTCACCGCCTGCCGCTGCCGGTGATGGGCTTCGAGTTCCCCCAACGTATCTGCACTGTCTGCTACGAAACTCTACGACACGAACCGTAAGTGCACTATGCATCAAACCCATTGTTTGTGTATTTAGGTTCAATCTTAAATGGTTTTCTTAAGGTCTGAGAATAATACAACTGCGTGTTCACTTGTAAAGGATCTATTTGAGACTAACTGGTATATAATATATACCATATATTATATATGGTATATATTATATATGGTATATATAGTAATAAAAAACAACATGTAAACAACTCAACATCCATGAAACTAACAATAATATATGGAACCACCCTAAACCCTATTGTTATTATTATATATTATTAATGGCTTCTACGCGTTATGCGTAATTTTGCCAATGTCGTGTGGGTTGTAAGTTTTATATATTATATAGTATTTATGCATTTTTATAAATTCCTTATTAGAATAATCTTATATTAAATTTTTAAAGATAAAAATGCAATGAAAAAAATCCTGGTGGGCGGGACTCGAACCCACGAACCTCGCTATCGCGGCAAGACGCTCAACCGCTGAGCCAACCATGTTCCAGTCACCCCTACTTATACACAGACGCCCTCTATTAGCTTTCTTCTATTAACTCTATACGAGTGAAGTTAGAAGTCCTAGTTTCTAATACTAGATGGCAGAGGAGCCTGTTTTTTTATTTTTTTCAGTATTTTATATTTATGCATGACATAGGGTGACTGGAACCTGATTGGCTCAGCGGTTGAGCGCCTTATCCCAGGAATTATTTAAGATAGCCCAAACACCGATATCACTGCGTTAATGCTACACTTCTCTCTCACACTTAAACTAAGAATGCTTATTCTACAAAATTAGTACACTTTTGCACAATAATAAATAATGAAATTAAATATGAAAAATATAATACAAACATTTGTTTTCGGGCTACCCTAAAAGAATCGCCGTTAACCCTAAAATCTAAGTCTAAAAAGCTAAAAGTCAACTATTATTGTTTTCACAATGAAACTAATAGTAATATATGGAACCGCCCTTAAGGCATTAGCCTTAATGGCCTATAAAATGAAATATCAAACGTGTTTGTCGCCGCAATATTTTGTTCTTACTTTTTTGTATTTGTATGGCGGCGGCCATCTTCTGTGCTCATGACTGGAAACGCGTTTTAAGGCCCAAGGATGGCTTTCTATCTATACGTCTATGGTTTTCACCGCAACCAACAATGCTCAAAGATTAATTATAATATTTTTGTTCTCACTCTTTTGATTATGATTTGTATGGCGGGCGGCCATCTTGTGTTCTCGAGTTTGGAAAGTCGATTTGAAAAGTTGGATTTTTAAGCTTAAAAACAGAACAAGATTATTAGGTTGGGCAGCACGACACTGCACTTAGATAAAATTGACAAAATTCAATTAATATGTAGGACAATTTACACATATTGCTCTCGTCACAAACTAAGCTCTAGGCTCGTACTATGTTTACCAGAAACAACGATACACCCAGCCTGTATGAAAAACTGTACTTAAAAAATATACTAATATTTTTATTTCTTGGTTGAGAATCGAACCCACGACGAGACGATATAGAGTTCCAATGCGAAAAGTAATGGAAGGTACTAAAATACCACATCCAGTTCTTTTATAAAAAGTAAATAAATTTTAACATGTTTTTTTATGTTTTATCCAGCCGAGAATCTTTAGCATCATTCCACGATATGAAACATGCTGTAGCATCGCTTTATGTAGACGAGGCGACGGGCAGAATGTGTACCGCCGGCAAAGACCGCGTGATCAAAGTGTGGGACCTCGGAGTGCTGCTGGCCCCAGTACAGCAGGCGCCGGCGCCCACCACTAGTCTTGATGTAAGCAGACTGACTTAAACTATAGATTCTACTATTTTATACACCATAGGTTGAAGCTTTACTCGCATAAGGACTATTTTTCTAAGCATAGATAAAGGCTTATATAATAATAATAATATGGGGCCCTAGCACAACAGCATCGATAGGCTCGATAAATCGACAAAATCGATACATATCGATATAAACTTCATTTTATCGCCTGTCAAACTATATCAATGTGGTTATGCTAAGCCTATGCCATAGTATTATTTTTTTTGTAATGAGAAAATATTATTGATTTTATTATTTTTAATCATAGATAAAGTCTAATATAATAAAATTAATTACATAGAAATATGCTTAAAATATAGCTAAAAAAGTGAAAAATCAAATATATTAAATTTAAAGGGATTTAATGGAATCATTTTTAAAATATAAGAACTTAGCATTAAGGGCTCTGTAGTCGTCTTGACGGCCATACTTCCAATGTTACAACTTGTCTGTTAGTTCAATTATTATTTTTATGTTGGTATGTAGAAATCTTTCTGTTGCAATATTATGTTAGTATTAATAATATAATAAAAAAAGTTTTTTTCCAAAAAAATAATAACCAACACAGAAAGATTAATAAATACAATGACCGACACATCTTTTAATTCTGTGACAAATGGCAATCGAATTACACTAGAAGTGCAGACTTCACAATCACAAATGCAATGGCCTTAAGGTTCCTCCAGTCGACCACTGTCGACTGCCAGATATTATTTATCTAATTATTTATTTACAAATATATCAACATTCATAATTGCCTATATATTGGCATATTCATAGTAGGTACTTAATTTCAAGTCTGTCCCAGTAATTTGTAAACATATTATATTATTATTTTAACAAGAAAGCACATTGTCATGGCACTAAATGATCTTTGCCCATTTACTTGTAACTTTCAGTAAATAATTGCTTAGTGTTATGACAGTTTATTTTTGACTAAAAATATGTGTGGCGGCCATTTTGTAAATGTATACATTTATTGTCGGCTTAGTAATTGTGAGTATAAAATGTTTGGATTTGGTCCTTATGCGAGTAAAAGAACTGAAAGGAAAGGATTAACTCTGTAAGTGTTTACACCGAACAGATTTATAATAGTCCAGAAATAATACAAATTTCTATATATTTTCGTTGAATTTTGCTACAGAATAAAAAGATTGAATCGTTAATTTATTTACAAAAAAATGTTTTAAAATGTCACTATGGTGTATATACAATACATATTTATTTTTGCTATTAAAGAAATTAATTTTAAATGTTTTAAATAAAATATGATTAATTTCTAAAATATATTAATTAAAAGTACCAAAATTATATTAAACAACTACACATAGTTAAATACTTTTAGTTTTCCGTGACATTGTATAAAAGAACATCGAATTTCAACATACTTAATCTCAAAGTTAATCTTTCCAAAATGCACTTAGAATATATATTTTTTGGTTTTAATTGGTCATTTGACATTATTAGTCCAGTATTGTAAATCCTAAAAATAATCGAACATTTGTTAAAGATGTTGTAGGAACGATAAATAGATAGCTTGATCAGTAATTAAACAATCTCGCCATATTGCGGAAAATTTGGGAACTAATTTATCGATGAAATGCGCTCTCTGTTTAGGTTGTTTATATTACTAGGAAAGCTCTAGTTTTTTAAATGTATTAACAGTATAAAATCTTCTGTACTTTTCTATTGCGCGTTTTCTTAGATGATGTATGTTTTTGAAAAATTCTGTGATCTTCATACTGTTTTCTGTGTTTTTAAACTCTGTAAGTAAACCCATGTAAGTATTCATTTGTCATGTATCACCAAAAACTTTTTTAATCGTTTTGTTTAAATCGATATATAATAATAACTACATACAGAAACGTTATGCTAACTGTGGTAATTTACTAACTTAAAAAACTATGGCATGGATACCAATACCCCTTGGGAGGGGTAGGGGGGTGAGGAAACCAATAGTTTTTGAAATATTAATATTTAAAAAAAGTGAGGTTATGTTCTGATTTTCGTGTTTGTTTTTTTAATTGGTAGGTAGGGGAGGGAATTAAGGGGAAGGAAGACATCCCTGGCAAAACCCTCCACCTATCTCTAAATCAGAAAAGTAGAGGTAAAAGTATAATTTGTGATAAAATAAAATGGATAAACAATAAATAAAATAATGGTTCTATTTCATGATATGGTCATCTGAAATTTACTATATCGTTTAAACATTAACGTTTAATGATTTGCCAATCAACGTTTGGCCATATCATGAACGTAGGGTTTCCATGAAATAAAGAGTCTTTTGAGTAATTATTCTCGTAAGTGTAGGAAGCCTTTCTGGCATTCGCCGGCCGTTACCGCGACCGCTTCGCTCGGCTCGTGCGTAAAGTTTTATGTCGTAGCGGCGTTTCACTTCATTTCTATCTTCAATTGGCACTTATTAGCTTTTTTATCAGAATAATTGTTTTCCGCCATGATGCATCACAAAATCAAAACAATTTCAGCGCCTCTAACGGTGGATAATGTAACTATTTTATGATAATACTAGCTGTGCTCGCGACTTCGTCCGCGTGGAATAGTTATTTTTTTATCATATAAACTTTCATCCCCTATTTTATCCCCTTGGGGGTAGAATTTATCAAAATCCTTTCTTAGCGGATGCCTACGTCATAACATCTACCTGCATGCCAAATTTCAGCCCGATCCGTCTAGTGGTTTGGGCTGTGCGTTGATAGATCACTATGTCAGTCAGTCACCTTTGAGTTATATATATTTAGATTATTCTTTAATACATATTTTTTGTGTATCTTGAACCGTTTTCACGGCGCACGCAACGGAAGGCTTCAAAGATGAAATAATTTCTCCCGTTTTTTACACATTTACCACTATATCTTTGCTCCTATTGGTCGTAGCGTGATGTTATATAGCCTATAGCCTTCCTCGATAACTGGACTATCCAACACAAAAAGAATTATTCAATTCAAACCAGTAGTTTCGGAGATTAGCGCGTTCAAACAAACAAACAAACAAACAAACAAACTCTTCAGCTTTATAATATTAGTATAGATGATCACTAATGTTTGACCATATCATGAAGTAGCCGTACATTTAGCTTTTCATATCTTCAAACGCTGATTGTTCATTGATCTGGCCAGACCACATCATATATGCAGCGTGTATTTACTATATCATGAAATAGAACCATTTCATGAAATGGTTACCCACATCATGAAGTGATCAATTCTTAGATGTGGCCACGACATATATATTAATTATACTCTATGGTACTGAACTTTTTGTGTGGTTAAAAAAAAACATTACATAACAATTCATTAACATCACGATAATAATTCATTAAGCTTATTTAAAATTTCTTAAAGCCTTATTGAATTATATAAAATATAATATTATAACGTGCAGAACACTAATTACATTAAAAAAATTTCAACATCATGAGTTTCTTAATTTTATTTTAATAATAGTTCCACATGGTGAGACGAAAAAGGAACGTTTTTTTTTGTCACCACAGAGTACTATATTATACCAGATCAGTCATTTTGTCAGCAAATTTTAGTATAAAATTATGGAATTTTAAATAATTTTAACTCAAAAACTATTGGTTTCCTCACGATAAAATTTTGGATTTTTACTACTTATAACATACACTATCTGTAAAAAATAATCAGCAACTTAGCTCACCGGGCATATTCTAAAGCTGAGCCGCGGATTGTTAAAAGACTATAATCGAAAGAAAAAATAAATAAGTTTTGCATAACGTAATTGTATAGTGCTATATATATATTTAAACTAATATGGGTTTAATTAGTATTTTTAATATAAGGAATAAGTACTAAGAGAGTAAATAGAAAATGGTCAAACATTTCCGGCCAGGCTTAGCGGATACTGAACTTTAGGTAGGTATTTAAATATTAATATATTATGTAATATTTATTATGTGTATTATTATTTTGTGTTTTATTTTGCTTTCTTATTATATTTTATTAATGGAATTGCACATTTATAGTATTAATACAATAATTCTCTAATATATTTTTTATACTTTTCACGGTTGTCAATTTGACACACTAAACTTAAAATTGTGTTCAAATGGTTTATAATATACACTTTACATTAGGAAATCGAAACAGCTGTCCTGTAATAAATAGAGTGTTGAACAAATAAATAAATTATTGGACTTATAGTTAAAGTTGTTTTGTATTTATTTATTTAAACACTTTATTGCATAGTAAAAAGTTATGTAAAAAAAACTGCAAGCAATGGCATAATTTATGCACTCTGTGCTTTTGTATTAAGCGTCATATGTCTGTAAAATTGTAAAGTGCGTGTTGTAAACATGATATAAAGAACGCAATTATTATATATTTTTACACATAAGATCTCTTTTTTATATTTTACTCGTACTATTATTACTTCTTTATAACTTTATAAATTATTTAAGTGTTATTTAATCAAAAGTTTAATTAAATATAAATTGTATAATCCAAAGTGTATAAATTAATCAAAGTAGATTTTCGTGTGAAAGAAAAAAAAGTTTAAAAAACAGCTGTCTGTCTGTCTAGGTATTGGTAGGTTAGGATTATTGACTTACTTACACCTCATGACTTTTAATTTAGCAATTCATTTCTATATATTTTTGTTATATAATACAATTTAAAACTATTCTGTTACTTTAAAAATTTTTTTTTTGTATTCCATTAAATACCCTTAAATTTAGGCAAATATGAAGTGTAAGTAGGTCATTTATTGATAACTGTATGTGAATTTTCAAACTAATACTTTGTGTAACACTATTATTTAATTGTAAGTTTAGATAAGTTTTAAGTCAATAGTTTTGGAAAGCGATTTTAGTTTTGCATTCGTTGGTGCTTTGACGTAAACAAGTTATAGACAATAATATTAAATACATTATCAACTACAAAACCATATTCGTCTCTCTTGCATTCATTAAATACACAACATCCGTTTCGTAGCAATAGGAAGAAGCGACGCCATCTTGTCAAAGACTGTCACTTTTTAAAAAAGACGCCATTTTGCAGGAATATTGACGCCATTTTGTATAATGTTAATTATACAAAATGGCTACAGTTTTTCTACAAAATTTAAATCAATACATCTGTTTATTGCTACTCAACGTGTGTGGTATATGTAATATATTATTAAAATTTATACTCTTATCTACAGTTGAACAAATCAAACATTTAGCATAAGATCATTAGTATCGTCGATTGTCATTACATACTGATTATATACCAAGAGCATTTTTTAAATATAATTGGTATATATTGAAAAAAAAAAGTATTTTAACAAAAATAAAAAAAACCTTTATTTTTATTTCCAAAATATATCCTAAACTAAGAAATTGCTTTAGCTGCTTAAGAAATGCTTTTTACGCTACTGATTATCGGACCCAAATTTTCACTTTATTTCGCGGTAACCATAGAAACACTTGCTGTCACATGCAAACGTTTCTATATTAACATGTCAACTTAGCATTTTTTTTACTGTTCGTCATAGAAAAATAATAGACTTCAATTTTAAACATGGATATCTTAAAATAATTGTTTTCAATTGATAAAAACGAAATTAGTTTCTTATTTTAGGCTATATTTTCGAAAAAAATACTTATTTTATTTTTCGGAAGGCCAAAACTTGGTCATGGATAATTGTAAATAGTCCTCATTTTAAAAAACAATAAATTCATGATTTATTAGATGTGGACCAAAAATAGTTCATATAAAAAAAAAAACAACTGAGGTTTAATGCATTAGGATTGGCCTTTTAATTTTTTTTTTTTTTAACAATTGGTCAATAATGATTGCTTGCCTGTTTAGAAACTTTTTACATCCTTGGACTGAAAACTGTCAAGTAAATAAATAGGTATTATAGTGCGCGCCAGATAAGTATGTAGTTTATCATAAGTCCCTTTCCATTAGAGAAAAAAAAAATGACATAAATAATGCAAAATAATGGAAATATAAATCACATCTAATTTTTTTTGACCTGTCTATAAAGGAGAACAGAAAATGGCCGCTACATAAATCCAATATAAAAAATAGCAGTCACTTGTTTGATAATTTGTTCTAAAATTAAACGAATCCAAAGGTAGCTGTTTTACTTTTTCCTTAGGTGAATTTAAATAAGTGCGAACAAGACAGTATAATTCGTATTTTTACTTGACAGAGGTTAGGTAGCTTCCTTATTATTTATACTTCCATGTGCATAGAGTTTTAACATGGCAACATTTGGCTTATATGGCGCGCACTATACACCTATGTGTAAAAAAATCGACGGAACTGATTCTTAATTTATGCTGGGACCACACTAACGGGAAACGCCGGTAATTATCGCAATGTTGGACCTTTAAAGTTGTTGTAGCCACAACTGAACGCGATAAATTGAAAACGGCATTATGGCGTAAAAAATATCGCAACTATTATTGCGATGATGGCATTGACGTTTCCCGTTAGTGTAGCCGCAGCTTTAGAAGATCTTGTCAAGAACATTTTATTAAAGTGTGGTAAATGAAAAAAAAACTTAATTTTATTGTAAAATAAATATATATATATAAAAAGGTTGCGTCGATTTTGTTGCACGTATATAATTGCTTATAAGATAACAGTAGGTGTATTAATAATATATTTAATTGTTTCAGTTAATGTAATGAAAAAAAAAGTGTTTTTTTCATAATTTTATTTAATAGTAGAAATATTAATAATATGAACACAAAATTATTGTTTGCTCGAAAGAATTAACTTCTACAAAATACTGATCTATTAATAACTAAATAACTAAAAAGATTTATTTTTTAAATTTATTGAGCTTGATTTTATTTTTGTAACATTATATTATTGTAAGTTGAATAGTCACTATGTAATAATAAATATGTTATTAACTAGTTTGCTTTCAGTAAAACTTTATGCCAATAAAATTGTCGTATACATTTTTGTTTCATTTAATATCCCAAATATAAAAATTGGTTGGCGTTATGCAGAAAGGAATCAGTTTATTCCATCAGGTATTGGTTATAAAAACATCAATATATCATAATAAAACCTAAATAAAAAAATGCTTTTTGATAAATTACATCAATTAATGTTACCACTAATTTAGTGCTAGATTTTATTATCCATCACAAAATAATTAGTGTAGGATTTATTTTAAAGTACAGACGCGAATGATAAGGCTTTTAGTGTGTTGACCACACTACTCATCTAGTCGTTCGCGTACAAATATACGATGTCGACTCTCCGCATGAAAACAACGTGCGCAGATGACAAAGATAAAAAGTAGGCGACTTTCGAAATTCTTTCGCGACTGCACTTTTAGATTATTTATAAAATAAGGCCTAAGAAACTATACAAAAGAACGAATGTAGTAACATTACTTGGTATGATTATTTTGACCTTTGTTCTAACAAATACGCACCGTATATACTTTGCAATTTGAAAAACAATATGGCAATCAAAAAAACTTTGTCTCATTGACTTTTCCAATGTAACATTTGAATAGGTCGCCATATTGAATTTTTACGCCATTTAAAAACTTTAAATAAATATTATTTTAACTAAATACAGTAGATAAATTTTTTAAAGTACTTTATAATATATAACTTTTTATAAAGAATGAGTGGTGAGACAGACTATATGACTATATACTATATTCATAAATTTAAGGATATTTTATCTCGATGTGGATGTTTTTTTCTGCATAACGACAATCAATTACTAAGTATGATTTTTTTTTTTTTGAAATTGACAACCATAGTGTTAATGCACATATGTAGCCTTATATTCGTAAATATAAAATGCTAGCATATGTTATAGGTATAGGTCAATTGAACTAACTAACCACTTAGCCGCAGTTGCACCGAAGTGTACGTTAAAATAATTGTAACGATTAAAATTCAAAATGGCGTCGAATGTAACAGTTTTATTTTGAATGTCGAATGACAGCTGGTACATTCGACGCCATTTTTAACTTTACATACATACAAACATATCATCACGGGTGCCTTACGGCGCCCGAGACCGCCTAGACGGCCCCAGGGTACCCAGCGGAGGGGTTTTTAATCCCACCTTGTCGTAGCCGATGGTATGAGTCTACATCAAACAAGTGGCTAGCTCGTCGCAATGTTTTAAATAGACTCAATAACCCATCTATAAAAAGTTTCACAGGTTGGTGTAGTGAAATCGGAACCGACAGCTTAACGTGCTCTCCGATATAGTGGTGTTGTCAAACAAATGTATATATTTTTTTTAATTAAAAAACTCATTGGTACACACCGGGATTCGAAACAGGGACCTAAGTGTTTTTAAGTCTAACCACCACGTATATACATTATTTTTAACTTTAATCGTTACAATAGCTTTAACGGACACTTTGGTGCAACTCAGCCACATAGTTGGTTAGGCACATGCGCCTTTAAAGGCTCTGCAGTTGTGTTGACTCCCATACAAACATACTTCCGCTATTACAACTTGGCTGTTAGTCGTAGGACATAGTCCAAATATTATTTTTATATTGGTTAATTATACGTAAAAATCTTTCTGTTGTAACTACAACAGAAAATAATACATAAAATATTGTAATACGTATTTTTGTATTGTTAATAATATTTAAAACTTTCTTTCTCATTAAATATGATATATATCCGATAAATGTTTTTTACTACAGATTGTGTTTATCGTAGCTGTTTTGTTGTTATTATTGTTCAAATTATTAAGATGATAAGGTATGATTTTAAGATGTTTGTACTTATATAAAGAAAAATGATGCATGCTGTAGTCACTTATAACTACAAGAACATTCGGACTCTACACTACCATGTACTTGTTCATTAGTAATAATGTATCTTATGTTAGTGACCCAATAAATAAATAATAATACCATCACGGGTGCCTTTTTTTTTTGGCTCCCGTGAACCGTATAAATGGCCTCAGGGTACCCAGCGAAGGGATTAACCCGTCCTCATTTCGCCGATGGTATTCGGAGGCAACACCTAATAAGTGGCAAACTTGTTGCGGTATTTATGATGGTATAGCCTCGTTGTATAAAGCGGCCACCCATCCCAGGTCCGGCCTTGTTGTCATCTGCTTAACCTTGTTAAGTAGATGACAACAAGGCCGCAGCGCAGTGACTTGACCACTAGGCTGGGGCCGTTTTTATAAAAATATATTTAATATTGCTTTTGAATATACATACATACATATCATCACGGTTGCCTTACGGCGGCGCCCGAGATCGCCTAGACGGCCCCAGGATACCCAGCGGAGGGGTTTTAATCCCACCTCGTCGTAGCCGATGTTATGAGTCTACATCGAACAAGTGGCTAGCCTTTTGAATATGATATATAAAAATATACATAACAGAAAGATTAATAATACAATGACAGATAAAAATATTATTTTAATTCTGCGACAAACAGTAGTCGAGAAATACTGGAAGTGCGAAAGCTCGTTTTGTATGGAGAAACTCAGACTTCACAATTGTGAATGCAGTGTCCTTAATTTCGATATTAAATATCAACAATCAAAAATGTTATTGCTTTTCTTACACTTTATTAATGTCAAAAGATTTACATGAAATAAATAATAAAATTTTGAATTTGCTTAGCGATTTTAATACTAGTGACTCTAAACGGACTATTATTATATTACTATTACATATAAATGCAGAAATGTCTTACACACTAACTATGATATGCCTTAATATTAAGCACGGCTTACACTAATCAGGTACTTGTCGACTCGTCCACGTAGAGTCCAGAGGCTCTACCATGGGTTTGCGCATTGTAGATACGTAACGTATTCATTTACGTATACGTGAGCAACAACCAATAGGATCGCTTTATTTTTGGTAACAGAATTGAATCAAGCAATCCTATTGGTCGTTGCTCACGTTTACGTAAATAAATACGTTACGTTTCTACAATGCGCAAACCCATGGTAGAGCCTCAGTACCCCTAGTGTGAGTTTTCTAACTATAACTTTGCGTTTGAGTTAACTAAAATTTGTATGGGAAATGGTTCAGCGCTCCAAGCGGAAATTTTGGGAACTAGAAATGCGGTCGTGTGATTGGATAATATGTTAACGCAGAAGTATATCTAACGCGAAAGTAAACGTTTAAAAAACACACTGGGGCTACTGTAGCCCTAGTGTGAGATTTTTTAACATTCACTTTCGCGATAACTATACTATGTACTGCGTTAACATTTTGACCAATCACACACTCGCATTTTTAGTTCTCAAAATTTCCGCTTGGAGCGCTGAACTATTTCCCATACAAATTTTTGTTAACTCAAACGCAAAGTAATAGTTAGAAAACTTACACTAGGGGTACTGTAGGAATCTTGTAACAGTTTTGTATTCTAACAACACTGTTCTTTCGACGCCCAATGCCAAAGACGCGGTGTCAACTCTTTAATTATTATTAACCAAATATAAATTGGAAATCAGAACCACCACTCAAGTCCGTGGCGCTTCTGTAGCATATGTTGTCAAACTACAAGACAAATTTTTAGTTCCAATTTTAGTCGCAGGACTTGAGCGATGGTTTCGTCTCTACCTATTTATCTGATAGATAAATAATACTTTATTATTGAACAAATATAAGTTGGAGTCTGAACTACCACTTAAATCCGTGGCGCTTCTGTAGCATATGCTGTCAAACTACAAGACACATTTTTAGTTCCAATTTTAGTGGTCTCGACTCTACCTATTTATCTGATAGAAATTAAACATTATATTTTTTTATATAATTGACAGAGGGAATGCGATTGACCTGATGGAAAGCATCAATAAGGTCGAATTTAAGCACACTTACTCTGTAAGCTTTTCACTCTAGACTTAAAACACCCAAATTGTAACTTAGATAAATACCCCCGTTTCTAAAAGGTTGATCAAATTAATCTATTAATCAAATTGGCTAATATATATATATATATATCATCACGGGTGCCTTTACGTCGCCCGAGACCGCCTAAACGGCCCCAGGGTACCCAGCGGAGGGGTTTTTAATCCCACCTCGTCGTAGCCGATGGTATAAGTCTACACCGAACAAGTGGCTAGCTCGTCGCGCTGTTTTGAATAGGGTCAATAACCCATCTATAAACAGTTTCACAAGTTGGTATAGTGAAACCGGGACCGACAGCTTAACGTGCTCTCCGAGGCACTATAGTGGTGTTATCAAACAAATGTACATAATTTTTTTAATTAAAAACTCATTGGTACACAACGGGATTCGAACCAGGGACCTAAGTGTTTTTAAGTCCAAGGTCTAACCAACTCGGCCACCACGTCGATTATAGCTAACATGATTGGTGTAATGTCTATTGCTTCATGTTTTGATCATAGATTAATTTGTTCAGCGTTCTAACTAGAGGGTGAGGTTTACTGTTTTTTTTCAGCGTACCTTTTTGAGGAGTTAAACCTTATACTCTTCAGCACTAAGCGTCGAACAAGCGTCAAGCTTTAACCTGGACATGAGAACTGAGACTTTGGGGTGCAAACTTGTCCATTGAAAACTTGCCCCACAGGACATGTCAAGTAGGTTCTTTTTCCTTCGACACAGAAATAGTAGGAGCGGCATTCTGTTCCCTGCTGTATGAAGAAGCCTTGCTCGCAGCGGGCTCCGTTCTCGACGACGTTGTGAGGAACGGCGCCGCATTCGTGCTGGCTTTGGTCGACGCAAGCGCGGCCGTCGAAAATCTTTCCTCCGAGACAGGACAATGTCGCCAAACGATCTCCTCCAGCGCAGTAGAAGTATCTGAAATATGGTTGGAAACAACTAGGTATTTAATTTGTATGGATGTGGTGGGTTTTTTTTTATTGGAGCATGACATGTGACTTTGTATCTAACCCGGTGGTAAGCAGACCTACAAATTCCATGAATGGGGATCAATACATTGTTGTATATCTAATAGCGTTGACCTCTCGCTATGCCGGTCAAATAATGCGGTTAAGATATATATAGATATATAAGACATAGGCGCCGACCGAAAAAAAATGCATTACGAGTCTATATTAACAGCCTCACTGCTTTAAAGGCAAATTAACTGCTTGATTGGTAATCGCACCCCGAAAGGAGACTACATAAAACCAATGCAATAGTCTCTTGAAAACCGGTAAACCCATAGACCATAACCGGTGGACCCATAGAACATAACCGGTGGACCCATAGACCATAACCGGTGGACCCATAGACCATAACCGAAACATGAATATCGGTCAATTTTGGGGACAGGTGCATATTTACGTATGGGCCATTGCCCAGGGCGGCCAATTGTAGGGGGCCCCAGCCGGTATCAAAAATCTTGCTCGAAAATAAGTAATATGAACGCGCCTTTTTTACCTTCTACCCGGGAGTTGAACCGGTTGATTAAAAAAAAACACCTGTATTATTGCAGCAGCTGATAATATCGCATATAAGGATCAAATGGTGAAAAGTAACTTCAAACGGCAAACTAAAGGAAAGTGCTCATTTTTAGAAAATATGTATAATGTTTTTAATCCCTAACTAATAAATTGTTCGTAGTGATAGCCATTATTTTTAATACATATTACAATTCGCTTTTTCTTAATTTTATTATAATTAAATGATGTTGTTTTCAATGGGGATGGGTTTTAAAAAGCATTAGGCACCTATTTGAAACAAATTGGTTAGTTGGTAAAGTAAACGGTGGTAAAGTATGATTTTTTTTTTTTTTTAAATAAGCACTTTCCTTTGATTGCCGCTTGATACTTATTTGGAGAATTTGATTCTTATAAGCGAAACTATCAGCTGATTCAATACAGGTGAGTTTTTTTTTCAAAATCAGCAGGTTAGATTCCCGGCTAGGAGATTTTTATTTAGTAGAATTTATAATAAATATTAGTGTTTTTTTTATCGAAGCACGGCATGTGACTTGCACATAGTGGGAGCGATCAATATTGTTAAACAACAATGTATTGATCGGCCCCATTCATGGACTTTTAGGTCTGCTTACCATCAGGTAACCAGACCCACCGACCAATACATCGTTGTTTAGCAACTTGATTGCTCCCGCTATGCCGGCTAAATGTTTCATTTACGAAATGGGCGGCGACAAAGACGTACTTATTTGCTTTACGAGTATTTTAATATCCTCATTGCTTTATCGTCAAAACAATCACCCGTTTCGTAACCGCACCATGAAAGGAGACTTATTCCTCGATAAGAAATCGATACAGTAATTTTCTAAAAACCTTAGAACCCACAGACTAAAACCGAAACATGATTAGGGTTTTTGTAACGAGTACGATCTGTCGGCCTAGCAGAGATATAGAGATTCCTTCCTTCCACCTAAAATACATTCCTACAACCTAACGAAAACCACCTAAATCAAATACTTTGTGAAAAATCAATGTGTAATTAAGTTCCTATGTAATTATTACATAAATTAAACTTAGAAAATGTCGCATAATCAATTTAGAAGAATTTTACGTGTAAAAGTAACTTTAATTCGTCTCTAATTTTGGCAATTGTTTAGTTTTGTTTGACAGATACCCATACGAACTAAAACGGTCGTAATGAAATGAAATGAAATGAAATCTTTATTCACAGAATATGGTTTATCTTAGTATCGGTTTTCATACAAAAAGCAAAGCTAAACTTCTTGTATTTTTTATAAGTAGGTCGTCAAACAGAAGAGGTCGTGATCGCAAAATATCAAGTTTAACTTTATAAGTTCTAAATAAGATCTAATAAACTTGGCCATGTTTTAGTTGCAGGACTTGAGTGATAGTCCTGACTCTAACTACTTGTACTATTATTTCACGCTGATTTTATCATTTGAACGTGCAAATTATAATCTAAATAGATGTTAGGGTTTGCTGTTGATGTCGGCCTCCCGCGTTTTGCTGTTGTATACTTAGTATTTTTTAAAAACCATATAGGCATACTGGGAGTATTGAGGCGAACAAATTAAAATATATATATATATGGGGCCAATTTCGTGTTATTGCGAGACTAGTGCCCGATTTCACCAACTCTAAGGGAGTCCCTAACTAAGTTAAGGGACAATTAATGACAGTTGTTTCATAGCAAATATGTCAAAATTCTTATTTAGGGGCTCCTTTAGAGTTAGAGATCGTTGGTGAAATCAAGCATAATGCACGTATTTGACAGTTTACTTATTATTTAGTAACATCTTTATTAAAATAAAAATTAAATAATAATAATAATAATATGTAGGACAATTTACACATATTGCTCTGGTCACAAACTAAGCTCTAGGCTTGTACTATGTGTACCAGAAGCAACGATATAATACATATTATATTTTATAAACACCCAGACCATGACAAACTGTACAGAAAAAGCGTACTAATATTTTGTTGCCATGGGTGGGAATCGAACCCACGACCTCCGGATACAACAATGCTACATATTTATATATTTGAATGGACTACTCTAAATTAATGTGCTAATGTTCAGTTATTTTAAACTAATGGGTATTTATTTATTTTGAGGATGTTATGCAATATCGTGAGATGAAATTATTGCTTCATTGCTGCTTATTAACCGCATCACCGACGAAGATTTGCAAATATATGCAAACCTTCCTCTTGTAGATAAGTTTATTTACTATAATAAATCATATGAAATAAATTCGCTGATCGCCATCTGCCAGGCAGATCTCGCAAGGCCAAGATCCTTTAAAAGGCTAAGCCAAGACTTTGCTGGAATTTTTCTTGCACCGTTCCATCTGCATATATGATAGTATATCTAGAGAGTAGGTATACCATCAGTATGTCTGGTCTATAGCTTGAAGCTGCTATAGGAATTATGAAATATAATTAATTGCGTAAAATAAAACAAAATACAAAATACCTGTGACAGTTGGATTCGAGCTCGGCATGATATCCGTCGGCACGCCCCGAGCACGAGTAGTCGTTGCGCACGCACTCCGACTGCGAGGAGCACTGCTCGCCATCGAACGTCTGCCCAGCCGGACATGCGTACACGGCTTTTTCGCCGTCTGCGCACGCGTAGTACCCGCGACACCCGGCTTCCGACCGGTAGCGACCGTCCGGCCGACTGAAACAGGACTCGCGCTCCAGGCTCGGGCACAGATGGCTCTCGGCCGGCACGCACGCTGCACCGTCGTACACGCTACCTGGCCGACAACCGAATCCCATCTTCGACCCTCCCTCGCAGTGGAAGAACCGCGTGCAGTTAGACTCGAAATCCTGATAGGTCCCGGTGGGGCGCCCGTCGCACACCGCCGACCGGACCGGGGACTCGCACTCGAACTCCGCCGGAGACGTGCACGCCGCGCCGTCCCACACCAGTCCGCGCTCGCACGAGCCGCGGGACACAACGCGCTCCCGACGACACTCGAACCACGACGAGCAATCACGGAAGTCCCGACGAAACCCATCCGGTCTGTTGAAGCACGGGCTGCGCGCGGGCGCCGGACACGCCGCGCGATTTGCCGGCTCGCAGCCTCGCCCCGAGAACAGCAGTCCCGGCTCGCACACACCGCGGCGGATCACCCGGCGCGCCTCGCACGCGAAGTACTCGCGGCAGCCGGTCGACCGATCCGCGTAAGCGCCGTCTTCCGCGTGCCGGCAGAGCGATGAGCACGCATCGTCCGAACAAAAGTTAGCGTCGCCGGCTGGGAGTGGGATTGAGGAGGACCGTGGAGCGGGACATCGCTCGGAGCACTTCCCGCCGCGACAGGACGCGACACCCTTGAGCTCGCTACCGTCGCAGCGTAGAGTTCGCCGGCAGTCATGAGACGCATCTGGGTACTCGCCGTCGGGCAGTCCGGCGCACAGCGGCTCGTAGCATGCGCCGGCGCCGCGGGTGCAGCCCTGCCGCTCAAAGTCGAACCAGGCTCCGGAGGGACAGGCGCGGTCGACGACGCTCCCGTTGTCGCACCGGTAGTACTGTCGGCAGGCGGTCCCGGGGGTGGCGTAGGCGTGCTCGTCTCCGGCGGCGCAGGCCCGGCGCACGCACGGTCGCAGGCGGCGCGGCACGCACGCGGCGGCAGCCTCGCTGAAGGCCCTGCCGGGACCGCACGAGTATCTCCCGACGACGTGTCCACCTGAACACCGAACGTACTCGCGGCACTCGGTGTCGTAATTGGCATAGAGACCGTCCCGTCCGCAGACCGCCTCCACATCTGTAACAAAACATTTCCGTTACCGTGGGAACCATACAAAATCGACAACGTCGAGGATCGCGGGCGTACCTGATAATAAGACCGATAGAAATGCGAGGGCGGCGATCGGTAGCGAGGCTAGCGCGCGCGGGGCCATGTCGGCGGCGACTGAGGCTGTCGCGCGAGATCGGCCGGGTCTTGAGATCGTGTCTCGGCGGACTCCTCTTCGCAGACTGAAGCATCCGAGCTCCGCGGGTTCCTTGACATCGGTCGCCCCGCCGCTCCCTGCTATGCGGCCCGGATGCGGCGCTCGGGCGGGCGGTCGCACATCTATCTTCGTTAGGTAGCGGTCGTGGTATACCAGAATTACTGCGAGAGCGATGGCGTCAAATTATGATGTGAACTTTTTTGATGAAAATATCTGGACTGCGAGTGATTTATACGATCCAAGTTGTGTAGCGAGGTTAAATACGTCCGCGTGCGATAGAGCCACATGCTACTATTAAGGAAAACGGCATCTCGGTAGTCGTGTATCTTCTACAACAATATTAATTACATTATTATTGCTATTATACTTCCGTTACTATTATAACATAATTATATCGTATTAATTAAAAACTTCAACATAGGTATCTGCTAGGTGTAATAAATAAGTTATAATATTTATTGCACAGCACACCATTTCAGAAGATACATTAAGATATGATCCGGCATAAAATTGCATAAGTAGAAGGCATCGCGACATTGAACTTCAGCATTCCACCACAACGAGTTAGGTATGATTATTTTTGTCCATTGAAACTGTCAATTGGCAGTTTGCGGGCGTACCCGTGGGAAAATAACATAAACACGGTCGATCGTGGCAAAACATCGGCACCGAGACGGAATCTCGAGATTCCGGATAGGCATACGAATGAGCTGCTATTGACATGCATCGGATCATAACATTTACGTAGGGTAACCGCTCACAGAGGAATTTGACATTGACTTACTGTCTTACTGTATCATATATTGAGAGACGGATGCTTTAGGAAATAACGTGGCAAATTCTAAGCATCGGCAAATATTCTCATAGAGACAAATATTTATTGAATTGTAATACATTTTCTGACTTACGCTGCTGCACTTATGCTGTTGGGTATTAAATAGGTAGTTCTAATGCTTATGGCTATAACGAAAAAGCCTATTTTACAATAACAAGTCCAACTTTGTAATCCCATCAGATGTAAAGTCATTACATTATTTTTATTAAATCTGATGGTAAGTTTAAAAATAATTGAGAAAAACCTCTTGCTCTAACTTTTGAGGAGTTCCACTTTGCAGATTCGAAAGTCTTTTTATCACAGATTCGTTTAATATGTTTCAAATTAGTATTTGGTATGTCGTTTGGGAAAAAGGGCACATATTTTCTTACGTCAAAATGTATTTTTGTGTCTGATTTAGGAGATATAACAGCGCACAGCCCAGACACAAATTAAGAATACTCAAAAATATTTCAAAAAAGTTTTAGGTAAGAAACATAAATTAGATTTTGGTTTTTAGTCTATAAGTTATAATTTTATTTCTAAGAACTTTAGCTAAAGAATGTTAATTACCTAGTTTAGATTGAAATTAGCATGAAAGATGATATCGTAAGCCTGGGAGGACTCCGGTAGGAATGTGGACTATTTGTTGACAGCGTCGGCGCCGCGGTCTCGCCGCAGGAGGTAACATCGGTATTCTGCTAATTGAATCGATTACCGCTGGATCATTATCGCATATTATGATAATGCATAGCCTCGAGCTAGTTCCGCATCCAGAGTTCGTTGTTTGACCGCTTGACGCAATAAGATTTGTTTGTATAGAGGAGTAATTGTATTGATAATCCAAAAGTAAAAAAACACGGTTCCTTTAGGTAGGTTAAAAATATATACAACTTTTAAATTGTGAACATTTACATGAAGTTAGACCAAAGAAAAAATATAAGAAGTTAATATATATAATATAAGTTAAGACCTCTCCCCTCCTTTCCCTATCAAAATTTAAACATACTGAAACACTATATGTGTGTGTATGATTTTTATAATATTGTAATATGATAAATAAATAAAAAGGATACATAAATCAGAAATATTATGCCGTTACATTTATATATATATACGAGTATATAGGTATGCGACCACCTTTGTTGTCTAGTGGTTGCTCCGTTGCCGTTGCATCCGGGGATCATAGGTTCGATTCCCACTCATGGCAAAACAATATTAGTACGTTTGTCTGTATAGTTTGCCATGGTCAGTATAATATGTATTAGTATAGTTGTGTCTGGTACACATAGTACAAACCAAGAGGCCTAGACAGCTTAGTTTGTAATCAGGGCAATAATAATAGTTTATAATCATTTTTATAATAGTTTATTAATATAGTTTGTAATCATTTTTTTTTATTTTTTTTTATTGGAGCACGGCATGTGACTTTGTATCTAAAACCAAAAGGTAAGGTTACCAAAGGGTAAGCATCCTACAAAATCAACAAATGGTTGTTTAACAATATTGGTCGTTCACACTATACCGGCAAAATTATGCGTTTACGAAATGGGCGGCGACATGGACATAGTTGCATTACTAATTTATTTAAAAATTCTCGCTGCTTTATTGTCAAACCAATCGTCCGTTTCGTAACCTGAAAGGAGACTACCACCTCAAGAAATAGAAGCAGCAGGGTGATTACGCGCACCAAAGTTAGCTCGTACGCCGATCGCTATGACGCGTTTTCTAAGAATTTTTAAAGCCTCTAGGCTTGAACTACGTCATTATGACGTCAAACCGATTGGCTTGCGAGCGAACTTAGGACGCGTAATCACCCCTCTGTAGTCTCCATAAAACCGGAGAACCCACAGACTAAAACCGAAACATGACTAGGTAAACATGTTTCGGTTTGTTATTATGATTATGTTTTATGTTGTAATTTGGGGTCATTCCGTTATCATGGCGACTCTATATTATCTACATTAATCTCGTTGGCCGAGGCATTCAATCTATCGTTTTTGCTCGGCGTGTCTAAAGTGTTGACTCACCATGAATCATTGCACTTTCTGTTATTTGTTTAACCTTACGTACGGACGATATGTATCTGTCAACATTGACCGAGAAATAACTAACGGTTAAGTTTATGGGCTTAGAATTAACTTGGCGTAAAATTATTAAAATTTAGTCTCGAATTTTATGGACAAATATTTGAATCTTTTTCAACAGAAACAAAATAATACAAACATAAAAGGGAAAAAGATACAATCCTATAAATTAATCCTAAAAGAAAATTAATACATAAAACCTTTAACTAATGCCACAATAGTTAACACTATACCACAAGTACTAATGCTATAAAGTTACAAAATGAAAAAAAAAAAATACTAACCTCTGCTTAAATACTTTAATAATAAAAAAACTTACAAGTGCTACCTAAATCTTATGCTATATAATTTAATTTCGATTTTTTATTTGTTTTCGCAACCATAAAAATCATCATAACTGGAAAATAATACCAAAAGACAAATTAAGTTTATTTGAACAAAAAATATAATATTTCAAACAAAATACTAGACGCCAAGCTATTTTCAAAACCATATTACGCATATTACGTATTCAAAATAAATTATAATAGGTAATTCACCTAAACTACGAATAAAAAATTGTTTTGGTAATTTGCAAAGACATAAAAATAGTTCTTGACTATTTTTGCTAATAGAAAAAGGAACTAGATTGTTCATTGCAAGATCACCAAAAAATTATCATTATCTACTTTTTACGTCATATTTTATTTGCTTAATTATATTTTTACCATTCAAAAATTTTACAAAGATATATTAGTGACGTTGGAGCTATAATTAAACAAAACATACCTAATAATGTATTTGCGTAGAGGAAATAAAAAAAAAAAAAATCAAATAGGTAGTATATTGAAACATAGTTACATATTTACAGTTTTTCATATAATCCGGCTCGAAGGACCAAAGTGTATATTGTTGTGAAAGGTAAGTAAAGTTAAGTTAAAATACAAAGGGAGGACGAAAATTACTGAAAACAAACTATTATGAATGTATTTTTTCTTAATGTTATTTGTAAGTGAATACATTTCAAAGTTGTCCCCATTAAAATTTTGCCAGGGTCTGATGATGTAATTGGAAGCTGCAGTCTAACTACAGCTACCAATCCTGTTGAAACTCTTTATCGAAAAGCAGTAGCGTTAACTAAGTATTATGGATATATATTATTTTATGAGATATTCCTATATAGGTACATAAATTTAATTATCTTCTGAAAAAAATCTTCGAAGCTAGAGAGTGGATCTTCTGAACTCTAAGAGCATACGTGTGATTTTTAACCGACATCAAGGAAGAAGGAAGATCCTACACAATTCGGCCTAATATTTGTTATTTTTCACAATTGCTTGCTTTTAACTTCATCATTCATTTCAATAAATAGTGAATCAAAATATGACTTTAATCGTTTACACTAAAAAAAGTAAAATAAAAAAAAAGTTAATTAACTGGCTTTATGGACAATAAAAATATACTAACATAAAAATTTTTGGGATTTGTCGTAAATGTAGTCTATGTAATTTTAAAGTTTAAAATTAATTTTATTTAGTATCCTATAATCTATGAAGTTGGTATGCCAACTATAAAAAAGTAGATACATACTAATGATTGGTTTTGGAATTTTAGTAGTTAATAAAAGGCGATTTTTGGTTCTAAAAAAGTTCATCGATAAGGATGTCATATAATCTCTCCATAGACACGAGTAAAAGTATGACTACAGAGTTCACGCGATAAAAAATAGCTTATTTCGCAAGAATAAGACGTCCAGAATGAATGGCTAACCTTAATTAATTTTCTAAATGAAGAATATATAATAATAGGTACTTGATGTTGGAAATTTTAATTCCATATTAATTAATTGGGTAACTCAGCCAGTCTATTGGGCACACTACCTGTCGGCAGCTTATTTTTCACAATTGCTTGCTTTAACTTCATCATTCATTTTAATAAATAGTGAATCAAAATATGACTTTAATCGTTTACACTAAAAAAAGTAAAATAAAAAAAAAGTTAATTAACTGGCTTTATGGACAATAAAAATATACTAACATAAAAATTTTTGGGATTTGTCGTAAATGTAGTCTATGTAATTTTAAAGTTTAAAATTAATTTTATTTAGTATCCTATAATCTATGAAGTTGGTATGCCAACTATAAAAAAGTAGATACATACTAATGATTGGTTTTGGAATTTTAGTAGTTAATAAAAGGCGATTTTTGGTTCTAAAAAAGTTCATCGATAAGGATGTCATATAATCTCTCCATAGACACGATTAAAAGTATGACTACAGAGTTCACGCGATAAAAAATAGCTTATTTCGCAAGAATAAGACGTCCAGAATGAATGGCTAACCTTAATTAATTTTCTAAATGAAGAATATATAATAATAGGTACTTGATGTTGGAAATTTTAATTCCATATTAATTAATTGGGTAACTCAGCCAGTCTATTGGGCACACTACCTGTCGGCAGCGATCTGGAAGAAATTTATTATTTATAGAATTTTTCATTTTTGTGTCCAACTAATGAAGAGTTCCTATGGAATTGGTAGCTGTACCAATTCCATTGAAACTCTTCATCGGAAAGCAGTATTAAGGGTTTAAAAAAAAAAAAACAACTTATCTGTTGTTAACTCCAAGAAGAAGCTTTTTCACATTTTTATTTAAAGTTTAAATTAATCTTATTAATTGCTAAATAATAATGTTTTAATTAATTTTAATTGCTAAAAATTGTTATACCTACCTCTGAACTGAGACCTTAAATGAAATCTTATTTGCAGTGCCTTTGCAGGGTTCACATTGTATTACTTATATTTTACTAACACCCTACTAACCACAATGTGATGTAATAAATTATTTATTATTTATTTATTTATAGACATAGACATACATTTACAATAATTGGTAAAAGCCACTGGCACCTAAACTAGGTTAACCTGTATCTCGGACACCAGTGTCCTTCCCTTACAAAACTATGCATGCTTAATTATGAAATACATAACTTAATATACAAGTTCTCGAGTAAATTAAGAAAAAAGGTAAATTGTGTGAATGAGGTAATTGTGTAATGTGTGTGAGTGTGAATGTTTTGTGTATGTAGTGGAATATTTTGTATAAAAATATTTTGTGTGTATATTGTACCTATATCATTTTTCAATACTTAATAATTCCTCTGTTTGTTCATATGATAATTCCATAAGCCATTTCTTAAGTATAAATTTATATTTCAAGTAACTTAGATCATGAATATTAATACTCTTATTTATTTTATTGTATAATACATTACTAATAAAAGGATAGAATTTATTCATAAATGCCTTCCTAAATTTTAAAGTATGTGGTAATAAAAATCTTCTAGTAGTATCAATAGATACATTGTTATTTTTATTATTAAGAAGTTCTGCTTGTTTTTTTTAACATTACATTCAATATAAATAGTTGTCGAACAGTAAACACTTTGCAATGCAGATACAACTCATTTGTTGGGTATCTGAACGGTCGGAAGGTACCGACCTTAAGTACAGCTCTAGTGGCTCTCTCCAGTATTATTATATTCGTTTTGCTTGCACCGCCCCATACTGTAATGCAGTACTGAATTATAGACAAGGCGAAATAGATGGTTCGTAGAAGCTTGTGGTCCACTATGTATCGTAAACCTCTAAATACATATATAAGCTTACGAACCCTACATATTAACGCTGTTATATGGGCGCCAAAATTTACATTATGGTCTAAGATGACACCCAAATATTTGATTGTTTCAGTTCTCTCTAATTTAGGGCATACACAACTTTTTAGATTCGACTTATTCAAGTCATATCCACACGAATGGGCATATATAACAAAATTTGATGACGGTTGTGTATATTTTCTTATAGAAAATGTCATATACTTCGTTTTATCAGCATTCAGAGTCAATTTGTTATGCATGAGCTATTGAGTAACGATATTAAATCCACTTTGTGCTAAACGAAATGCTTCTATCCATGATTTGGCATTAAAGCAAATAGCAGTATCATCTGCAAATAAAACGATTCTTCCACCTGGAAGCTCTAATTGGGTGAGGTTGTTTATATATACTAAAAACAAAGTAGGGCCCAAAATACTACCCTGCGGAATGCCATATTGCACTAGAATATCTTCACTCAAATGATCACCTATCCTAACACATTGAGTCCGGTTCAGTAAGTAATCGCTTATTAGATCATGCTGCTAGGACCTTATACCCAATCTCTCTAACTTTGTAGGTAATAGTGGGATAGAGACCGTGTCAAATGCTTTTGCAAGATCGAGAAAAATTGACACACATTTATTGCCCCCATCCATATTTTTGACAATCTGGTCAGTAAGATTGTGGATTGCATCTGAGGTTGACAATCTGCTTCGAAAACCAAATTGGTGAGCTGACAATAACTTATTACTTTCCAAATATTGGACTAGTCTTTTATTAATAATTCGTTCTAAGATTTTAGATAAAGTTGAAAGAATAGAAATAGGTCGATAGTTAGTGACACGGTCCCTATCACCACTTTTATAAATTGGCCGAACGACGGATCTCTTGAAGGCATTAGGAAATTTGCCTGATGATAAGCTCATGTTGCATATGTATGTTATTGGCGGAACTAATATATGTTTATATGTCTTTAATAGACCTGCCGATATACCATCCCACAACCAACTGAACACTCACTACGCAAGGACTCAATAATACGCTCAATTTCTTCATCATCTGTATCCAGTAATACAAAAGAATTTTAACATGATGTAGCTGGAGCAAATTTTTCAAATTGTGTAGGTAACGTCGGCTTACTTATGTTCTCAGTAAGTTGTTTTCCTATATTTATAAAATAATTATTTACTTCATTAACAACCTCAGAAGCAGAACCATAATTATTTAACAATTTATAAGAATCATCTTTGTGTACGTTAAGATTAGTAGCCTCCTTGATAATTGACCAGATTTTTTTATTGTTAGTCCCAGCTTTCTCTAATTCTAATGGTGAACGATAAATTGCTACAATTGATGTGTCGGCGCCAATTTTAATAATTAGACAATCAGCTTCTACCATTTCTGGTTCCTCTACCGATACCGACATTAATTCTTTCTTAAAATATATTACAACTCCGCCATTTTTATTATTATAGAGTTTAGTTGCACAGTGTAAATATCCTTCTATAGCGGGAATTTGTAAATTACTTTCTAACCTACATTCTGTAAGTATAATTATATCGCACTCAATTTTAATCCGTGAAATAAGAGTTAGAAAATTATAGAGTTAATAAATGATTTGTATTTGTATTACCAAGAAGAAAGTTTTATTCGTCCAGGCCTAGATAAAATTTATATCTTTTAACGCCTTTAAAATGTCCATAGGTGCAACTAAACTGATGTGATAAGTTGAACTTGCATTGTGTGACGACGCTATTGAGCCTTTACACTTGTAGGATGCAAGACTGCACATTATATGAAAAAGGCTTTATTCAACATGAAAAAGTCCTAAAAATATTTGGGTAGCTGTAAAACTTAGTATTTCTAGATCTACACCCAGAAAAGTATTATCTTCAAATAAAATATTAACTTATAATATTTTTTTTAAGATAACTCAAAGTTAACATTTTCTAATGCTGGCCAATGCATTACTGCTGGAAATACTCGAGGATTCAAAATACATTACAAAATTACAGAGACTAGTAGTTTTAGCTTATAGACTGAAGAAAGTAATGTAGTTGTACAATTGACAGTTACGTAGGAAACCAATATTCCAAAGGACTACACTATCAAGTCGAAGAAATACTTTAATCTCATATATGAAATTAATAGAAACGGTTTTAATACTCAAGTTTATACAGCGTAACACGGAGCAAGAGCAATTTCCGCAAAGACTTTGCATCGTCTTTAGAATGATCTTGGTCTGCTAAGAGTGGCATCCGAAACTTTTATGGAACGCGTTTCCAAGATGGCTCTGACAGGATCGTTTAGTATTTGGTCTCAGACTTAGGATCTTGTTTCTCGTGTCATACTTCTGTGGGGTGTGTAGAGAGGACAGTGAAGGGCTGATACCGTGTTCGCGGTTTTAAATCCAGGAACACTGCAGTTCACTCTCCTGAATCCCAAACACGCAATGGCACCCGTACAGAGAATAATCCATAGATATTGATAGCTAAGAATAGGTAATAGGAACTCTTTTATAATTATATTACTATAATAACATGTAGGAATCAATTTACACATATTGCTTTGATCACAAACTAATCTCTAGGCTTGTACTATGTGTACCAGAAGCAACGATGTAATACACATTATATTTTATAAACACCCAGACCATGACAAACTGTACAGAAAAAGCGTACTAATATTTTGTTGCTATGGGTGGGAACCTCCGGATACAACGCCAAAGACGCAATACCACTAGTCTACGGAGGCTGTCAAAAAATTACTCAAAAACTACAAAACCTAAAATAAATTAATTTTAATATGTAGATCTATCAACACAAATTTTCCTTTCAACTTTCTTTTCAGATTCCTTCCTAAAATGAAACTTTTTCCCGTTTTTTATTGGGAGCTTTTTTCAAATACGATATTTCGGGCACCGAGAAGATTTCATTATTTTATATTCTTGTAAAAATTTTTTAATACAAATTAATCGGCAAAATCTCAAAGTTAAATCGTAAAAAGTTCAGAAGTTGTCTAATGACAGGATGCATGAAGCACGTCAATGCAATGCAATGTAATTAATTATTTACCTCGTGTGGTAATGAAAAGTATGTGAGCACAAGTTCTGCGGATCCGGTTACATCACAGACCTTTGTTGGTAGATTGTCGTAGTGTAACAAGTACTTGTGCCAGTTTTAATAGCCGCTGCTCAGCAAGAACTAAGACTTACGCATTGCTTTAAACTATCAAACTGCTACTGTTCACACCTTTGGGACGGATCTGCCAAATACCTAATACACTCAATATACTCTAAATACGTGCTATGAGTGTGTAGTGTATTGCTGACGATGAAGTCTCAAATAAACTCCAAATTCTACAGCACCACAGGGACTTGCGTGGCATCTCTGGGCGTAATTTGCCGCCTCTATTATTGCTGGCCAAAAACATATATCACATACCGTTGCACATTCTATTCCTTTGGGGACCAAAAAAAAATACAAAACTTTCATAAAAAAGTAGTATAAAAATTGTTTGTGTCTTTCCTCTAAGCGTTAGAGGATTTTTTATTTCCAAATTCACACTTTCCTTGAAGAACCGGGGAATATCTATAGTATAGGTTTGAATCTAATCTATAATCCTGGGTTCTTCAAGGGAAGTGTGAATTCGCAACTAAAAAAGCGACATCGGACATAGTAGACACCGATAGCTATGCATCTATGGATTCTAGCGTTTGTGGCGATCATTCATGGACTGCATATACATCTTATGTCTCAGAGTTTTGCGGTTATATGTTGTGCTATTATCAGAGGCTGACTAGCAGTCGACTGCCCTAAGCCGTATAATCAGCCACCCCATCCTGTTAATTTTGCAGTGTAAAAATTTGAAATTGTTCTGTGCGAAAAACACAATTGAATTCGGTTAATGGCAAAATATATTGGCTTAGAGCTCAAACAAAGTATTGCTACCGAATAAGTATTTATTCTGATATTTTCTGGGCCATTATTTTCTTTCATCTCTTCAATTGCTATTTTTCCACCAGGAAGTAACATAGGTTTGGGAGCACATTGGCCGCCACTGATATCTGGCCGCACTACGCCTGGGACTAATCAGGCGAGCTCAGAAATTGCGTCAATAGTTCTGAATTTTTCAAGAAAGTGATTGTTTTCAGATTTTTTTTTTTTTTAATCTGGTGAATATTATTGATATAACTGTTGAGTCTCAAACGTAAAATAAAATAGTTTTGTTCGATAGAAATCAATCTGAAATTCTGTAAATAGTTCTAAAATTTTCTTATTCTGGTTTTATGACAATACTATAAATGTTTCATAATTTTTTTATTTATAAAAGTGTATATGATAAATAAAAAAAAGGTTGTTGAATCATATTTTACAATTTTTGTGTAGTTTATATAAATTATTATATAAATGTTTTGTGACTTACGACATTTTGCTTCCGTGCGAATTTGCTAGTCGACGCTGCTTACTCTCGTCAGAAACCGTACTTACAATACTGAGATAAAACATAGGAAAGTAGATGCAAATCACAGAGACTTCCTATAACTCTGTGATGCAAATACGTAATTGCACTGTCGAGCATACCTCGCCTTAAGAAAAGTTCGCCACTGGCTGTTATAAAAAAAAAATACACATCGAAGCAATGACTTGGGCTAAGTGATAACTAGTAAGGTAAGTCTGGTCTAGCCATTAATATCTCAAGTATCGTAAAAACTTTTTGTGGAGCGTTGTTATTAATTAGGTGTCACATGGATAAATGGAAAAGAGGACAGACAGACATTGGTGTACCCTCAGATCATTTACTGATCTGAGGGTGTACCATAGAAAACATTTTAGTTGAATGATTTATACTTTTAACGGAAAGTTTATTAACTATTGATAACAAGAATAAAAAACTTGGTTTGATGAATTATTTGTTATTTAAGAGGAGCGTCTGATAATATGACAGATTTTCGTTAAAAAAGGCCACAACTGTTACCGCTCCCCATTCATGGATTTTCATGATTTTTGGAGGCATAATAAATAACTTAATTAATGTTTATTAAGCACTCGACTTCGAACACAATCTTAAAAGTTAGCTGGTAGATAATGCCTATGGGATTAAGTTCTCCTTTGTACATAACTTTTGATTACCGTGTAATAAAGTATTTAAATAAATATAACCGATATCTAAGCTCGTACATTTTCCTTTTATTATAGGAAATATTTATTATCCCTTTAATAAAATGAGACCATTTTTTTTCAAAACTATTAAAGTTTAGGAAGATATTTGCCAGGTAGATGTAGAAAACTGCCGAAGGCGTTTTGCTGCCTAAATTGTAGGTATAATCTCATACGTACTCTTATATAATCTCTTAAGGGACAGGTACATATGTACATACATATGTATTGGTAGCGTTACCAACTCACCTTGTTTTATTTATTCCGTGAACTCACCGTCTTAGGGTAATAATTTACAGATGAATCGGAATTAGCATCGAAGAACCTCATCAGACGCTCCTTTTAATTAAGAAATGAAAATAAATTAACGTGTGCATTTTGTATAATTATTACCAAGCGACACATTTAACTCCTTTATCGTTAACTAAGGTTATTAAATTCGTTATAAATGCGATTGTGATGTCACTCTAAATTCCAACAATTACCTAAATAAGTGACTGATTAACGTCCATTTTCTAGAACGGTGGTTTCAATATTCTATAATCACATTATTTATCCTCATCATATTTCTTTTTAGTCTGTGGAATCACCGGTTTTCAGGAGATAACTGCATCGATTTGTTGTCGAGGAGGTAGTCTCCTTTCAGGGTGCGAATACGAAACAAGCACTTGATTTGACGATAAAGGAGAGAGGATATTAACTAGTCTCGTAATGCTAATTCATTTTTATTTCCGCCCATTTCGTAACCGCTTCGTTTAGCCGGCATAGTGGGAGTGATCAATATTGTTAAGGGAGCGTTCAAGTATTACGTAACGCAATTCTTGAAGATTTTTGACCCCCCCCCCAAGTAACGTGTCATAACGTTGTTATGTCACCCCCCGCCCCCCCTCCTCCCCTACCAAAACGTTACGTAACACCCAAATGAGCATTTTTACCTATAAAAGTTACAATTATGTTGCGCAAAGTACCGGGAAGTTACTAAAATACCTTTGTTATTGTTTTAAACGCTTTTGCGGTAATAAATAAAAAAGGTTTGCCAACTTAGGAGATTTTAATTTCCATTTTTTTTAATTTAAATAAAAAAAAACAATGTTACGTAACACGTTATTCGCAAACCCCCTCCCGCCCCTGTAACGCATCGTAACGTTTTACGTAATTTTGGTAAACGTTCTAGAAACTGAAGGTAACAGTTTTTTATAACAAATAATGTTTTAGTATTTGATGTTGGTGTAGGTATGTTTATTAATAGAATTTAGGATTAGTGTCGTGGCCACTTCGCCCTTCTAGCGTGATCTATTTCTGCGGCCGCCTATATGTAGGTCTATGATAATAACATATAATACAGGGCTATCTGTCATATGTTACAGAATGGTTCAAAGGCGCCTAAGTCAATAAACTAACTTTGTTTTATATTAATAAGCGGTCAAGCGTGAAAGCTGTTTCGCATTACTTATGGTGCCGTATAATAGACGAAAAAAGTTTTTTTAGGTTTTGGTGGTTGAGTTTGTTTTCAAGATACCCCTCCCACCCTACTGCGTGGGGCAGGAGAAGGTTTACGTGGGATTCCTAACCGCTACCCGCTCAGTGTTCCTCTTCTAGCCAGAGTGGCTGGGACGCAAGTATGTTCACACATTCTTTTGTGCCCCCGCCGGCTATAGCCTGCTATAAGCGTCTTCCTTCTCATATGGTAGGGGGCCTACGGAGAGAGCAAGATGGAACCCACCCCTCAGACTCGTTGTAAGAAGGCGCCCGGAAACACAGTAAGCGCCTTTCCGTCTTGGGACTTATCAGGGCGCCGCGGGCGCCCACACACCCGCCACCGTAAGCCACTCTAAGGTGGTAAAAGTTCGTGTCTAAGCCTTCTTCGTGTCCTGCGGCGACGAGATAACCTGGAGCGTTTTCGTCTCTTTCGCACTCTCTCTTCGACACCTCCTTCTTTTTAAAGACCTCCTCGCAGAACGTCAATACGGCTTGCCATAACATGTCGTAGCTTTAACCACAGTTGCCAAGGAAAGGTTACCTTCGGAGTTGGTTAGACCTAACTTAACCTAGAGTCTAACTTAAAAATACTTAGGTTACGTTAAATACCTAGTGATTCCCATAAGCGGAGCATTCGAGAACATACTATGTGACTCAATGCAAGTTTTTTATCAGACCGGGCTATACGAGTCCTCGCTTGATGGTACGACCTCGGGTCGCGAAACCATTAACGCAGGCGTACCCCAAGGATCTGTGCTATCCCCTACTCTGTTCTAGCTGCATATCAATGATTTGTTATCACTCGGTAACATACATTGCTATGCAGACGATAGCACTGTCCACGGTCAATACCTGATGCGTCAGCCCCCCAGTCGCGTCGAAACAGAGGAGAATAGGAGTTCTTTGGTAAATAAATTGGACCAAACCCTGGAAAAAATCTCAAACTAGGGTTCTCTTAATCTGATCCAGTTTAATACCCAAAAAACCCAGGCTTGCGCATTGACAGCAAAAAAGACCCCCTTTTCTCACTTTCCCTCTCTTCAGAGCACACATTTACCATTGTCTCCAGTACTCGATATCCTGGGATTAGAAATACGCTCCGACCTAAATCACCGCAACTATATTAAGAGGATTGCGAAGACAGCAAGTAGGAAGCTCGGCGTCCTTAATAAGGTGCGACGGTATTTTACTCCTCAACTCAGGCATCTGATTTATAAAGCTCAGATACGGCCTTGTGTGAAATACTGTTCGCATCTTTGGGGTGGATCTGCCAAATACTTGCTACTTGCTCTCGATAGTCTGCAGAAGCGTGCATCGAGAATTATCGAGAACAAAGAGCTCACGGACACTCTAGAGCTATTGCAGCTTCGCAGAGATGTAGCGTCTTTAAGCGTGTTTAATCGCCTTTATCATGGAGAGTGCTCTTTTTCATCTCATTCCTCCTTCTCCTTTCCGATATAGGACTTCACGAGCGGGTAACAAAATGCATGCATATACTGTGGCAGATATACCAACCCGCACTAAAAAAATTGGTGATTCGTATATCTGTCGCACTATTAAAATGTGGAATGCTCTACCTGCTCGCGTGTTTCCTTCTTCCTATAATCTCGAGTCCTTTAAACGAAGCGTGTATAGGCATCTTAAGCCGGCATAATAGGTGCAATCAACGGTTACGTAGATCGTAATTGTTGGTTGCATTTGTTCTTGGACCTTCATACTGCTTTCCATCAGGTTCACACCTACCTGATGGAAAGGTCACATGCCGAGCTCTCATAAAAAAAAAAGATCGCATTAAGAATCATTGAAAACTTGTGCACAACAAATGGCCTTAATGTAAATCCTAACAAAACGGAACTGGTCCTCTTCACCAATAAAAGAAAATTAAGGAACATGAAACTACCAACAATATTTAATACAATAACAACACTATTTCTCAGTTATTTGTTATGTTTTTAATTTTAAAATATAGTTTTCAATTCACTCTCTAATTTTACAATACTTTAATCATTAACAAATCATTAAATGTATCCACTTTTTAATTGTGTTCAAGAGCAGTTCACAAACACGAATTCTACACTCAAAGTCGCGGTCCGAACTTACCATGTGGCTATATACTACAGTCATCAGACCCGCTATCACCTATGGACACTTTAGCACACATGCTTCCATCTTTCAAGCAGAGTGTATAGTTATAAAAGAAGCAACACGGCAATACGCGCAAGAAAGATAAAATAATATAGTATATCTACGCATACTATCAGACAGCTCAGCCGTACTACTAGTATTGAAGAACAAACAGATAACCTCGAGTCTGGTAAAACAATGCCACTACGCACTGGAAACTATATCGGTTGGTAGCAGGGTCACTCTCCAGTGGATAAAGGGACACAGCAACTCCCTCGGTAACGACGCGGCTGACGAATTGGCGAAAAGAGGTTCGGTTACAACACCGGTAGGACCCAAATCGTATGTACCATTTTCTTTTAATCAGTTGAAAAGTTGGCTACGGGACAACATCTTCAACCATCACAGTAAGTATTGGGCTAACTTACAAAATTGCAGGCAGGCCAGAGAGGCGGTCACCAAACCTAGCCCATGTCTAGCTCGAAACCTGCTCAATCTCAACAGAGGTAACCTGCATATGGTAGTGGGTATTCTTATCGGACACTTTCCATTAAACAGGCACCTTACAATTTTAGGTATCACCAACAGCCCTCTATGTAGAGGTTGCATGGAAACTGATGGAACACCCACCCATGTGTTGCTTCATTGCACCGGGTGGCTTTACAACGGGCGAAAATCCTCGGAACGCTGAAGTAGTTCCTTAAAGCATGTGGAAGACCCGGAGTTCTTGTCGCCTACTGGAAGGAGCTACTGGTTAGAATAGTCAGCCGACTCCGCAAAAAGGCCTAATCTCTTGGCTAATTGGGGAAAATGAGCCCGCCGTGAACATAGGTCACGTTATTAAACCCCGGTATGTATCAATAAGTTTCTTTATTTAAAACTTTATGCAGGTGTATATTATATAAAATTATTAAATTTATTTATATATATTACATATTATATATGTATATCTGAATTATAATAATAAAAATAAAACTAACGAAATAAAAATAGTTATATAAATAATAGTTTTATTAATGCCTATCAATGTAAACTAAAACTAAACATAAAAAATACAGGGAAAAATATAAACAAAAAAAAAAACCACTAAGTCCCGATTCTGTCCCGGCCCGAAGGTTCCCATAACACTGGTAGCATTACCTCTTTGTACTACCAGTGAATAAAAGTAAAATTAAAACTATTATTATTAAATAAAAAAATTCGTCCAACCCGGACATAGCACCGATAGTCCCGAGAACGGATGCGGCATTGCCACGTTGTATTACCAGACCAATTCTTTGGACCAAAAATGTGCGCGCCCGACTATTAGCTGAAGTCAGAATCAACAATTGGCCAATAAGATCCACAATTGTTTGGTAACACTGTACTGCCTCAGAGAGTCGTATATTCATTATTCCCACTAACTTAAAAAAGTAAAAGTAAAAATATAAGTCTATACACAACCCCGATATGAGCTTTATTGATTCGGTGTAGACAAAGATAGGCTACGATAAGCTTGGATCATTCGTCTGCGCAGCACATTGACCGCCACTGGTTGCGGTAAAAGCTGCCGTAATTGCAGTTCCGACAGAGAGCGGGCCACTCCAGGTTTTTAAATTTAGTCTATTTGGTCCTGTCTTGACCCTATAGACTTCTGAGCGCCCCGTAATTCTCCGGGGCGCTCTACCTGCCCAGGGCGGACCCACAGTGGGGCAGTAGAATGCGGCATAGAGGATGAATCTGTGTTTTTTTTTAGCCAGTAGGACGGGGCCATCAGCCCTGTGTATAATCCCCCGGACCAGACGCAATGCGTATAAGCATTTCCGCAGCAAAACAAGCCTACGACAAGGTGGGAATACAACACTTTCGCTGGGTACTCCGAGGCCGTCTACGCGCTCATAGAGAGTGTTTTTTTTTTTATTGTGGTTAGTTCGTAAGGTTCCGAAAATTTGGTTTTCAAATAAGGAACCTATGGTGAAACTGATCTGAATTTTTTTTCAAACTCTTGAAAATATAATAATAATATTTATTCATAAAACTTATAACTAATGAAAACATAGAAAATATAACAAAATGTCTGTTCATCAAATACCTCCAAAACTATACTATTATTATAACTATAAGTTATACAATATCACTTTGCTTATCTGAAAAATATTTTATACAGTGTAGTTTATTAGTTATAAAAAAATGTTTCCAACTCAGACGTTTGCTGTTTATTAACTGCCCGACAACCTGTAGCTCGACAAGATGTAGTAGTCTCCTGAAAACCGGTGAACCCACAGACTAATGACCTTATTCATAAAAACTTATTGAAGCCTTGAAGAACACTTTAGTTATGAAATATTTTACACATATTCATTTTTGTTGCTAAATAAAAAATACCAACTAAAGTGTTCTTGAAGGACTCAATAAGTCTTTATGAATAAGGCCATAAAACTGTAACATGACTAATTAGGAACTAAAAGTATTATTTAGGAACCGAAAAGTAAAAGGCATTTGAAAAAATATGATAAGATTGGAACCCTCGCGGATGAGTTTTATTAGAATCGGTTCAGTCGTTTCAAAGTTTAATCTCAGTCAATCTATTCAATTTCTTGTTTGTATGGCCTCTCGCTTTTCGCAATTGAAGTCACAAGGGCCAAAAGTTTACGAACACAGGACGACACAGACATCTGAAAAGGAAACAATTAGGAATTTAGTACAAAAATATATATACAGAGTTTAAAACACTACTTTATACCCTGTTATATAGTTATATAAAAAATATTAAAATGTAAAGTCAGAGAGGTCAACCAAATTTTGAGAACCAATGAATCTATTGTACCTCACTCTTTCCAGAGAATTGGTGGGGCAAACAGCAGTATTTTTTTAATATATTTATGGTTAGCATCTCCGACTGTCACCGGAGGCCCTTGGGTAGGATTTATTAATAATAGAACTCTTATAGTTTTAATTTAAACTTCTTTATGTTTTTAGCTAAGGCACATAGGCCAGAATAGCTAGACAATGTCAGTAGAGTATTTAGGTTTGTGGGGAGGGGTACATCAGATGGGAGAATGTCATACAATGAGCAAGTATGTATTGGACAGTAAAAAAATATATGTTCAAGGGTTCCCAACTCAGAGCCACAATCACATAGTGCGCTTTCACGAACTTAAATTTTGTTGAGATGGATTGGGGAGCTGTTGTGCCCCAGCCTAAGTCGACAAATTGTAGAAGTAATTTGTTTACTAAAATTGTTAAAAGTAAAAACCAAGGTTTTAAGTTTATATTTGGTTGTATTCTTCACGGAATAGAAAAAACAAGTGTTTTTTCTATTCCGTGGTATTCTTCTATAGAATTTGGCTTTTTCAAGATCTTTATTCCAGGATGTCTCCCACAGCGACGCAAGATCTGATTTAGCTAAGGGATTCAGATCCTGTGTGTATATGGCAAAGTTGCCCATCAATCCAGTGACTGTTGCTTCCTTAGCCAGTTAATCTAAGATCTAGGCAAATGCAATATGGCGATATAACTGCCTATGAGTGACTTATTATTTTACACCTGATCGATTACAGATGCAAAACCCGTTAAGTGTTGTAATATTTCGGTATTATACTGTGAGTTTAAGAGGAGCATCTGATATCGATTTCGTCGCCGGCTATTTTGTAACAGCGGCGCATAAGAGAAGTGATCTATGATCTGCTTACCATGACGTAGATACAAAATCACATCCCGTGCACCAATATTAAAAACAAACTGTTATGGCCGTCTCCGTAGACGCCTCTATTGGCGTTGCGGTTGCGCCTTTGGCGTTGTATCCGGAGGGCGTGGGTTCGATTCCCACCCATGGCAAAAAAATATAAGTTACATTTTTCTGTAGAGTTTGTAATGGCCTGGTGTTTATAAAATGTATTATGTATTGTATCGTTGTTTTTGGTACACATAGTACAAGCCTAGAGCTTGTGACCAAAGCAATATCCGTAAATTGTCCAACATATTATTATTATTTAATTAATCTTTATAGATGATGTAATTTAACTACCGCCTCGTCTTTCTTTATAAATATAACCGCAGTACGGTTTTTCCAACAGTTTACTTTGGAATTCCCTCCAAATTTTTACTTAATTGACCATTTAAATAATCGCCATGTTTAATAGGATTTATAAAATCAGTAAATAACTTAGGTTTTTACATCGATTGGTAAATAACCCAAGTAGGTAAAGTAATTATAAGTAGATTAAAAAATATTTATTTATATTACTTACAAAACATTTTTTTTTAACTAGTACTTAATTTAATTTATTCCTCTATGTCCTAGCTACTCTGTGGGCCTAAGGTCCCTAAAATACTCGCAACATTTCCTCTCTGGATGATAAATGCAATACGTTGAATAAAATGATACCGAGCTCGGACATCACCAGATTTTTCTTTCAGGAGTACCCTCCTACCTAAGTCACAACTAAACTTTTTAGCTTCTGTAGACCAAACACCTAAAGTTTCTACAGCAAAAGGTAAGAAAATATAATTTTGTTTAAGGTCCGAATATTTTTGGTGTTTGTCCTTACTGGCAGATTCTGCAGCTGATCTAGTACCTAATATTTTTTCTGTTATATTAAATATTCAAGTTTGTATTATTTTAATCCCACCTCGTCGTAGCCGAATTCATATTATTAGATATTTTAGGATTTCAATAAAATAAATAAAATTCTTTATTTAAAAAAAAATAGTTAGTTTTACCTACCTATAAAATACTCTGTTCCCACTTTAGGTTACTTGTGTTGTACAATAAAATCTTAATATTTACTAAATAAATAAAATAACAGTTCAAATAATAAAATATTGCGGATACGATGTTTTTATACGCATTCCGTATTCACAAATTGATAATACGTGTTATTACTGTGTAATTTGGATAACAATCATCCGGGTCAAAAATACTGACTAAACAGTGAAGACCTCCAAAATTAGATTGCTCAATTAAATAGTGTTGAGTCAAAAAGTATAACTGGAAATCTTTAGATCTGAAATAGAAATATGAAAAATATATAAATAGGTATACCTAGGTAAACTTTAATTATAAATATACTTTTAAAAACCCCACTAATAAGTACGAAAAAGTAAGCCTAGTGGTTAAGTCACTGCGCAACTGATAACAAGGTTAAGCAGATGACAAGAAAGACGGACCTGGGATGGGTGATTTATACAACGAGGCTATTTCATCATAAACACCGCAACAGGCTCGCCACTTGTTAGGTGCAGCCTCCGAATACCATCGGCAAAAAGAGGACGGGTTAATCCCTCCGCTGGGTACCCCAAGGCCGTTTAAACGGTTCTCGGGAGCCACATAGGCACCCGTGATGGTATTTATTATTATTATAATAAGTACAAAGACTCACTGAAGGGTTCCATTAATATTATTTATTTATTATATTTATTTGTCTTCACACCAGGTCCCTGACAGGGTAGGCAGAGACAACCGAGCGCCACTTGTCCCTCCATATCCCTACATACTCCTTTCGCTCTTTTCACAGTCATAACTCTTTTCATACATGCACGCAGATTTCGGAGACTTTTAATTGCACCGTCTTTTAAAACCTTTCCAATTTGGTCATTGTACGTGTGTCTTGGTCTCCCTCGGCCACGTTTACCCTTTACCACGCTTTTATATATCTGGTTCGTCAGCCTTTCATCACTCATTCTTCCTATATGCTCAAACCAGCGGAGCATACCCTTTCTCATTTTCATATCTATACTTTATTTCAGTCCCAATCGTTTTCGAATTACGTCATTGCGGATTCGGTCTGTTACACCGCACATTCGTCGCAATTTCTACTGCATTTATTTTGCTTTCATCTTTATCCTGACATACCCATATCTGCCTTCCATACAATAGTGTCGGGACAAGTACTGCGTTATGAATGGCTAATCTCGCTTTTTGAGTAATATTTGACCTACCTATCATAGAACGCAGTGCTCTGTTGATACTATTGCCTGCATTCACTTTTCTTTCAATATATTTTTCATATCTACCATCCCTGGTGAAAACACTACCCAGATATATAAATTCAGCCACTTGTTCTAGTTTCTAGTTATCAACCATAATTGTCGCATTCGTTATCTCATTTCTCTCAAATATTAAAACCTTAGATTTTCCCGCATTTATTCGGAGATATCTTTCAATACATCCATCTTTCATGTCTTTGTGATTGCAGCTCTTGCTCAGATGATGCAATAAGGACAGCATCATCTGCATACAGCAGTGAATTAACATGTTACCCATTTTATCCCGCATCTGTTTTCTTTCAGTCTCTTCAGGCATTTGTCTATATGATGAACATCAGACACCTCTGTTTGACGCCAATGTTGACATTAAAACATGGAGATAACGTGCCGTCCACCCGTACGCTTGCTGTACAATTCCTATATAGTGATTGTATAGCCAGCATGAGACTGCCATCGATACCATAATCAGGCAGAATGTCCCACAGCTCCTTTCTTACAACCTTATCAAATGCCTTCTCCAAATCCATAAGAGCACAGAAAACCTTCTGGTTTAAGGCCAGGAACTTCTATAAGATATTACGGAGGGAGAAGATCTGATCCGTGCATCCTCTATCAGATCTAAAGCATACCATCGGCTACGACGAGGTGGGATTAAACCTCTCCGCTGGGTACCGTCTAGGCGGTCTCGGGCGCCGTAAGGCACCCGTGATGATATGTATGTATGTATGTATATAAGATATATAAAAGTCGGCTAGTAATATATCTATTACTGACTATAATTATGACTTACTGCTTAATTTGTCCCAAAGATTTGACTGATAGAGAATGCCCAGCGGCATTAAGTCCGCATTTGTACTAAATTTGTGCAATAAAGTTTTTAAATAAATAAAATAATTATTTTAAATTTCAAGTAAATCAGGACTAGTTGTACTCGAGTTATTTAAGCAGGCAGCATATAAATGTATGATATATAAATAATTAAATAATTTTGAGATTTTATTTGTCTCACTTTTTAGTTTAGTTAAAAAATAGTTTTAATTTTAGCAAAGTTTATAGCCAGTTTTTAGTTTTATTTAGCTTTTCGATTTATTTATCTCAATCATACCAAATTTTAAGCAAATCAAAAGAGTCGTTCTTGAAATTTTCATGCCGACAGACAAACCACTGAGTCATACAACAAGGGTTCTTTTATATTTTTGACAGCCTCCGTAGACTAGTTTCCCACCCAAGGCAAAAAATATTAGTACGTTTTTTTCTGTACAGTTTATCATGGTCTGGGTGTTTATAAAATATAATATGTATTATATCGTTGCTTCTGGTACATATAGTACCTACAAGGCTAGAGGCTAAATAATTAGTTATTACTAAACATTTATGTTAATTTGTCTTATTTATTTTAAGTTATTTTGTTAACAGAGTTATAGAATACATTTCCATGGTTTTTTTTTTAACTAGTTGATGTGTGCGCAGGCCTTGGTTCAGCTATGTATTTGGCCCTGCAATGTAGTAGTATACGTATCCAGCGGATTTCCTCTCCTTTGAAGGTCATTGCAGTGGTGGCGCGTGTGCCGGGTTCTGGTCTGCACCCTAAGGGCCTGGTTGAGCAGAAGGATGGCTGACACATACGTTACGTCCGTGATCGGGTGCTGCTGTGGGGGCCTTGGATCTCCGCTGGGCACGCACGTTTGATTGTTATCATATAAGAAGCGGAGATCCCGAAAAATCTTCTGCTGATAGACCGGCGCTGGCATCAAAGAAATGTTGTGTTCTGTAATTCTGTACTTTCAATATTGTAAGATAGTATATCTGCCTTGGGGTGTTCTACGCGTGCTCTTCAGTAGGATGAGAGTATATACCACATGCTATAAGCATAGGTTTAAGTCAATAACCATGCAGGACCATGCTCCTCCGATGATACGGTACATGTGGAACATCAGAGTTTTTTACTTGCTGGTACCTTTTTCTCCAGGGTGTCTCTGAGGCGATCGACTTGTGATCAGCGTTTGCGCCCTAAAAGATACCTTTTATCTATCTACTTGTAGGTATATTTTGATTACCTATACTAAAGTATGTATATTTGGGGCGTAGCTATGGTCTGTTGGGTTGGTCGCCTTGGTGGCACTTTTGCAGGGCAGTCAACGATTGACAGGTCAATGGACCAGCTAACCACCTAGTCTTAAACTGGTTGGTTATGTAGTGTGTGTTCGGTTGGGTTGTTTTTTTTCTTTTTTTTCTTCCCGCAAGGACAATAGTTTAATAGTTTACGATTTGTTTATTTTGTATTATATTCTCAACATTTGTCTGTGGGAGGAATGGCGACCTGGCCAAGTACACACAGGACCTTATATATACGCTTTTTTTTTTTTTGACTTTTCATAAATGCCTGTAAAGGTTTACATGAAATAAATATTTTTGACTTTGACTTTGACTTGAGAGCTTAGTTTGTGACCAGAGCAATATGTGTAATTTGTCCTACAGATTATTATTATATTATTATTATTTTATTTTAATTATCGGAACCGTAATATTTTTTACGTTTATTGATCCAAAAGGATTAAATGGGAACTGTCATCTACTTGTGTACTACAGGAAAATATGGCCACCTCCTTAGATGTGTACTATCGAAACACGTCCAATTTCCAACAGTCTACTTTTTCAATTCGTTGTACGAATATGTACTTAAATACTTTTTTATATAGTCAAAATATTAGTATAGAGTTTCATAGACAAAGTTACAGCTGATGCAAACTTACAGCTGATTAAAAGCCGGATTCCTGAAAACTATAAACTCACAGAGTGGTCCTGAAACAAAATTTTCGGGATTAAAGATTTTGTCACGGGGTCAGTCTCTGTGTTCACCGGATTTAAGGATTTGAAGATTTTGTACCAGGAATAGTATCAACTGCAGTGGTCGCATCTCGCACCGGGCTCATTGCTATGATTTTCGGTCATAACATTTAACACCAGGTATGGAAAGTCATAGGTTGAGATCCTAAAAAAAGCTGTAGGTTATTGAAATTTCTAAATCTCTTGAAACTGAAACTAAATTTCGCGTACTTATCCTGACAACTGATAAATTAATAAACTGATTCAGGAACATAACTTTTGAATATATAACTCCTGAAAACCTGTAAATCCTGTACTTACGATCAGTTTAGTTACAGGATCTTAAGAAAATAATCTTTGAGATCCCTGAAATCATAAAGAAAAAGTTTATTTGCGAAATATGGTTACATAGATGGATATAATCATTTATAAATAAAATCTCAGCCTATTTTACCACAATTGGCATGCAAATTTTAAATGAATATTTTTTCTAGTTATGAGTAGAGTACAGGTTTGCTTTAGATATAAACAATCAATTTAATTTAATACCTAGTAGAATTTGATAATTATTATTATGACAATAATTTAACAATTTTGTTTAATTAATAATAAAAAAATAAAAAATAATCGTAATAATATTCGTACTAATAATCATTTAAGAATATAGTTTTATAAAAAAAAAATTATAAAATAAATCTAGTTAATAATAAGCCCATACTCTGATCCCCTAAACTACTTTAAAAAAAATTGTCACCTGAAAACCTACTAACTGATTCTAAATAAAGTTATATATTTTTTTTTAAGTTTTAATTGGAGCATGGCATGTGACTTTGTATCTACCTGGTGGTGAGCAGAGCTACAAAGTTCAGGAATGGGATTAATTAATAATTGTTCTTAAACAATAAATGATTGCTTCACTATGCCGGCTAAATGATGCGATTACAAAAACTACCACCTAAAACCGAAATATGACTAGGTCACTTGACGGTTTTTGCATCTGTATGATAGGTCGGTCGGCCTAACGAAGTTATAGAGCCTCCTAGCTTGCGTGCGAGCACCTTCCTCCCACCTAAAATATTCTAGCAATTACATTATTTCTAAACATTTTTTTTCAGACTTTTATTATTATACTTACTACCCGGGAACAGAGGCTCTACCATGGGTTTGCGCATTGTAGCAACGTAACGTATTCATTTACTTATACGTAAGCAACAACCAATAGGGCCGCTTAATTCTTGGTTTTATTTCTTTATCAGGTTTCAGGATAAGTACGCGAAAATTAGTTCACTTTCAAGAGATTTTAAATTTCAATAACCTACAGACTTGTTTTAGGATCTTAACTTTCTGACTTTCCATATCTGGTGTTAAACTTTATGACCGAAAATGATAGCAATCAGCCGAAAATTTTGTTTCAAGACCACTCTGTGAGTTTATAGGTTTTCAGGTATGCTATGGTTGAGAAAAATAAATCAAAAGGCTAAGTAAAACTGTAAACTGGCTATAACTTTGCTGAAATTAAAATTGTTTGTTAACTAAACTAAAAAGTTGCCGCTGTTAAAGGCCGCTTTATTCTTGGTAAAAGGATTTAATAAAGCGATCCTATTGGTTGTTGCTCACGTATACGTATAGTTTAATACGTTATGTTGCTACAATGCGCAAACCCATGGTAGATCCTCTGGACGCGTTTGCGCAAAGTGGCAATTTTATTGGATATGAATATACGTGGTGGCCGAGATGGTTAGACTTTGGACTTAAAAACACTAAGGTCCCTGGTTCGAATCCCGGTGTGTACCAATGAGTTTTTAATTAAAAAAAATATGTACATTTGTTTGACAATACCACTATAGTGCCTCGGAGAGCACGTTAAGCTGTCGGTCCCGGTTTCACTTACCAACTTGTGAAACTGTTAATAGATGGGTTATTAAGTCTATCCAAAACATCGCGACGAGCTAGCCACTTGTTCGGTGTAGACTTATACCATCGGCCACGACGAGGTGGGATTAAAACTCCGTTCGCTGGGTACCTGGGGCCGTCTAGGCGGTCTCGGGCGCCGTAAGGCACCCGTGAAGATATATAAATATATATAAATAAGGAAACAACCAGCCGGAACTGCTGCTGCATGAAAAATGGGAATTAGTAGGCTTGCATAAATAATGAATAACATTTACTGAATGTCCGCCAAAACAAGGTTGAGGACATATCTAACGGAAAATTATAAATGCCATGTGATTGTTTACATTTCGTATTACCTAACCTAACCTAACATGTATATACTTTACAAAAAAAAAAGAATAACAAAATAAATATAAATATATCTTAGCTAAAATAAAATGGCTAGGCCCCGCGATTTTTAGTCTGGTTATTCAGTCCATAATAAACAAATTAAAATCTAAATTTAATATTTGGTATTTGGACGATGGCACGTTAGGTGGAAATACAGATACAGTATATGAGGATCTGCAAAATATTATAACACATTTCTCTGCTATAGGTTTATCTTTAAATTATAGTAAGTGTGAAATGTATATTCCAAATCATATTTCACCAAGCCACAAATTTGACATAATTAATAAACTTAAAACAATTACTCCTAATATTTTATTGGTCGATAAAGAGTCACTGAACATGCTTGGTGCACCAATATTTAACGAATCTATACCTAATTTTATAAATTCAAAATTAAACATATTCAATAAAATGTCACTTCATTTACTAGAAATTAAATCGCACATGGCTCTCTATATTTTACGTCACTGTCTCTTTACACCCAGATTTACTTATTTCCTTCGCTGTTGTCCCATTTGGAAATTTACTTCTCTAACTTCAGTAATTGATCAAAATTTAAATTTAATTCTTTCCAAAATTCTAAACATAAAATTTGACACAAGATCTTTTAGTCAGGCCACCCTTCCTATAAATTATGGTGGATTGGGAATAAGGCTCATTTCCAGCGTCGCTCTCCCAGCCTTTCTGTCCTCTGTCCACAGTGCACGCTCTCACATCGGAAATATTTTCAATTTAAATTTAAACGATGTGAAAGTATGTTACTTGGAAGAGGCCAGGGAGGCATGGATTGCCGCTAATCCTCAACAAGATTTACCAATAGAGACAGGATTACAGAAATCATGGGACATCGCTGGGATCAAATCAATTTGTAGTAAATTGCTGCAGGAATCAACCGGTGATTCAGATCGTGCGCGTCTTCTTGCCGTTACAGAAAAGGAATCGGGTTACTGGTTGCACGCTCTGCCCTCCACTAATGTAGGTACATTATTAGATAATAACACACTTAGCATTGCAGTCAGTCTAAGACTAGGTGCTAAAATATGCGAGCCCCACCAGTGTTCGTGTGGACGAGACGTGGATCCATCCGGTCACCATGGCCTATCGTGCGTGAGGAGCGCCGGCAGGTTTTTCAGACATAGTAGTCTGAATGATCTTATTAAAAGAGCTCTTACTACTGTGTCTGTTCCTGCTATTTTAGAACCGCTGGGAATGCTGCGTGACGATGGTAAAAGACCAGATGGCGCCACCCTGGTGCCATGGTCTCTTGGGCAGACCTTAGTATGGGACGCGACCTGTGTGGACACTTTGGCTCCGTCCCACTTACGAGAGACTGCTCAAAGAGCCGGCGCAGCAGCCGAACAGGCGCAAACACTCAAACGCCGCAAATATTCGTCGTTAACCACAGATCACATATTTGCGGCGTTTGCAGTGGAAACGTTAGGACCATGGTCATCGGATGCCAAAAAAATTATAAAAGATATTAGCACGAGATTGGTCCACGCCTCGAGTGACCCCAGGGCGGCGGCGTTTTTTGCTCAACAAGTCAGCCTGACGATTCAGAGAGGAAACGCCGCAAGCGTCCTCGGCACTATGCCACACGACACTGTTTTAGAATCCGTATTTTTTTTATAGGTAGGTTCATTTTTTGTTATTGATTAGGTATCTATTTTATTTAAATTGTTTTTTTTTTTTAGGAGGTTTAATTTTAATACATAGTTTTTAATTAGTATTATTTATTTTATGTTATTTAATTTTAAATTATAATAAATAAAGTCAAATAAAATTAAAAAAAATAATGTTCCCTTATTTTTTTATTTTATTTAAAAACTTTATTGCACAAATTTAGTACAAAGGCGGACTTAATGCCGCTAGGCATTCTCTACCAGTCAAACCTTTGGGACAAATTAAGCAGTAAGTAGGTAAAATAGGTGCAGTAAAATACATTTAAGAAATAGAGTATACAAATATTATACATACACACTAATGCTGACTACATATACATACATATCATAAACTATATTAATAATATACATACATAATAATAAAATAGCAAATATTACAGCACAATATAGCACTACCCACAGCACAATAATTATTTAAAGTAGAAACACAGGATGAGATGAGAGAGAGAGCGAGCCCAAACGAATAATAAAAAGAAGACACATTCACATATTCAGAAAGTGTTTATACACTAGTCTCTTAAAGATTCTAGATCTCTATGTCCCAGATATTATAGTACCTAGTTGGCTTATAGTACCTAGTATACTCGCAACATACATGGTGGCCGAGTTGGTTAGACCTTGGACTTAAAAACACTTAGGTCCCTGGTTCAAAACCCCTGTGTGATGAATGAATGAGTTTTTAATCTAATCTATGTACATTTGTTTAACAACACCGCTATAGTGCCTCGGAGAGCACATTAAGCTGTCGATCCCAGTTTCACTATACCAACTTGTGAAACTGTTTATAGATGGGTTATCGAGTATATTCAAAACATCGCGACGAGCTAGCCCCTTGTTCAATGTAGACTCATACCATCGGGTACGACGAGGTGGGATTAAAAACCCCTCCGCTGGGTACCTTGAGGCACCCGTGATGATACGATTTTTTCAGTATTAGCATTTCTTTGAAAATAGAAAAGCAATATTATATGTTGTGAAGCTCTTGTGAAAATTTCTTTCGATATCACGATCTACTTTTGTTTAAATAATTGACCTAGGGCCGAGTTTTCAATTATCAGTTTTCAAACACATTAACTTTACCATTTAATATATTTTTACTTTTATTTATTTATTAAATACATGCTTATCAACAGCAAATTTTCAAAATCAATTATGTACAAAAATATTAGGTATGTGATTACATAAGTGTAAATAAGAAAAGTTCTAATTACAAAATCATAATAGTACACACATATATTTTAATATATATTATAAAACTTGAAGAAAATGTATTATTATTATTATTCATTATTGAAACTTACTGTTACTGACGTACTTCAAGTAAAATTATACAGAGGGAATTTTTCAAGTTTCCCTTCAAGGCCAAATCCTAAACTATAGGGCCGATTTTGACAAAAACTAAAACTGCTTCATTAGATTAGATTTTTGAAAATATTACATTGTAGGTGCATGTTTATTGATTATTATTTTATTTACACAATGTAGGTAACTTACAAAACATAAATAAATAATTAAAAATTAAAACTATATCTAAAATTTATTAAATTAAATAAAAAATCACCTTAAATGGGATACCACTTGGCAGAGTATAATACATAACACTGTCAGCATTGCCACGTTGAATGGCAATGCTGACTTTTTGTTTAAAGTAGTTGTGGCATTTGGGGTCTATACATTCGAAAAATACACGTTTCCCGAGGTCATGGAGAAATTCATTAGCCTCGGGACCGAGTGGTCCCGAAGTTTCGACACCAAAAGACACAAACTTATAATTTTGGGTCAAGTCCCTATACTTCAACCGCTTATGAGCTTCCGCAGCGCCAGCGGCCTAACCAGGGTCCGACGAGGAGGCCGAAACATTTGACTGTGCATAGGTATCTACGTAAGTGGCACCCCGGATTAGGGATTTTCCATTGGCCACGGCACCAGTGTAAGACCAGTCAGGGCGCCTTCCGTCAGATCTGCTGACTCCTGGAGGCTCAAGGATACAGGGAATTTTAGCAGTTTGATTTATGCATAGGGGCTTACAATAACCACATGGATCTAGTTTGACAGTCGATAAAATAAGGTTTATGAATGAACATCTAAATATATATATAACTCAAAGGTGACTGACTGACTGACATAGTGATCTATCAACGAACAGCCCAAACCACTAGACGGATCGGGCTGAAATTTGGCATGCAGGTAGATGTTATGACGTAGGCATCCGCTAAGAAAGGATTTTGATAAATTCTACCCCCAAGGGGATAAAATAGAGGATGAAAGTTTGTATGATAAAAAAATAACGATTCCACGCGGACGAAGTCGCGAGTACAGCTAGTTCATTCATAAAATCGATTTTATCGATTTATCAAGCCTATCGATGCTGTTGTGCTAAGGCCCTTGTGTAGATTAGTGAAGTGAAGATTATTGTAATTAGTATAGATTAGTGGTTAAAAGAATGGAGAGATGGCGAGTTACTGCATAAATAATATAATTGGGAGGACTGCAGTTTTACGTATATTATATATATGTATCATCACGGGTGCCTTACGGCGCCCGAGACCGCCTAGACGGCCTCAGGGTACCCAGCGGAGGGGTTTTAATCCCACCTCGTCGTAGCCGATGGTATGAGTCTACACCGAACAAGTGGCTAGCTCGTCGCGATGTTTTGAATAGACTCAATAACCCATCTATAAACAGTTTCACAAGTTGGTATAGTGAAACCGGGACCGATAGCTTAATGTGCTCTCCGAGGCACTATAGTGTTGTCAAACAAATGTACATAATTTTTTTAATTAAAAACTCATTGGTGCACAGTGCACACCGGGATTCGAACCAGGGACCTAAGTGTTTTTGAGTCCAAGGTCTAATATATATATATATATATATATATATATATATAGATATAGATATTTACATATAGATATTAAAAATAATCAATAAAATAAAGTCTTTGCTGTAAATAATATAAATTGTATTTATTACAATATTGATACCTAATAACTTTATGAATGAACAGCAAATTACATAAAAGTCTTGTATGATATTATATTACCATACAACAAAGTGATAATATTTGTTATATTTTGCATAAATCTGCATAAAGATTTTTATTTTATTTCCAGATGTCTATGCATTTTTTTATTTGATTTAATTCTCAAGGAGACCAAAGGATGTGATACCGGTGGTGTTTGTTTTTTTAATGAAGTTAGGTTTGCGTGTTTTTAAATAATAAAAAAACCTTTATGGGATCAATTAGTTCGTTTGTCTGTCTATCTGTACAGACTGTTAGCTCAAAAACGTTTCAGGGTTAAAGTTGATATACAAAAAAATATACTTAAATATCATCACGGGTGCCTTACGGCGTCCGAAACCGCCTAGACAGATTAATATCTGTGAGTTCTACTTTACAAGGCGTGTTACACTTCTATATATTATCCATACTTTCAAGGTAATTGTTTTGCTAGTAAATACGCAAATCAAATACTAGGTATATTGCGTAAGAAGTTCGTTAGCAACTAAGCTACTTGCGTTATATATTATAAAACTTTTGACCTGTCAATTAAAACAATGTATGTTCACAAAATACTTGTTGTAACACTACACCCGCGAGTTGTGACGTATATCGACCATTAGCAAATACACGCGAATTATAGAACATCCTCGATCTGCCAAGGAAAATAATATCATATTGGTAAAAAATTAAAAATAGGTTTCCCGTTCTTATCCGGGTCGGTAGATAGTATAAATAACAAACAAACGTTTTTAAAGTAGGGTTCCGTAATATAAGGAAAAAACACTTTATTTGTAGGTATTAATTTTATCTATACTTCTATACTATTATATATAATATGACAGACAATGTTCTAAGCTATCCATGGCTACACCGTGCGGGTGCCGGGTCCATCGCGTGGTTGGAAGGCAGGGGAATGAACTACAGCGTTCCCGGACTTGAGACCGCGTTCGTTCTGTGTTCAACTGTGTTCACTACCCTCCCCAGGTAGCATTTTGACGTCCCTATGACGCCATTTATGTCGAGAATGACACTAAGTTGACGTCATAGGGACGTCAAAATGCTACCTGGGTCTCTACTCAACCAAATACTATATGATCCTGTTAGAGCCATCTTGGAAACACGCTCCATAAAAGTTCCGACGGCTGATCTTGGAAGGCCAAGATCCTTCAATAGACGATGCAAACACTTTGCTGGAATTCTTCTTGCACCAACTTCGACTGCATAAATAATAATATTAGGTTTGTGAGGTTGTAGGAGGTAATCCCTGGATCTACTGAACCGATTTTGTTGTTTAGTGTTGCATAGCCTATTTACCGAGAAAGGCTATATAACAACACACTACGACCAATAGATGTGAAGCATGACTGAAAACTGTTAGGAAAACGGGGAAAATTTGTTTCTTTTGAGAGCTTCCGTTGCGGGCTGCGTAAACGGTTAAAAAGTTAAGCAAACGAAGTTGCGCGTGTTAGCTAGTTATAATAAATATATCGAATAGAATAATGAAAACTTAGGTATAGGTATTTATAAAAGTATTAAATAGCTACTATAACTATTAAATTAAAGTCATAAATTATTTATTAAATTAAGGTTATTATGGGTTATTTCTTACAAGAGAAAAAATATTGGAAGTTATATATAAGGAATAAATTATTGTATCGTTGAATGATTTCAGATAGAAAGATGATATTTGAAATATTGTATTCAAAAATAATCTGAATTTTCTGTTTATATTTTTATTTGTTCAAATGATTTAAGATTTTCAGTTGATATCCATTTATATATATATCTTCACGGGTGCCTTACGGCGCCCGAGACCGTCTAGACGGCCCCAGGGTACCCAGCGGAGGGGTTTTAATCCCACCTCGTCGTAGCCGATGGTATGAGTCTACACCGAACAAGTGGCTAGCTCGTCGCGATGTTTTAAATAGACTCAATAACCCATCTATAAACATTTTCACAAGTTGGTATAGTGAAACCGGGACCGACAGCTTAACGTGCTCTCCGAGGCACTATAGTGGTGTTGTCAAACAAATGTACGTAAATTTTTTAATTAAAAACTCATTGGTACACACCGGGATTCGAACCAGGGACCTAAGTGTTTTTAAGTCCAAAGTCTAACCAACTCGGCCACCACGTATATACAAATATATCCATTTAATTTAGTAAAATATTTTATTATATTAAAGATAGGCAGTTAATTTCTATTTCTATAATTATTGTGTATAAATCTGTGCAAACAGCGTAATTCATGGTGTAGGTATACGGGCTTCTGGGTTTCGGCCTAGTACATTATTAAAAAAAAAAAAATTAGGTATATAGCTTTTGTTGATACCCGTTTGTACACCTATTGTAAATAAATAAATAGGGCCGCAGGTTTTTTGTATATATAATCACAGGCCGTGCTGCAAGTTCAGGCCAAAACACATTTCAGGGTTGGTTCTGAAAATACTCGCAGAAAGCCAAAAACGAATGGATTCTATAGTTTTTATATAAGGCGACGCGACATGTTGTCTTGCCTGAATTTTCTCTAAGGCCTCTGGTTCGCGTGAAGCGGTATCAAGAACACTGGCCGCATTCCCTCGTTGGATCGCAATGCTTATCCTTTGTGCGAGGAATGAGCCCTCTTGTCACCGGAGGAGGCAATGTGGTGTTATATCCTTTAAAAATTGTCTAGCACTTGGATTATTACGGTTGGCAAGGAATTTAGCAAGGAAAACTGGCCACTTGTTCGGCGTAGAATCAGAATACCATCGGCTACGACGAGGTGGGAATAAAGCCCCACCGCTGGGTACCCTGATACCGGCTAGGCGGTTTTGGGCACCGTAAGCCACCAGTGATGGTACCTGCCCAAGGAGTTCCGTACCTACATAACATATTTTTTTATTGGAACATGGTAGGGGACATTGTATCTGCCTGATGGTAAACAGACTTAGCTAAAAAGTTTATAAATAGTATCAACCTATTATTGCTTTAATAAGCCGTGGTCTATTACTATGCCGACTAAACGATGTCGTAACGAAATGTGGCAATAAGGACGAATTTGTATTCCGTAAAAACTAAATATACTTGTTATTCGTATTTTCAGTCCCTGTTTTCACTATACCAACTTGTGAAACTGTTTATAGATGGGTTATTGAGTCTATCCAAACATCTTGACGAGCTAGCCACATGTTCGGTGTAGACTCATACCATCGGCTACGACGAGGTGGGATTAAAAACCCCTCCGCTCCCTGAGGCGGTCTCGGGCGCCGTAAGGCACCCGTGGTGTATTTATTTATAGAGTCGAACAAACCTTTTAAAACTGACATACGTTAACATACACCAGTATGAAATAGTCAATCTTAGGATTAATAAAAATATTCTGTTATCCTATAAATTTCAATTTAGTCGTCAAGAGGTAAAACATTTATTCTAGAATCCCATAGGACCAAAGGACTGGACCGATTAAAACAAAATAACTTCTTAGATACATTGCAGTCAAGTCATCTTTGAAAATCAATACGGGAATTCACGGGTGCCTTTTTGGCTCCCGAGAACCGTTTAAACGGCCTCAGGGTACCCAGCGGAGACATTAACCCCGTCCTCATTTCGCCGATGGTATTCGGAGGCAACATAACAAGTGGCGAGCTTGTTGCGGTGATTATTTTGGTATAGCCTCGTTGTATAAAGCGGTCACCCATTTCAATTCCGGTCTTGTTGTCATCTGCTTAGGTAACCTTGTCAACAGTTGCGCAGTGACTTAACAACTAAGCTGGGCTGCTTTTTGAAAATCAATAGCTGGGTAAATATCCGATTTGCTGACTAACGAAGGACCAAAAAACTTAATGCCATTATTTATAAGCCCTTCGACTAGGATCTATAAATAAGAGTATTATTAAGGTACGGTTGCGTACATGATTAGATAAGGACGTTGGTCCTTCGTTAGTCAGCGAGCCGGATAAATAAAATACCAACACAGTTATTAATTTTTATGCATATATAATACGATGCTTTCAGAAAAAAATTAAGTCAAACGCACTCAATAAACAAAATTAACCCCGGGAAAGAAGCTACTTAGTAAAGACTTCAGTTACCAGCATTTTTATTAACACTTATTTTTTTGTTATAGGAACTTAAGTAATATTGGTTATCTTATCAGCACCAAAATTAGTTATTATTTAATAACTGAAACGCATAATATGTTAAGTAGGCTTCACTTTTGTATTGTGATAACTTGATAAGGCTTTTGAACGACAGCAGCGCCACCTTTGAATGATCTACAGTACTTCTTCGGTTCTTAGCTAACTTGCCAGCAAGTTTGACAAGTAACATAGATCTTTATTTGTAGTAATAGATCATTATAACCCGAAGAGAAAATATATTATATTTTATGAGAATCATTTTATTAGTTAGGTTATATTAAGTTCTAATTAGTTTATATATCAGAATATTCTATTATCTGTAATCTAATTAACGAACGATGGTTCGCATACCTCGTTACCAAGTAGTTTCATCACTTGGCCAACAGATGGCACAGATATATATTACTTAAACAGTAAAGGCTTTCACGGTAATGTGATTACAGCTACGTGACAGCATTCTAATCAAATATTTCGATACCATTGCAATACTTTGATAGTGTCGTGTGCGTCTTAAATGAAATAAAGTGATATTTAATATATGATTCGCGACTTAAACGTGTCAGAAAATCTGTCGGCCATCTTGTTTCGATAGAAGAGTGCATTCGACCGGTGGCCCGGCGACACGCGAACTAACCGCGCGTCAGGTAGGTTAACTTTCATGGTCCGACGCACTTGCAGGTTCTGTCCGCGCCCCGCGAGCGACCCGACGCGCCCGCGCTTATAAAAAAAAATATTAGTGATGACGAAGGATCTCCGACCGGTATACTAGTGTCAGTGAAATAGTGTAAAGTTACAGTGTTGTGAGTGAGATGTGGATCAAACGCCGCGGAGTTCTCTGCTAGCAGATCACCTGCTGGATCTTAACGGTAAAGCTAGTTAATTCGATTGGAATGTTCTTCTGGAACGGGATGTGACCTTTTGTTTACGCGATCAGGTGACTGTCACTGTCCCTCTTCGTGTAACGGAGGTGTAACGGGACTCGGCTCATAAATTAATCGGTACGCATGCTCCGGCGTGCCACTTGCTGAGATCCGCTCGAGGTTGAGAGATTTCTCATTTCCACGTCGGCTGTCGGTGTTTACTCGTGAATTATGACACCGAACGGGTGCGCGGGCTCAGCCGACCGATCCATTTTAGCTACTATGTTATATACCTACCTATGTTAAAGTAAATATAAAAAATATTTTTTAACGGTTACACAAGTCTGTTGGAACTGCAGAGGAATCACGTTTATTTATTTTCTAATTAGAAACTAGTTTTTCAAGTTTTTTTACATATTTAAGCAACCTACACTATCTACTTACAAACTTAGTTCTAAACCTACTTAATATATAAATTATTATAAACTATTCTACTTCACTTATCTTATAAATTCAAATACATATTTACATAATTTAGTTAGATAGTAAGTTCATTAGTAACGTTGATTCATAAAAAAGAAAAACATTTTCACAATCTACTTCTAAGTATTTTTAGTAATAACTGAGTAGGTACCTCGTTAGCTTTAACTAACAAGTTATCATATAACTCTATTCTATTTATTTCAAAATATTTATTACAATATAATTAGTGTTTTGATTAATATCTAGGTATTATTTATAACAATAGATATTTAAATAAATACATGCGTTAGTAATATAATAGATACCTACTACTAACTAATGTACCACACCACCACTTACCACTTAGGTCCCTGGTTCGAATCCCGGTGTGTACCAATGAGTTTTTAATTAAAAAAATTATGTACATTTGTTTGACAACACCACTATAGTGCCTCGAAGAGCACGTTAAGCTGTCGGTCCCGGTTTCACTATACCAACTTGTGAAACTGTTTATAGATGGGTTATTGAGTCTATTCAAAACATCGCGACGAGCTAGCCACATGTTCGGTGTAGACTCACACCATCGGCTACGACGAGGTGGGATTAAAAACCCCTCCGCTGGGTACCCTGGGGCCGTCTAGGCGGTCTCGGGCGCCGTAAGGCACCCGTGATGATATATATATACGAGTATATATAACTAATGTACCTATTTTGAATTTGAAGATGTCGCTTACTGCAAGATTTTGAAGTATGCCACAAACAGTAGTCTTTGACGATTAAGTAGGTAATACACGAAGAAAAAAACAAAATGACTTTTGTAGGGAAGGGTTTATCCTTTTTTGATACAGGTAGGTACAGGTGTGAGTCGTGGGAACCCACCTGTTACATGTATTTCCGATCGGGCAATACGCGGGCGCTATCATCTCATATACTTGTACCTACCTACGTAGGCGCGAACTAAAAGCGCAAATGAAGGTACAGAACTGCCTATTCCTGTTCTATAGGGTCTTTATCGTAAATAAAATGATGTATTGCGCAAAATCGTTTATTGCCAGCTTAGAAAATTAAATATGCTTAGGGTGCGGAACAACTTTGAAAGTAATAATCCCCTCTATTAAAAGATAAAAGGATTAAAAGGAAATGGTCTGTCTGATATTCAGAGCAAGCAAATTAACTAAATAGAAAGCGAGTTTTAAGGTATTATGGTTATATAGTAGGTATATGGTGCAAGTCAGCAGATGTACCGAGATATGAGACCGGATATTGAACCACCTTTGCTAATTGCGATATGCGAAAACATACCTAGCCATATTTTCGTCTTTCTCTTTCCACCAAATTGTATCAAATCAAAAAAGATAGAACGAGATAGACTTTCCTTGAGAAGTGCCGTTGAGGATACAACTTAGAATACGGGGTTAGCCTCAGAAACCTTCAATGAGATAGTCTTCCAAGCCTGCCTGATGAATTCCCACAGTTTAATAATTTACTAACCAAAAGGGACCCTATAAGGTTCCGAAGAAAAGCTGCTAAAGAATCCATTTTTTTTCTTATAGGTACCTTTCAACGGCGCGGTTGATTTGTCGTGGAGATTTACCAATATAATAAAATAACCATATTTATTTAGGTACCAACCTAACTTACCTGTTTATTTAAAGTATTATAAACCTAATTAACACCTATATGTGACACTTTATCTTTTCGTTAAAATAAAGAGACCATTTTGCTAGTACCTGTGCAAACAAATCACAAAAACTTTGGAAATGAAAAAGTTTATTATTCACACCAAACCGAGAGCCATGAAATGTGTTGCTTATTACTTTAATATTTTGTCCTAAATAATATGAACTTAGAGTTTTGAAAACACCGATTTTTACCACAAAATTTAATTTTTATGTTGGAAATTTCGACGCTTACGAGCTTGAGTTATTTAAATTTTATTTTAAAATGCAAGAATTTATGAGTTAGCTAGTCAGATTTAAGTAAAATCGTGTTCTTACAATAGAAAAGGTAAAATCTGACTGCAAGTTATAGGTGAACCCATAAACTTATAAGGTATCCGAATCTAAAAGGACTAGGTAGGTACCTAAAAAATTTTCGGTAAAAAATAACTTTTTTGAAGTATTTTCAGCTTATTTCCAGGTTTATGTCCAGGGTTTTAACACCGCATCATTTAATCGGCATAGTGGAAGCGATTAATGTTGTTAAACACAATGTATTGACGACTCCATTCATGGACTTTATAGATCTGCTTACTATCAGGTAGTTACCAAGTCACATGCCGCGCTGAAATAAAAAAAAAGCATCATTTAACCGGAATAGTGGAAGCGATCAATGTTGTTAAACACAATGTATTGACGACTCCATTCATGGACTTTATAGATCTGCTTACCATCAGGTAGTTAACAAATGACATGCCGTGCTGAAATAAAAAAAAATAAAAAAACAGGCTTTCTCTAAACATTGGCTAAGGCTATCACTGAAAAAAAAAGACGTTTAATAAATTGAAATATCTCGATAGCTAGAACTTTTACAAGTTTGATATTTTGATATTAGGTTTTGAAGATTATATATTTACCATATTGAAAGAGGAAAACGAAAAATATTTTTACCATAAAAAAAAACATATTTACCTTGTTTTGAAGTACTATTTTTCTTTTGAGAACAAGGTAATACAATATAAATTATATATGGTATTTAAAGACTATACATATCTGTCAATTAGGCGGAGTTCGATTGCGTTGTTATTATTATTTAAATCTTTATTGCATACAAAATACAAAGGCTTTTATCTTTATTTATTGTGATCTTTTTTATTTACTAATTGTTGTTATTTTTAATCAAAATATATCCCGGTGTGTACCAATCAATGGGGTTCGATTCCCACCCATGGCAATAAAATATTAGTACATTTTTCTGTACAGTTTGTCATGGTCTGGGTGTTTATAAAATATAATATGTATTATATCGTGCTTCTGGTACACATAGTACAAGCCTAGAGCTTAGTTTGTGACCAGAGCAATATGTGTAATTTGTCCACATATAAAAAAAAAAAACGCTCAGTGATTGCTTTTGTTCTCTTTTTTTTACAATTTGTATGGCCGCGGCCATTTTCTGTTCTCACAACTGGAAAGGCGATTTAAGGCCCATGGACGAACGAAAAATGATTAAATATGTCATTTTTCGTTCAATATTTATATATTTATTAATTAATATTTATTATTTATTTCGTTTAATGTTCGATATTTTTGAACGAAAAATGGCATAAAGAGTCATTTTTCGTTTAAAAATCTCGAATCGAGATGAATCTCGAAAGCGCGAGAATCGCCCACCTGTACCTACATACATACCTATTTATTTATTTTTATCAGACGGAATCCTAACTTGAGTACCAAACTACCAACTGCCAACGCGACCTACAATTAAACTTTACTCAAGTAAAAATAAAAAATCGACCAACTATTTAAAGTGCACGGTTTTATAGTAAAGAGAGAGGTATGACTTAACGTAGGTAGGTAATTATAATTGTAGATTAAAGTAGGTGGGTAGTTAATTCAGGTTTTAATACCATCTGCTTTCATAGTCGGTGCGTTTGCGCCACAGAGCACGGAATCGCCGCGCGTAGGCGGCGGCCGGCGCGCGTGGATTCCGTGCTCTGTGGTTTGCGCGGATATAAGCACCTACACTTTGAAAAAACTGATACCTACACCGTTTTCCTTAATATATATACTAACACTGGGTGGTATTGGGAGACCGCCTTCATAGCAAGCCTAGAGCTTAGTTTGTGACCAACGCAATATGTGTAAATTGTCCTACATATTTTTATTATTATAAAGGCTAATATCTCTAATATCATATCTTAAGTAATAATATGAAATAATACATATATTTGTTTACCTACGTGCCATACAAGAAAATACATTTACAAGACTTTAAGGTTTCCTAAAAAATATTAACATTTGTGGTTACCCTACGCACTGTTAAGGATGCGAGGAGTGTCTATTATGTCTCTCCCTTCCTATAACTCTGTGGTCTCTCCCTATCTGTTTGCGTAATTAAATCGATTTCGATGTATTTTGGTAGTGAAGTATGTATAGTAAATAGAATCCCGTTGGTCAACGTGGCTGAGATATTTATATAAAATAATATACAATTTGGGTAAAAAAATGTTGACTCTTTTTAAAGTATCTCCGTGGGTAAAAGCTAATACAGGGTGAATTTGAAAGGCTAGACTTTGGGCTAATATAAAGTTTTGCTGATCTATTCGAACAACTTTTTCCATGGAATCTCAAATTGTTCATTTTAACATTACTAGTTTGTAGGGAGAAGCCATTTTTTTGGTTCACATGGTTTCACATGGTTCCATGGGATTTTTTTTTCGATTTGATCAGCAGAACCTCACATTAGCCCAAAGTCATCCTATATGTATATGATATTTCAGTAAATTCATAAAGTAAACGACCTAAGATTCAAAATCGCCATTCGCCTTACACAAACACTTAGTACTAATATATTATGTGGTCTATTCGAATGCCATATTAAATTGGCAGCTATTTACTCGCGTTATAGTATCCATACACAAAAAAAAGTAAAATAATTTAAGGTGAAAGTCCACAGGATGCGCCTGAGCATTTACGGAATGGCCGCATAAATGTCTTAAAAACACCATTGCGTGCGTGATACGAATTCTAAATACCAAGTCCAAATTGGAAGTCCACTTTCACTTATAGTGAATAGGGTCACGTTTGGATGAGGATCATGCATTAGGGCGACTTAATTTGTACAGCTGCATTGTAGACAAAGGTCGTCTACTCTGTAGAATACTTATATTATCTTTAGACAGGGGCGGATATAAATATTTTTATTCTTTATGGGTCGGTTTAAGCACGATTTTTATGTAAGAACTGTTGCTGTTGTTGGCTAAGCATTAGCAACGACTATTACCGGCCATTAGATTTAAGGGTAATTCAAATTTTTAGGTAGGTACTTCCTTTATGTTCCCACTATTAATATAATTTAAACCTTAAATTACTTGGCGTGGCAATTTTTTTCAACGTTTGGTGGCGTCAATAAGTATGGCCACCAATTTTGAAGCGTCTTCCTCACATTTTTTTTAAAACGGTCCGCGTGTTTCGGTTGGCAAAAAAAAAATAGTCTAGACTCTAATAAATAATTATGTTCTAATATGCATAAAATTGTGTTTTCATTCGCTAATTAACGTTTTAAAATTAATGCAGAGATTACTCTCACTCACTTTAGTCAGTTTTCTCCATAAAACTCGATAAATATCCTACTAATTTAAGATAAAGTAATAATTATATAATATACATAATATGTTCCTATTTTTCACATATCATCATAAATTATTTTTAATTTCATTTTTTTAAATGAGCTAATAATTTGATCAAGTAAAATTTAGATGTATCCGACTCTTTAGCAAATATTTATCATCGTATAACTCAGGGGCGGATCCAGGATTCTATTTCGGTGGTGTGTATATTGTTCCAGTTTTTTTGTGAAGTCTTCTATCATTTCTGTTAATGGCAAAAAAAAAGAAAACGTCATCGTCAATATTTTACGTTCATGAGCAAAACAAAAAACGCTGTCGTCAATCGTTTGTACCTATTTTGTAAAGCCTCCTATCATATTTTACATTGATGAGCAAACCAAAACACAACTCTTTTTGCCTTTATGGGTATAGAAATTTATGAAATGGGTCAATTTCATAAATTTCTATACATTTCTATACAACACTTTTCATAAATTTCTATACAATTCGTTACTTTCGGGGGCATGTAAATCATCAATTATGTACATGATTTTCTGACTAAATTTTAAGTAATAAACATAATTTTAGGCGGTCTTTTATATCGTCAAATTATTCAAAGTCACATGACGCGCTTCAATAAAATAATATATAGGTACTAGTATTATAAAGCTGAAAAGTTTGTTTGTTTGGTAGAATGCGCTAATTTCAGGAACTACTAGTTCGAATTAAAAAAATATTTTAGTGTTGTATAGCCCATTTGTCGAGGAAGGCTATAAGCTACATAACATCACGCTACGACCAATAGGAGCGGAGTAACAATGAAAAATGAGCAAACACGGGGAAAAATATTCTTTTTGAGAGCGTACGCTGCTTAAACGCTTATGACGCAAATAAAGTTGCGCGCATCAGCTAGTAATAATATAATAATAATAAAATACTAATCAATAAGCAAAAAATACAAATGCCCTCCTGAGAGCAGCGATCACAAAAGATGGCGACAGCTTGCGCGTGTTTTGTTTCATCTAACATAAGCAACCTCTAAATTGACCGTCATGTCATCATCACCTGTTGTTAGTGAACAAATAACAAATTTCTAAGAAGTGTAGATTATTGTGTAATTCCTATTACCTAGATCATCTACTGTACTTTGCTGATGCACCTATCCTTCTTGCTGTCCACTTTAACGAACTGTAAAATATGTTTATCTATTCATCACAGAGATTATATAAACTAACATCAGAATCTATTATTAGATATGACTTCATAATCTTGTCTCAGGTAAAGTAATGAACTCGTTTAATTATTATTTAGTTCAGATTAGGTATATATAAAGTGTATTTATAAACTTCTTTATTTTTTGGCATTTATTTATATAACATTAGCAAATTAAAATTAAACAACCTAAAAAACAAATAAATAAAGTAAAATAAAAAGAGAAAAAAAACCTCTATCAATATAACGCTTAAAAAAAAAAAAAAACATTACACGCCCACTAAATCCAGGCTCTGGCCCACTCCGAAGCTACCCATAACACTGGCAGCATTGCCTCTTTGAACTGCAAGTGAGATGTGTTGTTGAAAAAAGTATCCGGAGCGGGGGTCGCCAGAAGTCTTATTTAAAAGTCTTTATTGGGTTTATGATATTTTAATTTTCATAAATGGTGAGATATCCGCCCATCTGTCTCTTTATCCGTATTAAATATCTAGAGAACTACTGGTCCATTTTACTTGAAATTTGGTATGGTAATAGATCTCCCCCATAAATCCAAAATGGTGTTAGTCAAAAATTAAAAGGATCGCATGAAAAAGGGTCTAACAAAAGTTGCGTCGAATAGGTCTTGTGGGGTAAGGTACCTGTGGAAAAGCTACTTTGCTTAACTTAAAACTATTTTTTATAGGTTAATTTATGAATTTCGCATTAATATCGGGGATTTTTATATCTCATTAACGCACTACTCTATTCCTTGATTGATAAAGCAGCGAGATATTACTAGGTATAACTACATCTACTATAAATTCGTCTATATCGTCGCACATTTCGTAACCGCATTGTTTAGCCGGAAGTGACCAATGCATTTGATAGACAATATTACCATCTTCATTCATGAACTTTCTAGGTCAAGGTATTTTTATTTTGTAGATGTGGAGTCACAAGTCATGCTCTATTTTAAAAAAAAAATCATTCTCTTAGGGTTGTTCCAAAATTGAAATATTATTAACCAGTGCGATTTCTCGGGAAAAATAAGATATCGCCGAGATATCGCACTGGTAATCATATTTGCATTATGGAACAGCCCCCAACCAATAACCTATGCCTTTGCACAACGTTTACCGTTTAGCGTGCCTTGGTACAGTAGATATTATGCCCCCTCCCTTAGTTCCATTTCATGTTCACTTGTTAGGTTTCTGTTTATCCGGGTATTAATTTCGAATTGTGAAGGAATACGTAATGGCCGACTTGACTAGACAGGCCCCTGTCCAAAGAACACGATCGCCAATCGAATCGCCGCATCGATCGATAAAAATATATGGGGTTTTACTCTATGGGTAGAGCCTGATCGAAGAGAAATGACAAATCCCATATATTTGGTTTTGGACGGGTATTTCGATTCGATTATCGATTGGCTCTTTGGTAAGGCCTCCGTATACTTACATGGTTTCAAACTCCGGTGGGCTCCAAACACATTTTGTTATTTACCGCACCGCCCATCGAAGAATCCCTAGTTTCACTGACTCAGTTGTCAAATGAGTCCACCATACCAACTTCTAAAACTCTTCATAAGTATGTACAAACTCCGCAACGCAACTTGCTATTTGTTCGGTGTATACTCAAAATACCAACGGCTACGTGAGGTGGAATAAAACCTCTGCCATTAAATGAGTTTTTTTTTCTGGTCTTTGTTTATTTATTAGTTCATTCATATTATTATTTTTAAACAAACTATTTTCCTTTGTAATTTACATCGAATTAACAATGTATCGTCGTAAAGTATACATTACAACCATCGTATACTCATCAAATTCTGATTGCAACGAAATTGTCTCGCAATCGTTAGTAACATCTCCTTAGAAACTGATGATTTTGTAGAGAATGGCATTCATTGTATGATTTTCCCATAGGAATCTAAGTGGTGTTTGATTGTGTTATGACCACTCTCAACGGCACCTTCTCCTTCCGTGGTCGCATCAGATTTGTGCCGCCATTGTTTCTCTAAGAAGTCACGAAGTTGTCGAGAAAGTGTTCCATTAAACGGATTTCATTATCTAGATATTACATTTTATAAAACCATCGACTTTTGTAAAGCTCTTATTTATAATGAAAGAGTTATTGACATTTTTCGTCTTGCTCGCTATATGTTACATTCTTCGAAATTGGTGTCGAATACTGGATCTTAACATACACTAACTCATATCGGACATATAGATACAAAAATATATTTTCTAAAGTGTATATTTACCGAGGCGAACATTACCTACTAAGTATACATATGGCGGTTTCAACGCAAGATATCTTATGTAATTTGCGATACATGGTTTCATGGGAAAAGTTTTTCGATTTGATCAGTGGAGCCTCATACTACCCAAAGTAATTCCTTTCAAAGTAATCAACGTTTAGTTATGTCACAAATTACAGTACCTAAGTATTTCCTTAATTAAATTAAACATTAATTTGTGCAACGTTCGAGAAACTAGGGGACTATTAACTGGCAAGTACCTACCTAAACTTCCATTAACGATAGTCTTTTTTTTTTAAATGTAATGTTACTTGGTTGATAAGTGTTGCCTCATCATTGTACCGTCACAGAAAAAAAAACAGCTGTGGTAATTATTTACGCGCGATTAGTTTTCCATATCAGTAATCGAACAGGAATACCGGAAGTGCCCGTCAGAAGTCAACCAATGACCCACCGCTACCAACGCACCATGACTAAAATCAATAACCATGGGATTTGAAACTGGTATTTTTAACCCAGCTGGTGTAAATTATCTAAACCTACTAACAACAAAGTAACGCATAAAAAAAGTAAATAATAATGTTTTAAGGGAAATCAGAAATCTAGGCAATACATTTATTATACGTACCTATACGTGAGCAACAACCAATAGGATCGCTTTATTCAATCCTGTTAACAAAAATAAAGCGGCCTATTGGTTGTTTTTGTATTCAAATACGTTACGTTGCTACAATGCACAAACCCATGGTAGAGCCTCTGGTAAATTTGCATTTACATCAGTACCCCTAGTGTGAGTTTTCTAACTATTACTTTGAGTTTGAGTTAACTAAAATTTGTATAGGAAATAGTTCAGCGCTCCAAGCGGAAATTTTGAGAACTAAAAATGCGAGCGTGTGATTAGTCAAAATGTTAACGCAGTAGTATAGTTAACGCGAAAGTAAACGTTAAAAAAACTCACACTAGGGCTACAGGTGTACCAGCCTGACGTAAATCGTAACTTAAATTACCAGAATTGATCGGGATATCTGGTTAGAATTCCAGAAAACCTGGGAAAGATTCCCCACCTTATTATTTTCATCTGCATAGCATAAATAAATTTATTTAAAATTAATCTATTTACTATTTTACGTGAGGTACGAAAAAGGGCTGCCGATTTTCCCCATTTTATCGGGATGTACGGTCGCAGATCCAGCTACCGACCTACGTATTTAATGTATGGTCCTATGCATCTGTATATGGTCCCAGATTCCAAACACAGAAACCGTTTTAATTTGCGAAAAAAAAAACTGATGTCATCAAGCCCTAAAGCTTAGTAATAAGGTAAAGTGGCACGAGCTCAGATCGGCATGAGCGTGGGTGACATCAGACACGATACTCATTTGAGCTTCTAAAGAAAGCATGGACATGGTTATGACTGCAGAGATTAAATTTGTGAAGAAAATCATATCAGCAGTGCAGACTAATATAATGACGTACAATAATCATACAATTTTGAAGAGTATTGTTTTTTAATATTTTCTAACTAGCTAACCCGTAACTTTAACCGTTTTCGCAGCGTACGCTCTCAAAAGGAATAAGTTTCCCCCGTTTTAGCATCATTTTTCATTGTTACTCCGCTCCTATTGGCTGTAGCGTGATGTTACGTAACCTATAGCCTTCCTCGCTAAATGGGCTATCCAACACTAATAGAAGATAATTATATATATAACTAATATAATATAAATAATCCGTATTTTTTTCTATAGGTGAGTTTTTGTTTAGTTATATTATAATTTAGTTTATTTTAAAATGTTATTTAAGTTTTCTTATGATATATAAATAATAGTAATAACTAATAGAATATAAGAATTTTCCAAATCGAACTAGTAGGCCTAGTGTGAGTTTTTTTAACATCTTTCGCGTTAACTTTACTACTGCGTTAACATTTTAACCAATCACACGCTCGCATTTTTAGTTATCAAAATTTCCGCTTGGAGCGCTGAATTATTTCTCATACAAATTTTAGTTAACTTAAACGCAAAGTAATAGTTAGAAAACTCACACTAGGGTTACTATAGTTCCTGAGATTAGCGCGTACAACCAAACAAATAAACTCTTCAGCTTTATAATATTAGTATAGATGTTATTTTGCACCCTAAGTATATTTTACTCTGAGAGGTTAGCTGGTAGAAAATTCCTAAGGCATGCCTTAGTTTTTAAATTAGCCTATGTACGTACAAGTAGGTACTTACAATTGTCTGAAATAAAGAATTTAAAATAAATAATACAATAGTAGAAACTATCAGTATTTTATTATAGTAAAAGATACATTATTATATAAGAAGTTTATTAAAAATGGTAGTAATTATACAAAACTGGTACTGATACTGCTCAGTACTAAACTTACAACTAAGTCCATACATCGTCACATGCCGTGCTCTCATAAAAACCATATTGGATGCCCCCATTCATGGACTCGGGTAGTATGATTATCAACAGGTTGATGTGGAGGTAGAAACCGATGTTTTTTCATAATGCCTACATAATATACAAACTAACAACACAATACGTCGTAAGGTCGCTATTTGATTGTTGTTATTTATATCCAGGGCTGAACAAAATATATGCTTTGCTTAAATAATATATAACTAAAACATAATAATAATAAAACCTTACCAAAATATAGACTAATGTAAATTTATAGTGTTAATGAATTCATGGAATTAAAGAAATAATCCTATTATTTATAACAATAGTGATTATTTAGTTTTTGTTTAAACTCTTTATTGTACTAGGATTGTACATGGCCTAGCTTATTGCATAATAAAATCATGTTATAATATAATTATATTTTAAATTGTGTATTATTAATCATAATAATAATTGAATAATAATGTACTTAAATAACTTGATAAAGGATAATTAGTAATAACTAATGATTAACATTGTAATTAATATTTGCACGCCTGACAAGGCTGAATACAAAACTATATATATTTTTCTATAACATCTTGTAATTGTTGGTATTCTAATTGTTTCACTTCATTTCATTTCAATGAAAAAAGGAAACCTACAAAGAAACATAATAAAAAAAGGTAAATTTTATTTTTGTTTGGTTCTCTCAAATATAGAGAAGGCAAGGGTCTCTATGACCCATACAGCCTAGCAAATACAAGTAATTTAAATACTGCCCAGCGGCCACATTTTGTTTCTTATAACGTGATCGTTAGATTGTCAAAATAACGATTTCCGTTATTAGCGCTCTCTCCTCCAATCAGAATAGTATGTTAACCTTCGCTGATTGGAGGAGAGAGCGCTTATAACAGAATTCGTTATTTTATTTAACAATCTAACGCTCACGTTATAAGAAACAGAATGTGGCCGCAGCCCTGTTTATGTCCATGTTCGCTCGTTACCGTGGTTCACCTGTGACTTTGACAGGCAGGTCACGGACACTATGCTATTGTATAAGCGCGTGCCTACATTAGGCACAAGCTGCCTAATGTATGCACACAGAAAACTCACACTTTCTATGTGCTTATCACTAATAATATATCCGGTATGATATGCTTTTAAAACATGACGGCAAGTACTTACTTAATTGTTGACCAGGAATATATTGTTTGTTGTTTTTTTTTTTCAGGGCCTTCAATTATAATATTTTACATATTTCAATGAGTTTTCAATCCAAAATATTATGTAGGGGTTTTTTAACTAATACCCTCGTACTAGTAGTACCCTCCTAATAGTGCCTCGGAGAGCACGATTCCAACTTGTGAAACTGTTTATAGATGGGTTATCAAGTCTATCCAAACATCGCGATGAGCTAGCTTATTCATTAAAATTAGTTATTTTAGCAGAAGTGCAGGGAGGATGTCCCGTCACCACAGCCTCAACGACATTATTCGTAGAGCACTATCCTCAGCAAACGTTCCTTCTATTTTAGAGCCACACGGTTTAAGTAGGGTTGATGGAAAGCGCCCAGACGGGTTAACGCTGGTGCCATGGCAAGAGGCCGTTGCTTAATCTGGGATGCCACCTGCGTTGACACTTTTGCTGCTTCCCATTTACCGGCATGCATGGGCTCTTCTGGAGCAGCAGCTAAAATCAAACATAGCAAATACGCTAACCTAAAATCAATATTTATTTGTCCCTTTCGCTGTGGAGACAACCGGTGTCTGGGGTTCCGAAGCCAAGTACTTTGGGAGGAGATTGTGTGCTCTTCTAAACGAGACATCTGGCGATTCTCGATGCGGATACTACTTTAAACAGCGAATATCACTGGCAGTACAAAGGGGAAATGCTGCCAGTGTTATGGGTACATTCGGATCGGATCAGAGTTTGGATTTGGTGAACATGTAAATATTATTATTACTCGTAATTAGGTAGTAAATTTTATTTGTTAGGTCTTTTATTTTTAATTAGTTTTATGATTGTTGTGTATTATTGTATTTAATACATAAATATTTATTTTATTTATGCATTATACGGATATTTATATATAAGTTGGTACCTATTTATTTTTCTGTTTCTATCTATATTGGAAATATCTATCTATCTATACCTATATGAGGTGTATTTTACTGCCTCCGTGGAGCAGTGGCAAACACTAGACCACGCCTTTGGCGTTGTATTCGCATTATAACGGAGGTCGTGGGTTCCATTTCTACTAACGTCAACACTATATTACCAAATGTACCCTGGTCTGGTTTATAAAAATATAATGGAATAAAAAATAGAAATGTTAAAATTAACAAAAAATATATAGATATATACAAATGCTAATTACTATTACTTATAACTTTTGCTTTCGTCTGTACTTTATTGAAACAAAAATGTGGGTCGTAAGAGGAAGGAAATTAGGTAAATATAAAAATGGGACGAAAAAGTGGGCCGTATTGTTTCTGGTACACAGCACATCTTAACCTAGTTTGTAAATAAATAAATACTATCACGGGTGCTTTTTGGCTCCCGAGAACCGTTTAAACGGCCTTAGGGTACCCAGCGGAGGGATTAAAACCCATCCTCATTTCGCCGATGGTATTTCGGAGGCAACACCTAACAAGTGGCGAACTAGTTGCGGTGTTTATGATGGTGTAGCCTCGTTGTATAAAGCGGTCACCCATCCAAGGACCGGTCTTGTTGTCATTGTTTAACTTTGTTATCAGCTTAGTTTGTGACCTGAGAATATCTAAAAAATGTCTAACAATATATATTCTATTATTATAATAAGGGTATAGTTTAATTATTATTATTTAAAGTTATTTCAATAAATTCAGAATACAACAACAATAAAAACTAATTTATTATGACAGTTCTTAATAATGATTTTGTGACGGATAGTAATTAGTTATTAAACTATCCGTACAAATTTCAGTAACTACCATAGATACACTCGGTCACAAAAAGATAGATTAATTTCGTTCTCAAAAGAACGGTAGTTAGGTAGACATGTAAAAGAATTTTAATTATTAAAATAACAAACTGCATGTGTCATAACCATTGGTGCGCGACGTCATGGTTCGTAGCCGCGGAGCCTGCAACCCTAGCAGTGTATATGTTATTATAACTCATCTACCTTTGATCGAATGACTTGGTATATATTCTTTGAGTAACGGAATAATCTCGGTACGGTATTTTTTGTACATATTGGCGAGGGAACAGGGTCTTAGTAATAAATACAGATGCAAAAACCGTCAAGTGACCTATTCATGTTTCGGTTTTAGTCTGTGGGTGCAACGGTTTTCCGGAGACTACTGCATCGGTACTTACATGTTGCGGTTACGAAACGGGCGATTGATTTGACGATAAAGCAGCAAGGATTTTAAAGTAGACTGCAAATACGTCCATGTCGTCGCCCATTTCGTAACCGAATCATTTATCCGGCATAGAGGAAGCGATTAATATTGTTAAAAAACAAGGTAATGACCCAATTCGTGGACTTTGTAAAATGACAAAATATCGATTTCCGTTATTAGCGCGCGCTCTCCTCCAATCAGAGTCGTTTTTTAACCTTCGCTGATTGGAAGAGAGAGCGCTAATAACGGAATTCGTTATTTTAACAATATAACGCTCACGTTATAAGAAACAGAATGTGGCCGCAGTTGCCATATTCTGTTTTTTTATAACGGAAACGTTAGGTTGTCAAAATAACGAATTCGTTTAAAGATAACATTAACGATCAGACACAACATAACTAAAAAAGGCACTTTATTCCCTTGTATTAAAGGTGCAATTTCTTTGACAGTTTTTAGCATTCCGTGAGGTGATAATTGTCATATTTATAGGATTTCGTTATTTTGACCTTTTCCGTTATAAGAAACCGAATATGGTACCTGCTGCCATATTCTGTCTCTTTTAAATGTAACGTTAGATTGTCAAAATAACGAAATCCTGTAATTATGACATTAATTAAACATTCAGCAACAACAATCACTAAAAAAGACAAGCACTCTATTCCCTTGTATTACAGGTACATTTGGTTTGAACTGTTTTTAGTATCCCGTGTAGTGACCATTGTACCCAAAGGATTTCGTTATTTTGACAATCTAACGTTACCTTTAAAATAAACAGAATATGGTCCCAGCGGCCACATTCTGTTTCTTAAAACGTGATCGTTAGGTTTTCAAAATAACGATTTTCGCTATTAGCGCCCTCTCTTCCAATCAGAGTAGTTTTTTAATCTTCGCTGATTGGAGGAGAGAGCGCTTATAACAGAATTCGTTATTTTGACAATCTAACGCTCACGTTATAAGAAACAGAATGTGGCCGCTGGGCAATATAATAATAGTTATGTAAAATGTCTAGATATATATTTTAAAAAAACAAGTAGAAATATACCTTCTTTAATCCATAAAATCACTGAGTCCAGCATAAAGTCACGTAGTATTAGCATTTAAAATTCGTTTAGTAATACCATAATAGATTTTGATAGTTAGAGATGAATGTCCCGCAGATAAAGCACTTCCGTCGAGGTTCCGCTGCGCACACGCACGTGCTAAATTACACATTATACTCACTTGGATTTTAATCCTAATTTATTTACTACATAGAGTCGAAATTTGAAGTTTAATTATTAATTATAAATATCTACTCCATAGGGAAATAGGCGCGCACGCATTACTTTACAAAAAAAAACGTACTGAATGTAGACTATTATTATGCCGGAACGATGTTAAAGAAAATATTTACAATAATAGGTACTTAATTATAATTCTTTATGATAATAATGTCCGTGTATTAATTAGGTAAATAAAATCAAATAATTATTACAGAACAAACTAAACTTTTATTTCCTAAAAAAATATTAATATAGAAAATAATATAAAGTTTGGTTATAAGTTCAATAGAAAAACTGTTTTTTTTTGTTATTTTAGATCCATTTTTAAATCTTTAAATCTACATATTTATCGAGAACAGTAAATTAAAACTCTTAACAAATTTAATCAAGGGGTTTCAAAACGTGCCGAACAAAAAGTGGTCCTTCGAGCCGGATAAAATCAGCAGCAAGTGAATGCCACAATAAAACAATGCACTGGAAATGCAAAAACAACATAAAGCAACAATAGTATGGTGCAACCTGGAAAATACTCCGAACCCCGTGACCGTGTAACACTTATAAACTCAATATTAGACCTTAAATCGAATAGTAAAAGAGTCTAAATTGCTTTATTATGGTTTTAGAGGAGTGTAATTGTAGTTTAGTGATTTGCGTACGTTATGGGCGTTGTATAATATTAAAAAGGGATTACTGAGTTCGTACCAACTTGGACAACAATAAGGGTATTATTTTCTATGGCTTTATTTCGTCATAAGTCTCTGTTCACACCAATTTCGTGCACGAAAAACTCCGTACGAATGTTCAGAACTTTACTTTTTGTGTATATTTATTTATTTCAAGTTGAAGTTTGAGCTCAGTGAGATAAATACACGCGTATATTTAAATAGTTATGAAGTAAGCGATTTTTTTATTTTACACATATTGCTCTGGTCACTATTTAAGCTCTAGGCTTGTACCAGAAACAATGATATTAATACATATTATATTTCATAAACACCCAGACCAAACTGTACAGAAAAACGTACTAATATTTTTTTGCCATGGGTGGGAATCGAACCCACGACCTCCGGATACAACGCCAAAGGCGCAACCACTAGTCTACGGAGGCGGATTTTCGTACCAGCTCCGTACTAGGATCAACAACGATGCACAAACGTATTGTAAGGTACAGTCTAGTCCCCTTCTGTAAAAAGTGAAAAAAAAAACACATTTAGACCACAGATTACATAAATGAAACATGTTTTAACGAAACATCTCTGAATATCTTTGCTCTATATTCTTTATTCCGTGAATAAAGAATCATTCATTCATTCATTCTGCAACAGTAGATATAATCTAGCTGATATAAAACTGTATGTAAAAACCGTCAACTGATCTAATCATGATTTGTTTTAGTTGGGTTGACTGGTTTCAAGGAGACTAGTGATTTACTGTCGAGGTGTAAGTCTTCTATCATAGCGCGGACACGTGTGGTTGATTTGAAGATGCAAATTCGTAATTTTCGCCGCCCAATTCGTAACCGCAATCATAGATTATTTTTGATCAACGTTTTAGAAACTGGACATTAGAGTAATATATACACTTACGGCACGTAACTTTGTTTATTTACTTGCATTCCGAGGCCATGAATGGGTACGACCATCACTTTTTTATGGGGACATGGCATGTGACTCTGTACCTACCTAATTTTAATTTTGATTGTTTCAGATCGCGGTGACCACATGCCTCCATCATGGTGATCGTTACAAGGGTAGGTCTTATTTATTTCGTGTACTATGACGGCTTCGGGTACCCAGCGGTGGGGTTTTATTCCGACCTCGTCGTCGCTGATGGTATTCTGACTCTACACTAAAAATTAAGACGTAAGATATCTAAATTACAGATTTCTATAAAGATTTTTATACATTTTTTAGCATGGGCGTAGCCAGGGGTGGGGTTTTGGAGGTTCAACCCCCCCGAAATGTTTGGAAATAAATAAATTTGTATGGGGAAGTAAAGAAAGAAAGAAAGAAAATCTTTATTTATACAACAAACAACACATACTTAAGTTTGACAAATTATTATAATATATCCCGATTACCTGTTTGTCACCAAGCAACACGCATTCTGTCTATAGTTATACACTATAGACAGAATGCGTGTTGCGTGGTGACAAACAGGTCATCGGCTCAGCACATGCTACAACACAAGTTGTGCTGTAGCGCTGATTTTCAGCCGATGCCTATTATGTACAAGGACGGTAGAAGGCATATTGTTTAAATTTGAGAGAGAGACAATGTTCTTAGCAAACCATGGATTCACCGTGCGGGTGCCGGGTCCATCGCGTGGTTGAAAGGCAGGGGAATGAACTTCAGCGTTCCCGGACTTGAGACCGCGAAGTAGGTTTAAAGGCCTTTTGAACTCTCACCTGCACTGTGTTCACTACCCTCTCTACTCAACCAAATATTATATGATCCTGTTAGCGCCATCCTGGAAACACGCTCCATAAAAGTTCCGACGGCTGTTCTCGGAAGGCCAAGATCCTTCAATAGACGGTGCAAAGACTTTGCTGGAATTCCTCTTGCACCAACTTCCACTGCATAAAGTTGAGTTTTAAATCCGTTTCTAGTAATTTCGTTTGTGAGATCAAAATATTTGTTCGACTTGATGTTGTGGTCCTTAGGTATGTTTGTTTCCCACGGAACGGTGAGTTCTATAAGTATTACTTTCTTTAAACACAATTAAAAAGGTAAGTAAAAAACACAGAAAAAATAAAACAATCAAATCTAAAACTACCCAAGATATAAAAAAGAAATAAATATAAACAAAAATTAACGCAAAAAATAAAAATAATCCCTAAATACACAACAATAAGAAAACTTAAAATTACAAAAGAAAAAACTACGTACCTAAGCATTATCAGTTAATTAGACAATATTATTATTAACATCATTATTTATTACCTATTATCTACTATGATTATTGTATACACACTATAAATTATATTAATCACTAATGGCCTTATTCATAAAAACTTATTGAGTCCTTCAAGAACACTTTAGTTATAGAATGTTTTGTCTCTTTTATTTAGCAACAAAAATGGATATGTGTAAAAGAGACAAAACATTCCATAACTAAAGTGTTCTTCAAGGCTCCAATAAGTTTTAATGAATAAGGCCATTACACTTTTATGTCGCGGTTTACGCTGCCGATTTTTGATCTGCTATTTTTTTTTTGTAGTTGGCTTTAAAAGCAGCAAGTCGTTCCAGATTTTAGTAGCCGCGTACCTAAAGCTTCCTCGAAATACAGAGGATTTATATCGCGGCACACAAAGCAAATTAAAAGACGCACGAGTGTTATATAAATTCAAGCTACGTGACCATGATAGTTTATCAAAAAGATAATTAGGCATATTAAACTTAATTACGCCAAATAGCAAGGTTGGCAAAGTGGAGCGTTCTACGATTATTCATTTTGAGCCAGTTATTCCTGTTTAAGAAAGGAGTAACATGGCAACGAGGAGGAATTTGATAGCAGAAACGCGCACAGGCATTCTGGACGCGCTGGATAAGCTTTTGCGTCCTAGCTCTTTTACATGGTCCATACACTATGTCAGAGTAATTCAGCTTTGAAAGCACGATCGTTTCGCATAGTTTCAACCTCAAACCCTCGCTAAGATATTTACGTATCTTATACATAACCTTAAGTCTATAAAAACAGTTACGTACAGCCTCAGTGATATGATTTTCAAAGCGGAAATCACTATCCATTAGAAGACCCAAGTTTCTGACTTCCGTCTCCTGCACGATCTGCTGTCCCGAAATTAAAATTTTTGGAGATATAGAAGTTATATATTGTACGTTTCTCTTATTTCCGACAATTATGAATTTGGACTTAACAGGATTTAGCACAAGGGAGTTCTGGAGTAACCAGTTTACAATACGGGTTAAATCATTATTAATGTTATCTACAGCTCTGATAACGTCACGAGGGTCGAAAGAAATGTACATCTGCATATCGTCTACGTATAAATGAAAATTGTAGTGCTGTAGACAGAAAACTATATCAGCACTATACAAAATAAATAATAATGGACCGAGGATAGATCCCTGTGGAACCCCTCGAGTCACTGGGGAGACCGCTGATAATCTCATACTACCTTCCAAATACTGTGATTTATTATGTAAGTAGCTATTAAACCAAGCAACCGTAGAGGGTTCAAACCCGTAGTATACCAACTTTGACAGTAAAAGATCTACGTTAATACTGTCAAATGCTCGCGAGAAGTCCAAGAGCACCAATATAGTTGGTTCTAGTGAAAAAGTTTTGTGATGATATCGGTGTAATTCGAAATATGTCAACTGAGATATACTCGCCACTGTACCACCAGGAACCGAAAGAAAGCTGGCGTTAATCTTGGATGGATCGCTTAGATGAGGCGGTAAATCAATGTGTTGCTTGTTACAAGGCAAAACACTTTTTTTTTAATTAGACCAAAGTGTCTTAGAATTATGGATATATTGGTTAATATATACACCAAAGTAGGCGCGCTTTTCGCTAACTAAAGCCGTTTCTACAAGTTTCCTATAATCTTTATAAATATGTTTATTAGATTCGGATTGAGTAAGACGATACTTCTTATAGGCTTTGTCTCGCAACCTCATCATAAGCTTCACATTGTCTGTCATCCAGGGCGTTGGCGATCACGTATGCATATAGTTTTAATTGGAGCGTGCAGATCGAACAGATATGTTACAAATTCATTAAAAGCTGACACCATATCAGATACCGTATTGAGAGTCCCAATGTAATTCCAGTCCATGCATCTAAGATCTTTCTGGAAGTTGTCATCAACTATATCCTGCATCGGTCTAAAAGATATTATCCTAGGGATGGATTTGGGTTTCCCAACATCAAACTCGGCACTAACAAAAGCGTGACTCCCCAGTGCGGATATGTGGTCGACTATGATTTTTCGAACTCTAACGTCGGTGTCGACGCACACGACATCGATTAGAGACTTGCTCGTATCAGTAAAGTGAGTAGGAAGTGTTACACACTGTAAAAGATCACAATGCCGAAGAAAGATGTTCATCTCACGGGTTTTAAGGTCATTTTGATTTAGCAAGTTTATATTAAAATCTCCTAACAAAATCAGACGATCAAAAAATAAAAACATACCAATAGATTCCGAGAGGGAGTCAAAGAACGCAATGACGTCCATCCACGGTGGTAGGTAAGCGGTACCGACTATAAGATTGAGACCGTCAACGCTCAGGCTGACCCACATTCGCTCCACCAAGCTCACGGGATGAGTCCGCGTTCGCACGCTGGTGCCTTTCCTGATATAAAAGCCAACGCCTCCACCGCGGGAGCGTACGCCCGGAGGACGCGGCACGTGCCGTAGCCGGTATCCCGGCACGACGGGCGCTCGACCTTCTTCCCCCGGCCTTAGCCAAGTCTCGTTGATCGCAATTATGTCAGGCCCGTAACGCTCGATGACAGCAATTAGCTCATCGTGTCTAGTCCCAGAGATCCCGCGTTATGTAAACAAACTTTCAAAAACTTATTTTTTTTCTCTAATATGACACTCACATAATAATGACTTACAATACGCATATTAGGTATACGGTAGAAATATGAATCGGGTTGAAACAGAAAATACCTTAAAATACATTACAACAAACAAAAAATAAAAAAATAATATAATTTTCGTTAATTGACAAATATCCAATTTATAATTAGAAAAAACTATAAAGCCTAACTGATAAAAATATACGATTCCCGTCTTAAGTCTAAATCTATTTATCACCACGCAACTCAGTCCCTTATCATTAAAATGTTGGCGAAACAATACTCTGACACAATGAAATTGAATTATAATATTAACAACATAATATACATTAACAAAACCATACGACCACAAACTTAGTTGGACCCAAAAATTATTTTAATGTCGGAGTCTGATCGGATTAACTCCGACGGTTTACCCTGTTCTTTACGGGTGAGTATTTTACCGTTTCGAGTCCATATATACTTCCAACCAAGTTGCCGTCCAGTCTCTCGGGCCTTCCCAAATAATCGCCTATAATATATACAGATATAAACCTCGTCAGGCGTTCGTTGACGTAAAAACGCTTTGGGTCGCCCATAAGACCCAACCCGTCTGTGGTAACGTCGCGACGTACCCGCGCACCTTTGATAAAGGTATCCCTTAGAGCTCGGCGCGTAAATCGTACGGTGACAGATCGCGGGGCACGTCGTTCCGCGGCATCCACGTCGTTCCGGTCGCGGCGAACAGCTCCCACACGGTCCACTGCCACGATGTCTCGCTCATCAATCTCCACTCCAAGCTTTCTAGCAGCGAGTAGGACTATGTGAAGAAGATTCTCCCCGTAGCTCTCCGGAAGCCCAGATATCTCCACGTCGTTGGACAGCATCTCCTGATCGCGATCGTTAATTTGACTGCGCAGGTCATCAATCGTTGTACGGAGTTCCACGGAGTTTTCAGGCGCCCCATAACATTGATGCATTTCAAGTTTGCTGACACGGTTTTCCAGGTCATCAATTTTAATGCAGCACTGCTTGATAGAAGTGCTAAGATCGGAGATCTCGCCTCGACACACTCTGATTTCTGACCTGGTAGCCCTCAGCTCGTCACGCAATAAACGAATCTCGCTTGCCAAATCCAGCGATCCATCCGAGGTACACGCGCTTCCCTCTGCGCTTACCAAATCGGCGTTTAGACTCTTGACTGGGGTCAAATTATTGTCACCTTTTGGAATATGTCTCTTACAGTCCGGACACATCCAGGTTAAAGGAATGGAAGCTGAGACAGGGATCGTTACACACTCTCTGTGATAAATTTTAGTGCACTTTGTGCATCTTGCTCTGTCTGTCGCCGAGGCAGAGCTGCCACAGGCCCCACAGTTTCGCATCATGCAATAGGCAATATACCTAATATGATAACAATTTTAAATCAAACTCTAATCTTATATATATATATAGAAAACCTCAAACGGCGAAAATATTGTCAATTTATTAATAACTATATATTTTTGCCGTTTGGGGTAGAAACAATGGGACCGTGGGGTGAAGCAAAGACTTTTTTCAAAGAGATTGCATTAAAATTGGTGGACGTCACAGGTGACCAGAAGGCTGGCGCATTCCTCTCACAAAGAATAAGCCTTACCATACAGAGAGGAAATGTAGCCAGCGTTTTGGGCAACATGCCGAGCGAACAGTGTGAGGATCTTATATATATATATAGAAAACCTCAAACGGCGAAAATATTGTCAATTTATTAATAACTATATATTTTTGCCGTTTGGGGTAGAATCAATGGGACCGTGGGGTGAAGCAAAAACTTGTTTCAAAGAGATTGCATTAAAATTGGTGGACGTCACAGGTGACCAGAGGGCTGGCGCATTCCTCTCACAAAGAATAAGCCTTACCATACAGAGAGGAAATGTAGCCAGCGTTTTGGGCAACATGCCGAGCGAACAGTGTGAGGATTTATTTAATTTTTAGGTGTTTTTATTATTTTAATTTTAAATAGTTTTTATTAATAATCATGATTTTAAGTGTTAATATATTGAACAGTGCATCGCATTTAGTGTTTTTACCATCCAATAGTGACTATTTACAAGATTTATTTAATAATTATAAGTGACGCTTCTTTGACAGTTTTGCAGTGATTTTTTATTGACTTTTACTACTTGTTTGAAAACAACAGTTATAGTGTAATACCGACGCAAATTTGCCTTTATGTAATTTATAAAAAGTTAAATGGGCAAAACAGCCAAACAAATGAAAATATAATTTTTGAAGAGCTAACGGGACTTTAACGTTTTTGTTTGTATACCGCTACTCTACGATAGATGGCGCGTTGGGTATTTCATAAATGTAAAGGCGACATCTAGTGAAACCAACCAGAAGTGTTAAAGATAAACATACCTAAAAACTAAATTGACCTGTTATAGGTACACACATATATATATATATATATATATATATATAGCGTCACTTATAATTATTAAATAAATCTTGTAAATAGTCACTATTGGATGGTAAAAACACTAAATGCGATGCACTGTTCAATATATTAACACTTAAAATCATGATTATTAATAAAAACTATTTAAAATAAAAATAATAAAAACACCTAAAAATTAAATAAATCCTCACTTGTGAATACTTTTAATTTTCCTGATACCTATACCACCATATCGGATTGGTAAACTTAACTGTGTCCAAGAATTTTCATCTAATTTTTTTTTTTTTTTTTTGTAATATGCTTTTTATGGTGGCGTCAAGAAAGTCTAGTAAGTCTAAAAATTTCCACATGGGACATGTACGAAGTAGGTGTGTCAATTTTGGGACGAACGAACAATATTTTGCAATTATATAGGCTACATGACAATTTAACTTTTGTATCTGTTCCTTTGGTATTGAATCTTCAAATATTGGTGACCCTAGAAGGTTAAAGTTGTTCTGGGTTAAAATTTTAATATTTGGTCTATTGAGGCAAATTTTGAAGAAATTTCCGCTTTAATATTATTTGAAACTTTGTTAGAAATAAACAACTCGCATTTTGAAAAATTCAATTCTAAGCCAATCTTTTGGAACTCGGTTATAATTTGGAGCAAATCAGATAAGACTGAATTGTGTTCACCTCCTAGGGTGCCATCACCAAGATACCAAACATTAAAAGAGGAAACAAGTGTTGATATGATTGGATGGATGGCGAGGCTGAAACTTGCTGGTCCCAGCGGATCTCCTTGCTGGCAACCAATAGACGAATGTATAATATTTGAATTGTATGATAAATTTAGATTTTGGTTATAACATTGAAATAAATAAGGATAAAGATGGGGTATGTGATTTAAAACCTGTTTTAAAAAAACATTCTCTATTAATAGAATTAAAAGCATTTTTTACGTCTATTTTAATTAATCTGTATTAATTAAGTATTAATACAGATTTAATTATTTTTATAATGTTAGTGCTTTTATAAGCATATCATAAATAAGTTAATACGTAAATATGATGTTGATTAGCCTATATTAATAAATAAATGATTAAATGATTGTGATTATTGTTATTAACATTAGGTTTTTTTTTGGTTAGGCATGCATGTGCCTTGTGAGTTGTGGCTCTAAACTCGTATTACTAAGAGTCTACCTGAAGAAAACGCTAGATGTCGCTAGAATAGTATAACAACGTTCATTAAATAGTTTAATCTATTTGACCATCAACTATTATTGAGATACTGCTATTGTCCTCGTTCATCGTCCCGGATTCTAATATTCTGTACACATACAGGATTGACTCATGAATTTTTGTAAGTCCATCAAGTGGGTTTTAGGTGATTTTCACCACCCCAATGATGGACTAAATAAAATAATTACTTTACCTTATTTATATAACTTTTCCATTGTGATTGTGTGTGTAAGATAGTGGTGGGTCGTTACGTGATAGACCTGCGTCGGTCGATTACTTTTTGTAACCCGGGTCGTTCACGACCCACGGGTTTCGAGACCCGGGTTAAAACACCCGGTCGCCGCGACCCACGGGTCTCGACGACCCAGTGAAGTAAACAAACCTCAGTACACCATAAGCCGCATCGATCGCTGCGACCCACTGATCAACTTTTTATAATAATAATAATGTTTATTAATTAGGTAGATATTATTCGGTATGTATGTTGCCGCGTTTGTTTTTAATTATGTACCTTATGGAAATATTTGGCAAGAGTGATTTGCGGTTTTATGATGAGGTACCTAATATTTAATTATATTACTATAATTTTTTTCATGAATGGCGGTCTTATATTCGCCACCCCAACCAAGCAAATAATTCTTTCTCCTTTACTCCTTCGCTAGCGCTCTTCATCTGTGTCGTCGCCCATCTCTTGAGTTCCCGACTCGAAAGAGCGCGCGGGTCACGGGTCACGCGACGATCGGGTGTTTTTAGAATACGTAATCGGGTCGTGAGTAGGGCTTTTGAATACCGGATTTTTTCAATACCGGTATTAATACCGAATATTTTTTTCTCAATACCGGGATCCCGGGATACCGGTATTGAAAAAAATCACGTTTTTTTTTCAGATTTGTCTTTCTTTTTGGAAGTAAGTATTTCTGTAGAAAAAATTTTCTCGACTAAATAAAAAAAACAAGTTTTTCATATAAAATCATCATTATTAACATAATATTACGTGTCAGTCTGACCAGATTTTTTTACGATAATTCGTGTTATACAAATTATGACCAAAACTCCGGCAATAATCAGTTTAATCTGTTGTCAGTTGACGTTAAAGCTCTACTTGTAGTTTTATTGGAACCAACAAGGTGCACAGTTCGCATATGGAGTCCACTTGTTGATCCACCATGAGTTTTAATGATCTTTTGAAATAAAGTACTTTAAACAAAACAAAAAACGATATATTTCGACGTAGGCTTCTTCAGTCGTTTGATATTATATTTTATAATAAATCATATTTTATATTATTTATATATTTTCAGATAATTGGCTTTAGTAACTTACATTTTTAAGCCGTATCCGGCGATAAAGCAATTCACAGAGACAAACTACTGATGATGATCATCATCATCAGCCTATCGCAGTCTACTCTACTAGATATAGGCCTCTCCCAAAGACACGCCACTGATCCCTATCCTCTGGCTGAGCGACCTTGAGTTTGTGGACCAGCCTTACTGTAAATGTCCATGATGATGATCATCATCATCAGCCTATCGCAGTCTACTCTACTAGATATAGGCCTCTCCCAAAGACACGCCGATCCCTATCCTCCGCTCTTCGCATCAAGTCTCAGCCAGCCACCCTCCGCAGGTCATCAGTCCATCTAGCTGCGGGTCGTGTGCCAAAACGTGGTCTTCACTCCAATATCCGCATAATAATAATGTTACATATCGATGTAACATACCAAAATAAAATAAATGGGTAAAAAATTTTGTGTATTACAGTGATAGTTTATTACTATGTGTTTTTGTCATTTTGTACTAAAAATAACATAAAATCACAAATACCGGGATCCCGGTATTGGAAATTTCAATACCGGTATTAAAAACGTCTGAAAATAGTCCGGGATCGCGGTATTGTCGGATACCGGGATCCCGGTATTGGAAGCCCTAGTCGTGAGCCCACAGTAACCCTGTGATTCGATCGATCATGATCGACACAGGTCTATTACGTGATTTCATTATAACGTAACGGCTACGTTTCTTTTTGTTAATCACCCGTTATGTAACTATTTATAGTTATTATTTAAAAATCTAATGTTAAGCAAAAAAAAAAAAATGTTTAACGTGTAATTTGTTTGTTTTAATTTTATAGTAAGGTCGCCAACGCGTACTAATATTATGTGCCCTGGAGTTCAATGTCACGATCTCCGGTACCTACAACGCAAACTTCGAATTGGTAAAAAAAAACAATGTGTTAAATTATTTTTTTACTTACCCGTGTACCAATGATTTTTTAATATAAAAACTTATTCACTATAACAGCAGTCAGAACTATAAAATTTATATACATTATACAATAATTTCTTCTGTGATAAGTCTAACAAATTTTATTTATTTCAAAATTTCTATCTAAATTTGATTTTTTTAAGGCGACATGGTTCTATTCTATCTAAATAACTTATAAACCACAGAACGCCAGTTCGATCCCTGCTTCTGCACTTTATTTTTTTATTTAATTTTTTTATTATGTTTTTTACATGTCTTTTTATTTTAATCAATTTTTAACTTTAACATCCAAAAGACAAATAAAGTATTATTGACCACAACCTACTTAGTTCATTATTTCACCGCTTTGCGCTATGTCGCTGCTCGCTTCTATTCCCGCCGACAACATTCCACGTGTGATTGAAACGGACGGAACGAATGTACCTATCTATATGGATATCACTGTTGAAACGATTGAAACGGTTGGAACGGTTGTAACTTGTAACGATGGAAACTCTTGTAACGTGGTGGTTATTGTTACTTCACGTGATTGTGATATTTAGAGATTTTTGTTATAGTAGTTTTTTCGTGATTGGTTGCACATTCGTTCTAAGGTTTTTGTCATTGTGTTTTTTTTTGTGTTTTTGTTGTTATCATCGTTTTAGTTTCTTTTTCTTGTATCGGTTTTTATTATATCGTCGTTGCACTCCAGCGAGGTGGTTATTGATGTCCACGCTATTGCGGTGATTGGTAGTGCTACGTTCGGCGACGCATCCATAGCGAATTTTTTCTAGGTTTTTTGTAGTTGTATTTAAAATATATATACATGGTGACTTTGAAAGGATGTACTTTGGGCTAATATGAGATTCTGCTGATCAATACGAACAACTTTTCCCATGGAACCATGTGCCGGAAATGAAAAAAAAAATGCCTTCTCCATACAAACTAGTAATGTTAAAATGACCAATTTGTATGGGGAAGCCAAATTTTTTTTTCATTTGCGACACATGGTTTCATGGGAAAAGTTGTTCGATTTGATAAGCAGAACCTCATATTAGCCCAAAGTACATCCTTTCAAATTCACCCTGTATATATATATCTTGTTTTAGTTTTTTTTTAATAAAAGTATTAAATATTTGTTTTGATAATAACTCTTATATCCACATGGCTTATATTTTGTTTTTGGACTCATAGATGGTATTGATGTAATCTGGCGAAATGTCATGTCAAAACGTTTTTTTACTATAACTTATTAACCCGTGGCCCAAAGTGTTTGAACTTAAACGATAGGTATCGATGATATCTAGCCAATGAAAGTAATTTTAGCTTTGTTAAAGGATTTTCGACCTTATTAACAATCGCATTTTTTTGGTAGAATTCGATGGTATGCTATCTAATAAGTCGAATGAAATTAAAAAAAAAGGTACTCGATAAATGTCATTAAGGTCGAAAATGTTTTTTAAATATACATGGTGACTTTGAAAGGATGTACTTTGGGCTAATATGAGGTTCTACTGATCAATACGAACAACCTTTCCCATGGAACTATATGCCGCAAATGAAAAAAAAAAATGCCTTCTCCATACAAACTAGTAATGTTGAAATGACCAATTTGTATGGGGAGGCCAAATTTTTTTTTGATTTGCGACACATGGTTCCATGGGAAAAGTTGATCGATTTGATCAGCAGAACCTCATATTAGCCCAAAGTACATCCGTTCAAATTCACCCTGTATATTGTCAACCGTCGGTCGTAAGCCTATCGTGTTTGTACTCTAATAAAAGGAAATAATGAGATCTAACCCTTTTAATACTCAAAAATCAATATTATGTTTATTTTTTTTATTTACGTTTCTTAATTAAATAGTTATTACAAATATAATAACCGTTATTAGTTATTTAAGAAATAACGACTTTATTGTAACTATATACGTTACGTAACGCTCACCTCTACTTTGCTACCAATGCCTCTTAGTAAGAAAAGAAAGAACCAACGAATGACACTAGACATGTGACAATAGACATGTGACAATCACTGATTTTTCAGGATATTATTCCAATTGTTTCATTCGCGGTGGCGATTGGATTCTGAAGATTCTATCAAAAAAGATACAATATAATCATCAATATCAACGTAATAAGCAAAAAAAAAAAAAAGGGAGGGTTAATATTCTAGAGGAGTATAATGTTGAACGACCCCCCCATCCCTCCCCCCCTATATATAGTACATAATAATAATTGTACTGGGGTACCACTACATAGGACTACCCAAAGTTATAAGTGGCTGTTCATATATAATAATTATAATCGTATACGTATACGTGAGCAACAACCAATAATAATATACGTAATTACATTTCTCGTAGCGGTAACGTATACGTATAATAATTTATACGTATACATTACGTTACAATGCGCAAACCCATGGTAGAGCCTCAGAAAAGAATGCATACCCAATGCTTTAGTAAAAAATAATTATTTTTAATTTAAACCTTATTAGGTTTGAGTAAGATAATATTATTTTAAGATATATATATATATATATATATATAATTAATTTCAAATATAATATTTATTTGAAATTAATTCTATGTTGGTTAAGCTCCACCAGCAGAGTCTACCGCTACCAGCAGTCTTATCTCGCTCGCACTGCAGCGATCAGCGAAGTGTAAGCAGGATACAGCATCTTTAATAACTTCCTTTGATAACATGTGCACCTGGTACTAAACGGATCTGACTAAACCTTTCTAATTAGAAAAGAACTGGAAAATAAAAACGTGTGTAAAAAAATAATGATTTCTGCATTCCTAGTATAATTTATTGATTACTTATTGAAGTCATCCGACATTGCGTAACTTCTGTGGTCTACATGGTTGTATGAACGAAAGGTCTTTTGCCTTTCCTCCTTTTCCTTTTCTTCTTTTAAGTTGCTTTTAAGTTTCCTTTTTCTCTAGAGCCCCTTGTACTTTGAAATTAAGACTAGACGATTGGAGGCGGAGACAGTGCTTATTAATTAACACATTTTTAATTAAAAACCTTATTATGTTTGTAGTAAGACATAATTGAAATTAATTCTATGTTGGTCAAGCTCCACCAGCGGAGTCCACCGCCACCGCATGCATACAGCATGTCTTATCTCGCTCGCACCGCAGCGATCAGCGAAGTGTAAGCAGGAAAGAGCATCTGTAATAACTTCCTCTGATAACATGTGTGCCTGGTACTATACGGTTCTGACTAAACTTTTGCATAGAGAAAAACTATGAAAAAAATCGCATCTAAAATAATTATCTGTTTCTAGTTTCTTGCATTCCTAGTATAATTTTATTATTGGATTTAACAAGTCACCCGACATTGCATATCTTCGGTTATCTAGATGGCTGTATGGTCAAAAGATTCTTTGCCTTTCCTTCTTTCTAAATGTGGACAAAAAATACGATGATATATCGGTTTGCGATACACTTCACTCCTAACAATGTATGTGCTCCTGGGGCCTTATTCCGAGTTTGCAACCGCTAATCACGACAAGACGTTGCGCAAACTATAAATATGGAAATGTAAGCTCTATTCCAATGGTTATATAGTATGTATTAGGTTGGCTATTATAATGCCGCCACCTTAAAATACACGAATTCTTCGCAAGTTTGAGCATTGGAATTTCAACTTTATAATTAACAGGATAGAACTTACATTAAAATACCCGTACTTTACGCAAAATGCGCGACGGTGAACGTGTCAAAACTCGGAATAAAGCCCCTGGTACTTTGAAGATTGATTGGAGGCATTAAACATAAAATAATACAGGAACAAAATTAAAATCTATCAGACTGATTGGAATTTATAATTAATTTAAATTTTAATACTGATTTAATGAAAAATTTCGCCGTGGATCACGGTTTATATCGGTAGATAATTCATATCAGTTGCGATTCCGTTCGGTCGGCTATTGAAACATATTGCTTTCGTTCGGTCGGCAGCGTTTATATCAGTGTGTCTTTTGTTTCCTTTCGGTCCCATATGTATCTTTATCCTTGATTCATATCTTTAACCTTCGATCATATCTGTATCAGTTTGCTTTCGTTCGTTCGCGGAGTTCAATCGGTCCCATGTCAATCTTTATCAGTTTACTCGTTCGGTCGGCATATTGTGTGTCAATCAAAAGTACCGAATGTTTTTTATCTTCGTGAATCTTTATCTTGGTCAGTTGACAATACCATATCTAAATGATTGAATCATTCGCGATTGTCACATGTCTATGTGACAATCACAATTTTTTCAGGATTGATTCCCAATTGTATTATTCGCGGTGGCGATTGGATTCCGAAGATTCTATCAAAAAAGATACAATATAATCGAAGTAAGGAGAGAAATAAAAAAAAAAAGGAGAGGGTATGGGGCTCTAGAAAAAAAGCAGGCGAGGCGACATGACGCCTCAGTCAAAAACATATGTATTTTGACAGTGACAGTAGGCGTGAGGTACGCTGTCACCTGCCTATACAGTTTTAATTGAAGGCGACACGACACGTCGCCTCGCCTGATTTTACTCTAAAGCCTCTGCGGCCACATTCTGTTTCTTATAACGTGAGCGTTAGATTGTCAAAATAACGAATTCCGTTATTAGCGCTCTCTCCTCCAATCAGCGAAGGTTAGAAAACCACTCTGATTGGAGGAGAGCGCGCTAATAACGGAAATCGTTATTTTGACAATTTAACGATCACGTTATAAGAAACAGAATGTGGCCGCTGGTAATATATCTAACGGCTTTAACATAATTAAGTCAATACTAACAAGGAAAATACCCCATAATGACAAGCCACGAGAACGAGCAAAAAAAAAAGCTAAAAAAAAAAAAAAAAATGAGGTGGGGGGTATGGTAATATATTTGTACTAACGGCTTTAACATTATTAAGTCAATCCTAACCACGAAATTACCCCATAATTGAAAAAAAAAGTGGAAAAAAATGGGGGGGGGGGGTATAATAATAAATAATAATATGTAGTACAATTTACACATATTGCTTTGGCCACAAACTAAGCTCTAGGCTTGATATGGTATGGTAATATATTTGTACTAACTAACGGCTCTAACATTATTCAGTCAAACCTAACCAAGAAAATACCCCATAATGACAGGCCACAAGAACGAGCAAATAAATAAAAATATATAAATATATTAGTAAAAAAAAAATGTTAATATAAAATAAAATATATACACACACCAGCAGAATTAGCGGAACACAAAAAAAAAGAAAGAATTAATATATCTTTTTCGTAGCATTTTTTATTCATACATCTCTATCGACTGCTTCGAAGTAGATTTTCCGTTTTCGTAAAGTTCATAAATTCCATTTGAAAAACATTATATTGCAGTTTTATGAGACTTTGGTGTTTTCTTGCTTATTAATAAGTTACGAACATCTAAGTATTCTTGATTTAACGCTATCAGAAATCATCAGGGCAGATGAAATGAGAAGAAATGGTCAATCCTACAGATCGATTGAAACAAGACTTCGTCGATCGTTATCAACGATTCATCGTAGCATCAAACGGTACAGATTGACGAATTCTCTAGTGAGGAGAAGAGGACAAGGCAGGAAAAGGGGTACTTCAAGGAGAGATGACCGTCTTCTACAACTTAAAGATCGTCAGAACACGAGACTTACGGCGGTGCAGGACCGAAATGCATTGGAGGAGGTTCGAGGAGTGAGTCGGACAGTTCGCAGAAGGTTCGAGAAAGTTGGTATAGGCTCATTTATACCCGCCAAAGCACCTAAATTTGAGAGACACCACTGCACAAACCGACTATAATTTGCTCTAGTGGTAGTTTGCTTTAGTGCAACATGTTGTATGGGAACCCTGGGTATGGTAATATATTTGTACCTAACTAACGGCTCTAACATTATTCAGTCAAACCTAAACAAGAAAATACCCCATAATGACAGGCCACAAGAACGAGCAAATAAATAAAAAAATATAAATATATTAGTAAAAAAAAATTTTTAATATACAATAAAATATATACACCCACCGGCAGAATTAGCGGAACACAAAAAAAATAAAGAATTAATATATCTTTTTCATCAGCCAATTTTTACAGTAATAAAAAAAAAACCATCACGGCCTATTAGGCTCCCAAACACCGTTTAAACAGCCTCAGGGTACCCAGTGGACGGTTTAAACCGTTCTCATTTCGCCGATGGTATTCGGAGGCAATACCTACCAAGTGGCGAGCTTGTAGCGGTGTTTATGATGAAATAGCCCCGTTGTATAAAAACGGTTCACAGTGATAGTATGTATTAATTTATCCATATACCATTATTATCAATATCCATTCAATAATATGTTATTAATGAATAATGTCTGAACATAAGTGTGAAAGGAAACATGAGAATTTGGAAATGGGTGTTGTAATTAGTTATTATATAAATAAAACACAACCTGTTGAAAAAACATAAAACTCTTCTAATAACATTGCCTTCAAATCTTCTACGCTCGAAAGAACTGAATTTCTGGCCCATACCTTTCGTTTGAGTTCATATCATAAATGCTCGATGGGATTAATACCTAAACTGAGTGTAAGCCAGTCTATAGTACGTATTTCAGCTTCGTCAAGAAACTGCCAAAGTCATACGCAACGTGTGTATTAGCGTTACCACACGGTAACGCTAATACCAGATGTCGGTTACCGTGATGAAGTTTCCGCCGATAAACTCGTAGGGAACAACATGGTTGTGAAGAATATCGGCGATGTACTGGTCTGCTGTCAGCCCGTCCCCTAGGCCTTTCTCAGGTATGAAAACGAGCACAGTTTTTCCGTCCAGAGATACCAGCTCACATCATACAGGAAGCGCCGCCATAACCGTTTCAAAAAGAGCATAGAGGTAATCATTCCCTCAAACACATTTAGGCCCGGTCTCTCCTATCGTTGCAACGCAGGCATATTCTGCACTCGTCAGTGAACAGAAACTGGTGGCCTGGAGTCAATCTAGGGTCAGTTGCAGGATTTGTTGGATAATATTTCTTTAAATATTGTTCTTTTTACTATCCATTTGCTGATAGCTAAATATGATGACAAATATGAAGTTTTTTACCATGGGGTCCATGTTTGAGACCAATTGTCATCATCTCAAAAACTACCCTGTCCATCTAATTGGTTTTGGTTGTAGTTGATGACAACTACAACCCATATGGACGGACTTACCGCAACTGCTGTAGTTAAAAATTAATGTAGCACCCGGTACAACTGTTTTAATATGCAAATAAGTTGTTCAGAGTTGTGCCTGTATAGTGGCAACTACTACAAATAAACTTTAATTTTAAATATGATTATTTTATTGTCTTTCAAGACATTTAATTTTGATATAAGTTAGAACAGTGGTGGCCACTTTCTGGAAAACAAGGAAAACCGGAAAAAGTAAGGGAATTGTTGAAATCTGGAGTTAGGGATATGTCGGGGAAAACGCTGGAAGGTGAGGGAAAATATCAAGGTTGTATTGTATCAAATTGGGTGATTTTGCTTGACTTTTCTATAAGTGATGAATTGAAATTTTAAAATAAAGGGCTTTCGACGAAAATAAAACAAAACTTGATACCTTATTGTCCGAAAATATAGCTAAAACAATCAATTTAGATTTTCTTAAATTTTTTATTATATTTTCACTACAAAAACATTTTTTTTCCCAAAAAAAAAATTAAAAAAAAACTTAATTTCGTATGTATTTTTTAGGGAAAAATATACTTTCTTTTCCAAGTCAATTAAGGCCAGGGAAAATGTGTTTAGAAAACCTGGAAAGGTCAAGAGAAATTCGTGGCCGAAAAAAGTGGCCACTTTGGCTACTCTGCCTTGTGATGAATAATATATTTTTTAAATTAGTTTTTATAACCGGATTGCAATAAACGTTATATTTCTGGAATCCTAGTAAATGTGGGTTTTAGAATATATTTTTTTCATTTTAATATCTCTTACGGTTTAAAAAATAATAACTACTCTCACAAAAATAATATTGCGTTTATATCAGTGTGTCTTTTGTTTCCTTTCGATCCCATGTCTATACTCCATCCTTCCATCATTTCTCTATCCTTCGATCATATTTTTATCAGTTTGCTTTCGTTCGGTCGCGGAGTTCAATCGGTCCCATGTCGATCGTTATATTTGGAATTACAGTTACATAGTAAGCTTACTTAGTAATTAGGGTTGTATAACATAAAGAATAATAATTAAGCAGATGTATTATTGTAAAAATTTTTTTTTTCTGATATCCGTTTAATTTTATCGCTTTCATACTCCAAAGTATCAATAGAACCGTCACGGTTACTATTTTAATTAAATAAAAATGTGTAATTATTAATTGAGCATAAGTTGAGGAATCTTCTCGTGTATGCTTATACTCATCTCTGAAGTAAAGCCATCGAGAAACACCAAGAAACACGAAGAAGCTCTGGCTGTGTCTCTCGACATCTCCCAAGCCCTTTGGTAGGGTTTGGCACGATAACTTTCTCAGAAAGCTTCCTAGTTATCAAATTCCCGATGGTTGGTGACCGAGTTGGTTAGACCTTGGAATTAAAAACACTTAGGTCCCTGGTACGAATCCCGATGTGTAAGTTTTCAATTAAAAAAGATATGTACATTTGTTTGACAACACCACTATAGTGCCTCGGAGATCATGTTAAGCTGTCGGTCCCGGTTTCACTATACCAACTTGTGAAACTGTTTATAGATGGGTTATTGAGTCTATTCAAAACATCGCGACGAGCTATTTCGGTGTAGACTCATACCATCGGCTACGACGAGGTGGGATTAAAACCCCCCCGCTGGGTACCCTGGGGCCGTTTAGGCGGTCTCGGGCGCCGTTCATACTGATTTGATAGAACGACGCAATATATTAAAATATACATATTTAGAGTTTTGTAAAATCCTATATTTAGCAAATTATTAAAAATCCGTTGCAAGTATAAAATTTACACAAATTGCCTTCCAAATTAAACCGTATTTGAATAAATGCGCAGTGAATGAATGTGAAAGTTGAGGGTGGATCCTTATAGTTTTTACCCAGTTTTAAAATTTATTTGATGGTACCTGCTTTCAATGGAAAACGCTATGAATAAATCTTTTTCTGATACTGAAATCGCATTAACTACACCTAGAGATAAATTATCGCCCGCAGCAAAAGAAAAAAACAAAGAAGGAGATAATTTTGACTTACACGAACTTAAGGAAGAAATGAAAAAAATGATGCCTAGTTTATTTTCTGTACAGGAGAAGGAACTAAAAAATATTTCCACTACTCAAAAAGAAATCCAGCAAACTAACCTGAATATTGAAAAATCTATAGCTTTTTTCACCGCCCAAAATCTGGAAATTAAAAACAAAGTTGTCATTCTAGAAAACCAGTCTAAGGAAGATACAAAACGCATGACTTATTTGGAGGGTAAAGTAGAGCAGTTACAAAAGGAAGGGCGTAAAGCGAATATTATTATTAAAAATGTACCTAAAATAAAAAATGAAGAAAAAAAAGATATACTCAAAATGGTTCTGTGTCTATCAAAAAATGTTGGGTCCAAGGAAGGAGAGAAGAGAGTAGAAATACTCAAATTATAGTTGAAACTTCATCAATATTACTAAAGGTTGAATTACTAAAACTATGTAAGTTAGATTCCTAATATTTTTTTTAATATTATCAATCTATACAGAGGTAAAGTTTGTGAGGTTGTAGGGGTAATCTCTGAAACTACTGAACCGATTTTAAAAATTATTTTAGTGTTGGATAGCCCATTTATCGAAGAAGGCTAATACAGGCTATAACATCGCGCTACGACTAAAAGTTCTTAAATAAATTGTTAACTATGCATTTTTTTTTAATCGACAGATTTATTACCTAAGTGAAAAAAGAGAAATACATAATTGAATAAAGTAGATGGTTAAATAAATAATACTGATACAGCAATCAAGTTTATAAATAACGGAAGTTTTCTCTTGCTCTCGGAATGTGCGGCGTCGAAAATATTTCGGATGGCGGCGGCGCGCTCAGTTACTGCCTGCCGATTACCGATTACCGATTCCATACACGCATTATATGTCTCGGTCTCCGCATTGCACTGGCGTATTATTTTAGGAGAAAGTTAATCAGGATTTTGGAACTATAGTTATCTGACAAACCACCCATCGAATTAAAAGTTAAAGTGAAGCTGTTGCTTGTTCAACTTTTAATTGGTTAATTTTTTTTACACCAAACAAGATATTTATAGTATCCAAATTATTAATTAACAGTGGTTAATTGATAGTCTATTAGAGAGATGTTGCCAGCAACATTTCACATAATGTTAATATAAAATCTAATATATATTCATATTATAGGTAGAATTTACTTCGGATATATATGACACTCTGACATTAATATCTGAGCCTCCTAAAAGTATATCAAAATGTAATATGTATACGCCATTTGACTCTCAGAACTAACAGCTATGCAACAAAAAAACTATACGACAATCGGTCCAGTAGTTAAATGATACGTGTATAAAAAATAAACACAAAAATTCTTTAGACTGTTTGGGCTTAATATGGTCTATTGTCTTTATTTCTACAACAGTCTAGTTAAAATGGAAACACTAGTTGTTAATAGGTAAAAATAATTTATTAATAAATATAGTAGGTACAAAATTATTATAACAGATAAAAAATTTCTACCAGCGAAATTTTCTTGATACTGTAGCGAGAACACTGGATTTTGTCGACATTTTTCTGCAAAACTTAGTTCGCAATATGTTATAGTAATTTAGTCTAAAATGGCGAGTATCCATTTGACTAAATTACTAACAAGGCTTTATACTGAGTTTTTCGTCACGACATAGCGTGAACAGTAACGTGGGCGGTAACAGTGACTTGATTGAAACGTCAGCCTTGAACTTGTCCGCTGTAGAAAGAAAATGTATGCCAGTCGAGGCGAGCTCACGTACTGCGCTTTGTATAAAGATGTATAGGTACGTATGTAAGTAGGCGGTTTTCAACAGTAGCTCTATTGCCACGGTTGGTTTTCATAACATGTCAATAGTTCAAAATTTGTCTATTATTGTTGCTTTTCAATAGTTCACCTTGTTTTTTCCATGATTTCTTTTCATAACATGTCAATTGTTTACCACCTTTGTTTTTTATAACATGTCAATAGTTCACCATTTGTCCACCACGGTTGTTTTTTATAATACGTTAATACTAACTACACCATTTGTTTACTAGAGTTGATTTTCGTAACAGGTCAATAGTTAACCATTTGTTCACCACGATTGCTTTTCGTAACATGTCAATGATTCACTATTGGTTTACCAGGGTTGCTTTTCGTAACATGTCAATAGTTCACTATTGGTTTACCACGGTTGCTTTACAATATGTATTGGTAGGCATCGTGGCTGACTTTGTGGCTGAGCAATATTGGTGATCTTCTATAAATACATAAAATTGTTGTACCAACTGACTCACATATTCATCATATCCCAGCTGAAATTACTGAGGTTAGAAATATGAAAATTATAGCAGATTCCTGTTGTATTGTAGGGGTGGACCCATAAGAAGGGATTTTTCTAAATTCCAATCACATGGACTTGAAACAGTCGAAAAGTTAATATTTCGGTAATTAAAAGGCAGTCTTGAAATTCGGTATTGAAACCGAAGGGAGGCCGGGTTAACAAAGCTTGGGTGGTTACTAGGTGATTAGTGAATTTGATTAGGTAACAAGTAAATATTTATACATATAATAATAGTAGATATACATACATAAACCACTTGACAATAAAATGTATTATCAGAATCGTGGCATTTTGACGTAAGCGACATCTCGCTGGCCGGAAACGAAAATTGCAGGAATAAGAAAAGCAAACATGCAATAATTGCTTTCGTGTTGCAACAATTTGCAGCACAGCGTGTGTTCGTGTTCTGTGTGTTAGCAATATGTCATACTTGTACTTTTTATAGATATTTTAAAGGCAGGCACGTGACATATTTAATATCTAGTTTTCTCATTTACCTCTGTAATTATACTGTTTATTTTATATATAATAAGTAAAACATAGAAACTATGTTTTACCTATTAAATAGTCCCAGAGTTTCCACCGAAAACGCTAGAAATTCAAGTAAAAGTAAAAGCTGTTTCTTGTATTTATCATTTTTTGTATTTTGAGCAAGCAAAGCTGCAGCACCGGAGGATTTTGAAGTGACGTGGGAGTAAGGGTGTCCACACAGATGGCGTCCCATATTGCTCGACCTCTATTTGGCTAAGCATACAACTATTATGACCGCCTCCGTAGACTGGTAGAGCTTAGTTTGTGACCAATGCAATATATGTAAGTTGTCCTAAATTTTAGGACAACTTACATATATACACCTAAATATTTAAAAAAAAAAATCCGGCCCAAAGTGGGTACCTATTAGATTTGTACCTTTTTATTTTATTACGATTAGGCATTGCTATTAGAAAGCGATTGCAATTTGATTCCAGTTGATTTAGCATGATTTTTTCCTCTTGACTCGTTAACTTGCACAACCGGTATCGAAAGCCGATGGTTGTATAGTGGTTCGCTAACATATTAACGTAGGCAATTACAAATTCTCATTTATATTTTAAGAAGTTGCTTAGACGACATTTTTCTTTGGTTTATTTTAAAATTTTAATATAATTCCGAGAATATAATAGACACTAGATGACTCCTAATATCTTTTAACTCTATCATAAGTAAATAAAGCCTTGGATAGTAGGGTTGGGTATAAGCGTTACCACCGCCCATACATATGCAAAAACCGTCAAGTGACCTAGTCATGTTTCGGTTTTAGTCTGTGGGTTCACCGGTTTTCAGGAGACTATTGCATCGATTTCTTGTCGAGTTGGTAGTCTCCTTTCAGGGTGCGGTTACGAAATGGGTAAGATAAGATAAGACAGCGATAATATTAAAATATACTCGTAATGCAATTCGTCATTGTCGCCCCCCATTTCGTTATCTCATTATTTAGCGGGCATAGTGGGAGCAATCAATATTGTTTAAGAACAATTATTGATTGACCCCATTCATTGACTTTGTAGGTCTGCTCACCACCAGGAAGATACAAAGTCACATGTCGTGCTCCAATAAAAAAAAGGCAGGGGCATATGGGTTATTTTAGGCGTCCGCGAAAATATTTATTTTCGGGTGAATTTCAAATGTTTTAACATTTTATTTGGCGATTAATTTTGTGTGTAATTTTGTTGAGTGTCAATTATTTTTAGCCGAAACAATATTTATTATACGAGTGTCTATTGGTAAATTATATAAAGATAAAAGATTTGATTGTTCGTTTGTGCCGGATATACTAAAAAACTACTGAACCGATTAAAACAAGCGATTCTATCTATCTATTATCAGCGAGTATCATGGGCTGTATTTTATTTTATTATCGATTCAATTTCTTTTAAATTCAATAGCATGTGAAACAGCAATGGACACAGCAATATTTTCATTGCACCAAAATATTATTAGTTTTGCTAATTATTATTCCTTGATTTTTGTTTCATTTGTCATGTTGGGCTTTTACCAAAAATCTATACCTACTAATATATAATATTAGTAGGTATAGATTTTTGGTAAGAGAGATTTGTTCCGGATAAACTTAAGAGGAGTGTCTGATGAGGCTCTTCGATGCTCATGCTGATTCAACTGCAAAGTATTCCCTCACCCCGCATGACGGTAAGTCGGTAACGCTACCATACATTTACGTAAACCTTCCCCCCGAGAAAGAGCACGTATGAGATTATACCCACAATTTAGGCAGCAAAACGACTTTAGGACCAAAACTGTTTTCTACCCCTAAACTTTAATGGATTTGAAAAAAAAATGGTCTCTTTTATTAGAGCTTTTTTTTATTTTCTGCCTTAATATTTTAAAGGAATTATTTTAATGTGACCGATTTTTTCGAGATTTTTTTAGAATTTCAGGGGCTGATATTATTTTTCCTACACCTAACTTTAAAAAAAGGAAAACGTACGAGCCTAGATATAGGTCTTATTTATAACGGCTCCAAAACTCATAAAAATCTATGAAGTGTTTTTTTTTGGCTTTCGCTGTAGAGACACTCGGTCCGTGGATGCAAAGTATTTTTATAAAACTATAGCACCACACCTTATCAGCTACAGGTGACCCGAGAGCAGGCGCATATTTCAGACAAAATATTAGTATTGCTATTCAAAAAGGCTATGCTGCCAGCGTCTTGGGCACCCTGCCGCATGAATAACTTGAGGATTATAGTTGTTCCTTTTATAGTTGAGTGAGACGATAGGTCCTTGGTCCAAGGGTGCAAAAACATTTGCCTCGTTAGGCCGACCGACTGGTCTCGTTACCCATATAGATGCATAAACCGTCAACCTAGTCAAGTTTCGGTCTCACCGGTTTTCAGGAGATAACTGCATCGATTTTTTTCTCGAAGTGGTAGTCTCCTTTCAATGTGCGGCTACGAAATGGGTTGAATTGACAATAAGGCAGCGAGTATATTAAAATATACTCGTAATGCAATTTGTCGCCACCCATTTCGTAATCGCATAATTTAGCCGGCATAGTGGGAGCGATCAATTTTGTATAAGAACAATTATTGATTGACCCCATTCATGGACTTTGTAGGTCTGCTCACTACCAGGTAGATACAAAGTCACATGTCGTGCTCGAATAAAAAAAAATCTTTGGGTAAAAGACTTAGAGGAGTGACAGGGGATCTAAAATCAGGATTTCTTTTAGGACAAAAAGTATCCATAGCTATCCAACGCGGAAACACGCAATGGGTAAGGTACCCATTGCGCGTTCAATATTTTTTTATTGCTTTTGGTCACTCTAATTATTTTACAAAATCTAAGTACTATTGAGTATTATTTTTACTTAATTTATTTTTATTTTTGTAGTTAATATATCAATATAAGATATTTTATTTGTATTATTTTTAAGGTTTTTTTTTAAATTAGAAGGAAATATAATACTATAGTTTATTAATTCTATCTTCCAGTTAATAAAATAACTGAAGATAAATGTTGTGAACGGCCAGTCAATCGATGACCTGACGAGTTACCGGTCATCGTTATCTTCATTAACGGGCTCACATAATAAATTTATATATTAAGTTATTTGACAGTGTGATTATAATTAGAAATCAGATGTGATGGGACGATGGGATTATGGATTCTTCTTTAACGTTTGAGGTAGATATCCTAGGTGTTGTGTTATAACCTCAACTCTGTCGACATTGTTCACATCACGTATACGCATACACAATAGGTGGGACTGAGGCACATCAATGTAGTGCACATTAACCTCCACACTTATATCTGAATGTGTTTAAATAGGCTATTAAATTTTGGTGATGTCTTCTAAGGCTTGATGACGAAATGTCTTCGAAACTTCGTGAAGTATCTTTTCAAAATAGAATTACGAGTACTATGTTATTGGAGCACGGCTTCTGACTTTGTATCTTTCCGATGGTCCTACAAAGTCCATGATGGATATTGTTATTTAACAGCATTGATTGCTCCCACTAAACTAGCTAAATGACACAGGTGCGAAGTGGGTGACAACCATGAAACTAATAATAAATGACACAGGTACGAAGTGGGTGACAACCATGAAACTAATAATAAATGACACAGGTGCGAAGTGGGTGACAACCATGAAACTAATAATAAATGACACAGGTACGAAGTGGGTGACAACCATGAAACTAATAATAAATGACACAGGTACGAAGTGGGTGACAACCATGAAACTAATAATAAATGACACAGGTACGAAGTGGGTGACAACCATGAAACTAATAATAAATGACACAGGTACGAAGTGGGTGACAACCATGAAACTAATAATAAATGACACAGGTACGAAGTGGGTGACAACCATGAAACTAATAATAAATGACACAGGTGCGAAGTGGGTGACAACCATGAAACTAATAATAAATGACACAGGTACGAAGTGGGTGACAACCATGAAACTAATAATAAATGACACAGGTACGAAGTGGGTGACAACCATGAAACTAATAATAAATGACACAGGTACGAATTGGGTGACAACCATGAAACTAATAATAAATGACACAGGTACGAAGTGGGTGACAACCATGAAACTAATAATAAATGACACAGGTACGAAGTGGGTGACAACCATGAAACTAATAATAAATGACACAGGTACGAAGTGGGTGACAACCATGAAACTAATAATAAATGACACAGGTACGAAGTGGGTGACAACCATGAAACTAATAATAAATGACACAGGTACGAAGTGGGTGACAACCATGAAACTAATAATAAATGACACAGGTACGAAGTGGGTGACAACCATGAAACTAATAATAAATGACACAGGTACGAAGTGGGTGACAACCATGAAACTAATAATAAATGACACAGGTACGAAGTGGGTGACAACCATGAAACTAATAATAAATGACACAGGTACGAAGTGGGTGACAACCATGAAACTAATAATAAATGACACAGGTACCAAGTGGGTGACAACCATGACACTAATAATAAATGACACAGGTACGAAGTGGGTGACAACCATGAAACTAATAATAAATGACACAGGTACGAAGTGGGTGACAACCATGAAACTAATAATAAATGACACAGGTACGAAGTGGGTGACAACCATGAAACTAATAATAAATGACACAGGTACGAAGTGGGTGACAACCATGAAACTAATAATAAATGACACAGGTACGAAGTGGGTGACAACCATGAAACTAATAATAAATGACACAGGTACGAAGTGGGTGACAACCATGAAACAAATAATAAATGACACAGGTACGAAGTGGGTGACAACCATGAAACTAATAATAAATGACACAGGTACGAAGTGGGTGACAACCATGAAACTAATAATAAATGACACAGGTACGAAGTGGGTGACAACCATGAAACTAATAATAAATGACACAGGTACGAAGTGGGTGACAACCATGAAACTAATAATAAATGACACAGGTGCGAAGTGGGTGACAACCATGAAACTAATAATAAATTATGGAACCGCCATGTGCCTTAAATGGCCTATAAAACGAGTTCGACTTTAACCAATCAACGATCACGGATTGCTTGTGTTCTCACTTTTTATTTTGTATGACGGCCATCTTCTGTTTTCAAAACTGCGGATTTTAGAGTCATGGGCACCTCCCTATTATATCTCCACGGTGACAACAAATACTAATTGCATTACGAGTCTACATTAAATATCTGAGCTGGCCGTTTCGTATCTGCACCCTGACAGGAGACCATCACAAGAAATCGTTGTAGTCTCCGGCAAACGCATGGTCTAAAACCGAAACATAACTATAGGTTACGGGACGGTTTTTGCATAATGAAACCTGACGGTCGGTCTAACGAGTTATAGAGACCTCTCTCCCACCTCCACTCCGACTGAACTTATTATCCTGCCAGCAATAACGATACAATTTAAATTTTTAAAAAAACACCCAAAGCAAATTGTATTTTAGCAATGAATCAAATCAATCTCACTTGACACTTATTTTCGATGCCGAGCAGGGGCTTTATTCCGAGTTTTGACACGTTCACCTTCGCGCATTTTGCGTAAAGTACGGATATTAAAATACAGGGTGAATTTGAATGGATGTACTTTGGGCTAATATGAGGTTCTGCTGATCAAATAGAACAACTTTTCCCATGGAACCATGTGTCGCAAATGAAAATAATTTTGGCTTCCCCATACAAATTGGTCATTTTAACATTACTAGTTTGTATGGAGAAGGCAATTTCTTTTTTCATTTGCGGCACATGGTTCCATGGGAAAAGTTGTTCGTATTGATCAGTAGAACCTCATATTAGCCCAAAGTACATCCTTTCAAAGTCACCATGTATAAGTTCTATCCTGTTAATTATAAAGTTGAAATTCCAATGCTCATAAGATGTTCAAACTTGCGAAGAATTCGTGTATTTCAAGATGGCGGCATTATTATAGCCAACCTAATACATACTATGTAACCATTGGAATAGAACTTGTATTTCCATATTTATAGTTTGCGCAACGTCTTGTCGTGATTAGCGGTTGCAAGCTCGGAATAAGGCCCCAGGTGGGCGATTCTCGCGCTTTCGAGATTCATCTCGATTCGAGATTTTTAAACGATAAATGACTAAATATGTCATTTTCATTCAATATTTATATATTTATCAATTAATATTTATTATTTATTTCGTTTAATGTTCGATATATCGAATCGAGATGAATCTCGAAAGCGCGAGAATCGCCCACCAGGCTTCAACTCTAAGCCGAGGCGTCGGTGGTACCGTTTTATACGAAGGACTGACATTATCTCGAACGAGCGGCTCGATCTCAACTCGAACTTTGCTCCTTCTCTTTCCGTGGTACCAAATACGTCATTTTTGATCGTAGCTCGAACGAGATGTCAACTCGAAGCCGTCGGTGGTTGGCCCGCTGATCTGTCTCATGAGCGGAGTCTGATCAAACATTTCCCATACATTCACGATGTTTTGGTCCTAACTGTTACCCCCCACTAAATATTCATATATTTTTATGAGTTTTGGAGGCGTTATAAATAAGAATATCTAGGCTCGTATGTTTTTCTTTTTTTAAAGTTTGGTATAGGAAAAATGATATCAACCCCTGAAATTCGAGAAAATCGCAAATTCCGCAATCCCTCACATTAAAACATTTACTATAAAATATCAAGGCAAAATATTCAAAATAGGAAAACGTACAGTCATCGTTTATTTTCTCTCTAATAAAATGAGACCATTTTTTTTCAAATCCATTAAAGTTTAGGGGTAGAAAACAGTTACGGCCCGAAAGTCGTTTTGCTGCCTAAATTGTAGGTATAATCTCATACGTGCTCTCTCTCTTATTAAGGGTCGGGGGGAAGGTTTACATAAATGTATGGAAGGGTTACCGACTCATGCGCGGGGAGATGTAATACTTTGCAGTTGAATCAGCATGAGCATCGAAGAGCCTCATCAGACACTCCTCTTAATAGTCGTTGCTAAGCAATTGCTAATGCTTAGCCGATGCTTCGGACGGTTAAAATGCACATGAAAAAACTTAATTTTGACAGTGCCAAGCAGTGGCTTAGGCTAAACAACGACTATTAATCTGGACATAAGATATAAACCACTAAGATTCCTTAAAAACTAAAGATCTACCCAGAATACCTATGTGTTTAATAAGATAAAAGAGTTCAGGATTTCCAAATATTGTAGAAATTAAAAAAAAAACAAATTTTAAAAGAATCTTTTGAAATTTTCAGGGAGATTACATATGGATCGAGCCAGTGTCCGGGCGGGAGTTCGATGTGGCCATCGGAGCGAGGGTGCTGGCTACAGAAGGTCGTCGGATCAGGGTCCGGGACGACGACGGTCAGGAGCAATGGCTGCCTCCCGAGAGGAGGATCAAAGCCATGCACGCGACCTCCGTGCATGGTGTCGAGGATATGATATCTCTGGGAGACCTGCACGAAGCTGGTATCCTGAGGAACCTTCTCATTCGATATAATGATAATCTTATTTATGTAAGTATCTGGTTTTGCTCAATTTCCGTAATAATAAAAAAATAAACTGCTTGCAAAACTAAAATATTATTTGAACATTTGCACCTGTCTCATGTATGGTGTTGCCAGACATCCCGTATTTCACGGGACGTCCCGTGTTTCGGGTGAAGTTTTAAATGTCACGTCGTACTGACTTTGTACCGTATTTCAACTGTTCTCGATTTGTTATATTGTTGTTGCCAATTCAATTGTGCTACGGTTGACAAGTCTCATACGCAGCATTGTACGAAATAAATGTACCTACCCCTTGCTTATTATTTTTATTATTTATAACATATTTAAGAAAAAACAGAATACAATTATAATCAAAATAATCATAACACCTAACAAAAGTTAATGATCGTTAAATTATGATTATAATTGTATTATTTTTTTCTTAAATATGTTAAATACAACAAAAATATGTTTTCGTTGTCCGTTCAATAGAAATCTCATAATTTTTTTTTTTTAATGTTCCGGATAAAATATCGCGTATTATTTTTGAAAAACAATCTGGCTCCCTAGGTATAATTAAAACTGAAACAGACTCTAATAATGTAGGCTTTAAATCTGTATTATTACAAAATCCAATGAATCAGATAAAATTTCCGTCTACAATATTCTATTTCAAATCAGGTGGGCGATTCTCGCGCTTTCGACATTCATCTCGATTCGAGATTTTTAAACGAAAAATGACTAAATATGCCATTTTTTCAATAGATTTTTTATAAAGAAATTATGTAATTAGGACCGAGTAAATAAAATCTACACCTCCATGTTCTTTTTTTCAAAAAAAAAACTTTATTATAAATATTAAACTATTTTTGACGCTCGAGCGAACGCGAGTCCCTAAAATGTAATAGTTCTTAATAGATTTCAACCTAGGGAATGCAACAATGGGTAACAATTTTTCTCTTTCCCTCAGCCGTTCTATCATTCAAGGTGTAATGGTAAACAATAAACAATGAGAACAATATTGTGGCTAATAAATTTTAATTTAAAAACAGCTGTATTAATAAACTTTAACGTAATATTTTAATTGGATGTCGCAAAAACCATATTTTCTATCTTGTGTTAAATTAATTTACAATTTTCTTTATATACCTACCTAGTTGTTTCGCAATTCAATGGAATGATTTGACTAACGTTCTTGAAACTGAGGGCATACTTAGAAGGCATTAAATTCAATAAATAAATGAAAGTATCACGGAATTTAAAACTGTATCGCGGTCGAGTCGACACTGCCTATACGCACGCTGTATGTCAATGTTTACTTGTTCTAAATTTTCAACGGCGCCTATTTAATTCGTCACCGTCATTAAGTGAGCGATGACATTAAATAACTACAGTATAATATAATTTATACTCAATTTAGGATACTTGGGGCTGATCTTTTCATTCTCAGATAAAGTTCAACTGATAAATAATATAGGTAATAGAATTTATTAGTAAAACTTAAAAAACATGATTATTAATAAAAACTATTTAAAATTAAAATAATCAATACACTTAAAAATTAAATAAATCCTCACACTGTTCGCGCGGCATGGTGCCCAAAACGCTGGCTACATTTCCTCTCTGTATGGTAAGGCTTATTCTTTGTGAGAGGAATGCGCCAGCCCTCTGGTCACCTGTGACGTCCACCAATTTTAATGCAAAATTGTATAAAGAATGATAATTTAACAGTTCTTCGATTAAATAATAATTTTTAGTTAAGAGGGAATAGTTATAAAGGCAAATAAAACATGTGAAAAAATCGCAGTAGGTAGTTGCATTATTACCATTAGGTACTCTTAAGAAATGGAGCTGGAGCGAAAAAAAAATCGCACTAGTTCCATCATTGGACAACGCAATGGAACTACTGCGAACAATCCCTTACAAAGCATGTTAGTGAGAAACCAAAAAAAATCTAACGCGAAATTCTTGGAAAAAAAAACAGTGTTTTCGCTATAACTTTCAAAATATTTTGAACTTTACAAAAACGCTAGGCCATGCAGTAGATCTTATACATAACTTATAAAAAACATGGCCTTATAATCTGCTCTAGGTATATTAAAGTAATACGAAATATCGATAAAAAATGGAAGTAACTTTGCGATTTTTTCTATCGAGGCAACTTTATTGAGCCAGTTACTTCTAAATATGTTGTTTTTATATATTTGTTGGGTTAGAGGTATTCTCATAATTAGAGATCTAGATTTCTGATTTCCTTTATGCGCCCTCTCAATTTGTCATCATCAGTGAGTGATGACAAATAACAGCAGTATAATATAATTTTAGTATTAGGGCTGATTTTTCAATTCTCTGATAAAGTTATTCGACAGATAACTTGTATGTCGAACTGCCAATTTATTTTAATTCTCAATAGAAGTTATCTATTGAATAACTTTATCTCATGATTTTACATGACCTTAGATATATCTTATAAAATAATGTTTCCAATCAATATTTTCATCAGTTTATTATTTTATTTGGTTTCCACCTTTATATTGGACCTTATGCTGTGCCTCTTGTGCAATAGCTTTTTTATTTTTTATTAAAATGTTATTTCTCAGATGGTATATTAAGGTATTATTTATTTCAACCCTTTTTGAAGCCTATATTTATAAACTTTATATAAATAATGAGTGAAAATCGAATGTAATTTACATTCAAAAATAACATTCAAAAATACAGACGATTTGGTTTAATAATCTAGCTAAAAAAAATTACCAAGGAAAATTTTCATTGGGACAATGTTTCGTGAAATAAAGTAGGTATAATAAAGATAACTTATGCACAAATAGTTAGGTAGGTACTTACAGCAATAAAGGTTGCAATCATAAGTAATGGCCCCATTATCGTTATGTAGTAAGCTATACAAACAATAAGCACAATTGCGTCAATAACTCTAAATTATAAACATAAAATAATAATTTCGTTGCAATTTGAAGTGTTCTAAATTGACGTCAAAATTAAAATTGACGTTAAACTGTGAATGGGTACAAATAAGTATAATTAAAATATACTATACTGCTATTTCAATATAATAATTATATACAAATACGAATACAAATTTCTTTATTTAATAAAAACTACAAAAATTATGTTTGCGCAGTTTCCACTATAGGTTACCCTGTGCTGTGGAAAACTGGCTCTTTAAGTAACAGTAAAACAGTATCAGTAAAACAATTTTGGAAATACAATTATCTTGTACAATGTTTATAAAAGTTTGTATAAGCTTTACTAATTTGTGTGTGTGTATAACCTCTTAAAGTTAAGTAGGTAGTTCAAAAATATCAAACTTATTTATTTTCAGAAATATACTTAGGTATTCGTATATTTTTCCATTATCTCTACCTATTTTCTTTTAAAACATTGGCTTCGTATTGCCCTTAGAATAATAACGCAATTATTCTATGGCTATACCTACCACCAGATTTTTTGTAGTCTTTTATGCATCAGTTAGCAAGTTTTCAATCTTTAAACTAAGTACATGTACGAACACAACCATATGTTATGTTAGTACACCTAGGCACGGACCACTATGCGGTCTCGGGCCTAATTGGGTACCCAGCGTGGTGAGAACGTTTGTAGGTATTTTTAATAATATGTAGGACAATTTACACATATTGCTCTGGTTACAAACTAAGCTCTAGGCTTGTACTATGTGTACCAGAAGCAACGATATAATTCATATTATATTTTATAAACACCCAGACCATGACAAACTGTACAGAAAAAGCGTACTAATATTTTGTTGCCATGGGTGGGAATCGAACCCACGACCTTCGGATACATCGCCAAAGACGCAACCACTAGTCTACGGAGGCTGTCAAATAGACAAAATACCTATCCCATCTATCTATAACCAGGTTCACAAGTTTGTAAAGTGAAACTGAACTGACTGCTTAACGTGCTCTCTAAAGATGTTACCAAATACTTGTATAATTTTTAAAATTTTAAAACTCTTTGGTAAACTTGGTTTTAAACTAAAAACTGTAACGTTTTTAAGTCTAAGGTCTAATCAACTCTGTAACCACGGTATATATATCATGGTACACAATAGTCAATCAAAAATAAAACTGCTTATGATGTTTTATTAATGCCGATTTTTTTTCTTTCAGACATACACAGGTTCTATACTAGTAGCAGTGAATCCATACCAAATTTTACCAATATACACAGCAGATCAAATAAAATTGTACAAAGAACGTAAAATTGGCGAGTTGCCTCCTCACATCTTTGCCATCGGTGACAATGCGTATGCGCATATGAGGCGATATAGTCAAGACCAATGCATAGTCATAAGTGGCGAGTCTGGTGCGGGGAAGACTGAATCTACTAAGTTAATTTTGCAATATCTAGCTGCCATTAGTGGAAAGCATTCTTGGATAGAACAACAAGTAAGTGATGATGCAATATGTTGTGTGATATTTAACAATACTGCGTAGATAGATTATGTGAAATTTTAAGAGGTGATTAACTTGAACTCTGTATCACCCCAAAGTGGACAGGCTAGAAAGGTAAAAATACGATATGACAGCAGAATAACCCTCGTATTCTAAGTCGATCCTCAACTCCACATTTCACTCAAGGAACAACACAACGTTCGTTGACTAAAAAGTGGGGTTGAGCATACAAGAATACGGGGGTTATTCTCGTATATCAATGTACATTTTTAACTTCTATATGCGTTTTAAGTTATTTAAACACTAAAGATCAGGAAAAGATTTATATGTAAAAAGGTCAGTTTCAGAAGGGGCATATTTTGTCCAACTGTCCAACGCAAAAGGCCAATATGGTTCTAAGGAATCAATGAATAGAAATCATAGCAATAATAGTTAAAAATTTTATCAACAATTAAAAAATCATATAAAATCAATAATGATATTAGTGGACGTTGCAATATTCTTATATGTTTGTTTAATGTTTCAGATTTTAGAAGCAAATCCCATTTTAGAAGCTTTTGGTAATGCAAAAACAGTCAGAAACGACAACTCGTCACGTTTCGGAAAATATATCGATATTCATTTTAACAACTCGGGTGTAATAGAAGGAGCTAAAATAGAACAATATTTGTTGGAAAAATCTAGAATAGTATCGCAGGGTGCTGATGAGAGGAATTATCACGTATTTTACTGTTTGTTAGCTGGTTTGTCCAAAGATGAGAAGAAGAAATTGGAACTTGGAGATCCTTCCGAATACAGATATTTATTAGGGGCAAGTATTAATTACAATAGTTATCAAAATGTAGATTTCTCGTAATATATAGAAAAACGAATAACGTATATATATAGGTAGTAACCCATATATATACGTTTTTACCTCCTTTGAACATCGAAATATATAGTTTACTCCTCCTATAACTGTGAGTTTCCTTTTTGTTTTTATTTTTCCTTCTATTTCGTTGTTTTCTTTTTAACATTGATATACATTTAAAATCCACAAAAGCTCGCGAGCTCAATCGAAACTTTAAAACAGAGTATAAACCACATGTTTTATAGTTAATTTGTTTATTATTGTAATGTTATTATTTTTAACAGGGTGGTAGTCATACTTGCGAAGGACGCGATGATGCAGCTGAGTTTCAAGATATACGATCAGCCATGAAAGTATTATTGTTCTCAGAACAAGAAATATGGGAAATTCTAAAATTACTAGCAGCAGTTTTACATTGTGGTAATATAAAATACGAAGCTACCGTTGTAAATAATATAGATGCGACTGAAATAATTGAACATGCAAATGTTAAAAGAGTTGGTAACCTCTTAGGAGTGCCAGTTCAATCACTTATTGGTGCCCTTACAAGGAAAACATTGTTTGCTCATGGAGAGACGGTCGTGTCTACGCTAAGTCGAGAACAATCTGTAGATATAAGAGATGCCTTTGTAAAAGGCATATATGGACGCTTGTTTGTCACTATAGTCAGGAAAATTAACGCCGCCATATATAAACCAAAAGCGACAACAAGGACCGCAATAGGAGTATTGGATATATTTGGATTTGAGAACTTTGACCAAAATAGCTTTGAACAGTTTTGTATCAACTTTGCGAATGAAAATTTACAACAGTTTTTTGTTAGACATATTTTTAAATTAGAGCAAGAAGAATATAATCATGAAGGTATCAATTGGCAGCACATAGAGTTTGTTGATAATCAAGATGCCTTAGATTTAATAGCTTTGAAACAACTTAATATTATGGCTTTAATAGATGAAGAATCGAAATTCCCTAAAGGTACCGACCAAACTATGTTGGCGAAGTTACATAAAACACATGGCCTTCACAGAAACTATCTTAAACCTAAATCTGATATAAACACAAGTTTTGGTCTTAACCACTTTGCTGGAATCGTATTTTATGATACACGAGGATTCTTAGAGAAAAATAGGGATACATTTAGTGCGGATCTACTTCAACTTATTCATATTTCTACCAATAAATTCCTCCAACACATTTTCCAAGAAGACATATCAATGGGCTCAGAAACTAGAAAAAGAACTCCAACTTTGTCAACACAATTTAAGAAATCATTAGATTTGTTAATGAGAACTTTGGGATCATGTCAACCTTTTTTCATAAGATGTATCAAACCCAATGAATATAAAAAGCCCAAAATGTTTGATCGAGGTTTATGTTGCCGTCAGTTAAGGTATTCTGGCATGATGGAGACTATTAGAATCAGAAGAGCCGGATATCCTATTAGACATAGTTTTAAAGAATTTGTTGAACGTTATAGATTTTTAATTTCGGGAGTACCTCCGGCTCACAAAACCGATTGTTGTGCCGCTACTTCCAGAATTTGCGCACAAGTTTTAGGTAAATCTGATTATCAGTTGGGGCATACTAAAGTGTTTTTAAAGGACGCACATGATTTGTATTTGGAACAAGAGCGAGATAGAGTGCTGACTAGAAAGATATTGATTCTTCAGAGGTCTATACGAGGTTGGGTTTACCGACGAAGATTTTTGAAGATGAGAGCAGCTGCTATTTTGGTTCAGCGCCATTGGCGTGGAAAACTGCAGCGTTTGCGCTACAATAAAATGAGAGTAGGATACGCGAGATTACAGGCTTTGATCAGAGCGAGAGTTTTGGCGCATCGTTTTAGACATCTTCGAGGACATATTGTGGCATTGCAGGTACGTTAAGTAAAATGAATAATGTAGCTTCTAAAAGTACTGTATTTCCTAAAACTGTAACAAAAATTTTCAGGCAGCAGCACGTGGTTATCTAGTCCGTCGGTCATATGGCCATAAGATGTGGGCCATAGTTAAGATCCAGAGTCACGTGCGTACACTGATCGCCACGAGGCGATACCGGCGTATGCGAAAGGATGCACTAGCTCACCATGAGGCCCTTCGGCTGAGGAGACAGGAGGAGCAACGTTTGCAGCACCAGGGTAACACTCGCGCTAAAGAAATTGCTGAGCAAAATTATAGGGTAAGTTCGTCTTAGTTATAAATAAAATAGATATGGTAATAATAGTAGTAGATAATCAGTGATTATATATAAACGCAATTTATTTAGATAGGTTTGCTACTTGCAAATGTTACTGATTGCATTATGATGAATAAAATTGAGGAATATTAAGTGCTTTATCAGTAAATCAATATGAGTATTAATAATATCCATTAGATAGATTGCGATTAATTAAAAACAAAGACCCTTGTGATGTTCCTATCTGATGAGATTATCTACTTTAGGTAAATAATCAAATTATTGTCAAATTAAATTGATCTCAAATATTAAATTTGTATTTAGTGCGTTATGGTCGTTAATTTTATATTTAAATATTTCTTTTTTATTAATGGCCACTGTGAAAGAAACGTTTGCATTTATACCAATTATGATTGTTAATTTATCTAATATTTTGTAGATTTATTTGTAATAGTTCTAAAAATCTTTTATCAAATTTTCCATTTAACTCGTTTTCTTTTTTGTTGGGCTATTGTTTAACATTTACAAACTTTTTAGTGAATCAAGTTTATTGAAATATGTTTTACCTAACATATTTAACTACCCAAATCCGTGCAACCTAATTAAATACAGGTAATCGCTCGTTAGCGGCATATTTCACTCTGTCAATCAAGCATTAAAAAAGGCATTGCGTTCTGTTGCACAATAAACAAGTTCATCGTAATTTTATATAAGTAATCCAGTCAGATCGTAATATGTAGGCCAGTATGTGTCTAACTATAACTTATACTGGTGTAATATTAGTATCGCCGGGAATATGCCGTGGTCTGCGTGCGTTTGCAGTAATATGATCGTTGCATTGCAATATGTTAGTATTACTTAATTTGTTATTTGTTGATTTAATTTTCAGATCATTGAATAAGGTGTATTAATTATTTTGTGTATTAGTTTTATTTTCATCAATAATTACTTTACCAGTGCTTACATTAACTAATTACTCTCCTATATTTATTTTAGTTATATTATCTTTAGTCCTGTTTAGGCACGTTTAAGTAGGAATCTTAATAGTTACTGAGCATGATATCTGTATCAGAACTTATAAGTATACCCACATTTCAATTTCTTCTAAAACGTACATAATTATTTGAGTTCAATAAGGCAGTGTTAATAATGAATTATTACAAATAGGAGCGCATGTATGAACTGGAAAGACGCGATGCAGAACTGGCCCTGGAGGAGAAGAGGCAAGTAGAAGAAAAGAAGACAATCCTTCAAGAGGCGGCGAGAAAGCAAGACGAGCCAGTGGATGACAGCAAACTGGTGGAAGCCATGTTCGACTTCCTTCCGGACTCCAGCAGCGAGGCTCCGGTTCAGAAAGATACTTCTGTCTTCAGCGATTTGCCCCAAGCTAGGGCTGATCAGCAAGAGGTGAGTGGTTATAATTAATGAAATATGGATCATGCTATATGTAATATTGACGTTACAGATGAGGCAGAAAGTTTAATTTATAAACTCTCAGCAGCTAATACAAGATTAATTTCATTCATCTTTTTTTTTATACTACATTAATATAGAATGAAGCTCCACTCTGAATATCTACATGTTACTGTGAATAAAAAAAGTGTTTAAAGTAGATATATTATATTTTATACGGATATGACCAAATAACATATATTAAGGATCTACTTTTGAAAAATAATGAAATTTAAATTAAAACACCTATATAGTTACATTACCATCTTCACCATTTACTACTTTGAAAGTGCAGTAGATAATTTATTTTGGTAACGTTTTACAGATGGTAACACCGATGCAGACCACGTCTGAGGATGAGGAAGACCTATCGGAGTTCAAGTTCCAGAAGTTCGCAGCCACCTACTTCCAGGGGAATGTCACTCATCAATATTCCCGGAAACCTCTCAAACATCCACTGTTGCCTCTTCACACGCAGGGCGACCAATTGGTAAATATTACTTGTAGTACCTATTTATTGTACTGCTATGAAATAGTAAAAATTATAATTTAGCGAAACATGTCGAAATATAAAGCGAAAGAATTTACAATAAAGTAAATACTTCTATTTTATAATAAATACATTTATTTATAATACCAAATATTTTTACAATGTTAGGTTAAAAAATGTTACATAGATCTTATTTTCTAATAAAAAAATATAATTAAAATTAATAATTTAAAACATAATAATATACAAAGGAACTATAAAAGATAAAATATACCTAATTAGTACTAAGTATTTTTTTTATTAATTGTTACATTATATTATATTGGAAGCACCGCGGAGTCCTAACAACAGGCTCAGATTAAAAGAAAAGACCCAATGTCTATCGTGGTGTCTTATTCTTAATCTGTATTGTAGTGTAATTCAAACAGGAGACTACTTAAGTTATTCTAGTTAGATGCAGGAAGCGCAGTCAGAAGCGGATTAAGACTGAGATTAATAGACGTTGCTTAGCACACGCTAACACTGTCAAACTGCATATGGAAGCAATGCCTTGGGCTAATGCCTAGAAGAGTTGTATTCCAAGTAAAGGTTGTGTAGGTATAATAAAATACTAGATAAAAATATGATACGAACATTGTACATACTGCATCAGACTCAGCAAACTAATCATCTAAATGACTCACTTTTGTTTAATCGCATTTAGTTTTTTTTTCTAAGGCTATTTATTGCGTGTCTTTTGTTTAATCAGATGTTTTTTTTAATTCATATCTATCCTTCTCATTATAGTATTTTTAAAGCAGATGGGTAATATTGAAGTAGGTGAAATGTAATCTACGTCTCTTTAAATAGGAAGAGGGTAGCATCTAGGCCATGCGTGATTTAATTTATACAAATTAATATTTTGTCAATATATATTTATTGTAGGCACGTTTAACCTAGATAATTACTTAATTAGATAATAATAAATATTAGATAGTAGTATAGTTAAATCTATTAACCTAAGTTAACGTACCTAAATTGTTTATAATACAATAATAACCACTACTTAAGTTTATAAAGAACTACCTACAAGTACCCTTTAAATATTGGAAATTTGTCTAAATGTTATTTGATTTACTAAAGGTACGGATGTGGGGTAGCTTTTGCACACGTAGGAGTAATTTACCCAGTATTATACCCAGCTAGACTTGCAAACGCAAACTGTATCGTTATCTTCATTTTTGCAATCACATTATAAAAGTGTTGTGTTAATGAAATAATAAGTACCTATATAACCGATAAGGTGTTTTTAATAATAGCTTTTAGCAAATTCTTTATTTTGATTGACGCTATTAAAAACACTTTATCGGTTTATAAATTTGTTATAATAGAATTTATAAGTGTTTTTTTTTTTTTTTTTTTAATTTTTTTCTTTACACATATTGCTCTGGTTACAAACTAAGCTCCAGGCTTGTACTATGTGTACCAGAAACAACGATATATACATATTATATTTTATAAACACCCAGACCATGGCAAACTGTACAGAAAAAACGTACTAATATTTTTGCCATTGGTGGGAATCGAACCCACGACCTCCGGATACAACGCCAAAGGCGCAACCACTAGTCTACGGAGACTGTCGAAGATTATCTTGTAGGTAAGAAGGTATATATTGTTATATATGATCTGCATATAAATCACATCATTATCGGTATTTTCAGGCTGCTCAAGCGCTGTGGGTGACCATTCTTCGCTTCACAGGAGACCTTCCTGAGCCAAGGTACCAGACGATGGAACGGGATAATACTTCTGTCATGTCCAAGGTCACAGCGACCCTGGGCAGGAACTTCATAAGGTCCAAAGAATTCCAAGAAGCACAACTGATGGGAGTAGATGCTGATGCTTATCTTAACAAACCAAAACCAAGATCCATTCGACACAAATTAGTATCTTTGACCTTAAAAAGAAAAAATAAGTTGGGTGAAGATGTAAGAAGAAAATTACAGGTACCTATAATACATCTTAGGTATATTATCAAAATCAAAATAACAACATATATTAATTATTAATTATTTTTATTTTTAGGATGAAGAATATACAGCAGATAGTTATCAATCTTGGCTAGAATCAAGACCAACATCTAATCTAGAAAAGCTCCATTTTATCATAGGACATGGAATTCTTAGAGCCGAACTTAGAGACGAAATTTACTGTCAGATATGCAAACAATTAACCAATAATCCATCTAAATCTTCTCACGCTAGAGGTTGGATCTTACTCTCCCTATGCGTCGGTTGTTTTGCTCCCAGCGAAAAGTTCGTCAACTATCTTCGTGCATTTATAAGAGAAGGACCTCCAGGATACGCACCATATTGTGAAGACCGTTTAAAAAGAACTTTTAACAATGGAACGAGAAATCAACCACCTTCATGGCTAGAACTTCAAGCAACTAAATCTAAAAAACCTATAATGCTGCCTATAACATTTATGGATGGAAATACCAAAACGTTATTAGCAGACTCCGCTACTACAGCAAGAGAACTCTGTAATCAACTTTCTGATAAAATTGCTTTGCGAGATCAATTCGGATTTTCCCTTTACATTGCTCTTTTTGATAAAGTAAGTTCACTGGGAAGTGGCGGGGATCATGTAATGGATGCAATATCGCAATGTGAACAATATGCAAAGGAACAAGGTGCTCAAGAAAGAAATGCACCTTGGAGATTGTTCTTTAGAAAAGAGATATTCGCCCCCTGGCACGAACCTACAGAAGATCAGGTAGCAACTAATTTAATTTACCAACAAGTGGTTAGAGGTGTTAAGTTTGGAGAGTATAGATGCGATAAGGAAGAAGATTTGGCGATGATTGCTGCTCAACAATATTTTATAGAGTACGGCCAAGACATGAACTCCGATCGCTTATTCACTCTACTTCCGAACTACATACCAGATTATTGTTTGACGGGGGTGGACAAAGCCGTCGATCGTTGGGGAGCATTGGTCGTGCAAGCCTATAAGAAAAGTTATTACTTAAAAGAGAAAATTGCCGCATACAAAGTTAAAGAGGACGTCGTAAGTTACGCAAAATTCAAGTGGCCTCTATTATTTTCCCGTTTCTACGAGGCTTACAGAAACTCCGGTCCGAATTTGCCGAAGAATGACGTAATAATCGCAGTTAATTGGACTGGTGTTTACGTAGTTGATGACCAAGAACAAGTGCTTTTAGAACTCTCTTTCCCTGAAATAACAACTGTTTCCAGTCAAAAGACTAATAAAGTATTCACACAAACATTTAGTTTATCAACAGTAAGAGGGGAAGAATTTACATTCCAGAGTCCCAATGCGGAAGATATCAGGGACCTGGTTGTTTACTTTTTAGAGGGATTGAAAAAACGATCTAAGTATGTTATAGCTTTACAAGATTATAAAGCTCCAGGAGAAGGTTCCAGTTTCTTGACATTCTTGAAAGGCGATCTTATTGTCTTAGAAGAAGAAAGTACGGGAGAATCGGTGCTTAATAATGGGTGGTGTATCGGTCGCTGTGAAAGAACTATGGAAAGAGGAGATTTCCCAGCAGAAACTGTTTATGTTTTACCGGCACTAACTAAACCTCCACCAGACATCTTAAATCTATTCTGTTTAGAAGGAGCATCACATGGTAGACGTCTTCAAACTGCTACTTTAAATGGAACCGATAATAGAGAAAAGCCGCACACTTTACTAGAATATGCATTGGATCATTTTAGATTACCTCCAAAACGTACCGTGTCGAAGGCACTAACATTATCTACTGCAAAGAGAGGTGGTTCAGAGGAACTGTGGAGACATTCTCGTGAACCGATCAAACAGCCACTATTAAAGAAATTGCAAGCTAAGGAAGAATTAGCAGAAGAGGCATGTTTTGCTTTCACTGCAATATTAAAATACATGGGCGACTTACCTTCCAAACGACCAAGAATCGGAAACGAATACACTGACCACATTTTCGATGGGCCACTAAAACACGAGATTCTCAGGGATGAAATTTATTGCCAGTTGATGAAGCAATTGACTGATAACAGGAATAGAATGTCAGAAGAGAGAGGTTGGGAGTTAATGTGGCTGGCTACAGGATTATTCGCCTGCAGCCAAGGGTTGTTAAGAGAGCTTACGTTATTCCTTAGAACTAGAAGATATCCTATTGCTCAAGATTCACTCCAAAGACTGCAAAAGACTTTAAGGAACGGCCAAAGGAAATACCCACCTCATCAGGTCGAAGTAGAAGCTATTCAGCATAAGACCACTCAGATATTCCATAAGGTATACTTCCCTGATGATACTGACGAAGCATTCGAAGTTGATTCGTCGACCCGCGCTAAAGATTTCTGTCAGAATATAGCCCAAAGATTGAATCTCAGATCTAGTGAAGGTTTTAGTTTGTTCGTTAAGATAGCTGATAAGGTGATATCGGTGCCTGAAGGGGACTTCTTCTTCGACTTCGTTCGCCATCTTACCGACTGGATTAAAAAAGCTAGACCTACACGGGATGGCATTACTCCACAGTTTACTTATCAGGTGAGAATTCTACCAGATTGTTATTGTTTTTATCTTTAACAGGTAAACTTGTACCTTATCACCTTTTATTTTCTAAACCAGGTATTCTTTATGAAAAAGCTCTGGACGAACACAGTCCCAGGGAAGGATCGTGCAGCAGACGTGATCTTCCACTTCCACCAGGAGCTGCCGAAGTTACTTCGAGGGTACCACCGTTGCGGTAAAGAGGAAGGCGCGAGGCTGGCTGCATTAGCTTATCGTGCTAGGCATGGCGATAATAAACAAGAGCTTCAAGCTATACCGTAAGCGTGACTTAGTTTTTATTTCATGTTGTATAAAAATATATGATTCCTTACCTCACCTTAATAATAAAATTAATTTCGCCTTGGTCTATTGGTGTGTTTTTTGCCCTGAATACCTTTTGACAATTTTTTTTAGGTATTTGCGTTTTTCTGTATAGTTGGACTAGGCAGTAGTTTATACCACAAATCTTTGGTTTGATATGAGCAAGACCTAAGTCCTAGGTTTGTGTATTATGCATTTCAATTTGTGAAAAATTTAAATGTATAATCACAACTCCGATGAAAAAAGATGGTTGTTTTAAATTTGATAGCTTTCTGTTTGTCTGTCTGTGGCACTGTAGCGGGTGGACCGATTTCAATATTGATTATTTTATATGATAGCTAGATAACTGCTTTTATTGTTTGACTGGTAGAAAATGCCTAGCGGCATTAAGTTCGTCTTTATATTTTGTATGCAATAAAGATTTAAATAAATAAAATATTTATTGATAACTTTCAGACAAATGCTCCGAGAGCTAATACCAGCAGATCTAATAAAGCTGCAAAGTTCTGCCGATTGGAAGCGAGCGATAGTGGCGTCATACAACCAGGATGCCGGCATGACGCCAGAGGATGCCAAGATCACGTTCCTAAAGGTCATTTATCGGTGGCCAACCTTCGGATCAGCGTTCTTCGAAGTGAAGCAAACCACAGAACCCAACTATCCAGAGTTATTACTTATAGCTATTAATAAGCATGGAGTTAGCTTGATTCACCCGCAGAGCAAGGTAAATTTTAATTACTTTTTTATTAAAATATTTTTATTATTAGGGAAAATAACTAACAAAATGATACATTTTTGTCATAAGTTGCACAATAGGTATGATAACAGTGTATGAGCTGTATAAAATGTATGTACATAGTACCTTTACAGGCCGTTTAAACAAAGTAAACTTTATTTATTTAATGTTTTAATGTGGACGTGTTTGATGGCTTAGCGTTCACACAAGTCCCGTTTTACACAAAAACATCGCCATTTGCGGTCGCGAATTCTGCGTTTGCCATACAAAATGAGTTTTCGCACTTCCAGTATTTCTCCATTGCTGTTTGTCGTAGAATAAAATAAAAAAATTTCGGTCATTGTATATCTTTCGGTTGATGAAAACTTTATTTATAAATCAACTTTACTAATATAATTAACTAGCTGTGTTTCACCGTTTAATTTAAAAATATATCAGATCAATGATAATCCAGCCATGTTGTAATAGGTAATATTAGAAGTACGCGTCTATACGACTGGTGAAACCTTAAATATATTTAAAAATGTGAAACTTAATCATAAACCCTCTCGCGGCGGCTAACGAATATATTTCTTACTATAAGCATGTTATTAGAATTTTATCACTCTGGATTAAAAATAAACTTGTAACGTCCAAAATCACATAAAATGAGTTAAATTGTCAGAAAACTATTATGCAAAAATGACATGGTACTACTTGTCAAAAACATATTAAAAAAATAGGACCAATAATTCTATCCACTGTTAACAAATAAACAGTCCAAAATGAAGGTAATACCTCTGGCTTTATGTTCGTATGTGTCATTTTGTATTTATTTTTTCTATCAGACAGCAGGGTGATTACGCGTCTTAAGTTCGCTCGCACGCCAATCGTTATGACGTAATTTTCTAAGATTTTTTGGAGCCATTGTTAAGAAGCCAAGCTTGATCTACGTCAGAATGACGACATAACGATTGGCGTGCGAGCGAACTTAAGACGCGTAATTACCCTGCAGATCAAATCTAGTCCCAATTACGTAATTTGCCCAATAAGCAACAAACTGAATAAAAACAGTTGAATCTATTAAATGATCATTTTAAAATTTAAAAGTGCTCTCAAGTGTTGAATTTTGCGCGTAGATGAAAAATACGTACTTGTATTAGACAACTCTTTGATTGGCACTTTCAGGAATCAGAATTATAATTGACTTTGCATAGTGCTTAACATCAGGTGGTTGCAACCACCTGGTGACCTGATGTCACAATGCCTGTGAGGTCACATGCTGTGCTCTTATAAAAAAAACATGGCTTAAGTATTAAGATCAAATCCTGTTGCTAAAAGTATGATCAAATTAATTAACTGAATAAAATTTTAATTATTGTAAAAGTAAATTTTATTAACCTATATGTACTAACTTCTTATTTAGTACGAATATCGATACTGTTAAATCCTTTATTTTTTATATTCCAGGACATCCTAGTAACACATCCATTTACAAGAATATCGAATTGGTCATCTGGCAACACTTATTTCCATATGACCATCGGTAACTTGGTTCGGGGTTCCAAGCTCCTCTGCGAAACTTCACTCGGTTATAAGATGGACGACTTGTTGACGTCATATATCTCGCTTATGCTGACCAATATGAACAAACAACGGTCTATGAGGGTCAAATGAATTTCTTACGTCATTTAGGTTGTAGTCACGAAGATTACCTACTTACTATATTTTATCTAAAGTATTTTTTCCTGGTATAAGAATTACCGTTTTTGATAACTGAACATTTAAAAAGTGGAAAGTCATAATGCTCAAATACCTATAATGGCATACAAGGAACTTGAGATATATAATAACTAATTAGATGGTAGGTATACAATTATACTAAAGGTAGTCATATGTCTAAAATCTAAAAGCTTCTGACATACATATTAGCAACATAAGAAAAAAAAAACATTTGTATAGGTATCTCAAGGATGTCATATATTGGTAATATACCTATTTCTGTATCTTTTAATAAAAAATTGCATTTCCACCTACAACAATACTGCGTGCTAATAAATTAAAAAGAAAAATTGTAGATAAGTACTTACAGCCCATCAAGTAAAGCGGCGAAATTAGGAACTAACTAAATAGAAAGGCCGCCATGTTTTAAAATGCCATTTGATTGTAAGTGTTAATATGCCAAAAGCAATAAAAAATGTTCCCCGGAAAGATAGTTTTTTGAAAAAGAGCTCGGCAGCAGTGTCCAATCATTCATCAACCATTTAAGTGCCTTTCAGTTCACAATTAAGTTGGTGGAACTTATTTATTTATTTAAACACTTTATTGCATAGTAAACAAAAGTTATGTACAAAGGCGAACTTAATGCCTTAGGCATTATCTTATAACTTAACTTTAGATAATTGTATATTTGGTAGTTAATTATCGTGACTTCACTGGGAGGAATATTTTCTCACATTTTACAATACTATTTATTATAGATTTAAGTCTAGGCTTTTGCTTTGTTCAAATTTTATTCGAAATATCTATGTTTAATAATATTTACTCGTTCTTATGTTAAGAATTTCTTTCATTGGGTTGAATGTTTATATTTTATATAACACAAATATATTTTACTAAATATAAATTGTTATATTTTACAAAATTAAGTAGTAACTGAAATTGTGTCAAGATTAGACAATAATAATTGTTATATAACAACAAATATTATATAATTAGATTAGATAGAGTAGTAATTTGTTTTTATATAATACACTTATAGTATTGGATTAATTAATAAATGTATAACTTAACTCATATTTGTTTATATATTTTTGTATTAGTAACTTACATAATTTATGTAATCCGTCCAAAAGCTGTATTTTTTAAAATAAAATATTGCATTAAGTACAATATTTATTATGTTATATATTTTCATCCATATTTAATTTGTTGTGCAATTGTATTTTAGATATTTATGTACTTACTTACATAAATAAATTTAGTATTTTGTTTTCTTTTAATATTTGCATTGATAAAATGCATTGCATGTAGAAAATTAATAGCATATAATATATCTTTAACAGATTTGTTAACTTAAAGTTTAATTGCTTACATTTTTTAATTGCCTTAACAGCTTAACATACCTAAGGTTAATATAATATATGTAAGCACTTTAAAGTCATTTAAACTACTATTAACTTGGAATTCTGTTAACCATTCTTTAGATTTATGTATTTTTTATATAATTATTAATCAGGTACGAGTGCCATTAATAAATAATAAAAAACAAAATTTTATTAAAGAATTTTTACTTTTATCAAATAATGTAAAGTTTTCTTGGTTAACTCGTGCCTTAGAAAATAAAGTACTTATATCTATTGTATTTAGATTTGGAATGCTTTAGCAGGCCATTTTAGTGTACTAAAACCATATATTGTTTAACTATAAAATAATGTCAAATAATTAAATAAATGGGCACTAAAATGGATACGTAATGTTATATACTATAGCTATAATAAATAATTAAACTCATTATTCAATTTATCATAGTGCTAAAACCTAATATTTAACAAACAAAAAAGATTATAATAATATGTAGTGCATTATTAAGTTTTAAAGATACGTGCGTTCGCGTTTATAAATAATATTTAAATGTTTAATTTTTAATGAGAATTATTTAATCTCTTCTGTAATCTCTAACGGCCGTTCTTAATAATCGATCTATCTTTTTTTGACATAAGTAACCATATATACTATCCGTACTTCAGTACAAATTTTAGAAATTACCATGGTTACTATTGGTCCAAAAAAGATAGATTCAAATTGACCAATTTACGGCTACTTAAATTGGTCAATTTGAGTTTTATAAACGTGAACGTACAAGTAAATATTATTATGGAATTGTCAATGTAATGCCATTTGTTTGGACAATGTAGATTATTTGTTTTTATTCGCTTAGAGTCGCTAAGATGCATTTTGTAAGTGGTTGTAACACGAGTCACAATATTGAAAGTTGTGTTTTATTTTGTCATCAATCATCATGCTTAGAGTAACCTATTTTTATATATATATCGCTACGGCGCCCGAGACCGCCTAGACGGCCCCAGGGTACCCAGCGGAGGGGTTTTAATCCCACCTAGTCGTGGCCGATGGTATAAATCTACACAAACAAGTGGCTAGCTCGTCGCGATGTTTTAAATAGACACAATAACCCTTCTATAAACAGTTTCACAAGTTGGTACAGTGAAACCGGGACCGACAGCTTTACGTGCTCTCCGAGGCACTATAGTGGTGTTGTCAAACCTACATAAATGTACATAAATTGAAATTTTAAACATTCTGTCCAGTCCCCAAATATTGTGTCAGTCAGATGCACGGCACCCATAAGATAGTGTGATATATATAGCTTGTTAAGTCAAAATTTCAAACCTTGACCTTGGTAAATTGTATGTACAGAAAATAATAATAATAACTCAAATTAGATTTTTTTGGCACTTAAATTTTTTTCATGTTGAATGTACTATTAAAATTTCCCTTTTCCTCAGTCCTCTTATATCTTCACGCCAAATTTTAGGGTACGATACCCTAAAATTTGTTGTTTTTAAAATAGTTAAGCAGCCTTTGATATAACAAACCAATCAGTGGCCATAGTACTTCCTATAACTCTGTGCCGTAGTATGAGTTTACTATCCCGTTTAATTGTTTCCACCAATAGAATCGCTATAATTTCAATGACTGACAAAATAAGCTAATCGATTTGTAAAAAATAATGCAACAGTACCTCTAGTGTAAATTTTCCAACTTTGCGTTTGAGTTAACTAAAATTTGTATGGGAAATGGTTCAGCGCTCCAAGCGGAAATTTTGAGAACTAGAAATGCTTAACGCGAAAGCAAACGTTAAAAAACTCACACTAGGGCTACAGTAACGGTAAACGAGATAGTAAAAGTAAAGAAAACAGAAAAATAATCTAAAAGTATACATTATTTATAACATACTATAGGTATTTACCTATAGTCTGCTTCGGTATTATACTAGGTATTATATTCTGTGGTTTAAGCCAGTGGTTTCACTGATTTTTAGGAGACTATACTGTATCCATTTCTTTTTTGGACTTGTTCGATGGTAAGCGAAACCTATGAATGGTGCCGTCCAATACATTGTTGTTGTCAGCACTGAAAGCTTCCACTATGCGGCTTAATGACGGGGTTACTAATGGGCGGCGACAAAGACAAACTGCATTGCGAGTCTACTTTAAGAGGAGTGTCTGATGAGGCTCATCAATGCTCATGCTGATTCAACTGCAAAGTATCACCTCTCCCCGCGAATCACGATGAGTCGGTAACGCTACTACCTTTGGAAACCGCAGTACCAAACGCGAGTACCAGATCGCCTCCGGACATGGACTCCGTTGGTGAGGACAGTACATTAGGGGCCCTGTACCGACTCACCAGGAGACTAACCCGAACGCCCGAAGCCGTCCGTTGCTCGACGACGCTGGAAACCGCCACTACGGCCCCCAAGCCAGAGCTAACATACTTGGCAGGCATCTGGAGAAGCAATTCAAATCTTTCCCCGTCGTCGACCAGGCTTTTAACAGGTAACAGAGGATAAAGTGCGGGAATACTTGTGTGAAATATATAAGGACTCTGGTGTATAGTGCTCCGGTTGGGGATCGGAGCACTTTTTTATTTCGCCGGCTGATGTGGAGCGAGTCGCGCTCCGCCTTAAGCACAAAAAGGCCCCTGGTCCAGATGGGGTCACAGCCATAGTCGCATTTGCCGGCTCTGCAATGGAATACTCTGTGCAGGTTATTTCCCCAGCGCATGGAAGCAGGGAAAAGTCATCATGATCCTATGATTGATGTACTGACACTACGTCAGTACATCAATCATTTTCTGAGCGACCGCCTCTTCTACCTGGAAGGAAAAACCTCTACGGAGTACTCCATTGAGGCAGGTGTCCCTAAGGGGAGCTGCCTTTTGCCCGCTTTTTATGCTCTGTATACTAACGACATCCCTACTCTCTCGGATTCCCTCCTCCCGGGAGAGTAGACAGCGCCTACCTCTACTCGTCCAAAAGTCCTAGACTCGCCGCCGCGAAAGGATGCTGGATATCCTCCCTTCTTGGCTCGACAAGTGGCCGCTGTCCGTCAACGTGGGCAAAACAGCAGCCTTTATGACGGCACGCCGCCGATGCCCACCACCGCTAAAACTCCGGGGACAGGAGGTCCAATGGACCGACACTGTGAAATACCTGGGGTGCATCATCGACCGGTCCCTTTGCATGGGCGCTATGGCCGAGCATTTGAGCCATGAAGCTAAAGCTGCTTGGTTCATGCTCCGGCCGGTCCTTAGATCATTCCTTCCGCTCTAGGTTCACCTACGCAGGCCCAGTGTGACATCATCTCTTGTCAGCCACGAACAAGACACGGATCCAGCGCCTGCAGAATGTGTCTCTGCGCATGGCGTCCGGCGCTCCGTGGTTTGTGCGCAACTCCACAATCAGCGGCGACCTGAAGGTTGAATCAGTGGAACTGGTTGTTGAACGGCTCGCTCGACGCATGTTTGATCGAGCCGAAAACGGACCCCACGGTCACCTTCATGGAATCGCGCCGCTGCACGCACGGCCACCGGAGGGAAGGCCATTGCCCAGAGAAGTTCTCACTCTAATCCCATCCTCTATCTTAGGCGCGCTGGACTGCCTGCAGCGCGCCACCTCCTACCCCTATCCCCAGCTAATCCTACTTCCGTCCCCTCTGAGGAAGGAAGCATACCACACGGGCTGTCGCCCGCCGAGATCCTGCACCTGGCAGCGGGGAATATTCCCCAGCCGGAACTCAACCCCACATCAAGGGGGTTGAGTCCTCTTGACTGAACGCTACCATTCATTTAAACTTTCCCCCAACCCTCAATAAGGGAAAGAGCACGTATATGAGATTATACCTACAATTTAGACAGCAAAACGACTTTCGGGTCAAAACTGTTTTCTACCCCTAAACTTGAAGAAATATGGTCTCATTTTGTTGAAGAGAAAATAAACGATGACTGTATGTTTTCCTTTTTTTAATTGACTGTCTTGATATTTTATAGGATTTTTTTAATGAGTGTCTACTTAGTGTCACTTTCCACTGTAGTGAAAAGTGACTCGTGATATAGATCTGAGATAATAATAATAATAATAATATGTAGGACAATTTACACATATTGCTTTAGTCACAAACTAAGCTCTAGGCTTGTACTATGTGTACCAGAAGCAACGATTAATACATATTATATTTTATAAACACCCAGACCATGACAAGATCACCCTAGAACCCTAGTTTCTTTCACAGAGCTAGGATAAAAATGTGTTTATGGTATCAATTGAATATTTCGAGCCGAGATATAAATTTACACCCTAAAAAGATACCCAGCGTCTGTATGATGACTGCCCATGATTTTTTATTAACCAGTAACCTAACTATGACATCAAATTGCCTTCATCTTTGCTAGTAATTTTATTTGTCATAGGCCTTATTGCATTAGAAATACGAGCTATGACATAACAAATTACGAGTGCGATCTGTAATGTTTCATTTCATAATTAAAGTGCTGTTTTGTTGTAAAGACATCATCAACACATATTTGTACATGGAGATTCCTTGAAATATAATCGAAAATTTAGTCAGGTCCAGTAATTTAATCCAGCGCTTAAATGCTGAAGTGAAATTATGGAAATGGACCTGTCTTAATTTGCCTATTTTCTAAAATAAAGATTAATTCAAAACGAGAAACACGTTTGCCTAATAATAATTAAGGTAAAAGCAGTGGGACCACAAAAACTGTTAATTAGAACAAACAAAAACTATAAACTATCTGTAATAATAAAGTCGTGGGAGTTTCTCACAAACAGTTGTATTCTGCACCGCCGAGGAATAATGATGCCTCCATTGTAGCACAGGAAGTCATTTATATCTACAATCATCAACAATATGACCGTTTACAGCAATTTGGACTGATTTCCCAATGGACACCCTGCAATTTTGGTCATTGACGTTATGTGCCCAATAGACATAGCTATACAGCCTTGTAAAAATAGCGTCGGTTGTTTAATTCTACTACTGTTTAATACTTAAATATTACTAGAATTAATGTGTTATTTATCATAGACTAGTTGGCTGGCCCGCGCAACTTAGTCTGAGCACGCAACGGAAGCTATCAAAAGGAACATTTTTTCCCTGTTTCCAAACATTTTCCATCGATGCTCCGTTCCTATTAGTCTTACAGTAGTGTTATATAGCCTATTATAACCTTCCTAGATAAATGGGCTATACAACACTAAAACCATTTTTAAAAAGAACACGCAACGGAAGATCTCAAAAGGATTTTTTTTCCCCGTTTTCCAATCGTTTTTCATTGATGCTTCACTCCTTTTGGTCATTACGTGATGTTATAGCCTATAGACTTCAGATAAATGGGCTATCCAACACTAAAATAATTTTAAAAATCGGGTCAGTAGATCCAAAGATTTTAGATATTTTACAGTTAAAAAAACAAATCGACATAAATCTTTAATAGAGATTAAAGATTTTTGAACAAAAAAAAAGTACATTTTACACATATAAAATATGGCTTCATTCGTAAAAACTTATTGAAGCCTTGAAGAACACTTTAGTTATGGAATGTTTTGTCTCTTTTACACATAGGTATTAATTTTTGTTGCTAAATAAAAGAGACAAAACCTTCTATAACTGAAGTGTTCTTGAAGACTTGAAGTTTTTATGAATAAGACCAAATGTCTATATACGATTTTATTATATGTAGGTTTATTATATGTACCTACGTTACAACTGCGGAAGTGTACCTGAAAAAAAAAGAAAAACATACGTTTCTACATTATCTACTTCTACAGTAATTTGTAAGATTGCATCACGTCGCACATTCAGACAAGGATGCAATTAAAGAAATATATTGCCTCAATGAAATTACTTCCTTCATAATACTTAATAATACCTACTAGGTTACTACTTAACTGGTTAGATACTTAAGCTAAGTAAAACAGTATGTCTTAAAATTATTTAACAACCACTTGAGAAAGCATGCTGTAATATAGGCATTTAGAAAAGAAAAGCGGAAAGGGTGTTAATTTTTTTATAATTATTATAATTTTAGGGTGAGTTAAAGATTATTAGATAAATCTATAAAACAACCTTGGTAAATTACTGGGTAAAATTATGAATAGTAGAGGGGGTAGTGAACACAGTGCAGGTGAGAGTTCAAAAGGCCTTTAAACCTACTTCGCGGTCTCAAGTCCGGGAACGCTGCAGTTTATTCCCCTGCCTTTCAACCACGCGATGGACCCGACATCCGCTCGGTGAAGCCATCTATACATTGTCTCTCTAGACCGCCTCCGCAGACTAGTAGTTTTTTTTTAATACTAGTACCTACGTTTTTCTGTACAGTTTGTCATGGTATGGGTGTTTATAAGATATAATATATAAAATAATGTTGTTTTGGTACACATAGTACAAGCCTAGAGCTTAGTTTGTGACCAGAGCAATATGTGTAGGTACATTGTCCAGCATATTATTATGGGTAGTATTTAATCTTACAACTGTAAATCTACGTCTTTCTATCAAAGTATTCGAAATTGCTAACAAAAATACTGAATTGCACACTAAATTTGCGCATCAAATAAATCAAATATACTATACTGTTTGATCTTTAAAGTTAAACTATTTTACTGAATGACATCTGTTAACTTATAGTAAATCTAATTATTCTTTTAGTGCAACGAAACATTTAATCAGTTTTTTTTGGAATCCATCACCTATTAAATTTTAAAGAACATGAGTTATACTAAATAAAACACCAGTTAATCAGTCATGTTTATTAAATTAAAGTTCTGAAAAAATCAAATGAGAGAGAAAGAAGAGGGGAGGGAGGGGAACCTACCCCTAAAATAAAAAAGTTAGGGGGGGGTATTTTAGGAGTTATTGTCATTTGAAAATTCACATTTTACCCAACTTTTATATGTGTAGGAAGCCTAGCTGGCACTCGCCGGCCGCTACCGCGGCACGCTTCGCTCGGCTCGTGCGTATGGTCATGTACTAACACTAACCTAACCTATCCTTTACCTAGTTTGGCCATTTTTTTTTTTAATAAAGAGTCTTTTGAGTAATTATTCTCGTATGTGTAGAAAGCCTTTCTGGCACATAATTTTAGATAATGATTTTAGTAATTCGGTTGTAATATTGGATAATTTAGTGTGCAAATCAGTATTTTTGTTATACGGTGAGTAATTTTGTTTTAGAATGCTTAAATCTGTGGTTTTAGCAAGAGTTTCGTAGTAAAATTAGATAAAAAAAGTCGCTAACTTTGATTTATTTTAAACAATTTCTAATACAACACGTTTAGTTATACAATTATTTAAATTGATATACAATCATATATTTGATATGCAGGTAGATTATTAGTGGAGAAATGTTGTTTGCTTCAATTTTAAAAAAGAGGTGCAATTAAAAATTTCCCTATTATTATTATAAAAATAACGTAGGTAAGTCTAATTTCATGTTTGATTGCATTGATAGTAAAGTCAAGTTCAGTAGCTTAACCACAGGTTTTTGCAAACAATTTTTACTACGAGTAGGTATAGTCGCTAGTAAGATAGATAAGAATCAACCAATAAGATAGGTTTATTTAAAAAATAAAGCGAACTTATTGGTTAATACCTATCTATAGTTACTAGCGACTATAGTAGAATCTGTAGCTCTAGTACAAGTTTTTGCAAACAGTTTTTCCTAGTCGCTAGTATCTTATAGATAGGAATCAACCAATAAGAGAGGAGGAAAAATAAAGCGTTCCTACAGAAGATACAGAAGCCTATAGGTACTGAATTAATTTTTGTCAGGATGTGTATACAAGGTTCAAGACTCGTACGGCAACTTGAGATTACAGCCTCGGCAATAAATCGGTGCAGTAGTCTCCTAAAACCTGAAAACCCGCAGACTAAAACCGAATATGACTATGTAACTTAATATTTTTTGCATTTGTGTAATATGATTAATAATGCTATTTATAAGTTTTTAACAGAAAAAATAAAATAACTATGTTTAATTTAATGTTTAGGAAGTAGGTTTTTATAGGGTTACCAGGGTTCATGTACACCGAACTATATTACCAATAATAATTATATTGTATGTGTATATAAAAAGAATTATGAATGCATCGAAATAAGAAAGTCAAAAATAAACCACCTGCTTTCAGTGTCTTCTACAACATCCGCTTCAACAATACCTAACGGACTGTAATTTTTATTCATGTCCGGAGTTTTTAACATTTTATAATTGTTAATTTAAGTAGTCGTAGTCTCGTTCCCACGGTAGAAGATGACATGTTGGCAAGGAATAAGAGCACATTGCTCTCTGGTTCCCACACTCTGCATATCTTTGCACCATAGATCAAGTCGGTAAAACATAAAAAGCATAGACAATGATTCAATTGTGTACACATTAAGCTTTCTCACAGTATATGTATTAGGTGTAGATGTAATCTAGGAACTTAATTAGTGAGGGAAATGACCAGCAGAGGGATTGAATTGTTATCTCTCTTGTGAAGATATCATTAATCTAAAACCAGGGGCTTTACCGGGAAGCCACATCGACAAACCGATCGACGCGTTGATTGATAAAAAAGTATAGGAAAATTTGTCTATGGGTAGAACTCGACAAGAAACGTCAATTCACATACATTTTTCACTTTCGGGAAAACCAGGGAATTTTCAGAGAGTGGAAAAGTCAGGGAAAACGCTAGAAGGTCAGGGAAAATATTTAAAGTACACACACAACCAACTTGCTACTGTAAACAACTGGCAACCAAAGCGGGGCCATTCCATCTAAGTTCAAAAAATACTATTTTTGGATTTTTTTGTTTTCGTTTTGAAGCTTAATAAGTTCAGGGAAAATCTAAAAAAAGCGACTGGAAAATCTGCAAAAGTCAGGGAAATTCGTATCCGAAAAAAAGTGGCCACCCTGATTTTATTTTTGGATTCGATCGATCGGTTTTTCATTTGGCTTCCCGGAAGGCCCCCTGGACAACCTAATTCTGATAAATTAATACGTGCACAATCGTTAAATATTGACTCATTTCGTAGTCTGCATACGACTCGACCATATATAGTGCTTATGATGCAATTAATCGTGTTTGGCTACTTCTAAATGTACCAAACAGTACAAACCATCAAGATCTTTCAGTTTACGGTCTAGTCATTGAAAAACAGGGGTAACCACCGACTCCGATACCGTGAGTTCGAGTTCGAGAGTCAAAAATTACGTCATTTTCATACAAAAGATATTTCCAAAATCTATTTTTAACTAGTTCGAGTACCTAATTAATTACAACAACGATGTTTAACTTTTAGTAGTACGAAAAATATCGTTTTCGATCTCAACTCGAACAAGATCTCACGGTTTCGGAGTCGGTGGTTACCCTGCTGGTAAATGCTTGTGACCTGCCGACCATATCCTCTAAAAAATGTAGGTATATATATATATAGCCTATTTCTACAATTATTGGAAATTTTAATTATTATATTTGATATCTTAGGTATTATCAATATTTAAAGCCATCCTTTTTGAATTATTTAAATTAATTGTTACCAAGCATGCCTGGAATAAAAACAACATGCAACAGAGGGTTTCTGTTTCACTTTTCAGTACCTAATCATATATTATTATATATTTCTTTCCATATTTGGGTAATTAACTAATTACCTACGTGTAAATCATATATATTTTTCGAAACAATTGCTTAACAATTTTTTGAGGTTTGAAGATGGTCGTAAAACAAAACTTAACGTGAGCCGGGTATAACTTATTAAATTAGTAATTAATAAAAACTATATTAAAACATGTTTATTATACTATAGGAGACGAACAGTAGGTAAAACAAATCCACATTACACACATACATACATACACTGACGGTAAAAACTTTATAATTATGTTATCTTATTTTGATAAAAGTTTATAAGTATGTTGATAATTTAAAAAAAAATGGGGTAGATACACGTATCTCTGAATAATTATATTATGTAGATAACCCTGCTACGTATCGTCTACGGCGTAGTAACTTTACTCACGTAGTATTACTGTTGCGTCGAATCGAAATAAACAACCAGAGGCTCTACCATGGGTTTGCGCATAGTAGCAACCAATAGGATCGCTTTATTCAATCCTGTTGCCAAAAATAAAGCGGCCCAAATGGTTGTTGTTCACGTATACGCATACAAATACGTTACGTTGTTACGAAGTTGCTAATCGTACTAATATGTTATTACGCCAAAGACGCAACTACCGTTGCTTGCCAGTAAAAAAAATCAATACTTTTTGCTATCAAGAAGTTTTTTTACTTTACCTTTAAATTGTTTTGTTTTAATCTGTATGCTTTGTTATTAATATCCATGAAGCTAAAAACACGCGCCGCGGACGGGCACGGTTTTTACCTTCATGTTAATATCCCTAGAAACGTTAAAACATTATTTAACCTCGATATTTTATCAAGACTTATTGTCCTACAGAATCAAGATATTTTTTGTCCATGATATACAACAAAATTTCTAACAGAACTAGCTGATCCGCGCAACTTCTTCTAAATATGGAGTAGTTAGAAGAATGCACATAGAGGGCGTCTGTATAAGTATAAAACAATGACAAATTTCGTGATAGGTGACTGGAACCTGTAGCCGTAGTGTGAGTTTTTTAACATTCATTTTCGCGTTAAGGCTGTATTCTGAAAATCTAGAACTACAAAACTAAAAATGTTTGTTAAAGAAATTGACTCGATACTCACAGACAACTATTATTATGCAAATAGTAACTCTTTAACTTGAAATGCATGAAGAGATTAATATAGTCTTCCATATATTATTTCAATAAAAAATGTATTTATATTTTCCAAAACATGAAAATTTTGTACTTTTTAACATCTCTGCAAGCGACAAAACTACAACAATTTATAGTGGTAAAAAAATAGATATCAATAGTTTATTATGTATTCTAAAAATGTATAGAGAGATTTTTGCAAGTTTAATAGAAAATTATTAATTAAATAATTACAAAAACTTGCCAGGCAGAAATCTCCATACAAAATCCATGACAGGCCGTCATTGTGCGGGCGATCCCGTCTGTGAAAGGTGGCTCCGCGTCGCTTTTTTCAATTTCACTATCAGAACACTAAATATTCACTGTTGGGAATTTTATAAGACAAGTACATATTTATTTTGATTATATTCTATGTTTTTACACCTTTTAACACGATTAACTACAGTTTCAGCTAAAATAAATATGCAATTTTCACCAACTGTCACTGTCAGTATAACCCTACAAAAAAAAAGACAGTCGGTCCGATGTAACTAAAAGTTAACAATAGCTATTTATTTTGGTCGCGTTTATATTTTGAATAAAATGTATCGTCGGGCGCACGTTATTTTACAATTTTTAAACATATTTTACCTATTTATTTTAATTGTTTTTTTTTTTAAATAAAGTTTTTTTTTATATATGTCCAAAGCAAAGCTCAATAGGGTTCCATCCATTATCCAAAACTTTATTTTTATAAATGGCAGAGTAGTTCAACAATTTTATTATCTACCTAACATTTAAATACTAACATAATAATTTATTGTCTTATTTTATAATCAATAATATTATTACAAAATCAAAATTTTTATTTTATTTTAGCATGTGTGACTGTTTGTATCTAACTCATGACAAACATACAATATTTATGAATAGGAACCAATACGATGTATAGAATTAGACCGATTTACTATGGCCGGCCAAATGATGCTGTTACCAAATGGGCGGCGATAAAAAAGAACAATACGAAATAATAATAAATAATTTCTAGCATAGAATAATTCGAACTATGTTTTAGAAACTGGCGGTGGGCAATTTCTAGAACATTGTTTGAATTATTTTACGCTAGGTATAAAACTAAAATACATATTGAAAATATTACGCTAAAAAATAATTATTATAGGGATAATCTGATTGCATCTCTTCTAAAAGACTCATTGGCCTCTGAGATGGAGTCAAGACTTCAGTTTCATAAATCATTTATAAGCGGTGCCCAGATCAGCAAAAGGTGCACGATTACACACTTATGTACGATTGGTCTCCGGCACTTATTAAGTTCTATCTTAAAGCCTTTCAAATGTCCCTACCTAACCAGAGTAATCTGATAAGATGGAGGAAGGCAACAGATAAGACATGTACATTGTGCGGTGTTGCTGTAGGGACTGCCAGAAATATACTTGCTGGGTGCAAAACTCTACTTGAAAAAAGTTTATTCGCATCGACATGATAAAGTTCTAGAAATTATTCGTAAAGCTGTAAGTCTCAGTATTGCTAGAGCCAGAAAAGGATTATCAACAAATGAAAGACTAACTACTTTTGTAAAGGAGAGACAACTCTAGAAAAGTCAAAGTAAATCTTTCTCAATCTTGGACAAAGCACAAGAAGGGAAAATCTTTATGGATACATTCAAAATACATTACAAGATTCCAGACGAACTAGCAGTTTTAGCCTATAGACCAGACATACTGGTGTACTCTCGGTACTTGAAGAAGGTAATACTTATAGAACTCACCGTTCCGTGGGAAACAAACATACCTAAGGACCACAACATCAAGTCGAACAAATATTTTGATCTCACAAACGAAATTACTAGAAACGGATTTAAAACTCAACTTTATGCAGTGGAAGTTGGTACAAGAGGAATTCCAGCAAAATCTTTGCTATTAAATGATCTTGGCCTTCCGAGAACAGCCGTCGGATCTTTTATGGAGCGTGTTTCCAGGATGGCGCTAACAGGATCATATATCACGTTCTGTTTCTTATAACGCGAACGTCAGATTGTCAAAATAACAAATTCCGCTATTAGCGCGTTCTCCTCCAATCAGAGTAGTTGTTAACCTTTTCTGATTGGAGGAGAGCGCGCTAATAACAGAAATCGTTATTTTGACAATCTAACGCTCACGTTATAAGAAACAGAATAAGTAATAAAAGTTTATAAGAATTATTGATAAAAGTGAATGTGTATGGGTGTAATATGTGTAGTGCACGTCTGTGTGTGTTGTGTGTATGATGCGTGTGTGTAATGTATGAAGAGTATATTTTTGTAGGCTATGGTGTAACAGTAAGGTCAATTTTATGATAATATATTATGTTATGTCAAAAAAACGATTGACTAATTATTGAGAATGGACATAGGTATAATATCTAGGTGATCAAAACCGGTAAACCGAAGATTTTTGTAAAATAATAGAACGTGATACTTAACTTGCATAATTTAGTACGTGCAGATTTTAAATGTCAATTTTTGTTTCTTATTTTCCTACGTATCTTTTTATATTTAAGCCCTATGAGTGTTAATTAGTGTCTCTAATCAAAACTAGTTCAAAACAAACAGACAGATAATTGGTATATATAATGTAGAGATTATGATTGCTTTGAATACCCTGAGTCTGGGTACCCTGAGGCCCTGTAGAAGTTATGTATATAAATTTAAATGTATGTGTATCTAAATTATTTTACTATAAAAAACTAATTTATTTAAAATAAAATATTTTACATAAAATTTCATTACATAAAATCTATACTAATATAATAAAGAGGAAAGATTTGTATTTTTGTATTTTTGTGTTTTTGTATGTTTGTAATGAATAAACTCAAAAACTACTGGACCGATTGCAATAATTTTTTCACCATTAGAAAGCTGCATTATTCAGAAGTAACATAGGCTATATAATATCACGCTAGGTCCTATAGGTGTGGAGCAGTAACCAAAAATGTTTTAAAAACGGGGGAAAAGTATCGTTTCTGAGGCCTTCCGTGGCGTGCGCTGAGCATATAGTTAAAGTTATACAAACCTGTGCGAAGCCGGGACGGGCCGCTAGTCCGGAATATTTTTAATGTAGATAGATGGGTAAGTAGATTAAAGTGACGCAGACCCCAATCCTAAGTAATGTCAATTCATGTGACTGCATTTTTTAAAATAAATACAGACTGGTTGAATTAGTCCAAAATAATAAAAAAGTATAGTTCAATATAAACTCTTAGTTTATTACGGAGCGAAGTCTAGTAATAGTCACTCTTACCAATGCCTTATAATAAATTTAAACTGTTAAAATTAATATATATTAATAAAATGTATCGGTAATATCACACTTTGTATGCATGTCTGGAAATTATAGTAATACATCAATTTTATTGAAACATTAAATCCTCGCATATAAAATTACATTTCTTGACTATTTCGACAATACATTACTAAAAATAAAATAGTAAGATTTCTAAAAGTAGATATCTAAAATAATAAACTCACACTCCATACAATGAAATTTCAACAGGGTGACTTTTGGGCTCAACTGTCCACAGTTAAAATAAATTGAAGGAATAATCTCAAATATTTTTGAGTGAAATCTGACAGAAGGTGATGACGTCACATATACGAATTCCCCCTTAAATTCAATTTCATTATTTCTGACATCTTGTATTGAATTGGTAATATTTACATCATTACAATTGAAAAAAACATTACTATCATCCAGTTTTAAATTATATTCATTTGTTTTATTTTTATTATTTGGAGTATTAATTTGGGTTCTATTAAATTGTAATTTCCTGTTAATGGATCTGGTTCGCTTTTCAGCAGTTGGTGTGACTAAAGAGTCAATATACATACTCTTAAATTGGTTAATTTTACTCTTTTGTTGCAATATTTGCTCACATAATGATTTCTTTTCAAGTGAAATCTTTTCTATCTCTAAATGGGCGCTCTCTAATTGAGATTTTAGATCTTTAATTTGCAACAGAAGCTCTTCATATTCATGGTTATAATGTGTCAATAAATCTGGCAGGCTTCTCGGTTTGTCTAAAGAGTAGTTTGATAGAATTGACTCATTTGAAGAACTCCTTGAATATTTCCTCTGTTTTCTCAAAGTTATATTATTTAAATCCATTATACAATATATCGAATTGGGCTAGAATAATCGATAATTGCACAATGTTATAGATTGAAGTCAAACAAAACACTTCACAAAATTTAATATTTTTGAGGTTAGAATGCCACTATTATTATAATTATTAAAATTATGCAGTAATACACGTATTGATAGTCACTAATTACAACATAGTTTAATATTCGTACATTAATATTAAATCAAATCACAATATAAAACCACTTTAAAAAGTTTAGTTGTTTATAGTTGGTTGCAAGGACGCTTTTTATTTAGCAACTTATTAACTTTAAACACCACTTTTTTATTATAACAGTTTTTTTGTAAATGTTATTTAGTTCATAATACAGTTGTTCAAACATAAGATACACCATAATATTTGTTTTTAGTATTTTAAATTAGTTTATTTGTAAGAGCGTTAACTTTAAACTTTGACTTTTTTAGGTATTTAAAAAAAAAAAAAAAAAAAAAAGGTGGTATAGTGAAACCGGGACCGACAGCTTAACGTGCTCTCCGAGGCACTATAGTGTAGTTGTCAAACAAATATACATTTTTAGGATATTATTATATTTAATTTTTTAAAGAAAAAATGCAATGAAAAATTTCCTTGTGGGCGGAACTCGAATCCACGACCCTCGCTTTCGCAGCAAGGTAGGTAGTCAACCACTGAGGCAACCCCTAGTGTGAGTTTTCTAACTATTACTTTGCGTTTGAGTTAACTAAAAGTTGTATGGGTAATAGTTCAACGCTCCAAGCGGAAATTTTAAGAACTAAAAATGCGAGCGTGTGATTGGTCAAAATGTTAACGCAGTAGTAAAGTTAAGGGGGAATTCGTATATGTGACGTCATCACCTTCTGTCAGATTTCACTCAAAAATATTTGAGATTATTTCTTCAATTTATTTTAACTGTGGACAGTTGAGCCCAAAAGTCACCCTGTTGAAATTTCATTGTATGGAGTGTGAGTTTATTATTTTAGATATCTACTTTTAGAAATCTTACTATTTTATTTTTAGTAATGTATTGTCGAAATAGTCAAGAAATGTAATTTTATATGCGAGGATTTAATGTTTCAATAAAATTGATGTATTACTATAATTTCCAGACATGCATACAAAGTGTGATATTACCGATACATTTTATTAATATATATTAATTTTAACAGTTTAAATTTATTATAAGGCATTGGTAAGAGTGACTATTACTAGACTTCGCTCCGTAATAAACTAAGAGTTTATATTGAACTATACTTTTTTATTATTTTGGACTAATTCAACCAGTCTGTATTTATTTTAAAAAATGCAGTCACATGAATTGACATTACTTAGGATTGGGGTCTGCGTCACTTTAATCTACTTACCCATCTATCTACATTAAAAATATTCCGGACTAGCGGCCCGTCCCGGCTTCGCACAGGTTTGTATAACTTTAACTATATGCTCAGCGCACGCCACGGAAGGCCTCAGAAACGATACTTTTCCCCCGTTTTTAAAACATTTTTGGTTACTGCTCCACACCTATAGGACCTAGCGTGATATTATATAGCCTATGTTACTTCTGAATAATGCAGCTTTCTAATGGTGAAAAAATTATTGCAATCGGTCCAGTAGTTTTTGAGTTTATTCATTACAAACATACAAAAACACAAAAATACAAAAATACAAATCTTTCCTCTTTATTATATTAGTATAGATTTTATGTAATGAAATTTTATGTAAAATATTTTATTTTAAATAAATTAGTTTTTTATAGTAAAATAATTTAGATACACATACATTTAAATTTATATACATAACTTCTACAGGGCCTCAGGGTACCCAGACTCAGGGTATTCAAAGCAATCATAATCTCTACATTATATATACCAATTATCTGTCTGTTTGTTTTGAACTAGTTTTGATTAGAGACACTAATTAACACTCATAGGGCTTAAATATAAAAAGATACGTAGGAAAATAAGAAACAAAAATTGACATTTAAAATCTGCACGTACTAAATTATGCAAGTTAAGTATCACGTTCTATTATTTTACAAAAATCTTCGGTTTACCGGTTTTGATCACCTAGATATTATACCTATGTCCATTCTCAATAATTAGTCAATCGTTTTTTTGACATAACATAATATATTATCATAAAATTGACCTTACTGTTACACCATAGCCTACAAAAATATACTCTTCATACATTACACACACGCATCATACACACAACACACACAGACGTGCACTACACATATTACACCCATACACATTCACTTTTATCAATAATTCTTATAAACTTTTATTACTTATTCTGTTTCTTATAACGTGAGCGTTAGATTGTCAAAATAACGATTTCTGTTATTAGCGCGCTCTCCTCCAATCAGAAAAGGTTAACAACTACTCTGATTGGAGGAGAACGCGCTAATAGCGGAATTTGTTATTTTGACAATCTGACGTTCGCGTTATAAGAAACAGAACGTGGCCGCTGGTAGGTATATATATAAAATTGTAAAAAATAAATAATAAAATCTTTTAAGCGTTGGAAAATGTTTTTTTATTTAAATATTGTTTACTATTATAGTTGTATTGGACACGAGCTCTCGGTCTAACAGAAGTATTGTCATACTTAGTAGGTGGTCTCATCAATAAATACATGAAACATGATTATTTACATTTACAGACAAATATCATATAAACTATCCGTACTTTAGTAGTTACCATGGGTATTATTGTCCGGGGTATATCCGTCAAAAAATATAGATTGATTATAGAGGACGGTCGCTAGTTATGATTTGGATCAGGCGTGGAATTTTTCGATTATCGAGGCGGTAGTTATAAAACGCAGTAGCAGTTAATTTGTTGAAAACTCAGAGACCTGGCATTCCACCAATCATGTGGAAAGACAATGTTCTTAGCAAACCATGGCTTCACCGTGCGAGTGCCGGGTACATCGCGTGGTTGAAAGGCAGGGGAATGAACTGCAGCGTTCCAGACTTGAGACCGCGAAGTAGGTTTAAAGGCCTTTTGAACTCTCACCTGCACTGTTTGAAACAGTTTGGTTGAGTAGAGAGGGTAGTGAACACAGTGTGTTCACTACCCTCTCTACTCAACCAAATACTATATGATCCTGTTAGCGCCATCCTGGAAACACGCTCCATAAAAGATCCGACGGCTGTTCTCGGAAGGCCAAGATCATTTAATAGCAAAGATTTTGCTGGAATTCCTCTTGTACCAACTTCCACTGCATAAAGTTGAGTTTTAAATCCGTTTCTAGTAATTTCGTTTGTGAGATCAAAATATTTGTTCGACTTGATGTTGTGGTCCTTAGGTATGTTTGTTTCCCACGGAACGGTGAGTTCTATAAGTATTACCTTCTTCAAGTACCGAGAGTACACCAGTATGTCTGGTCTATAGGCTAAAACTGCTAGTTCGTCTGGAATCTTGTAATGTATTTTGAATGTATCCATAAAGATTTTCCCTTCTTGTGCTTTGTCCAAGATTGAGAAAGATTTACTTTGACTTTTCTAGAGTTGTCTCTCCTTTACAAAAGTAGTTAGTCTTTCATTTGTTGATAATCCTTTTCTGGCTCTAGCAATACTGAGACTTACAGCTTTACGAATAATTTCTAGAACTTTATCATGTCGATGCGAATAAACTTTTTTCAAGTAGAGTTTTGCACCCAGCAAGTATATTTCTGGCAGTCCCTACAGCAACACCGCACAATGTACATGTCTTATCTGTTGCCTTCCTCCATCTTATCAGATTACTCTGGTTAGGTAGGGACATTTGAAAGGCTTTAAGATAGAACTTAATAAGTGCCGGAGACCAATCGTACATAAGTGTGTAATCGTGCACCTTTTGCTGATCTGGGCACCGCTTATAAATGATTTATGAAACTGAAGTCTTGACTCCATCTCAGAGGCCAATGAGTCTTTTAGAAGAGATGCAATCAGATTATCCCTATAATAATTATTTTTTAGCGTAATATTTTCAATATGTATTTTAGTTTTATACCTAGCGTAAAATAATTCAAACAATGTTCTAGAAATTGCCCACCGCCAGTTTCTAAAACATAGTTCGAATTATTCTATGCTAGAAATTATTTATTATTATTTCGTATTGTTCTTTTTTATCGCCGCCCATTTGGTAACAGCATCATTTGGCCGGCCATAGTAAATCGGTCTAATTCTATACATCGTATTGGTTCCTATTCATAAATATTGTATGTTTGTCATGAGTTAGATACAAACAGTCACACATGCTAAAATAAAATAAAAATTTTGATTTTGTAATAATATTATTGATTATAAAATAAGACAATAAATTATTATGTTAGTATTTAAATGTTAGGTAGATAATAAAATTGTTGAACTACTCTGCCATTTATAAAAATAAAGTTTTGGATAATGGATGGAACCCTATTGAGCTTTGCTTTGGACATATATAAAAAAAAACTTTATTTAAAAAAAAAAACAATTAAAATAAATAGGTAAAATATGTTTAAAAATTGTAAAATAACGTGCGCCCGACGATACATTTTATTCAAAATATAAACGCGACCAAAATAAATAGCTATTGTTAACTTTTAGTTACATCGGACCGACTGTCTTTTTTTTTGTAGGGTTATACTGACAGTGACAGTTGGTGAAAATTGCATATTTATTTTAGCTGAAACTGTAGTTAATCGTGTTAAAAGGTGTAAAAACATAGAATATAATCAAAATAAATATGTACTTGTCTTATAAAATTCCCAACAGTGAATATTTAGTGTTCTGATAGTGAAATTGAAAAAAGCGACGCGGAGCCACCTTTCACAGACGGGATCGCCCGCACAATGACGGCCTGTCATGGATTTTGTATGGAGATTTCTGCCTGGCAAGTTTTTGTAATTATTTAATTAATAATTTTCTATTAAACTTGCAAAAATCTCTCTATACATTTTTAGAATACATAATAAACTATTGATATCTATTTTTTTACCACTATAAATTGTTGTAGTTTTGTCGCTTGCAGAGATGTTAAAAAGTACAAAATTTTCATGTTTTGGAAAATATAAATACATTTTTTATTGAAATAATATATGGAAGACTATATTAATCTCTTCATGCATTTCAAGTTAAAGAGTTACTATTTGCATAATAATAGTTGTCTGTGAGTATCGAGTCAATTTCTTTAACAAACATTTTTAGTTTTGTAGTTCTAGATTTTCAGAATACAGCCTTAACCAAGAGATCAATCACGAACGGAAACTTTTTATTGTGGTCACTCAACAGTTTGTGGACTTGGCATCAAATTTAATCCTATTAAGGCAAAATACTAAATATGAAAAGTATTGTATATGTGGATACACTAAGCCATATGCAACAACAATTGAGGTTTTAAAAATCTGCTACAATTTAAATCTGAGAGAAAAAGACAGGCTAATTTTGTGTGTGGGGGAGAATGACACCAATCCCTTAGTTCTGCAACATGAGCTCCTAGCTGCTCTTAAATATCTACAGCAATCATCGGTTACATTGTTAAGTGTAAATCATTGTAAATACTTAAATGAGAATAAACTAATTAATTTGTTAAAATTAGTTTCTAATAATATAAAAAAAATTACATTTTTAGATGTAGGTTATAATAATACATCATTATTAGATAAATCATTATTATCATATATGTGTAAAAAAAATATATTTTTTATTGATTCACTGGACTAGGTATAAGGTAAAATATTTAAACCACTATAATCATCATAATTTCTTAAGGGTAAATGAATACGAGGAAAATTGTAATAATGCCAGAAATAAAATAAAAGAATCTAACTTAAAAAAAAATACTGTGCATGGCCATAAAATAGGAACTATCCCATACTTATTTGAAAAGATAAGAATGTCGCAACACAAATCAAAAACAATCAAATACAAATCTATAATAGGTAGCAAAAATACTGCCATACATAAAAAGGGCACTATACCTTTTTACTTTCAACAACTGAATAATTCCAGTCAAAATTATGTTACTTCTCAGTCTTTTTGCCCAACATATCGGAAAATAATGAAAACTTAATACTTTTACATCAAAATATAGCCGGTATACTCAATAAATTAGACTTGATTGAAATAGAACTAAATAATTTTAATATAATGAATAAAAATATTGATATACTGTGTATTTCTGAAAGTTTTATTAAATCTGGTGACGAATCTAATGTTATTATAGGTGGGTTTAAAATGGCAAGTTATTTTTCAAGAGTAAATGAGAAACGAGGAGGTGTTTGTATACTAATAAACAATTCATTGGAGGCTAATGATATATATTTATGTCGCGAGTATGCTGTTGAAAAAGATTTTGAATGCTGTGGAATTGAGCTTAAATTTTGTAAATGTATTATACTTTGCGTATACAGAACTCCGAAATCCAATAGTTTTGTGTTTTTTAAAAGATTAGATGAACTATTAAATAAATTAGTTAAGAATAATAATAAAAGAATAATAATAGCTGGTGATTTTAACATTAATATTTTGGTGCGTAATAATAATACTATTAAATTGATTAATCTGTTATCGAACTATAATATAAAATTACATAATAATAAACCGACTAGACAGAAAACTTGCATAGATCACATTGTAAGCAATATAAAAAATGTTATTCATAATTTACATTTGTCTGATCACGACACTGCACAAACTATTAAATTTCAATTATCCAGTATAAAACCTAAACTCACACACTGGTTTATTAACAAAAATTATTACAGCAAAGAAAATATTAAAAAAAATATTCAATGTTTAAGAAGTTTATCTTGGTCTGAAGTATATAATGAAAAACATTTTGATACAGCGTTTACAGAATTCCACAATACTTTTACTTTGTTCTATAATCTCTGCTTTCCTAAAATTAAAATTAAAGTAAATAGCTGTCCTACTAATAACAAGTGGATTACGAAGGGTATCAGAAGGGCATGCCACACTAAAAGAATATTGAGGTATTCATACTACAAACAAAAAACCACAGAAAATAAATTATTGTTCCGGAACTATGATAAAATATTGAGATCATGTGTAAATTGTTCTAAAAAAAATACAAATAATACAACTATACTAAATACTAGAAATGTATGTAAAGCAACTTGGAATATAATTAAAGATAGAACTAACTTCAAAACTCTTAATGAAATATTGAGTATTAATGATTGCAGTAATATAATAATAAATGAACCCCAAAATATTGCATGTGCTTTTAATAATTATTATATTAACTTAACAAATAAAAATACTAAACAATTAAATACTAAATTAGATGCTAACATACCACGAATATGTAGCAGTCTGTATCTGCACATTTGTACAGAATCTGAACTAATAAAAACTATAGCGTCACTAAAAAATACTAAAACTGTGGGATTTGATAATGTTGCTACTCATATATTAAAATCTTGTGTTGTGTTTATAGCCCCTGTATTAATATATCTCATTAATTTTTCCCTAATTGATGGTACATTTCCAACTGTCTTAAAGAATTCTATTGTTACTCCACTTTATAAAAAAGGTAACCAACAAGAATTAAGCAACTATAGACCTATAACAAAGGTATTAATTTTTTCAAAAATATTTGAAAAGATAGTACATAAACGAGTGACAAACTTTGTAAATAAACATAGAATTATACATGCAGAACAGAACGGGTTCCAAAAGGGTAAATCAACAACTCTTGCCTCTTTTTCACTAATTCATAATGTAACAGAATATATCAATAAAAAGAAACAGGTTGTAACTATCTTCTTTGACATGTCAAAAGCGTTTGACTTCGTAGATCACACACTGTTACTAGTTAAATGTGAACGTTATGGTATCAGGGGTCCGGCCCTTAAATGGATCACTAGCTACTTAAATGATAGAAAACAATGTGTAGAGGTCATGAGAGTTTCTGGTAGTTTAAATTGTACACAATATAAATCTACATATGAGTTTAACAGATATGGCGTACCTCAGGGGAGTGTGTTGGGTCCATTATTGTTTATTTTATATATCAATGATCTTCCGTTGATAACTGATAGCAAGTGTGTTTTATATGCAGACGACATCTCGATCGCAATACCTAATAATGAAAAATTGATTCTCTATGAAAGTGTAGTAAATAATGCTGTAAATTCTATACTAAACTGGTTGCAATATAATAATCTAAATGTTAACTTAGATAAAACTAAATATATTAATTTTCGTAATTATAAATCTATTAAAACTAATTTAAAAATACAATGTTGTGGTAAAACCATAGGTGAAACTGAAGAAATCAAATTCCTACGACTAAATATTGATCAATATTGCAACTGGAAGTTACATATTGAATATGTGTGTAACAAATTAAATAAATTTATTTTTGCGTTAAAAAGATTGAGAAGAGTAGCAAGCGAAAGTGCGGCTTTGATGGCTTATCATGGTTACGTTGCATCCGTACTAAGGTATGGAATTATAATGTGGGGCAATTCCACTGATATTAATAAAACGTTTATAACACAAAAAAAATGTATTAGAGCAATTTGTGGAGTTGGTCCCTATGATACATGTAAACCATTATTTGTAAGATTAAAACTATTAACATTAACATCATTATATATCTTGGAATTAGTTCTTTTTGTAAGAAAATATATTCATATATTTAACAGATATGATCTAACTGCAAAATTTGTACCTAGAGACCCAACCAGGCTTTTGATGCCAAATTGTCATAGTTCATTATATACTAAAAACGCATACATTATGTGCATAAAAGTATATAATAAAATACCAAAAGTATTTAGGGAAGTGGTATCAGATAAAGAATGTAAAACTAAATTGGAAAAATGGCTTATTGAAAAGTGTTATTATACAGTTAATGATTTTTTTAACTCAAAATAATATACTTACTGTTTTTTTTTTTTTTTGTGTAATGATTATTAAATTTAAATTGTTAAAATATATATATGAGGTAATAGTATTTGGTGTAAGTTGATATAGGTATACTTACTTTTAATAATTGTTGAATTTAATTTAGTGATACAAAATTATAACTATGTGGACATTTATTAGAAAAGAATAAATATATATGAGTAACATAATATAAACGCATACATAATAATTGATACATATAAATGCATATAATATTATTAATTTGTAAACTTGAAAACTAATGGCTATGCCTACATTTGCATTCTGATAATATCAGAAAGAAATGTGATCTTAAACTATTATAACACCTATTGTACCATATTTGAGCAAATAAAGATTTTATTATTTATTATATAACTAGAACTTCTAACCTCACTCTAAATATAGAGTAGTTAGAAGAATGCACGCACACAGAGGGCGTCTGTGTATATATAAATAAGTAAAAAGCAATGTCAATTCCGTGAGGGGGACTAGTAGACTCAGTGGTTGAGTCCTACCAGGAAATTTTTCATTGCATTATTATCTTTAAAAATTTAAACATAATGTATAAAAGGTATAATATTTATACATAATATTTCTTCCATCCCTGACTAAACACCAGTGCGGCATTTCCTCTTTGTATTGATGCCGGACTGATATTTTGAAAATAATGAGTACTAGGTATATAGCTTGTACTTTGGATAAGGTTAAGATGCAAGACAGTTGGATTACCCACCAATCCAACTGTCTTTCACCCTTAATCCACGGTCCCAGCTTGTCTACTGCAAAATCTGAGAATAATAATAAAATTTTAAATAAAAAAAATCAGTACATTGATCGGTTTAAAAAATAATGCGATTTCTCGTGTTATTTTTTAAACCGGCTCTAATAGTCTATTATTTTTAGAATTCGTGTCTGTCTGAGGTTTTTTTTGTCGGGGCATAATTTGAAAACTACTGGACCTATTTATATGCGGTTTTTTGTTTAATATATAAAATAGCTCTGTACGTAGGGTAAAAAAGGGTATATAATATTTCGATATTTTGACAGGCTCCGTAGACTAGTGGTTGCGCCTTTGGCGTTGTATCCGGAGTATTCCGGAGGTTGTGGGTTCGATTCCCATCCATGGCAAAAAATATTAGTAAGTTTTTTTTACGTATTATATCCTTGCTTCTGATACATATAGTACAAGGCTAGAGCTTAGTTTGTGACCAGAGCAATATGTGTAATTTGTTCTACATAAAAGAAAAATAAAGAAAGATATACGATATACATACAGGGAGGTCAGATATACAGGTGTTTATTTTAAGAGTCTCTTAGGAAAGGTTTTTAATTTAAATTTAATTAATTAATCACCAGATAGAAAGAAGTAATCTATGAAGAAAAGTTGAGTATATATTAATGACATAAAATTGCACTAAAATATTTTCCATTTTATATTTACCTTTAGAATTTTTAAGTTATTTATGTTATCTTTTTGTATAAAGTTATTTATGTTATCTTTTTGTATAAAGTTATTTATGTTATCTTTTTGTATAAAGTTATTTATGTTATCTTTTTGTATAAAGTTATTTATGTTATCTTTTTGTATAAAGTTATATATGTTATCTTTTTAGCAATAAGTGACTGGTAGGTAAACTTACTAAAACCCAAAATCATACCTATAAATTGGAGTTTTATGTAGATGAGATTAAAAACCCCTCCGCTGGGTACCCTGGGGCCGAATAGGCGGTCTCGGGCGCCGTAAGGCACCCGTGATGATATATATATACTCGGGCATGGTAGCCATGGTTAACATATTTACTTTACTTTAGTAATAATAGGTATATAAATAGTAAATAGCTTTGTTTGATAAATTGGGGTTTTATGTAAATTATGAAGGCATACTCGGGCATGGTAGCCATGGTTAACATATTTACTTTACCTTAGTAATAATAGGTATATAAATAGTAAATAGCTTTGTTTGTTAAATTGGGGTTTTATGTAAATTATGAAGGCATACTCGGGCATGGTAGCCATGGTTAACATATTTACTTTACCTTAGTAATAATAATTATATAAATAGTATATAGCTTTGTTTGTTAAATTGGGGTTTTATGTAAATTATGAAGGCATACTCGGGCATGGTAGCCATGGTTAATATATTTACTTTACCTTAGTAATAATAGGTATATAAATAGTAAATAGCTTTGTTTGTTAAATGGGGGTTTTATGTAAATTATGAAGGCATACTCGGGCATGGTAGCCATGGTTAACATATTTACTTTACCTTAGTAATAATAGGTATATAAATAGTAAATAGCTTTGTTTGTTAAAAAAAGATACCCTTACGAAGTTGCGTGCGCAAAGTATATAATTTCTCTAAATGTGAATATTAAATTTTCTTAATATTCTCTTTTTAGGAATCATCATCATCATCATACCAGCCTTTCACGCGTCCTCTGCTGGACATAGGCCTCCCCAAGGATCGCCACAACGACCGGTTCTGCGCCGCCTGTAGCCATCGGCTTCCCGCTTTTTCAGGTCGTCGTCATCTTGTGGGGGGCCTGCCTCTGCTTTGTCCTCCAGCACGCGGTCGCTACTCGAGAACCTTAATGCCCCAACGGCCGTCCGTTCTGCGAGCTATGTGGCCTGCCCACTGCCACTTAAGTTTGGCGATTCTGAAGGCTATGTCACTTACTTTGGTCCTTTTGCGGATTTCATAGTTTCAAATATGATCCCGCAAGGAAACGAACATAGCGCGCTCCATCCCCCTTTGTGTGACTGTAAGCTTTTTCATGAGGCCTATAGGAATATGGTAGGTCAATTTAGACTTTTATAAAAAAAAATGTAAATTAGTTTAATAACACCACTATAGTGCCTCCGAGAGCACATTAAGCTGTTGGTCTCGGTATCACTATCACCAACATGTGAATAATATTCAGTCTATCCAAACACCTCGAAGAGCTTTTTCAACGACCACTTTCCGCTGAAGTGCCGGACTAAAGGGGCTGACAGACGTACGAGCTTTAAAATAGCGGTTTTAAAGTTCGCGTACTTACTCGGCTCGATGCGTTGACGCACGTGCATTTAACATAAAAACAATCCGTCGTCGGTTAAAAATTACAAAGAATAAATGCTAAATACTATGAAATACCACGACTGCCGAAACAAAATGATGACTCACGATTCTTGGTGACTTCGTCAAAAAAAAAACAACGTCGTTAATAATATGTCTAAATAATAATAATAATAATAATAATAATATGGACAAATTACACGTATTGCTCTGGTCACAAACTAAGCTCTTGGCTTGTACTATGTGTACCAGAAGCAACGATATAATACATATTATATTTTATAAACACCCAGACCATGACAAACTGTACAGAAAAACGTACTAATATTTTTTTGCCATGGGTGGGAATCGAACCCACGACCCCCGGATACAACGCCAATGGCTAAATATTTGTTATGAACAAAAAAAAAACGGTTATTAAAGTGTCCTTCAAGGACTCAATAAGTTTTTATGAATGAGGCCATGTTTTCAATATATTAAATTTATAAAATCATCTACTGCTAAGTATAACATCTCTCCAGGATGTAAAGGACTAATTATATTTATTATCTAAAAGACAATGGAGATTTTTTTACACGATAACTCGCGAGGCATGAATGGGTGATTACGTATGTAAACCTCATTGATTAATCTCGTCATAGTTTTTTTTTACGTCATTGATGACAAATTATAGTTGTCACGCGCTGTGATGAGGATCTTGTTAATTATAGACTATTAGAAGATATTTCTTGGGTAGATACTTCCTGCGAATTGTGTAGTTTTTAATACGACAACTTTTAAATAAGATATTGATTTGTTGTAAAAATGCTATGAAAATCAAAACATCTCTTACTTTATACATTTACTATAATAAAATCGTAGACTTTTCGTGTCTGAAAATTAAAGATTTATGAAAAAAAAAGTACTGGAATAAGTGAGAAATAAATAGGACCTAATTAATAGTAATGTTTCGGGTTTAGTCTGTGGGTTTACTGGTTTTCCGGAGATTAATGCATGGATTTCTTGTCTCCTTTCATGGTGCGGTAACAAAACGGGCGATTGATTTGACTATAAATCAGCGAGGATAATAAAATAGACTCGTAATGCAATTACGTCTTTGTCGCCGTCCATTTCGTAACCACATTATTTAGCCGTCATAGTGGGAGCGATCAATATTGTTAAACAACTATGTATTGATGAACTTTGTAGGTCTGCTTACCATCAGATAGAAACAAAGGCACGTGCCGTGCTCCAATAAAAAAAAAGGTTAAAACGATTAAGTTTGAATATTTGTCTGATTGCTTATTTGTTTGTGCGATCACGTAAATGCACAAAGCTTCATTGTAAAAAATATTTAGCGTTTTTTAAAAATAAAATCGACCTACAGAATCAAAACATATTAACTTTTTTTTTATTTAGTTCCTCATAGCGCCACGTGTCGTTTCGAGTCACGAGTACTAGTGACGGTTTTAGAGCGTTTTTTTTTATATATTTTTTTTTTGTTTATAATAAATATCACATACACAAAGTTGCGGGCACCAGCTAGTAGTACGTCTTTGACTATAGAATTACTTAATATATTGAAATTATTTTTCTATGTAATTAATTGCCCTCGGACTCCACAGGGGAAATACCCAAACCCACGACCCTCGCATTTTTATTCTTCCTTTTAAAAAAATAGATTTAGTAAGAGATCCAGTTTCAAGTGCTTAATTTGTCATTGCTTTTTACCTATTTATCTCTAAACGATTATTTACTTGAAAATAGTGTTCGCCATACCATACCACAAAAACCACTTAATTTTAAGCTTTTTAAACCGCCTTTAATATACACACACCGGCAGAATTAGCGGAACACAAAAAAAAGGGACAAATAATAAATTAAACATGAAACAATAATTAAATTAATATGTTTTGACATTCATTTGCAACACCATACCTAAAGTTTTATGAAAAAAAAACTTAACTAATTGCATTTTTCTTAGATTTCGTAGTGACAGAGAAACTGTACGGGACAGCCGATAAAACGTACGATAATATTAAGCTAGTTATAAGGTCTTATGAATTTGTTGTAAATAGTATTTTTAAGATCTTATTATCACGGTGTTAGGCTTAATATTATGAATTTGTTTATGTATTTGTTTGATAGATTTCTGTATTATTGTATGTTTAGGTTTAATATTATTTTCTGTTCTATATTTGTATTTCCCTTTGTATTTGTATGTGTTTAAGTTGTATTCCGTTTGTATATATTTTGTGATAACGTGTTAATTTCGGAATTATAATTTTATGAAAATAAATGGTTCCCATTGGGGTAATGTTTCGCGCGGTAGCCAAAAAAATGTTGACGCCCCGCCCTCGTCGAGGTCTTGTACGACGTGGACTCACAACACCTCCCATTGCTTGTGGTGCTGGGCACACAAGTTGACGTCACCGCCGCGAAGGGGCGATTCAAAACAGACTGGGACCAGTACAAAGATATACTCAACAGCTTTTATCTTGCTGGTCCCATAAACTCGCCGGACGACGTAGAAGCGACGGCAACTCGCTTCACGGAGTCCCTAGTGCACGCTAAGGAGGCGGCAACACGTGAGCTGCCTCCGCATACCAGCTTAAAGCGTGAAACCCTCCCACACCCCCTCCGACTTAAGCTGCAGCTCAAAAGGCGTCTCCAGAGGCGCTGGGCTAACTTCCGAGACCCCAGCACCAAACGCGAGCTCAACCGCGTCAAGGAAGAGCTTGCGGCGGAGATCGCCGCATTTCGGGGGAGGTCGTGGGAAGACTATATGGACTCCGTTGGTGAAGACGGTACCTTAGGGGCCCTGTACCGTCTCACCAGGAGACTAACCCGAACGCCCGAAGCCGTCCATCCGTTGCTCGACGACGCGGGAAACCGCCACTACGCCCCCCAAGACAGAGCCGATATACTTGGCAGTCATCTGGAGGGGCAATTCAAACCTTTCCCCGTCGTCGACCAGGCATTCAACGGGCATACAGAGGATAAAGTGCGGGAATTCTTGTGCGATTCAAATAAGGACCCCCTACCGGGGCACTTTTTCATTTCACCGGCTGAGGTGGAGCGAGTCGCGCTCCGCCTTAAGCACAAAAAGGCCCCCGGTCCGGGTGGGGTCACCAATCCACAATTGACGCAGCTCCCCCGCAGAGCCATAGCCGCATTCGCCCGGCTCTGCAATGGAATACTCCGTACAGGTCATTTCCCCAGAGCATGGAAGCAGGGGAAAGTCATCATGATCCCAAAGCCCGGCAAAGACAAACGTCTGCCGGGCAGCTACCGTCCGATCACCCTGCTTCCGCACCCGGCGAAGCTGTTCGAGAGATTGTTCCTCCGGAGGCTGAAAGCCTATATCGAGCTTCGTGTAGAGCAGTTCGGTTTCCGCGAGAACCATAGTACAACACTCCAGCTCACCCGGGTGCTACACCATATGGCGAGTGAGATGAATCGGGGCCGAGTCACGGTCGGGGTCTATCTCGATATAGAGAAGGACTTCGACCGTGTTTGGCATACCGGCCTCCTTTTCAAGCTCCTAAACTCGCCGGTGCCGCCCATGGCCACGCGGTTGCTCGCATCCTTCTTGAGCGACCGCCACTTCCACGTGGCCGTGGAGGGAAAAACCTCTACGGAGCATTCCATTGAGGCAGGTGTCCCTCAAGGGAGCTGCCTTTCGCCCGCACTTTTTTCTCTGTACACCAACGATATCCCTACTCTCTCGGATTCCCTCCTCCCGGGAGAGCAGGATGTAACTCTGGCGCTGTTCGCGGATGACAGCGCCTACCTCTATTCCTCCAAAAGTCCTAGACTCGCCGCCGCGAAAATGCAAAGGATGCTGGATATCCTCCCTTCCTGGCTCGACAGGTGGCGGCTGTCCGTCAACGTGGGCAAAACAGCTGCCCTTATGACGACACGCCGCCGATGCCCACCACCGCTAAAACTCCGGGGACAGGAGGTCCAATGGGCCGACACTGTGAAATACCTGGGGTGCATCATAGACCGGCCCCTCCGCATGGGCGCTATGGCCAAGCATTTGAGCAACCAAGCCAAAGCCGCCCGGTCCATGCTCCGGCCGGTCTTTAATCATCTCTTCCACTCCGGGTAAAAGTGTTGGTCTACAAGACCTACATACGTTCCCGGTTTACTTACGCAGCCCCAGCGTGGCATCATCTCCTGTCGGCCACGAACAAGACACGGATCCAGCGTCTGCAGAATGTCTCTCTGCGCATGGCTCCGTGGTTCGTGCGCAATTCCACAATAAGCGGCGACCTGAAGGTTGAATCAGTGGAAGTGTTTGTTGAACGGCTCGCTCGACGGATGTTTGACCGGGCCGACAACGGACCCCACGATCACCTTCATGGAATCGCGCCGCTACACGCACGGCCACCGGAGGGAAGGCCATTGCCGAGAGAAATTCTCGGCGGCGATTCTCCAAGACCCTAACCCCATCCCCCATCCTAGGCGCGCTGGACTCGCCTGCAGCGCGCCACCTCCTACTCCTACCCCTACCACCCCCAAAGTCCCCTCACTATCCCCTCAGATGAGGGACACATACCGCACGGCCCTCGCTTCGCGAGGGCCAGCGCCTACGGCGCATGAGTTACCGGCGGGCTATCGCCCGCCGTGATCCTGCCCCTGGCAACGGGGAATATTCCCCAGCCGGAACCCAACCCCACAGCAAGGGGGTTGAGTCCACTAGCCCCGCCCTCGAGTTCCATCTTGGTCACGGTTGAGAGCGGACGTGTGCGCATCGTGCTTCCCCCCACTCCCGTGCCAACTTCATTCTACCCTCGGACTCAAAAATCAAAATCCTACGTGATACCTGTCATCGAAAAGAAGTTTTCCTGCTGCTGAACTACTGGTTTCCTCGTGTCGCTAACCAGGACGTCGACTAGGTTGTTGTTGAGCGCCTTGTGGACGGGCTGGTTAGCCCTAGGCTTTCGTGTCGCGGGCCAGGACGTCGACTAAGTTGCAGGGGCACTGCGAACAATCGTTGTCCCCCGAGCGTCATAGCCGACGGGCTGGCTCGCCCTAGTTTCGCGGTCGTCCTGCCACACATCGGTTAGGCCTACAGACTGACAGACAGACACACCGCACGGGCCCAGCGCCCTGCCGGGCTAGTCAAATCCGGCTAGGGCCAAACTCTTTACCCGTGTGGTATTGCATTTAACTTCCCCAACTGAATAGGGCCCCCCCGAGGAAAGGTGACCCTTTCCTCCGTCCCCCATTCTTGGTTGTCGTGTGGTGGGTCTTGATTTTGTTAGGTGTTGTTGCTCGCCTTCCCTTAAGTCGTCGGAAGGCTATTCATAAAGAATAGTCCCCCCGACCGCACCCTGGTACAATCCGTGCTAAGGGAGGGTCAAGTCCAGCAAGTGTCGGTCCCAGTCTCGTTGTCTTAGTCGAAATTGTAAATATCCAATATTTTTTTTTTTCTTTTTGGGCTCCCATTAACGTAGCGAAACGCGCGGTAGCCCATTTTTCCCCCACTCCATCGCCTTTGTCTATTTTGTATATACTTTGATTTTTGCTTATTTTTATTTGTTTTAATATTCCTTTTAGTTATACTTCCTAGTTTTAGATATATATAGTTAGGTTAAGGTTTCTATTATTAGTTAGTGCTTTAATTACTGTAAATAAATAAAACTACTGCGTGTGTTAATAGTTGTATTTAAAGAGTATACAACCCAACCATGCCAAACCGTGACTCTTCTAAGATCCCACGGATAAAAATGAAGAGTAGGAGTGCGCCGGCTAGCCCCGATCCGGCCCCGCGGCGGTCCCCTCCGGCCCAGGCTTTAGGCCTCGAGCCGGTGGCGGCCGACCCGACGTCGAGTCAGGGCCAAACTCAAGCTGCGGGCGTCCTCCCACGTCCCGCTCCGGGCGTGGACGCGCCGACACTTTCGTTCGAAAACGTCACGCGTCATACCCTCGCCGGGAGCGAGACGGGGGCGGTCTCCGCCAGCCCCAAGTGGCGTCAGCTGATTTACCCGCTTTCGCCGCCGCGTCCTCTAGACCTAAAAAAAAGACAAGCTATTAGCACTATCGAGGAGTCTGCCTCCTCCAGCTCGTCAACATCGAATAGCGAGGATTCCGACTCCTCGCATTTAACCACAGCTTACAAAGACTTGCCCCCTAAACCCCAGCGTACCAGGAAACACGCTAGGGATTCTAGCGGAGATAGTCTTCCTCCCCCTGCCCAACGACCAAACTTGGGTAAGAGCCCCAGCCCGCTCCCCTCTACAATCGAGGAGCTGGCCTCTCTAACCTCGGCGCTCCCACCGCCGACATCTTCGCCTATCAGGCAATTACCTCCTATACCGTCGCCGCGTAGGCTCGATCCCCGCTTAACATCAAACCAACAGCGCGAGGCCGCCATGAGAGCGGCAGGAATGATGTCGTATGCGGCGGCTGCCAGCCAACCAACCCTCCCAGCCAGCCAACCAGCCCCCTCAACCAGCCAGCCGGAACATCTCTCCAGTGATTTCTGCATCGCCCCCCCCCCCCCCCCCCCAAGACGAGAAGGCCGAGAGAGTCCCGCCTATCACCGTCGAGATCCTCCCTAACTGGATCTCCCATTTCCGCGCGATTCGCGAGAGACTTGGCCACCCGCCGAGCGCCCGCCCTATGGGAAAGGGCGTCCGCTTCCTCCCAAAACCAATAAGAGAGTACCGGGTGGTTCAGAGTTACCTGGCTGAAGCGAGAGAGATTAACCCGCTGATAATTGGACACAGTTATTGTGTCGACGCAGAAAAGCCCCACAAGGTGGCGATCTCCGGCCTGTTATACGACACACCGGTGGCCGAAATACTCCAAGAACTGGAGACGCTGGTTGGCGTCAAACCAGACCATGGACGTCTCATTCCACCTAGGAAAGGTAGCCCCAAAGCAGTGTTCTTTGTACAATTCCCCCATCTAAGAGTGGAAGAACAGAGGACCCTGCTCCAATTGGAGCAAATGTTCTACATGGAGATAACGGTCAAGGAGTGGATCCGGCGCTCAGGCCCCCCCCAGTGCCACCGCTGCCAAGCGTTCGGGCACTCCTCTGAGGGGTGCTTTAGACCGGCATGCTGTGTACGATGTGCGGGGCCCCACCTAACCGCTGCATGTGACCGCGAGCATAATGCACTCAAATGCGCAAACTGCAAGCGCAGCCATCCGGCCAACCACCGGCATTGCCCGGTTTACCGTCGGGAGGCCAAAATTAGGGGTATCGAAATTCCACCTCCAAACCCAAATAGAAACCCCCAATCTAACCAACAACTTCCGACTCTTACAGAGCCCTACGAACCGTCCAACTTAATGGCCCCGGCCTGTAATGCAGAAACTCAACGGCCAAAAAAGAGGAAAACCAAGAGGAGGAAAAATCCAGCCCAAGTTCCGCCTCAAACCGACCTGGCCCCCTCCGCTTCCTCCCAACCAACACAAAAAGCGAAGCAAGACTTCCCGCCCCTGCCAACAAAACAAGAGCTCCCAGTTGAACTGCCCAAAAAAAGGGCACCAAGACATGAGCTCCCACCCACAACTTCCTACCAAATACCCCTTACGCAGCCATCCAAACAAAAGGTCCAAAGACCACACCAACCACCACCACCACCCCCGATCCGGGGACCAATTCCCCCGCCAAAAACCTCCGCATTACCACCAGCGCCGGCCCCGCGCAATCGTAGGGGCCAAGCCACAAACGAACACACACAATCCAGTGACCCAAACCGGATGGCCTCAGGCTGCTGTGGGCAGGGCAGGCTGTGTGGCAGGCTGGGTGCTCGGAGGATCGAGGCCGCCGGATGATCCAGGCGGCTATAACGATCCTAATCGAGACCCTGCAAGCCGCCAACAGCGGACAATCCCCGTGCGAGGCCATAATCAACGGCCTCGCACAACTGCACTATCACCTTCGGGGCTAGGGCTTCGGCTCTTGTACTGGAACCCCGGAGGTGTCAAATCCAACTATCATCAGCTTCGTCTCCTGGCCCAGGAGCAAGGCCCCCATATAATCCTCCTGGGGGAGACGAAACTCATGCCAAAGAACGAACTCCGCGTGCCGAACTACTTCGTGTACAGGCGTGACGAAACCTCGGACCGGGGCCGCGGCTATCGCGGTACCGCCCTCCTGGTCCGTAGGGATATCGTCCACGAAGAACTCCCGCACGCGGAGTTCAAAACTACGAGAACAATAGGAGTTAGTCTCCAGTCGTCCGGCTCAGAGTTAAAAGTTTACGCTGCTTATCGCCCACCGGTCTGTCGTCTTCATCGATCCGACTTTCGACGGGTCCTGGACGGAATAACCCCTACCCTGGTAGTCGGAGACCTCAACGCCAAACATCCGGCGTGGGGCTCCCGGCTCATCAACCCAACGGGTAGGGTCCTGTCCAAGGACTCGGAGGACAAGGGCTATGAAGTCCTAGGACCGGATTCGCCGACACACATTCCTACGTCGGTGAACTACGCGGCTGACGTCCTCGACATTGTAGTCGCCCAGGCCATCAGAGTCCCAGTTCACGTCGAGGTCTTGTACGACGTGGACTCACAACACCTCCCATTGCTTGTGGTGCTGGGCACACAAGTTGACGTCACCGCCGCGAAGGGGCGATTCAAAACAGACTGGGACCAGTACAAAGATATACTCAACAGCTTTTATCTTGCTGGTCCCATAAACTCGCCGGACGACGTAGAAGCGACGGCAACTCGCTTCACGGAGTCCCTAGTGCACGCTAAGGAGGCGGCAACACGTGAGCTGCCTCCGCATACCAGCCTAAAGCGTGAAACCGTCCCACACCCCCTCCGACTTAAGCTGCAGCTCAAAAGGCGTCTCCAGAGGCGCTGGGCTAACTTCCGAGACCCCAGCACCAAACGCGAGCTCAACCGCGTCAAGGAAGAGCTTGCGGCGGAGATCGCCGCATTTCGGGGGAGGTCGTGGGAAGACTATATGGACTCCGTTGGTGAAGATGGTACCTTAGGGGCCCTGTACCGTCTCACCAGGAGACTAACCCGAACGCCCGAAGCCATCCATCCGTTGCTCGACGACGCGGGAAACCGCCACTACGCCCCCCAAGACAGAGCCGATATACTTGGCAGTCATCTGGAGGGGCAATTCAAACCTTTCCCCGTGGTCGACCAGGCATTCAACGGGCATACAGAGGATAAAGTGCGGGAATTCTTGTGCGATTCAAATAAGGACCCCCTACCGGGGCACTTTTTCATTTCACCGGCTGAGGTGGAGCGAGTCGCGCTCCGCCTTAAGCACAAGGCCCCCGGTCCGGATGGGGTCACCAATCCACAATTGACGCAGCTCCCCCGCAGAGCCATAGCCGCATTCGCCCGGCTCTGCAATGGAATACTCCGTACAGGTCATTTTCCCAGCGCATGGAAGCAGGGGAAAGTCATCATGATCCCAAAGCCCGGCAAAGACAAACGTCTGCCGGGCAGCTACCGTCCGATCACCCTGCTTCCGCATCCGGCGAAGCTGTTCGAGAGATTGTTCCTCCGGAGACTGAAAGCCTATATCGAGCTTCGTGTAGAGCAGTTCGGTTTCCGCGAGGACCATAGTACAACACTCCAGCTCACCCGGGTGCTACACCATATGGCGAGTGAAATGAATCGGGGCCGAGTCACGGTCGGGGTCTATCTCGATATAGAGAAGGCCTTCGACCGTGTTTGGCATACCGGCCTCCTTTCCAAGCTCGTAGACTCGCCGGTGCCGCCCATGGCCACACGGTTACTCGCTTCCTACCTGAGTGACCGCCACTTCCACGTGGCCGTGGAGGGAAAAACCTCTACGGAGTATTCAATCGAGGCAACTCCCTTGGGGACCAAGGGAGCTGCCTTTCGCCCGCACTTTACGCTCTGTATTCCAATGATATCCCTACTCTCTCGGACTCCCTCCTCCCGGGAGAGCAGGACGTAACCTTGGCGCTGTTTGCGGATGAAAGCGCCTACCTCTACTCATCCAAAAGTCCCAGACTCGCCGCCGCGAAAATGCAAAGGATGCTGGACATCCTTCCTTCGTGGCTCGACAAGTGGCGGCTGTCCGTCAACGTGGGTAAAACAGCTGCCCTTATGACGACACGCCGCCGATGCCCACCATCGCTGAAACTCCGGGGACAGGAGGTCCAATGGACCGACACTGTCAAATACCTGGGATGTATCATAGACCGGCCCCTGCGCATGGGCGCCATGGCCAATCATTTGATCAATCAAGCCAAGGCCGCCCGGTCCATGCTCCGGCCGGTACTATCCCGGTACATCCCTGCCACTACGGGTAAAAGTGTTGGTCTACAAGACCTTCATACGTTCCCGGATCACCTACGCAGCCCCAGTGTGGCATCACCTATTGTCGGCCACGAATAAAACACGGATCCAGCGTCAGCAGAATATCTATCTCTCTGCGTATGGCGTCCGGCGCTCCGTGGTTCGTGCGCAACTCCACGCTCAGCGGCGACCTAAAGACGGAGTCGGTGGAAGCGTTCGTTGAACGACTCGCTCGAGGCATGTTCGACCGAGCCGATAACGGACCCCATGACCATCTCCATGGTATCGCGCCGCTTCACGCACGGCCACCGGAGGGAAGGCCGAGAGAGATTCTCGGCGGCGACTCTCAAGGGACTTAAAATCCTATCCCAGGCGCGCTGAACTCGCCTGCAGCGCGCCAACTCCTAACCCTGCCCCACTACCCCTAGCCCAAACCTAATCCCAAGCCCACCCTTTGAGGAGGGACATGTCTTTTGATTAGGTTATTACAGAAATTTCTATATCTGCGATAAGTTATTTTTAAGATTTCGTTTGTCTTATCTAATCGTGTTTTAAATTGTAAATTGTTTCTATTTTTAATACATTTTAAAATTCCCGGTGTTATCCAAGGCTTAATTATTCTTTTATTATTTGGAATATTGATAGTTTTCGTATTAAGGTTAAGTGAATCCATGATTATAGAATTTATTTTGGTTGCTAGAATATTTGGATCATTTATATTTAGTAGGTCTGGAGTAATATTAGATTTTAAGTTTTTTAAAGCGTCTTCGTAATTGGTAATAGTTTTAGTTTTCATAGCTCTATAGGGTTTGACACTATTATATATGAATATACTAGTAATTTTATGATCTGTTATGGTCGTGTCTAATACAGCAATTGTTGCTGTATATTTATTAGGATTCAGATTTGTTATAATATGATCTAAACAGCTATTGTATCTAGTGTCAAATCTGTGTCCAGGCAACAAGCTATAGCACGCTAGCATATCAAGGTAGGTCTCAGAATATTTTTCATAAATTCCTTCTATTATATTAATATTTATATCTCCTATTATAACAATATTTTTATTTTTTAGGTGGGGTGAATTTAGGTGGGCATCAAGTGAGTTAATAAAATTTTCAGGGTTTCTTAAAGACGGAGAACGGTAAATACATATTATAGTGCAATCGAGACTTGAGACTTCTAGACAAGAAGCTCCGTGAAGTGTAATCTCATTGACAACATATTTAATGGACTCTTTTATAAAAATAACTACACCATCATTTTGATTACTTTTTCTAAGAGAGTTGTGGGTTATATATCCTGGTTTGTGTGGGAGAGGTTTGTTTGGGTTTGTACGACATTCTGTCAATATTATAAGATCAATATTTTGTTGTAGTATACTGAGGTTTATGTCTAAGTCATCAATATTGGAATTTTTGTGAATACTTCTGATATTTTGTGTTATGATAGAAAAAGTAGGTATTTTTTTTATAGGTAAATATTTAAATAATTCATCTATTTGACATTGTACAGCATTAATATTATTAGCAGAGTCTAATTCTTGAATTAAGTTATTTTGCTTTATATTCATTTTGATAAAATAAACGATTTAAGTGTGTGCAATAGAAGGGGGATGTTTGTATATAATGGAATAGGGTAAAGTATGTATGAAGAGATAATTTTTAAATTTTATTTTTATTTGAGAATAGTGAGTAGGTTTTATTTGTATATAGTGGGAGGTTATTTTTTATGTATAGAATTAAAGGTTTGTTTATGTTTAGAGGGCAAGGGCAGTCTATGTATAATATAAAGGGTTTATTGGAAAAATACAAAAACGTTTGATTATGTATATAGTATAGTAGTAAAAGAGGTATATTTGTGTGTATTTGTAAGAGTTTGTTTGCGTATAATAATAGGTTAGTTGGAATAAGGTTGTTTGTATATAATGGTTGGAATATACTAAGGCTAAATTTATAGGTATACATATATTTGATTGTATGAGTAAGAAATGTATGTAAATTAAATTGGTTATAAATCATAATTTGTACATACGCTGTTTTAGGTATGTTAATTATATTAAAGAGAGTATGTTGTATATATGTAGGTAAGTTAAATGTGTTAGAGGGCACATATTGTACAAGTAGTGTTTTAAAAGTTATATAAATAAATAGTCACTTGTTTACTAATAGTTGAAGTTGGGGTTCATTTGTGATTGATATTATTGGTGAATTATCATCCATTCGTAGGTAGACTCTTCCGTAATTGGTCCAGCAGTATTTATAATGTTTCAGATTCTTTAGGTCCCTGGCAAGAAAGTAAAGTCTTGCTACGTGTTGAGTTAGGTTTTCCGAGATGAAGATTGGTACGTCTGGGTTTGATTTAATTCCTAATTGTAAGGCTTTTAATTTATCTGATTTATTTGAGTTGTTATACATTTTAGCTGCCTTTATAATATCGGATTTAATGAAAGTGTTGGTAAATTCCACAATTAAAGTACTCTTGTCTTTTTTCTTGTTAATTTTTATTATATCTTTTATTTCTGTCTTCTCTAGGTTAATGTTTAGATTTTTTGTTAATTTAAGTATCATGTCATGTAAGTCTTTCTTATTTTCATCGCCTTTTAGTGGTATATTCTTTATCTCAATATTATTTTTTCTGTCCGCCCTTTGGTTATCTTCAATTTTATTCGTTAATATAGTTATTTCTTCCTTATCTTTTTTCATCTGAATTTCTAGCTGCCCAATTTTTTTCTTAAGTTCGCTATTTTTTTCGCATAAAAATGAAATGGTAGTTTGAATATTTGTACTAATCTGTTGCACATCTTTTAACGCGGTCAGAATAGTGTCAGTTTTGTCATTTTGCGTTTTTATAAAATCGGAAATCAGGTCTTTCATTTCGCATTTAATTTCATTTGTAATATTTTTTACTTGTGAACTATCCATACAAACAGATTGCTCATCGTTATATCGCACTCTTTTGTTGCGCGCCATTACATAATTCGGCGGGGAAGTTTTATCCAAGATAGATATATCGGGGACTGAGCTAGATTTTTCTGATGTACTCATCATAACGTCAGGTACTTACCAAATATTACGGAAGTAATATATAAGTAAATAAGAAGCAGTACAGTTACAATTTCTTCACTTTTAATAGGTAGGTAGTAAGAAATTTAGGTAGTTATTGGTTTCGCAATCTTCACCGCAGCTTATTCCGTCTATGTAGATAAGTAGGTATAGCTATCTGAGACAGAGACGGACACGACGGCGACGCTCGGCGCGGTCCGCAGCTGCGAGCGCGCAGTGATCGGATGAGTGCGATAGCAATTATGTAAACAGTCTCTTTTCACCGCGGGTGAGCGCGGGGGGAGCGATCGAAGAGCAGGACTTGCAGTTTATTCAAATTAGAACCACAATGTTGTACACGCTATTAGTTTTGTCACTGAATTATAATAACTGTGCGTTGAAGTTAAAGTACACTTTTAGATTTAACTGATTTACAAAATCACAACAATTTTTAGTCAAACACGAAACACGTCTGCTTTGTAAGCAATCTCGGACGAAAGAGAATATATAATATGCCGCTTACAAGCCTCCAAATGAAGCCCTCGACACAGGGGGACTGCGTCAGCTGTTCGATACGCAGGTCCCGATCCTCATGGCCGGGGACTTCAATTGTAAGCACCCAGCGTGGAATTCCGCGCAAATAAACCGTGGGGGGCGCCACCTGCTGCGGGCCGCCGAGAGGGGGTGGTTCTGTGTGGACGGCCCGCCCGGGCCAACCTATATTCCTGAGAATCATAGGTTTGGCCCGGACGTGCTGGACATCGCGGTGCACCGCAACCTGCCCGGCGCCCTGGAGCAGGAAGTGCTCAACGACCTCGATTCCGACCACCTTCCCGTCCTAATCACTCTGTCTTCCCTCCCAACGAAAGTTTCGCCGCCAGTGCCCGCCAAGCGCGTTGACTGGGGAAAATTTGCAGACTACCTACAAACCCACACGCCTTTCTTTCCGGTTTTGACGCCTGAGGACGTGGATAGACTCGCGTCCGAACTGTCTGTACAGTCACGTAAGTCTCAAGAGAGGGCCTCCTCGGAGGAGCCTCCGCGAAGGGGGCTTCTCCCCCTCCCCCATAACATCAGGGGCTTGCTGAAAAGCAAGAGAGACTTACGTCGTCTGTGGCAACGCACTCGCTGCCCGACGGTGAAGACCGAACTAAACGCGCTCTCGGCTCGGATCAGGAAAGCCATAGCGGATGTTTTCGCGGATCGTTGGCAAGCTCGGATTGAAGACGCGACCGGTGACCTGCGGGGGTCCACCGGTTGTGCGCTTCGATGTCCAGTGCACCTAAAGCGGTCTGCCCCCTCCTCGATACCGACGGATCTCCAAGATTTCGAACAGAAGATCGCGCCCGGATATTTGCCGAATGCCTAGAGGGACAGTTTCGTCCCAACCCACCCCAGTCCCACGAACATGTCGCACAGGTAGAACGCGAAGTGGAGACCGGTCTCCGCTCCGCGGTACCAGAATCCGAACCCCCGATAATATTCTCCCCCGGAATGGTGGCGCGCGCCTTCAGCCGCCTCAAGCCGAGGAAAGCCCCCGGCGCCGATTGCATCGGAAACATGGCAATACGGTGTATGCCGCCGCGAACAATCGCCGCGTACACCCGCCTTTTCAATGGAATAGTGCGTACGGCACATTTCCCGACTTCCTGGAAGGAAGGTCGGATTATCATGCTACCCAAACCGGGGAAGAATATTAAGCTTCCCGAGAGCTACCGCCCCATCACACTCTTACCGGCGATTTCAAAGGTATTCGAAAAGCTACTTTTGCGACATATCGTACCTAACTTTACTCCACGCGACGAACAATTCGGGTTCCGAAGCGAGCATAGCACTACTCTCCAATTGACAAGAATGCTGCACAGACTGTCTGTGGCCCTTAACAGGCGTCACTTCACCTGTGCGGTATTCCTCGACATGGAGAAGGCGTTCGACAAAGTCTGGCACAGCGGGCTTCTCTTCAAACTCTTAAAAACTAGCATACCTCGTAGGATAGTGCGGGTTGTGGCATCCTTTTTGGAGGGCCGTAGCTTTCACGTCACTGTGGAAGGTCTTTGCTCCAACAAGCATCCCATCGCGGCGGGCTTCCCGCAAGGCAGCTGCCTTTCGCCTGTCCTCTACTGCTGCTACACCGACGACATCCCACTGGCCGAGACGAATGTCGAGCTGGCTCTATATGCTGACGACGCCGCATACTTTGGTTTCTCTCGAGACCTGAGTATGTCGGGGAAGTACATGCAGAGACAGCTCGATCTTCTTCCCGCCTGGCTGTCGGCTTGGCGACTTACGTCGACGAACGTCGTAGCCACCCCACGCTCTCTCAAATGCCTCTCGTATCTACTGACACCGGAGCTCCTGACAAACATGGTCGAGAAACTGACGCCAGCCCAAACGTACCGATGGTACGACTTCTCAGCAACCCAGCAGTCAAAGGCAGACATCATGACCATGGCACATTTTTTGCAAAGAGAAGCAGAATTAAGCTCACCATTTGCAAAACCAGAAATAATCCCAGCAGAAGGTATCGCAACCTCAAGACGCGCCATGCAGAGAACTCACAAAATCACTGAAGCCACGAACCTTTGCAACCACAAGCAACAGCCAGCTCCTATGGACAACGCCACAGCCCCGACGATAGAAACAGCGCAGTCCAGATGCCCCGTGTGTAAGGGCAACCACAGAATGAGCGGATGTTCAACTTTCATTGGCCTGAACAGCGATGACCGATGGGACGTCACAAAGGAACATCGACTATGCTTCGGATGTCTACGCCCGCGGACCTCAAGGCACTTTTGTCGAAGACAGAAATGCGGCGTAGACGGATGCCTCAGAACACATCACAGCCTCCTTCACTATGCTCCGAGAACAGAGCAAAGAAAAGAAACCGTCGCTTCAACTTGGACGCCACATCGCCTCAGAACATATTTGAAGATAGTACCAATCTACGTTTCCGGACCGGCGGGAGAAATAAAGACTTTCGCACTGCTAGACGACGGATCTACGATAACGCTCGTAGACAGCGAATTAGCCCGCCAGATTGGAGCCGACGGACCGGAGGAGTCGCTATGTATTGAAGCCATCACGCTACGCGGCGCTACGAGCGACTACGAAATCAGCGCACGGACAATGGCTAACTTGAAAATATCGGCGCAATCAATCGCCGATGAAGACTTGAAAGACTGCGAACATCTCACCGGGATAGAAGACAGCCTGAGATATGAAGAAGCTCATCCTCGGGTGCTGATCGGCCAAGATAATTGGAATCTGCTCCTGGCCACCGAAACCAGAAAAAGGAAATCGCACCAACCTGTGGCCTCGATGACACCGCTCGGATGGGTGCTACACGGGACCCGAACACGCACCACCGGACAGCAGGTCCACTTCATCCACCACTTGTCGCCTGAAGATCACCAAATGGATGAACAGATGAAGAGATACTTCGCCCCCGAGTCCCTCACCATCACACCGAAGCTACCGCAGACCGACCTAGAGGAGAAAGCGATGAAAGCGCTGACTACGGGCACGAGCCAAACGGATGACGGCTGCTACGAGACACCGCTACTATGGAAACATAGTCACGTCTTAGCACTTCCAAATAGCTACGAGAACGCCCGTCGCCGTTTACAAAACATTGAGAAGAAGCTCGATAAAATCCCGCAGCTCAAGACTAAATATGAAGAACAAATGACCTCTCTCCTCTACAAGGGCTACGCTGAGCCTGCATCACCATCCGATAAAGCCGGAAAAATATGGTACTTACCTCACTTCGCTGTCTTCAACCCGATGAAACCAAACAAAATACGGATCGTGCACGACGCAGCTGCCAAAAGCGGAGGAACATCTCTCAATGATCAACTGCTCACCGGACCGGACCTCCTGCAGTCACTACCGATGAGATTCCGGGAACATCGAGTCGCCGTATCCGCCGACATTACAGAGATGTTCATGCAGATCAAGATTAAAGCTGAAGATCGCAACGCATTGAGATATCTATGGCGAGGGAGCCGTCGCGACAACAAACCGCCAGAAGAATTCAGAATGACATCACTGATATTCGGAGCGACCAGCTCACCAACCACAGCTATCTACGTCAAGAATCTCAACGCATCAAAATACAAGACCTCTCATCCGGATGCAGCAAAGGGCATCGTTGAGAACCATTATATGGACGACTACATACAATCGTTCCGGAACAAAGAAGATGCGATCAGAATCGCCACCGAGGTTCGAGACATTCATCGGCGAGGCCACTTTGAATTGCGACAGTGGGCCTCCAACGAGCCAGCCGTCCTCAAGGCCCTCAGCTACGACGCTACGCCGCCACATGCTGTCAACATCAGCGACGGCACCAAAGCCGAGAGGGTCCTGGGTTTGATCTGGAGACCTACTGACGACAGACTCGCCTTCAACCTGGATATGCTGCGAATCCCGCATCAAAGGCTGAACAAGGCTCCCGAATTTCTCCGCCAACACCTTTGGCCTACGGAGCAGCCTACGATGCCCAAACCAACTGGAGAGGAGAAAATCAACGTCGTCACCGCATCGACCACGAACATCGCCGAAAGCCCACCCGACGCTTCAAGATTCTCAAGATGGGAGAATCTTCTACGCACAACCGCAAGGGTGATAGATTATATCATCGGGCTACGTCGAGCGGTGAAAATGAAGACCCTCTACCAACGGACCAGGAACAACGAAAAGGACCCTGACTGGCGCCACTCTGCGCGGAGAATGAGGAAGACGTTCTACGAGTTGGAGGCGAAGACCGCACCAAACTTCGTTGAGAACGAGTACCTACACCGCGCAGAACGACTCCTGAACCTAACCAGCCAGGAAGCAGCCTTCACCGAAGACCTCCGGAGCCTACGCGACGTTGGAGCCGCGTTAACCCACAGCCGACTACGAGCACTCGCCGTACAAGTGGATGGCCTCATCCGGCTGCGGCCACGCATAGCGGCAGCCGTCGATATCACCGAGCGTGTGAAGAGCCCACCTGTACTGGACCATCGACATCGGGTGACGCAGCTCATCATCGAGCTCTACATCACGCCAGCTCCGAGGCAGTAACCGAAAAAAAAGGACCGTGAGCCGCCGGGCTTTCTGCACGGAGAACGAGGAAGACGCTCTACCGACCGACCGTGCTGCATGCAGAGTAGGAGCGAGTACCTACACCGTGCGGAAGGCCCCCTTAACAGATCCGGCCTTTTCTCCACACCGAACCGGACGAGCATACTGGCGCACATCACAGCGGCTGGCAGACCCCTTCTGGCGCAGATGGATCCGCGAGCACCAACCAGAGCTGCGGTACCGGCGGGAGATCCACGGCAGCGACGTCACCATCGAGATTGGAGGCGCCGTCTACATTGCGGATGGCAGTTGTGGAAGACCCGGGCCCCGTCGAAGTCAGCCGAGACGCCGCGCTACGAGGTTGGGAACTCTGCGTCGACCCGCCATGAAGCCGCTGATGCTGCCTACCGAGCCAACCGTCCCCGGAGCAGTCGTCCCTGAACCAGCCGTCACTGAACCAGCTGAGTCTGAGCCGGCCGTCCCTGCACCGAAGATTTCCACACCGACTCGTCGCGACATCGATGTGCGGCGAGAGGATGTACGGGACAGCCGATAAAACGTACGATATACAGATTCGCCATAATATTAAGCTAGTTATAAGGTCTTATGAATTTGTTGTAAATAGTATTTTTAAGATCTTATTATCACGGTGTTAGGCTTAATATTATGAATTTGTTTATGTATTTGTTTGATAGATTTCTGTATTATTGTATGTTTAGGTTTAATATTATTTTCTGTTCTATATTTGTATTTCCCTTTGTATTTGTATGTGTTTAAGTTGTATTCCGTTTGTATATATTTTGTGATAACGTGTTAATTTCGGAATTATAATTTTATGAAAATAAATGGTTCCCATTAGGGTAATGTTTCGCGCGGTAGCCAAAAAAATGTTGTCGCCCCGCCCACTTTCGCAAGTAGCGAAACACAGTCGATTGCGTGTGCGGGTCGACAATATAACAGGCACCGAGTCTCAGGAAAAAGTTGAGATTCGCTGTAATTTTCAGTTCCGCGCACGGGCGATCGGGGATCCCTATCCCCACTCCGCGACCGGTACCTACCAATCGCCGCGCAGAAGATTACCCCCACTCAACCCCTCAAGCCGAAGATTACCGAAGATGGACGAGGCTTCGGGCGGCCGACCGCCGCCACCTGCCTCGCCATCTCCTCCACATGATGTCCTGGAAGCGGCCGATGAATCGGAGTCTCTTTTGTTAGAAAGAGTCCGTTCATCGGGCCTGTCTCCGGACGCACTCGCCGAGCTCGTCGAGGCCATGTCCTCCGCGCCGGCCGATGAAGACGCAATCCCCGCAACTCCAGCTTCGGGGTATTCGCAGCCCTTCTTGGACCCGAGGATCCAAGCCGTACTCCAACGAGTTATGACTTCGGGGATCAAGAGACCCAGGAACAGCGACAGCAGCCTGTCGCCGGAGGGGAAGAGGGAGCGCCGGGAACGTGTTCACGAGCCCGAGCAGCACCCAGCCGACCCTGCCGCCGCCGAACAGCTGACCTGAGTATGTCGGGGAAGTACATGCAGAGACAGCTCGATCTTCTTCCCGCCTGGCTGTCGGCTTGGCGACTTAAGGTCAATGTCAAAAAGACCCAAGCAGTGATTATCAGAGGAGTGGGCATGCGAAAGGGCGGCCGACCTCTGCTCCCGCTCACGCTTTGTGGTCAATCTGTGGACTGGTCTACTACTGCGACATACCTCGGTGTGAAAATCGACTCAACACTCACCATGGGGCCGCACGTGAAAAACACGCGCGCTAAGGCTCTGGTCGCGCACCATAGACTGCGCCCAGTGTTATCATCCGGACTTCCCATCCAAACAAGACTGGCCATCTATAAATCGTACATCCGGCCCATCCTCACATACGCAGCGCCAGCATGGTGGGCGTTATGTGCGGATGTAAAAATCAGGCAATTAGAGGCCCAACAAAATAAATGCCTGCGCACTATAACTGGCGCGCACTATTTTATGCGCAACGACTCGCTGCGTCGAGACCTCCGGATGGTAACACTGGACGACTTTGTTGTCCGTTTGGCTACCCGGATGTACTCGCGTGCAGACGCGTCAGACCACCCACATATACGGGACCTGGCCCCTCTGCACTCGAGACCACCGGATGCCATACGACGACTACCGCGCGACCTGGTATCGATCGCGAGCGGTGAGAGCGGAAGCGGTTCGGGGAGCGAAAGCGACTCGGACGGCTAAAGTGATCGCTGCGAGTGGTCGATTAGTACACAGAATTACCACAAAGTCCTCATTATCACACCTTCGACCAATAATAAGGTCACCAAAGACCTATCCGTAGTAACGGTTAGCGAATAGCTACTACTGTAAGGAGACCACAATCTCGACACAGTTGCCCATCTCCCGTTGGGGGGACAGAGAAGATTAGACTGCGAGGAAAAAGTTAGTTCAATTTAGTTCAATCAGTTCAATTCGACAATCCGGTACGTAAAGTACACTCCTGAGGCTTGGTCCTGGGTCCCCTGAAATGGGACTATGAAGAAACGCTGCCCGAACATTGCCCGATGGAAAAATACTGAACAAATGAAGTTTCATTGAACTCATCGGCCACCGACCAAAACGGTGATCGGCCCTCTTCCTCCAACCGGCGTCTCGCACAGAAACAGTTGAAAATTTTAGATTTTATGACGGTTTAAAATTAATTAAATTAATGTATAATAACGAGTGTTTCCCCCCCGAGCCCTGATTAAGGTTTCCATCCGTCTGGGCATGCTGCGAATGATGTTGTTAATGATTTCTTGGGGCAACCTCTGCCATTCTTCAACTAAGGTTTTTTTCAGCTAGCCCAGATTGTTAGGAGGTGGCATTCTTGATTTGACACTCCTCTTTAGCAAGTCCCAAACGTGTTCAATCGGATTCATATCCGGGGACCGTGCTGGCCACTCCATCACCGTAACACCAACATGGTTTAGGTATGCCTGTACTGAGCGAGCACTGTGAGCCCCAGCATTATCCTGCATTAAAATGAAGTCGTTACCAATAAATGGGGCAAATGGCACAACATGTTCCTCTAACATCTCCCTGATATACCGATCAGCATTTAGATTCCCGCCTTCAACTACCACTAACTCCGTGCGAGCTCCTAAACATATCCCTCCCCAGACCATAATTGAGCCGCCGCCATATGCCACTGTATTTTCAAAATTAAACTGTAAATAACGCTCTCCTTTGCGTCTCCATACTCGCTGCCTTCCATCAATCTGATTTAACAGACTTCTACATTCATCAGTAAAGAGAACCTGTCCCCACTCGTCAAAGTCCCAATGATGATGTTCACGAGCAAAGTATAGTCGGTTTGTGCGGTAGTGTCTCTCGAGTTTTGGTGCTTTGGCGGGTATAAATGAGCCTTTACTAACTTCCTCGAATCTTCTGCGAACTGTCCGCTCACTCACTCTTACTCCTCGAACCTCAAATCATTCCTCCAATGCATTTCGGGCCTGCACCGCCGTAAGTTTAGTGTTACGACGAACTTGAAGTTGTAGAAAACGGTCATCTCTCCTTGTACACCTTTTCCTGCCTTGTCCTCTTCTCCTCACTAGAGAATTCGTCAATCTGTACCGTTTGATGCTACGATGAATCGTTGATAACGGTCGACGAAGTCTTGTTTCAATCAATCTGTAGGATTGACCATTTCTTCTTATTTCATCAGCCCTGATGATTTCTGATAGCATTAAATCAGGCATATAATCGTAACTAATTAATAAGCAAGAAAACACAAAAGTCTCATAAAACTGCAATATAATGTTAATGGAATTTATGAAATTTACGAAAACGAAAAAATTAAAACAAACGAATGAAAAAAATTACTGTTGAAATTTTCAAATTTAACGTTTTTAAAAAATATATGTAAAAAATAATGTAAAACAGTAATGTATATAATTCTTCCTCTTTTTTGTGTTCCGCTAATTCTGCCGGTGTGTGTATATCAACTATGTTTCACTTTGAAGTTTTATATAGGTACATATAACATGTTTTTTTTTTGTTGTTTTTGAATAACACCGATGAGTTTGATATCACGAGTGAGAAAAATATCACCGATGAGTAGGAAATCACGATTTATCAAAAGTTATATTTTTGAAAGTCATATGGGTCAAATAATTTCTCGTTACGTACTTAAATCGTTTAAAACTGTTTGAGCATCACCTCCTAGGGTCCCGTCATCTAAATACCAGATGTTAAAATTTGAATTAAGTGTTTTTATGATTGGATGAATGGCAAGACTAAAAATGGCTGGCCCAAGGGGATCGCCCTGCTGACAACCGACAGATGAATATAACAAATTGTTTTTATAAACTAGTTTTGATTTTTTACTATAACACTGCCAAATAAACTTATAAATTTGGGGTACTTTTTCTTTTATCTGTGTAAGCAGGTGCCTCTGTCTATAGAATTGAAAGCATTCTTGACATCAATTATTAATATAACAGTATTATTATTATTTGAATTCTCTATAAACGTTCTAAGTGAATGTACCGCCGCTTCACAACCACCTTTAGATCCGAAACCTAATTGATGCGGTTGGAAATATTCGGTCAGTTTTATTTGCTGACAACATAATTTGGCTGCGAGGCGACGGTACGTGGTACCTACGGCAATCGGCCTTATTCCCCCATCCTTTTTAGTTAGGGCACATAGATTTGCTCCGTATAAGATGTCAAGAATGCTTTCATTTACCTGACCTGAAATCATTAGGTTCATAAGAGCAGTTACATCCTTCAGCAGTACTTCGCCGGCATCACCACAGTTAAATAACAATAGATCCTTTAAGTGCTGTGGAGTTAAACCGTCTAAACCGCCAGCTGAACCACTTCTGAAAGATGAAACCGCTCTTATTACGTGATCTGTAGAAATTTGTATAGAATTTTCTGAAGTTGGAGGATCCGGTAAATCAATGTTGCTAGTTGAGCAAGGGTGTTTTTGGCAAAGAGCAGACAGAGTATCTGAGCATTCAGGTGCGATTGTATCACTAGAGAATAATAGTCGACGTCACTGTCAATGTCACTTGTAACAGAAAGTCAATATTTTTTTGCAGTAATAATTAAATATTAAAATAATCAAATTTGCAGTGAATATAATATAAAAATTACCAAAAAGAAAAACCTATTATTTATCAAATAAAATATTCAAGCAACATTATCAAAATAATTTAAAAATTACCTGGAAGTAAATTAGGATAGCAATTTGGATTATTGATGTACAGTGTACAGGGTATAATTTTCAGTTTGGAGTTTGCCAATTTTAAGAAGATCCCAATATTTTCAGCAAAATAAAGAATTTAATGCTGCTTTGATGCTTAAGCTTGATTTCCGATTTTTTTTCAAAAAGTTTGTGAAGAAATTGATCCAGAGAATGTATAGGATACCCATTAATCCCAAGGATACCCCCTAACCCATAGCTACCCAAATAGTTGTCTTTCGTCTTTGTTTAGCGGACTCAGCACAAGTGATTGATAGTTATTAATTTATTATTTTTTATTTATATATTTAGTATTACTCTTTTAAGGATTTAGTCTATTTGTAACATATTTTTAGAGTTTAATTCTTATGTACCTATGCTATACATATTATTTATATTTATTTTACATACCTATGTAATCTTTTTGATTTTTTTAAAATTAATTATATATTAGTAAAGTAGTGTTTATATAATAGCTTTTCATTTTGTAAATGTCTCAGGCGAATGGTGATGGTCAATCCAGTCAAGATGTTGGTGACGCTGCGGTTTTATCACTGGAGAATTTGTTACAATGTCCCAAATGCTGTATACCACGATTTTTTAAAGGACAAAGAGGTCTTAAAATACATACCAAAAGAGTTCATAATACTCCTGAACTAAATAATTCGTTACCATTTTTTTCCTCTCATACTACAGCAGATTTACCCAACCCTGAACCTTTCTGGAAAAAAATCTCCAATTTAAAAAAATCTGTACTAATTCTTAAACGTATACCCAGGGGTGCGCGGTTTACAGTTGCTCATACTCTTATTATATAAAAAAGGTTGTGAAAGAAAATTCGCTTTGTGCATGGGAAGAGCTTCTTCAATGCCCCTATAAAATTTTAAACATTTCAAAGGTTGATTCTCATAAATCATTAACCACTTTAATTAAACAAAATTGTACGCTTGACCGAAATTTATCCGATTTACAATCACATCTAAATGAATCAAAATTATCTAATAAAAAAAAATATTGCGTAATTGAATCAAAACTAAATGATGGAGATATTTCAGGTGCAGCTCGACTATTATTCTCTAGTGATACAATCGCACCTGAATGCTCAGATACTCTGTCTGCTCTTTGCCAAAAACACCCTTGCTCAACTAGCAACATTGATTTACCGGATCCTCCAACTTCAGAAAATTCTATACAAATTTCTACAGATCACGTAATAAGAGCGGTTTCATCTTTCAGAAGTGGTTCAGCTGGCGGTTTAGACAGTTTAACTCCACAGCACTTAAAGGATCTATTGTTATTTAACTGTGGTGATGCCGGCGAAGTACTGCTGAAGGATGTAACTGCTCTTATGAACCTAATGATTTCAGGTCAGGTAAATGAAAGCATTCTTGACATCTTATACGGAGCAAATCTATGTGCCCTAACTAAAAAGGATGGGGGAATAAGGCCGATTGCCGTAGGTACCACGTACCGTCGCCTCGCAGCCAAATTATGTTGTCAGCAAATAAAACTGACCGAATATTTCCAACCGCATCAATTAGGTTTCGGATCTAAAGTTGGTTGTGAAGCGGCGGTACATTCACTTAGAACGTTTATAGAGAATTCAAATAAAAATAATACTGTTAGGTATATTAAAAATTGATGTCAAGAATGCTTTCAATTCTGTAGACAGAGGCGCCCTGCTTACACAGATAAAAGAAAAAGTACCCCAAATTTATAAGTTTATTTGGCAGTGTTATAGTAAAAAATCAAAACTAGTTTATAAAAACAATTTGTTATATTCATCTGTCGGTTGTCAGCAGGGCGATCCCCTTGGGCCAGCCATTTTTAGTCTTGCCATTCATCCAATCATAAAAGCACTTAATTCAAATTTTAACATCTGGTATTTAGATGACGGGACCCTAGGAGCTGATGCTCAAACAGTTTTAAACGATTTAAGTACATTGATAAATTTATTTAAAATTATTGGTTTAGAGCTAAATTTTTCAAAATGTGAATTGTATTTTCCGAGCATGTACCCACATAATATTAGACAAAGCACAATAGATGAGTTTATTAAATTAACACCTGGTATTACAATTATAGATAATAGTTCTCTTCACCTCTTAGGGTCTCCAATACTCGATGAGGCTTTTTCACACTTCATGGACGACAAAATTCAAAATTTTAATGAAGTTTCGGAACGACTATTGAAAATTAACACTCACATGGCTTTACATATCATTCGGCACTGTCTATTCGTTCCAAAATTCACATATTTTTTGCGATGCTCACATTTCTGGAAGTTCCAATCGATTTTGGATAATATTGATCTAATAATAAAAACAACATTGTCCAAGTTATTAAATATAAATTTAGACGATAAAATATTTACTCAGGCTTCCTTACCTATTCGGTTTGGAGGCTTGGGTATTCGCAAAACTGCTAGTGTTGCTCTACCTGCGTTTCTGTCCTCGGTTTACAGTGCAAGAGATCTCATTGGCAAGATATTAAATCCGTCACTTAGTGATTTCGAGGTCTCTCACTTGGTCGAGTCCAGAAACGCGTGGACTGTTCATTCCACATCAAACACCATACCCATCAAACTAACATCCCAAAAACTATGGGACGAGCCGCTCTGCAAATTAGTACAAGAATCATTATTGCAAAATGCTATATCGCCTTCAGAGCGCGCTCGTCTCATAGCTGTGGCCCAATGGGAATCTGGGCTGTGGTTAAAAGCTTTACCTTCATCCAATATAGGGACACTGCTTGACCGAAACACATTGCGCCTGGCGATATGCCTACGACTAGGAGCACCTTGTAATCTACCACATCACTGTCAGTGTGGAGAGATGGTCGACCAACTCGGTCACCATGGCTTATCATGCTATAGAAGCGCTGGCCGGTTTAAGCGACACGCCAACATCAACCAAATTATCCATCGGGCTCTTGCCACCATTTCGGTGCCATCAATTTTAGAACCAAATGGTTTATCACGAAATGATGGCAAGAAACCTGATGGAATGACTCTCGTACCCTGGAAGTGTGGGCGGTGTTTAGTGTGGGACGCTACATGCGCCGACACATTTGCACCCTCACATCTTTCAGGGACATCTCAAAAGGTTGGCGCTGCTGCTTCCTCGGCAGAAAACCTTAAACGGTATAAATACTCTAGTCTAACGGGAGATTTTGTATTTGAGCCGTTTGGGGTTGAAACCATGGGGCCATGGGGACCGGGAGCACATAGAATATATAAAGAAATTTCGAAGCGTTTGGTCGAAACATCCGGTGACCAAAGGGCTGGCTCGTTCCTCGGACAACGAATTGGTTTAGCAATACAGCGAGGCAACGCAGCCAGTCTTTTGGGCACACTTCCCACTGGCAGTGATATGGAAGAAATATATTTATTATAATTTTAGTTTTCTTTAGGTAAGTATTTTATTTTAATATTTTATTTTAGTACTTATTGTTAATTTTTTTTTTTTTTTTTAATTAATTTATTATAATAAAAATATTCAAGGTTGTACATATCAATAAATTTCTCGTTATATATACTTGCGTTTAGTTACACGAAGAAAGCATTGTTTGTAATTCTAGTTTCTCATAATAATTGACATGTCTATGTATACAACATAAAAACTCACGGAACGGAACTTACATACAAATCAAATCATTTATTTCATGTAAATCTTTACAGATATTTATGAATAGTCAAAAAAAAAATGTTTAACAATGAGGTCTTAGAGTGCATTTGGTTAGGCAGCTATTCATTATTAAAAGAACGACAAATATTTATTATATTTATTACCTCGATATCAGATTTAGAACTTAAATTTAGAAATCTTAATATGAAAATTACTACCAAACCGAACACACACTACATAACCAACTAGTGTAAGCCTAGGTGGTTAGCTGATTCCATTGACCTGTCAATCATTATCTGCCATACAAGGGAGCCACCAAGGCGACCAACTTCACCGACCATATCCACGCCTTAAATATTTATTCTAAATAAAAGGTTAGTAACCAATCACATATATATATATATATATAAGTAAAGATCGGTATTTTTAAGGGCGGGTATACTAACTGTAAAGTCGATCCCCTCAGTGACACCCCGGAGAAAAAGAAACCAACAAGTAAAAAACTCTAGTGCTTCACACAAACTAAAAGAGGAGCACAGCCATTGATTTGCTTATGCTATATAGCATATATATATATAGTAGCATACTCAAAATGCACCCCACCGATCAGCATGCGCAAAACACCCTATGGCAGATTATTTGTTACTGTACCAATGTACAGAACTACACAGTACTGTAGTATAAATTTAGTATAAATAAGCAGGTAATCATCAATGATTACCTTATCCAAAGACAAAATTTACATAATGTAATAAAAATAAATTATGTAATATTAAATTATTACAATATCGGACACTACTAAGCTAGGGTTCATTCTACATATGTAGTAAGTAATTTGTTCACTAGTTGCGAGACTTCAATCGGTTCCCGACGCCTTTATCGTTAAAATAGTCTTTTACACTATAGTAAGCCTTAATGATGTGTTTTATACAATTCTTAAACTTTATTTCACTCAGATCTATAATGCTTTTAGGTAATTTATTAAATAATCTTATATACGTGGTGGCCTAGTTGGTTAGACCTTGGACTTAAAAACACTTAGGTCCCTGGTTCGAATCCCGGTGTGTACCAATGAGTTTTTAATGTAAAAAATTATGTACATTTGTTTGACAACACCACTATAGTGCCTCGGAGAGCACGTTAAGCTGTCGGTCCCGGTTTCACTATACCAAACTTGTGAAACTGTTTATAGATGGGTTATTGAGTCCATTCAAAACATCGCAACGAGCTAGCCACTGGTTCGGTGTAGACTCATACCATCGGCTACGACGAGGTGGGATTAAAACCCCTCCGCTGGGTACCCTGGGGCCGTCTAGGCGGTCTCGGGCGCCGTAAGGCACCCGTGATGATACATATAATCTTATACTGTTAATGACGAAACATTTATTAGTTTTTTGCAGTCTAAACTTTGGTATATCGACTTTATCTATGTTTCTTAAGTTTAACTAAGTTTAACTTGTTCATTCCATTTTCGTAATCATAAATAATAACGTCTTATAGTCAATGATATTATAATATAAAAATATAGTTAGATACAAATAGGTATTTTGTTATTTAAAGAACATTGCAAGTTGGCTACTTTAAATAAAATAACAATTCCATTTATAGCGAATTCATAATTTTTTTAAACAACTAAGTATTTGACAAAAAAACAGGATGTTGGAAAAACCTTAGTAATTTTAAAGTTATAATAACGTATAATTATTTTGCCAGCTATTATTTTCCCACGCTCGTTTAGAAAATAATACAATTTTCTTGTTACGCGTTTATTCCGAACGTCATAGTTTTAGTTCCGTCACAAGCCACATGTATTTATAATCTAGCAATAATCCTATAGTAGATAATAGGTAAATACATTCCTGTAAGATTAATTTATCATCTAGGTGAAAGGACGTCTCTATAACTTCATTTGGCCGACCGTCCGGTGTCGCTACCGCCCATACAGATGCAAATTCCCTCAAGTGACCTAGTCATTTTTCGGATTTAGATTGGGGTTCACCGGTTTTCAGGACACTTGCATCGATTTCTTATTGAGGTGGTAATCATCTTTCAGGGCGCGGTTACGAAACGGGTGGATGAAGCGATATGGCAGCGAGGGTATTAAAGTAGACTCGTAATGCAATTGGTCTCTGTCATCGCCCATTTTGTAATCGCATCATTTACCTAGACCATAGCCCAACCAACTAATTCCTCGGAGAACACGTTAAGCTGTCAGTCCCAGCATTTATATTCGGCGTAGTTACAGAATACTTTTGACGATAGCAATATTTAATTCAGAAAAACTGAATCTTATACCAGTCTTACACGTGTACCCAACAACAACACCTCGACTAACCAACTAATGCCTCGGAGAACACGTTAAGCTGTCAGTCCCAGTTTTTTTTAATATTTTTTTATAAGAACCAACATGTGACCTTCCATCCACCCGATATTAAGCAGTATGCAATCTCTAGGAATGACCATAGCCCAACCAACTAATTCCTCGGAGAACACGTTAAGCTGTCAGTCCCAGTTTTTGTAAATTATTTTTTATAAGAGCTCAACATGTCACCTTGCATCCACCCGATATTAAGCAGTATGCAATGTCAATGCCTGCCCCAATCGATTCGCCACTGATGGCCACCAACTTGTAACACTGTTTGTAGATGAGTTTATTGAGTATATCCAAACAACACGATGAACTAGCCACTTGTTCTTTGTAGGTGGACTCATACCATCGGCTACGACGAGATGGGATTACAACCCCTACGCTGCGAACCCTGAGGCCGTCTCGGGCGCGCCGTAAGTCACCCGTGATGATATTTTTATTTTTCATTCCATTACTCAGGCAGTGTGCGAGTATGGCTGGCAGGTATTCGATACAAATTATACAGCACCGGGATCCATTAGCGCACCTTGAGATAGGCTTATCCTATTAAATTCCAGCAGTGGCTTTTGATGATGACAATATACCCTATAGGTACTAGGTATAAAGTGTATTTTATATTCCATTGTAAAACATGACCTTTCGATCTCCCTTTTAAGTTAACCCTTCACTACGTTCGTCAGAATTACCTACCTTAAAGATAAATTAAGCACCTCGTTAACGACGCAAAAAGCTATCTAATTTCTATTCTAATATTATGCCCCTGCAACTGTATTAAAATCACGGCAGTAACAATGGCTAGGGGCATATAAAGTTATGATTGTAATCGGAGGTCGCCCGCCAGAGCGGAACGGTATGCCGCTAATATATGATTATGTGAAGATATTTCGAAGACGTTCCCACACTGTCTACTTGAACGTAAACCCATCACGTGATCACGTGAACTCGACGCTTTGCTTTAATTACCCTTGCTGTGATTTTAAGCGCGGTGATTGGGGAGCGAGCGTGCGAAAATATTTCCGTCGCGGTTAGGTTAGTGGCGGCACCCGTGATGATATGTATATGTAGTTAAATTTACTTACGGCGCCCGAGACCGCCTAGACGGCCTCGACCCAGCGGAGGGGTTTAAATCCCACCTTGTCGTATCCGATGGTATGATTCTACACCGAACAAGTGGCTAGCTCGTTGCGATGTTTTGAATAGACTCAATAACCCTATAAATAGTTTCACAAGTTGGTATAGTGAAACCGGGACCGACAGCTTAACGTGCTCTCCGAGGCACTATAGTGGTGTTGTCAAACAAATGTACACATTTTTTAAATTAAAAACTCATTCGTACATATCGGGATTTGAACCAGGGCCCTAAGTGCTTTTAAGTCCAAGGTCAAACCAACTCGGCCACCGCGTATATAAATTTAACTAAAATTAAATAATGGTTTTTATAAGGATATATGATGATAATGCAGCAAAATATTAAAGTAGACTATAGTCAAGGGGAATTTGCGTTTCGAGTCAATGAAATATATTTAATTGACTATACACATATACGTATGTGTATTTCCCAACGGCATTCATTTAGCCGGCATAGTAGGAGTCATCGATGATGACTCCTACTATGCCTAAATAACAAAGCATTTTTGATATATTTATTAAATAACAAAGCATTTTTGATATATTTATTAAATAACAAAGCATTTTTGATATATTTATTAAATAACAAAGCATTTTTGATATATATTTTTATTGGAGCACGGCATGTGACTTTGCATCTACTGGTGGTGGTGGTGACATTGATTGAGTAACCCCATTCATGGACTACGTATAACTGTTTACCATCAAGTAGATATAAAGTCCATCCGAATAAAATGTATAACCTCACTTATTAACTGCTTTGATTGTCCCGAAGGTTTGACTGGTAGAGAATACCTATGGTACGTTTGAGTACTGCTTAAAAGACTTACAAAGCTAGCTTAATTTACTTGACAGGTGTTTTTTTAGTACTTCGCTTTGCTTTGGATTTTTGATGACGTCACAGAAAAAAAGCAAATCACGTCATCGAATTCGCTGCGAACGCTTGGAAAATACGAGTAGTGCATCAAAGTAAATTGTCTGTGGTCACAATTGTGTATCAAATACTTTTTTTTGTTTATTTTTATTGTTCCCTCCCTTTCACTTAACAGGTTTTGAACTCTATTTTGTATGAATTTTATATGATTTTGATTTATGCACATAAAACTGTTAGAGTACTCCTGCAAACGCTGGGATTGCTTTGCTTCGCTTTGAGTACTTTGACGGCTGATTGAGATTGGCTCAAAGCCTAAGCGCTTTAAGCGAAAAACAGTAGTAAACGAACACACTGCTAGTCGCATTACGTCCGCCTTATATAGATATGCGTTCAAACTGTGGCCACATTCTGTTTATTATAACGTAAGTGTTATATTAACATAACGATTTTAGTCAAAATAACGATTTCCTATGTTAGCGCTCTCTTCAATCAGAATTACTTAACCTAACCTAATAATATAAGAATTAATATTTATGGCGTGGATATGGTTGGTGGCCTCGGTGGCACCCTTGTATGGTATGGTATGATAATCGGATGGTCAATGGAATAATAAAGCTAACCACCTAGTCTTACACTAGTTGGTTATGTAGCGTGCGTTCGGTTGGGTAGTTATTTATATTTTTATTTAATGACACTTTTATTTATTAATCTAATCTAAATGGTTATATATAGCGGCCTAACCAAACGCACTCTAGACCTTATTGTTAAAACTTTTTTTTGACTATTCATGAATATCTGTAAAGATTTACATGAAATAAATATTATTTGATTTGACCATCTCGTGAGTTGTCAGATTGTCAAAATAACGGAAATCATTATTTTGCCAATCTAACTCACGTTATAAGAAACATAATCTGTAGCCCTAGTGTGAGTTTTTTTAACGTTTACTTTCGCGTTAACTATACTACCGCGTTAACATTATGACCAATCACACGACCGCATTTATAGTTCTCAATATTTCCGCTTGGAGCGCTGAACTATTCCCCATACAAATTTTAGTTAACTCAAACGCAAAGTAATAGTTAGATTAATTATAATAGTTTAATTAATTTGTAACGTATTTAAAAATTCGTCTATAACCTAACCCATTTTGTAATCGCATCATTTAGCCGGCATAGTGAGATCGATCAATGCTCTTACACTACGATATACAGGGTGGATTTGAAAGGTTGTAGTTTGGGCTCTACTGATCAAATCAAACAACTTTTCCCATAGAACCATGTGTCGAAATGAAAATAAATTTTGGATTGCCCATACAAATTGGTAAGTTCAACATTACTAGTTTGTATGAAAGCATAAATAAATAAATATTAGCCCAAAGCACAACCTTACAAAGTTGCCATGTATTTATAGACCCCAAAAATAGATTTTGCAGGTATGCTTACCATCAGGTGGATTCAAGGTCATATTACCTACCTATGCTACAATAAAAAAACTACGTAGTTATTTTTTTTTTACTTAAAATGTTATATGTAGAAGAGTAGGTATTGTGGGTACCCCTAAGGCCCTCTGGATACCCTTAATGGTCATGGGTATCTAGAGGGCCTAGGGTGGGTACCCTAGGCCCTCTAAACGAGCTGGGAATGAAACCCATGCTGGGTAGCAGATGGGTTTTATTCCCAGTTCGTTTAGTGGTCCTTTAATTCTCTGACAAATTATTTTTTGGAAACTGCTTGTCTCACTAACTTTGAAGTGGTGAAATCAGGAACTAACTAAATAGGAAGGCCGCCATGTTGAAATTTCATTCGATAGTGTTAAATATGCCGAAAAAATATACTTACTGTAAATGCTTTTTTTTTAAATGTCGCGGCGTACTATTAATGGAATGATTCATTAATAACGACGGTGGCGACATCTTTCACCAAGTGTTCGTTGTCGCCAAATTCTATTTTCACTTCAAACGCTCAATGATTACTAATAATAATTTTTGTTTTAAGTTTATATGGCGGTGGCCATTTTTGTTCTCACGGCTGGAAAGGTTATTTTACGCATTAGGACGGCTCCCTATATATATATGGTTCAGAGTTAAGTCGGTGGAACTGTAAAAATAAATCATTGGATTTTATGTTGCATGTATAAAATAAAAAAGTTAAATTTATGTAGTAAATTTTATTTAAAAATACATGTATATTTATAAAATCACTGCATCATTTATCTATTCACAATAATTGTATAATTAATAATTTTACATTTAAACTAAAAACTTTCTTTATAAAAACAAATAATTATTTTTAAAAGAAAAAAGTAGGTACCTAATACAAATTGTTTCTAAAAATGCACAATTATGACATTACAAAAATATTAAATTGACTTTATTGTTAAGTATAAATATATAACTAATATATTTTTTAACAAAATACATTCCAAACTGATTTGTGAAAATCGTGCGTGACATAAATAAATAATATCTAAAGTTTAACGATGCACTGAAATGACAGATCGAGTCGTGGTAGACAACATATTTTACATACATTTTTTTTTCCACGATGTGGAAGGCAAAGATCTTTCGACCATGCGGCCTTTTACATACAATTCAATTATTTTATACATGGTGACTTTAAAAGGTAAATAAGAGGTAATACAGATCCAATCAAAAATCTTGTTCCAGGAACCATGTGTAGCAAAAGAAAAAATAAACTTCTCCAAATTGTTTTTTTTAACATTACCATACCAACTAATGACAACTTTTTGTTGGGACACATGGTTCCATGGGAAAAGTTTTTTGAATTGATTAGTAGAGTTTAATATCAGTCCAAAGTACAACCTTTTCAAGTTACCATGTATAGAAGAGTATAGTACGTAAAACTATATTTAAACCACTATTGTGGTTTTATTTACATAATAATAATGTCATTTTGACATTAATAAAGGCCAATTCAGACGGGCCCAGTATTTTAATCCAACGCTGCCATCAAGTGATGCTGGATGTTACTAGAACAATGTAGACATTTCAATGCAATTCAGCATTTAACCCCCTACTTATAAAAATATTTAAGTGGTGTTATTATATCGTTTATATTCTTTTGACGTAAGTCATAAGAGAGTGACAGACCACTAATTTATTTTACTCAACCAATGCTTTTTTAAGGATATAGTTATTGCAGATTAATTTAGTAACACTGGATTGAAATACTGAACCCGTGTAAATTTGCCTTAATAGCCCAGGAAATGTATTCACGACCTAGAACGTCAAATTATATCTAAACGTTGTTATCAATGATATTAGTCTTTTTTTTATGGAAAAAAAAGATCTTGGAGGTCTAGATTTTACTTACTTGATCATAACTAACATCAGTATCTATAAACAATCTGTAAACTTTTGAAATGGCAACTAAGGTAAGATTTAAAAAATCAAAAATGGTCCATTTGTTGCTTTTTAAATGTTAATAGATTTTTTTTATAAAGAGACTATATAATTAGGATTGAGTAAATAATATTTGCAACTCATGTTGTTTTTCTTTCATTAAAAATATTTTAAACGTTTGGACGTTTTTAATAGTTCGAGTTCCGAATCTATTTCCTGGCTTCTTAAGCTGTCATTTTAGTGCATAAAAATTATAGGTTCGGTATAATTATATAAAATTTCGTCAAAAGCTCGAAACTCTTTATTGGAGTAATAGGAGTTATTTGTCAAACAATTAAAAATGTATATCGCTAAGCGTACACATTCAGGAATTCATTTATAAGATCTCCTGTGAGTATGGGCTATGAATATAGAAAGTACCATCAAATCTGAGAATTGAACCTACGACTAAGGCTGAATTGCACCAAAATAAACTCTCTGGGATTAACGATTTAAATTAAAAATGGCGTCAAATGTACCAGATTTATTTTGAAAGTCGTATGACGCTGGTACATTCGACGCCATTTTAACTTTAATCGTTACAATAGAGAATATGCATGTAACGCCAATTATTACTATTTTAATATATAATGTCTCTTTTATGTATTTGAACATATTTACAGTAATCAATTTTATTTTGATTAGCTATTTTTTTTATAAATACGATTTAATTTTTTTTTTATTTAATTTTTTTGTAGAAACGGAGCGCATTTCCAAACGCTCCGACATTAGCAAACACTACATGTGACGTCATTCGTGCACAAACAAATATCAACGTGTGTCCTGTAGTCTACAGTTTCTTGTTTTCTCGGGTATTTATTGTCCTTTATTATGATAATTTGTGATAAACAAACCTTTTGACTAACATTTGAGGTACAATAAATAACATTAAACTAATATGCTTTTTGAGCACGAATGACGTCACAGAATAGCCGCTAGTGATGTACCGTTTTTTACTGCGGTAGTGACAGATAAAGTTTAAACCCTTTTATTTTTGTGTTATAGCCTTTAAAAAAATAATAATATATGTTTTTAGGGTCTAATGTAGTACTCTATCAAGTAATGAAATAAAAAAAAAACATGCTTATTCCCTATTACTTTAACAGACACTTTGGTACAACTCAGCCTAAGAAGTAAAAGTAAAACATTTAATAACAAAATTTTTATGATATGGATCAAAAATCAATCCTTCGTCGTTTATATCCCCTAAGCTCGCACAAAGTGTTCCGCTTCATCGTTCATTGTGAGTTAGGTTAGGTTGAATGCTTTTGTGTTTCCTGACACCTACAATCTAGATGTCTTTAAGACAAGAGTAAAGGACATGTCACTGGAACCAGCTAACCACCTAGTCTTACACTAGTTGGTTATGTGGTGTGTGCTCGGTTTGGTTTCTATTTATCTTTATGTATGTGTGGGAGGAATGACGGCCTAACCAAGCGCACACTTACATTTTTTTTTTACTCTGCATAAATACCTGTAAAGGTTTACATGAAATAAATATTTTTGACTTTGTGAATATATTGGTACTTACAGAGTCAGCGTGGCAAGATTGAGCTCAAACAGAGTGCGTTTGATTTTGTGTTTATAATTTTAAAAATATAGGTAATTTTTTTTTTTTTGGAAATATAGGAGCCTAATATATATAATAAACTAGTACCTATATTTTAAGGAAAGTAGGCTAGGTACTTTCCATCCATAGCCCAGCTTTCGTTTGGAACTTCCTGTATTAGTTTATAGTATTAAAAATTTACATAATATTTATAATATATACCCTAAATATATGAATAGCGATTAATATCTAAACTACTTATGTACAATAATGTAACATTATCAATTCCGATTGTTTATAAAAATATTATTTATTTATTTATATATTTTTGTACTTGTTACAAAATTCCGAAAATGGAATGTTTATAATCACACTTGGCCTTTTGTAAATAAATATTTATATACTACAAAATTTATTAGTTAACAAATAACACGGTGAAGTCGACATAACTTAGTTTTGAAGGTAATTAAAACAGAGGTTTTTTTACACATTTTTTTTAAAGTATATAATGCATTTAAAAAATACATCTTTAAACATACAAAAATATGAATTTGTCAAATTCTGAATTAAGCATATGCCAATGATTAAATTTAACCCATGATTAGTAATTTTTGAATCGCAATTTCAACTATATTACTTATGTTATTGAAATCAAGAAACATTCAGTTATTCTTAGGTTTATTCATTTATAACAATAGAATATATTTTTTGTTTAAAAAGGGATTATGGATCATAAAATCAATAACTCAAAGAAAGTTAACTAAACTTTGTTATACATAGTTCCATTGTCCGCTTTTAAACTCCCTCTGAATTAATTTATTCGAACTATATTTAGCAACTTTTCCTTCATTAGTAAAAGTACTATTAGTTTTTTTCGATAGGAACAGATGAGCAACTATCAGATAATTAGGGAAAAGTGGTTTAAAATTTTAATGTCGTTTTGGATGGATCATTTAAATATTTTACAAAGGAAAATATTAAATCAAATGATATATACATTATGACGTTGGTGGGCTAACAAGTGGCTCTGTTGATAAAATTGAGCAACTTTTATTTTTAATAAAATAGTAACCATACTACACTTACTAGTTTTTATGGAGAACCCATTTATTTTTTTCATTTGCGACACATGGTTCCATGGGAAAAGTTGCTCGATTTTATCAGCAGAGTTTAATAATAGGCCAGTGTACAACATTCTAAAATCAACATATATTATAGACAGGATCTGTTATAGGTATATTTTACAGACTAATTGATTTCATTATAATAATATAAGTCTGCGGATGTGAAGTTCGCGCAGAAAACCTGCGCAGTAACGAAAAATTAGTGGGCACAGGTTTTAGAAAAGATCTGGGCAACAGGGGCCATATCACCACCTCTTATAGCATTATCTATTAAAAATCCTACTACAAAAATGCACTCTAAAAATTAGCAGTACAGTGCAATTTAGTAAAGTAATGTAGTATTAAAATAATAAAGCTATAAGAGGTCCTCTGGGATACAATAGGTGAAACTTTTAGGGCCGGATTAATAGACTTTGCTTAGCCTGAGCCATTGCATTGGCTAAGCATTAGTAATGCGCATAAAACAAATCAGAAATCTAGATCTCCGATTATTAGAATACCTCAAACTCAACCAATATATAAAAAACAGTAATAATACAAGATATTTAGAAGGCTTTTTGAAAAATGTAATAGCATACAGTTGCCTCAATAGAAAAAAAATTAAAAGTTACCTCTATTTTTGATCGATATTTCCTATTTAGTTCAATATAAAGCAGATTATTAAGCCATGTTTTTAAATATGACGTTATAAATATGTATTAGATCTAGTGCATGGCCAAGCGTTTTCGTAAAATTCTAAATATTTTGAAAGTTATAGCAACAAAAGTATTTTTTTAGAATTTGGCGTGAGTTTTTTTTTTGTTTCTCACTCGCACGCTTTGTACGAGGTATCTTATATGTCACCTGTTTTATTTGCCTTTATACGCCCTTTTAACAACGACTATTAATCCGACCCTTTTTTTATTGGAGCAGGGCATGTGACTTTATATCAACTTGATGGTGAGCAGACCTACAAAGTCCATGAATGGGATCAACATTGATTGCTTGAAATGGGAGGCGATAAAGACGAATATATTTTAATATACTCGCTGCCTTACCGGCAATCCAACCACCCATTCCTAACCGCAACCTGAAAGGAGACACCACCTCGACAAGAAATCGATGCAGTAGTCTCCTGAAAACCTGTAGTAAACCCATAAGAAGCCAGGAAAAGGATCCGCGAACTCTAAGTCTCAATGTTGATTTCAGTGGTATCAAAGTTTTTTTTTAAAGCAATAACTTAAAGGTATAAATATTACTTACTCAATCCTAATTAGATAAGTATCTTTATAAAAAAATATATTAACTTTTGAAAAGACAACCATGGTTTGATTTTTTATAAAGAAATTATGTGGTAATAGGATTGAGTAAGTAAAATCTACACCTCCATGTTTTTTTCTTAGGAAATAAATATTAAATTTTACAAGATTAAACGGTAATTTCATACGTTAACCCCTAAGGTATAAATAGTACAAATCAATCTAAAACAAAATAAATACATGACGCAGATTTACATAAGACTTTTTAAGTTAAATTCTTTTAAAATATTTATTGGCCCCTAAAATATTGTAGTATACTGTACATTTTTAATTTTAGGCATAATTGTAATCAATAATAATACAAAAATAAAAATGTTGATGTCATAATAATTAAAAATAACTTTACAAAATATATGCAAGTATGTAAATGAGTGTACATATTTAATACCTGGGCAGGTAAAGAATTTAAATAGTAGAATTAAAACTGGGCTGACATGGTCATATAAATGACAAAAGCCCTTTAAAAAAAGAGAAATAAAAAATAAAATAAAAAAAGAATTAAAACTAAAACTATATAATGACAATTATTTTATTTCCCATGAACATTAGCCGTAGTGCCTGAGATATGATGATAACAGTATTCTGAGTCTACACCGAACAAGCGGCTAGCTCGTAACGGTGTTGGTATTACAGTTTTACAAGTTGATATAGTGAAACTGGAACCGACAGCTTAAGAAGCCAGTAAAAGCTTTCGCGATCTCGAACGTCTAAAAACGTGTAAATGTTGTTTTCAGTAATATCAATTGTTATTTCTACAGAAAAAGAACATAGAGGTGTAAATATTACTTACTCGATCCTAATTAGAGTATTTTTATAAAAAATATATTAACTTTTGAAAAGATACCCAAAGTTTGATTTATGTTTCTAAAAATATTACTTTAGTTCTCATTTTAAAACTAAACAGATGTTTTATAAAGTAATTATGTAATTAGGATCGAGTAAATAAAATCTACACCTCCATGTTCTTTTTTTTTTCAACAAAAAAAAAACTTTATTCTAACTGAAAACAACATTTAGATGTTTTTTGACGCTCTAGTTCGCAAATCCTTTTCCTGCCTACTTAACGTGCTCGCTGAGGATCTATTATGGTGTTGTACATTTGCATCACTAAACGTACCTAAATAAAAAATACATTTAGGTTTAACGGGACAATAAATGTATAACTCAAAATTCCAGACGGACGAAGCCGCGGGCATCAATCTATTTGAAATCTAAGTAGATATATATTGTTTTTTAAGTGCCGATTTTTATTCTCCATACAAGTTGTTTGTTGAATAACTTTTTGAATTGAATTGATAGAAAAATCACCCCTTGATGTTTAAAAAAACTACCTGTTGTAATTTAAAAGAAATCGAGTCAAAATTAAAACTTCCAGCCCATGTTGTATGTTCTTTTTACAATCGGTTTAGTATCTTTTAAATATATCCCAAACAAACAGTACATATTATACATGTCGTATTTTTGGAACATACCAAAAAAACAAAAAAAAAAAAAATCGGTATCTTTTTGTATTTGATTCGTCGAGTTTTGCTAACAATGGAATACCGCCTACTTCATATGGACCAATCGGAGCAATATTTACTTCGCGCCTCTTCCGTCATACTGCTATAGCATATATGTAGTATAATAATACTGCTATGTAGTTATTAATTTACTAGATGAGTATATATTATATAGTGGTTAAGTCACTGCGCAACTAATAACAAGGTTAAGCAGATGACAACAAGACCGGCCTGGGATGGGTGACCGCTTTATACAACGAGGCTATTTCATCATAAACACCGCAACAGCTCGCCACTTGTTAGGTGTTGCCTCCGAATACCATCGGCGAAATGAGGATGGGTTAATCCCTCCGCTGGGACCCTGAGGCCGTTTAAACAGTTCTCGGGAGCCAAATTGGCTCCTTTATTTTATTTTTTTATGAGTATATATATATATATAAGCTTATAATCAAATGGGCTGTAAATTAAAATATATATATATATATAGGTATATACAGGATGACTTTGAAAGGATGTACTTTGGGTTAATATGAGCCTCTACTGTTCAAATCGAATAACTCATCCCATGGAACCATGGGTCGCAAAGATCATACCATTGAAAAAAAAATAGAAATTCTACACAAGTCACTACGACTCCTTACATTAAAATAACATTTGTTAGAGTGTTTTCCGAAGTTTTAATCAGTTCCATAAGTCGACTTTTTATAAACCCAAGTTTCAAATCAAATATTATGACATCAACACAATTAGTAAGTAGGCCTACCTATTAATATTCTAATGTCGGCACTAATTGTATTTTTCCAAAAAATACAATGAAATAAAAAAAACATTAAGAAAAACTTAAAATTATACTTACAAATTAAAAGAGATCCTATTTTACAAAAATAGTTACCTATAGGTCGGGCAGATGGATTGTAAAGAAATGACAAGTTTCAAAATATTTCCAAAAATAGTCAAAATTTCAAAGATATAAATGTTGACTTTGAAAGGTTGTACTTTGGTCTAACATGAGGTTCTACTTATCAAATCGAATAACTTTTCCCATGAAACCATGTGTCGCAAATGAAAAACAAAATTGCCTTCTTCATACAAACTAGGAATGTGAAAATGATTAATTTGTATGGGGAAGCCAAATTTTTTTTCATTTGCGACACATGGTTCCACAGGAAAAGTTATTCGATTTTATCAGTAAAACCTCATATTAACCCCAAGCACAACATTTCAAATTCACTCTGTAAAATATAAGGAACAAAAAATTTTAGTATATCCATAATTCCCAAATACCTTAAAAGTGCGTTTTGACAATTGACTGCTTTTTGAAGTTGCTTAAATAGATAAATAAAAAGCGGAAATGCTGTCGCGGACTACAAAAGAAAAAAGGGGGAAATTAGATTTTAGAAATAAATTATTATCTCAGTAACCATTTGTTTTTTTTTTTAAATGTTTTATACATAATAAAATCTCATTCGCAATCGCGAAGTCAGCGTTCTCCATACAAAAAGAGCTTTCGCACTTCCAATATGACTGTTTGTCGCCCAATTAAAATAATATTGTCGGTTGTATTAATTAATCTTTATGTGTTGGATTATTTTATTTTTAATTATATAGGTGTAAATTTTATTTATTATCTTTCGAGTTAGGTATGTTCTAAAAAAAGTTTTATATTAAAAGAAGCAAAAGAGTTTTAAGGAAATAACAAGATTCGCACTGGCCGGGTGTTTTATTGATATATACGGATGTATGGATACCTTTTTGGTATAGACTATCATCATTGGATATTAGAGATAACCAAACAAACCTAGGTCACTTGTATTCCTCTGGTCCAACTTTAGTGACCTTAATAATATATTACAAGATATCGTTAACATAATTGACTAACATTGTCTCAAAATGTTACCAAGAAAATAATGTATTTTTTAGAAAACTACTTTTTTAAGGGTATACTATGTATTAGACAGAATCAAAAATATTCAAAAAAATACCCTTCCCCTTAACTCCGTTGTTTATGGATGGAGTCCATTAAAAAAAGTGAAAGAGTTTTAAGGAAATAGCAAGATTCGCACTGGTCGGGTGTTTTATTGATATATACGGATGTATGGATACCTTTTTGGTATAGACTATCATCATTGGATATTAGAGATAAAAAACAAACCTAGGTCACTTGTATTCCTCTGGTCCAACTTTAGTTACCAATAATTAAAAATATATTACAAGACATCGTTAACATAATTGACTAAACCATTAACTAATACACAAACACGTATTTTGGTAAATTCTCGTTGAATACATACAATTATAATATTAAATACAATTTAATATACCTTTTGTTGTTTAGGCACTAAGGTTCTAATTCACTTACCATTTAATATCATAATCTGCAGACTAATATATAGACTCATTCAATTTATTTAAGTGTTAAAACTAATTACAATTTGTAAAAATATTAGTCTAAAGCACCAAAACTGATATGAACGGAGAGGAAGCCAGTTTATTTTATTGGATCACGGGATTGTATCTACCGGGCGGTAAGCAACCTACGGAGTCCATAAATGGGTTCGATCAATAAATTGTTTAACAGCTAGGTGGCTCCAATTATTCTGACTTCAAAAACGAATTTCTTTTTTTATTAGAGCACGGCATGATCAGAGTCCCCTGGTAATGACGATTACGCAGATTACGAAACAGGCGGTGACAAAGACGAATTTGCATTACGAGTCTACTTTAATATCCTCACTGCTTTATCGTCAAGTTTGACAGTTGCCCGTTTCGTAACCTCACCCTAAAATTATACTACCTCGACGAGAAAAGCATGCAGTAGGCTTCCGTAGTAGTAGTAGTAGTAACCTAGGCTCACACGCTAAAACCGAAAATATGACTAGGTCACTTCACTTCGTAAACTATCAATAGGATTTCGGTTCTACCATCCGAATTCAACAACAATGGTTGTTGCGACAACACTTCCCTCCTCCGTTCATATTCGCTTTGATGAAATTAAATCTCTTTCCCTATCTAATATTGTCAATGAGTCTCAATCTCCAGTCTGCAGTCCATTGGCTATTGCAAGGCATGTCCATCATGGTGCCAAGTAGAGGAATGTTCTGGCCGCATGACGTCGTCTACTGGCGCACAGACTGGCCTCGGCCCAGGCTCAGGCGTGTAGGTGAACGTTAGGCCAGTCGCGTATATTATGCCGTCATTCCGGACTAATGATACTGGGACCTGGTTGAGGGAGATATTTTTTTATAATGGTGAAAAGGCATACTAAGTTGCTGTGCTGTGAGGTGATTACGCGCACAACGCCAAGCTAAACTTTTGCAACATAATGCAAACCTTATGTGAAAATCAACGTTAAAGTTTAGCTTATCGTTGTACAGCGTCATAGACATATAGGTCTTGTCTTTGCTGCGTTGTGCTTCGTAAAAACTCGGAAAGCGCGATACGAGCTGCGACTATAATAACACCCGTATTCTAAGACGTTACCTCAACTATTACTCGACTCAAAATCCCCTTAAGGAACGATATTTGTATTACTTAGAATATTAGTTGTGAAAATCTTACCTAAGGAATTTCCTTTGCTTTCCTTATTCAAGGTCCTCGACAAACTGTCAAAGTTAAGGTACATTGGCATCTACCTTACAGGCACCTTACGGTGGTTAGGTCTACTTTTTTAAGTTTATTTAACTTATGTTTTTTAAATTAAATTAATAATCACAAATATTATTTATTAATAGTACTTATTTATTTACTTTTTAAAGTGTAATTCATAGTATTAATTAAGTAAGATACGTTATTATTGTGTATATACTAATGGATTTCAAAGAGTTTTTGGATTATATTTTTATTTATTATGGTTTGGAAACGATTTTTTATTTAGCATTAAGTGCTGGCGTAAAAAAATAAACTACCAAAATATTTTAAGATATTTGTTTTTTTAAAGTTTTTTTTATTGTTATTAAAATATGTTCAAGGAAATAATATTATTTTATTTGGGTCTTGAATTTTTTTTTTTTGTAAAAAATAAATACCATTTCAGTAAGGATTAATGGCATTGGCAACATTTTGTGTTCCCCACCTCTGCGCCCTTCCTTTTTGAAGGTTTTTCACGCCTCACATTCGGCTGAGTTTTACAACTAAGAAGACCGATTTCGAGGTTTCTTGTAATCGCTCCTTCGAGTGCCTTCAAGAAGTTTAAGCTGAGGTGAGCATGAGGTAATCGTCTTAGAATACGGGTGTAAGTTTGTTCCAAAATTAAAATATCCGTGTGACCTTTCTCGAGGAAAATAAATAGATGGAATATACACAAAGCACAAAGCGCTGGCTCTTTCTTCGAGGATGGCACAGGTTAATTTGGAACAGCCCCTAGATGCTGTATAAACCACCTTATTATGTCACCACCTCAGTCTAACAACACACCTTTGTAGCTCTCCCATCAGTTTTTACTAAATGTAGTTGATTATAGTCGCTATCGACTAAAAGGATCTACCAAAAGAATAGTGATATTTGTACTGTTTAAAATTAAGCGACCTTGTTGGTAGATCCCTAACTGTAGTTTCTAGCAACTATAGTAAAATACAGTTAGCAAAAGCACACGGTGGAGCTACAGCTCAACTAGAAGAGTTTGGTAAAAAACAAACATAGAAGAACTAGCTTTAGGTTATTGGTCAAACGGTTCAGACATTTTATATGTTTTTTTTTATTGATTCGTATTTATTAATATCTCGTTGTTCCTGGTTTGCCTAAAACCTTTTAGTCGAATTGTAGTGTTTAAAAAGAAAGACAGAAATTAAAAAACTTTAAAACTGGGTCAATCTCCAGAATTGAAATTCTGTAAAATGATTTTTTTAATAACATTTAGTAAGACATTAATAAAACTATACAGTCTAGTAAGTCTTATACAGTATCCAGATATGTCTTCTATGAGAATATGTCTCTCTGGGTGCGAAATTAAAACTGTCTAAAAGTAAAAAAAAAAACAAAATTACCTGGGTAGGTTGGCGCACCCACAACCATTGTCCCCTAAACTGGGATATGTCAGGAACAACGCAGAGCATGGACTCAGCACACCTGTACATGGTCTCAGCTTCTACATCCCCAAACCACACCTGCAGAGATGGGGTAAAATTGTCCCCAGCTAACTCTAGCATGGCGACGTCGCCGCCTCCGTTCAGGTTTAGCGAGTGGACTAGAGGTACTGGCGTTACTGGTGACCTGGTGGGTAGAGAAATTAAAAGTAGAGTAAGTAGCTGTCAATCACTCATCTATACTAATATTATAAAGCTGAAGAGTTTGTTTGTTTGGTTGAACGCGCTAATCTCAAGAACTACTGGTTCGAATTGAAAAAATATTTTAGTGTTGGATAGCCCATTTATCGAAGAAGGCTATAGGCTACATAACATCACGCTACGACCAATAGGAGCAGATCATCAATTGCAAAAAGGGGAAAATTTATTCCTTTTGAGAGCTTCCGTTGCGTGCACGTTGCGTAAATGGTTAAAATTACGCAGACGTAGTTGCGATGGTCAGCTAGTCTCGCATACATTATAAAATACAACGTGTGTATGTGTGAATGAATGATTCTTTATTCACGGAATAAGGTTTACATAAGTTGTTTTACAGATTTTTAGGATCTCTTACTCCACCATTTGTGGTATGTGAATATATTTAAGTAGGTACCTTGTTATTTATCTACTTATAACATTGTACACTAGCATTATATTTTTTTTTAATACAATAATTTGCTAATATTATCAAAACCACAAACACACGAGATTACAACAAAAAGAGAATGCCACAATAATATTTGACTAGATGTATAAAGATCTTGTCCACTTGGTAATAAAAAACTCTGGCAAATTGTAAAAGCATTTCTCGTGCAGCCAGTTTAGGAGGCATGTTTTAAATTTATTTTTTGGATAATCCTGCAAAGTTAGGAATCTTGTTATATATTTTTATTGCCAATATATATGATTTTATTTCGAAAACCCTAGTACTAATGTGTTGGTCTATTATAAATTTATTTGGGTATCTAGAATTAAGTGTCAATACGTCTTTTCTTAATACGAATAGGTGGATGTTTTGTTTTGCAAACATAATCATTTCGTAGATATACAATCCTGTTAATGTGCTTATCATTCGAGAAGCGCTATTTAAAAAATAAAATAAAAAAAAATACCATCACGGGTGCCTATTTGGCTCCCGGAGTGCCTATTTGGCTCCCGGGGTGCCTATTTGGCTCTCGAGAACCGTTAAAACGGCCTCAGGGTCCCAGCGGAGGGATTAACCCATCCTCATTTCGCCGATGGTATTCGGAGGCAACACCTAACAAGTGGCGAGCTTGTTGCGATGTTTTTTGTTGGATTTTTTTTTATTCTATATTAATATAATAAAGCTGAAGGGTGTATTTGTTTGGTTGAACGCGCTAATCTCAGGGACTACTGATTCGAATTGAAAAAGTATTTTAGTGTTGGATAGCCCATTTATCTATAAGGCTACATAACATCACGCTACGACCAATAGGAGCGGAGTAACAATGAGAAATCTTGCAAAAAGGTGGAAAATTTATTCCTTTTGAGAGCTTACACCAAGTAAACGGTTAAAGTTACGCAGACGAAGTTAAGCGGATCATCTAGTTATGTCTGGCCAGGTTATATACAGGTTTATAGTGTTTCGTTAGGTATGGGCTGACTAACTCATCATTACCCATCCAAAAGTACTGATGCTTATTTATATACAGAGTGAATTTGAAAGGCTGTACTATGGGCTAATTTACGGCTCTACTGATCAAATCAAACAACTTTTCCCGCGGAACCATGTGTCGCAAATGTGTCACCATGTATTAGAGTGTCCTGACTTATCATCGCCTAGCTCTTTTTTCCAAAACGAACCCCAATACGAATCGAAAAGGAATTGACTTGTCTTGAATGTATTTTAAGACAAGTCAATATCTCAGTAACTGGAACACTTGAAATTTGGTACTACTCGTCTTTGTAAATAAATTAAGAAGTACTTCACCGTTTTTTATTTTTTCAAAAAAAAATATGGTCTTCAAAAATGATTACGGGTGCTTTTGTATGCCGTCCTATATTTTAGAAACAAACTAAATAAATCTATACTATAATATTATAAAGAGGAAAAGTTTGAGTGTTTGTGATCTGGATTTACTGAACCGATTTTGAAAATTCTTTTAGTGTTGACCATTTATCGAGGAAGGCTATAGGCTATATAACATCATGCTATGACCAATAGAAGCGGAGCACCAATGTAAAATGTAGGAAAAGTGTTCCTTTTGAGAGCTTCCGTTGCGTGCGCTGCGTAAACGGTTACAGTTACGCAGACGAAGTTGCGCGGGTTTGCTAGTAAATAATATATCTTCTAATTAATTCTTAAACATCAAACATGGCGTATTTTTTAGTTATTATCATGGGAACATAATAGACAGATATATAAGAAAATGTACCGACCCTGTGTGTGTTAGAAAACTCACACATCAATTCGCTCAATTGCGATGAAAACAATCACCGACCCGGAAGTTTAATTTTATTTCCCAATTTCCAAAATGAACTAAAGTGTTTATAGTAGAGAATTGGCCCTTAGCAAGTTAAGACTTAAGAAAAAGAGATATGTTACTAGATATGTTATTGTCTTTTTTATCATAAATGTAATATTTGTGATCAAAAAGACAATAAAATAAAAGCTAAAACACCAATAAATATTTTACGCATAATGAAAAAAAAAGGACTGAATTATATTTAGTGACACTTATTTCCCCACTGAACAATTACAGAGTCGAGTCAATATTATTGCCAGCTGTGTTTATTTTTTATGTAAGCAACACTGATAAAAGAACACAGTTGAAGGGTCGTTTTGCTACACTCATCACAAGACAAGTTAGATTCAACCCTTCGAAGTTCAATTTGTTAAATATGTTTATTACACTTTGTAAAATACAGTTTAATTAAACTTTATTTTGATTATTCAGAAAAGTTTCGGTATTTTGACATCTATTTATTTAAATTCCACTAAAAGATTTATACAAAGGCGAGCTTAATGTTTTAGGCATTATCTACCAGCTAACCGTTGGAATAGTACCTACCCTTATGTAGGTAATGTAAAACAAGCTAAATACATAAACTACATTCAGATATGGTTACATACGCAAATATACAACTACATAAAATACATAAATCACTTATTAACTGCTTTGATTGTCCCGAAGGTTTGACTGGTAAAGAATGCCTAGCGGCATTAAGTCCGCCTTAGTATTTGTATGCAATAATCATTTAAATAAATAATAATAATAAAAAATGACGAAAGACCGGACTGTTTGATGTTTAGAACATTTTTTAACAAATCAATGTGACAGAGGTTTAGCTAGACTTGGTTTATTCAAACTGTTTTGAATAGAGTCGTTTGTAACTTAACTTTTGATTGAATAAAATAATATACTTAATTAAACCAAGACCGAGGATCAGTTTTTGGTTAAGATATGTATGTAGTAGCAACACCAAAAAAAAAATTACCGAGAATTGAGAATTCATTATTGAAGTCGGTTCAAAATTAAATTTAGTTACAAAGGACTTATATTTAGAAACGTTTGAATAAACGAATTGATAAAAGAAAGATAGAGTCACCAAATTTGTGAAGATCTGATAAGACTATCAGAGCTGTAGAGTGGAACTCCTCAAAATCAAGCGCATAATAAGAGGTTTTATCACAATTACGCCACATCTTCGTCAAAACTGAACCATCATCATCCATGTATCACTATTCCATATAAAGGATCTTGGGCATTTTTGTATGGGAGCTGGGCGTAAAACCAACAGAAATAAAATGTGTTGTAATTTACTTCATTGTACTCCTAAATACCCCCTAAATACCTAGACGGCCCCAGGATACCCAGCGGAGGGGTTTTAATCCCGCCTCGTCGTAGCCGATGGTATGAGTTTACACCGAACAAGTGGCTAGCTCGTCGCGATGTTTTGAATAGACTCAATAACCCGTCTATAAACAGTTTCACAAGTTGGTATAGTGAAACCGGGACCGACAGCTTAACGTGCTCTCCGAGGCACTATAGTGGCGTTGTCAAACAAATGTACATATTTTTTTTTATTAAAAACTCATTGGTACACACCGGGATTCGAACCAGGGACCTAAGTGTTAAGTCCAAGGTCTAACCAACTCGGCCACCACGTATATACACTTTTTTTTTGTTTTTATGTTAACAGTTTTTCATAAGATCCGTTTTGGTACGTTATTTTTTTTTTTTATACTTATATATATACCTACCATCATTTTTGTTTATAATATAGGTATAACAATAATAATAATATAGATAATAATGTAGGTAGGTAAGTCTAGTATATAACATAAAATATAGTTGTGAAAGGTGTCAAATTTAAGGAACAATTGAATACTACTCGACCTTTAGGTGGGTTAGTCTTACTGAAGTATAAACTCAAATAATCGAATGTCCTATTATAAAAAAAAACGTAATGGGGGTAAACAGACAAGCCTGTAGAAGTACCTATAAAAAGTTCGAGGTCACATTTTTATTTTCCAGTAGCTGATCCGTAACTTTAACCGTTCACGCGGCGTACGAACTCAAAAGGAATATATTTTCCCCGTTTTTGCAACATGTTTCATTGTTACTCCGCTCCTACTGGTCGTAGCATGATGTTATGTACCCCTATAAGCCTTCCTCGATAAATGGGCTATCCAACACTAAAATATTTTTTCAATCCGAATCAGTAGTACCTGAGATTAGCGCCGTCAACCAAACAAACAAACTCTTCAGCATTATAATATTAGTAGAGATTTGAGCCTATAGTTGTTTAGGTGGTTAAGTCTCTATAAATTCAATAGTCTGAGCGACCGAGTCAAGTGACCTAGTCATGCATCAGTTTTAGTATATGGGTTCATCGATTTCCAGGAGACTATTGCATCGAATTATTCTCGTGGTGGTAGTCTCCTTTCAGGGCGCGGTTACAGAAGGTTGGTTGATTTGATGATAACGTATATAGCGATTTGATGATAATAACGTAGATGTATTATTATTTGCATAACGAGTATATATACAGCCTCCGTAGACTAGTGGTTGCGCCTTTGGCGTTGTATCCGGAGGTCGTGGGTTCGATTCCCACCCATGGCAAAAAATATTAGTACGTTTTTTTCTGTGCAGTTTGTCATGGTCTGGGTGTTTATAAAATATAATATGTATTATATCGTTGCTTCTGGTACACATAGTACAAGCCTAGAGCTTAGTTTGTGACCAGAGCAATATGTGTAATTTGTCCTACATATTATTATTATTATTATTATTATTATTATACCTACTCGTAATGCAAATTAATCATCACATCAGATCATTTAGCTGGTATAGTGGAACCAATCAATGTTGTTAAACAACAATGTATTGATTCAATGATTTTGTAGATTTGCTTAGCTTACCATCAGGTACATAAAAAGTCACATGTTGTGCTCAAATAAATATAAATTTTTCGTAAATAGTTTTTTTTTATATTCTATTTTCAAAACCATAAAATAAGTTAGTAGGTTCTCTGAAACACATCTTTAATAGAGTACAATGAACATATTTAATCAGAATGTGATAAGTAGCGTGTGAACCGCGATGTGATGTGAACTAATATTATGATCATGCACATGTTTCGTCATGCGTGATGCAAAAAATAAACACATTAAGGTGCTAATAGTAGCCAATGACCTTGGTCAAAATAACACAAAAAGCTAGTTTTAGTGTGAAATAATTATAAGTCTATATATAAGACTTTTACTACTATATGGGTGTAATTTTATTGTCTGTAAGTCAAAATTTTTAATAAATTGTTTATTAAAAGTAAATTTTGATTATTAAAGCTATTTTATATATATTTTTAGTTGTAATCAAAAATGACGCATTTTCTTTAACAATGGTGTTATGACAACTGTTGATTTTATTATTTAACTCTCGAGTCTGGTGGGCAATTCTCGCGCTTTCGAGATTCATCTCGATTCGAGATTTTTAAACGAAAAATGACTAAATATGCCATTTTTCGTTTAAAAATATCGAACATTAAACGAAATAAATAATAAATATTAATTAATTAATAATAAATATATAAATATTGAACGAAAAATTACATATTTAGTCATTTTTCGTTTAAAAATCTCGAATCGAGATTTTTAAACGATTTTTGTCTTCCCCATAGAAATTAATCATTTTATCATTACTAGTTTGTATGGAAAAGGCAATTTTTTTTTTCATTTGCGGCACATGGTTCCATGGGAAAAGTTGTTCGTATTGATCAGTATAACCTCATATTAGCCCAAAGTACATCCTTTCAAAGTCACCATGTATATAAAGATATTACTTTAATTCTGCGACAAACAGTAGACGAAAAATACTGGAAATGCAAAAGCTGATTTTGTACAGAGAAAGAAGACTTCGCGATTGCGAATGCAGTGTCTACAAATAAGCTCTTAAGAGCTAAACGTTAGCTAATAAGGGGATATCAATTCTATATATCGGATAGTATTTCTAAACTAATAAAGTTTAATATCTTACCAATCTGTATTTAACAATAACTGTAATCAGATAACATTTGATGATTGCATATCATGGCCATGTTTACTGTTCCCACAATATAACAGTCGAAAATACAACAGATATATAAACAACATATATATAAATATACAGATATTTGACCGCCTCCGTAGACTAGTGGTTGAGCCTTTGGCTTTGTATCCGGGGGTCTTGGGTTTGATTCCCACCCATGGCAAAAAAAAACAGTAAGTTTTTCTGTACAAATTGTCATGGTCTGGGTGTTTATGAAATATAATATGTATTATATTGTTTTTGGTACACATAGTGCAAGCCTAGAGCTTAGTTTGTGGTCAGAGCAAAATGTGTAAATTGTCCTACATATTATTATTATTATTTATAGTGTGAATAAAATTGCTAAACATCAAAGCTGTTGTGTACGAATGAATGATAGATATAAAATCCGTGTAAAGTGCGGTCTCGGAAAGTGATGAATTTCGTACATTGAACAATCAATGGCCTGCGGGCTGCAGTCCATATAAGCCAAAAAGCCACAAATACCCCAGAATAAATAAAGAGTTTTAAGCATTTAAAAAATATGTTTTATTATATACATACATATAATCACGGGAGCCTTACGGCGCCCGAGACCGCCTAGACGGCCCCAGGGTACCCAGCGGAGGGGTTTTAATCCCACCTCGACGTAGCCGATGGTATGAGTCTACACCGAACAAGTGGCTAGCTCGTTGCGATGTTTTGAATAGACTCAATAACCCATCTATAAACAGTTTCACAAGTTGGTATAGTGAAACCGGGACCGACAGCTTAACGTGCTCTCCGAGGCACTATAGTGGTGTTGTCAAAGAAATGTACATAATTTTTTTAATTAAAAACTCATTGGTACACACCGGGATTCGAACCAGGGACCTAAGTGTTTTTAAGTCCAAGGTCTAACCAACTAGGCCACCACGTAAACAAGTTGGACATTATTATAGCTGCCAATTACTCTCTCTCCAATTACATGAGAGTGAGTCAGCAATATATTAGTACGCGAGCAATAGAAATATAAATAAGTATTTACAGGTCATTGTCAGAAATTATTCTGTACTTTCGTAGAATAAACAAAGGATTTTGGGTTCAACGGTTTTCGGCATCCTGAAGGGAGACTACGATGCAGTAGTCTGCATCGTAGTCTCCCTTCAGGATGCGGTTGCGAAATGGGCGATTAATTAGACTATAAAGCAGTGAGGATATTAAGAGGAGTGTCTGATGAGGCTCTTCGATGCTCATGCTGATTCAACTGCAAAGTATTACCTACCTCTCCCCGCGCATGACGGTGAGTCGGTAACCCTTCCATACATTTATGTAAACCTTCCCCCCGACCCTTAATAAGAGAAAGAGCACGTATGAGATTATACCTACAATTTAGGCAGCAAAACGACTTTCGGGCCAAAACTGTTTTCTACCCCTAAACTTTAATGGATTTGAAAAAATGTGGTCTCATTTTATTAGAGAGAAAATAAACGATGACTGTACGTTTTCCTTTTTTTAATTTTCTGCCTTGGTATTTTATAGGAATTATTTTAATGTGAGGGAATTTTTGCGATTTACTTCGAATTTCAGGGGTTGATATTATTTTTTCTATACCAAACTTAAAAAAAAAAGGAAAACGTACGAGCCTAGATATAGGTCTAATGTTTAGTGAGGGGTAACCGTTAGGACCAAAAGGTCGTTAATGTATGGGAAATGTTTGATCAGACTCCGCTCTTAAAGAACATTCGTAATGCAAATTCGTATTTGCAACCGCGTCATTTATCCCGCAAAGGTGGGATTGATTAATGCTGTTACAGACCCACAAGGGACTCTAGTTCCATAGTAGTAGTAGGAATGTTTACCATCAGGGGGATACAAGGTCAAATGCCGTGCTACAATTAAATGTAATAATTACCGAACAGGTCCCATTCCTTCATAAAACTGATATTCTGCCTTGTCGGTAGAAATGATAGTCCAGCAGGCTCCATCGTTAATCATTTCTTTATTTGGTTCCTTAGGGCAGGGTGTGGCTTGGAACTGGATGATCCTCTCCTGGGACAGGCACAGGTACATCCGTTCTGTGTCCTTCATGTAGAATGCACATTTGTGGAGCTGGGAAACTGGGTCATCTGCTTCTAGAAGTGCCATTTGCTTGTCTACCTATGAACAAATATTATAATAAGGATTCAGTCAAAAAAAAATGTGTTTTATTTCTGCCTGAAAATATATAACCATAAAAGAATAGACAATAGAGATAATGACGCACGAGAAAAAGCTTCTGTTTCTTTTAAATGTAACACTAGATGGTGAAAATGTAACACTAGATGGTGAAAATAACGAAATATGTGGCTACAACACGAAATGCTAAAATATTTCAAGACAAAAGCAAGTAAATAGTGATGACTTTTTTAGTTTTTGTTGTGGCTGACTATTTAAGAAATTTTTTATAGGATTTTGTTCGTTTGACGAGCTAATATTTTCATTATAAGAAACAGAACTTAGCCGCTAGACTCTTTATGGATAAAAAGGAATTCTTCAGCAAAGAATACATACTTTGCTGAAGAATTCTTATTCTTTCTCTCATACAATATATTCTCTTGAATACAATGCTATTTAAATATTTTTAACTAAAGTAAAAGTAGTTCTTAACCCAAGACAATACTTTTTTTTTTGATTCAAGAATAATTGTTACCGCCATAAATGAAACAATATATTCTTGAATGGTTTTGATCAAAGAACTTATTTTTATCGGTGTACCTAATAAACTATATATAAACTAATTACCTATAAACTTGAGCCGGGCAATGTTTGTACACACACATGCGTCAATAATCTATGGCTACAATTACATGCTGGGCAATCTGTGCAAAACAGATGTCTGTATCCAGAAACAACCTCCAAGACCTTCCAACAAAATGTCCCTCGAAAGTTTAAGGTCAGAGGAGTGACCATTGTATAGCGTTAGGGATTATTTATGCATTGTGATGGGAGTTTAGTCTTTGTAATTTCGCTAGACCAGCCAACCGGTCTGGTTACCACCGCCAATGCAGATGCAAAAGCCCTCAAGTCACCAATGTGTCTGTTTTAGTCTGTCGGTTTGCCGGTTTTCTGGAGGCTACTGCATCGATTTCTTAACAGGGACGGGGACTCGGGGACGAAGTCTCCTCTTAGAGTGCGGTAACGGATCGCGCAGTTGATTTGATGATACAAATACGTCTTTGTCGCCGATTTCGTAACCGTATCACGTAGACTGCGTAATAGGGGGGCAATTTAATTCGCGCTTTCTGGTATGTCTAATATGCATGGCGGCTCGATATGTTCGAATGAAACTAACAGTTTCCAATGCAGAGTTGTCACTTTTCACTCGAATATGTCGAACCGACACGTAAGTCGGAAGCAAGTGAATCTCGTTCGAGCTGAGATCAGAAATAATGTATTTAATATTAGTCAATAATACCTAGTACACTTGTATATTTTTTTGTAATTAATAAAACTAGCAATGGCATGGTCAATTCTAACAATGCTTTTTAACTTCTCGTGGTAACAAAACATAATTTTCGATCTCAACATAAACGAGATGTCACGGAATTGAAGTCAGTGGTGGACAGCAGCTATTTAATGATTATGACTGTTTTGAGTAGCAACATCGGGAACAAACTTGTTTGGTTTGAAGAGTATGGGGCTTAGCATAACCAAATCGATATAATTTGGCAGTCGATAAAACGAGTTCAATAGAGAAAATCAATATGTATCGATTTTGTTCATTTATCGAGCCTATCGATACTGTGCTAGGGCCCTATGAGTAGTTAAGGTAGGACCAATGAGGATGTGAACAACGGTCTAAATCAAATCTACTAAGTAGTAGGTTCTTCGATTAGTAGGTATTTTGTCAGTGGCAACCAGGGTCTAAATATGGATGAGGATAGTAGACAACAGTACTCTAAAAAATATACCAGTTTACACTGGGGGCTTCTTAGACTTATAGTTATTTGGACGATAAATAATGCCATTTCAATAAATTCAAGATTTAATAAGACTTTTAGTCTTATTAAACCTTGAATTAATAATAAGACTTTTAGTCTTATTAAACCTTGAATTAATAATAAGACTTTTAGTCTTATTAAACCTTGAATTATCGATTTTTTTTATAAAAGGTTTTTGTAATCATGACTAAATGACAAAAAAATAAAAATTACTTTGTGGAAATTTTAAATCTGCAATAAGTCTTAAAATATTTTTTTTCTTTTTCTGAAATTGAATTGCTAACAAGAAATATACCTATAGAGATACAAAGTAAATAGGGATGAACCACAATGTTCAACACTACAGTATTAGTTGTTCACGTTAACCCTGCATGTGATGCAGTTAAGAAATGGGAGAAAATAATTTGCCGAGTATCCTAGTTATAACCAACCATATCACTTGCAGGCATGGTATGGGTAAATGAAATGTTCTTTATTTGTGAACAAAGGTAATACATAAAGTAGTTGTTATAGTTAATTACAGTTCGCTATGTTCCGCTTTTCTACATTATTGTATTGTTTTTCTTTTTGGGACTAGAGATATGAATTTAAACTGACATTCGACAGCCAGTAGGACTTACTGTCATACTCTGTTAACCTCTAAACATGTCTAATATATAAATAATATCTGATTATATTGATTATTTTTTATCTGAGGTACTTTATGGAAAGTTCTTGCACATTAAGATAATTTTAATATGTCCAGGATCTGTTCATGACTTTGAGAGATTACCAAGGACCTGAGAAGCAGCATGCCAAGTTGGCTTAATGTATTCATAATATGAACAATAGGTCATAGGTAACCTTGAACTTCCAAGAAACTTTTTAATATGAAGCTTTAGACATTTGCATTCATAATTAATTGACCACCTCTGTAGTACAGTGGTTGCTCTATTGGAGTTATATCAGGAGGTTATAAGGTTGATTCCTATATATAATATAATATAATTAATTATTTTTATAGGTAGGTATATTTTATTATATTTTTGTTTATTTTATAACTAAATTAAATATATCTTATTTTATTGAATTTAAAAAAAAATAAAAATAAGGCTTTCCTTTCGGTTTTTATTATAATATAATATATAATTTAATGAAAAATATAATTTGTAATTGTTGTTCCTGGTATTCAAAGTAGTACAAGTTTAGTTTGGTTTAAATATCATATTAAGGTTGATATTGTTATTACTATTTATGTAAATCAAATGGGAGCTGATAGCTCATAGGCAATATATCCTGTGTGATAACAATTGTCAGATTGTATATAGGAGGAAAAGGGAAACCATTATACTTTTTCCACAAATCTCCTCAAAATTAAAAGTAATAATTATTATCATGTTGGGCTCTTATTAAAATAATAATCAGAATATAATTATTTACCTAAGAGCCAATTTTTCAATCAGCAAATAATGTTATTCAACAGATAACTAGTACGGTGAGTTAATAAATTTAACAGTTCTTCATTCTTAAATAATAATTAATACCAAAAAGTTTTTCAGTTTTTGACATCTATAAACATACAAAGAAAAATTCTCAGTTGATGAGCACTAGTAGCATTTTAGGAATCTAAAAGCTCACCTCTTATTTCTTATTAGGTAAAATATATAATTGAAGCTATAAAATTTTATTGCCAAATATTTCGCCTCTTTGGAGCGGATAAAAATATTAGAATTAGAACATTTATTGTTACATTTGTAATATAAAAAGTCACACATTGAAATGGGTACTATTTACCCTCAAAGCCTATCTATGTAATAATTGTTCACTATTCATAATTTAGATTTTTATTTCATTTTAACAAAATAACTTGACTGTCACAAATATTTGGCAGTAAAATTTTATAGCTTCAATTTATATATATTTTACCTAATAAGAAACACATCTAACACACTTATTGTCTCAGATACCTCTTATTTCTAAAACTTTTTGTAAAAATATTAGAATTAGAACATTTATTGTTACACTTGTTATATAAAATGACACACATTGTAATGGGTACTATTTACCCTCAAAGCCTATCTTTGTAATAATTGTTTACTATTCAGAATTTAGATTTATTTTTTTCATTTTAACACAATAAATTATTATTTCTTAGTTTTACTATTTAAATTGGTACAAATATATTTATAGATAACTAGGTACTTAGTGAATATTATTCAAATTTTACTTGCAATTTTGCAATACCTAGGTAGGTCAGAATATTTAATTTCATTCATGGGCACCAAATATAAAATATACATACCTTTCGTATAATCAGTCTTGGTAGAGCCATTCCTGTGACAGAGCACACAAGTTTTACAGTAGATCCATAGTGTACATATCCATCCCGCACAGCAAACTCCTCAGATTCACTCTCATTGTCATCCAAGAGGTGAATGGTAAATGCTCCCCACTGGGTCGATGAAGCATGGAAGTTACCATTCTCAACATGAAGGTACCTTGTTGACACAGTCTGTGATCTCAACCGGTTAAACAACGCCACTTTAGTCCCGCTCGCTATACACAAATCTGCATTCTTTAATGACTGCTTCTTTTTAGAAGGTTTCGAAATAACTTTAATCCTTTTACTATTAAATATTCCTATATCATGACTGTTGCCATAAAACATCTTTACAGACAACATGAAATGTTTTCTCTTATCAGAATCAGATATGTACAATGTTTTTGCGGCACAATATTGTTTTCCATTATTCAAGTCTAACTGCTGCATATCTTGGTCTGAATTCCCTATACCTATAAACGCACAAAGCTGAGCAGCCTGTTCCGTTTCACCCTCTCTCAACATCCGTTCCCGTCTCAATCGCCATCCATCTCCAAATAGGTATATACAAGGAGGTGGACAAAAAAAACGTTTCTCGTTACCGTACGATTTTTGCGCCACTTTCGCGTGTAAAATGACTACGACCATGTCAGATCTGTCACGCAAGTATCTCTCCATAGCTTCTCTGGTGAGGCGGCGCTCCTCGGGGCGATATGCGCCGGCGCCGGGTCCTGCGGCCGTGGCGTAGCGCGGGTACAGCGCGCCGTGCTGCGGCGGCGGCGACGGAGCCTGCGCCATGCCGCCCGCCCCGAACTGGTGCGGCATCCTCGCCACGGCGCCACAACGAAAGGGAAATTATCAACCCCTCTCACAAAATATCGATCGCAACACGTCGGTAACACGTGCCGGTTCCCATGCTCCCCTATCAACAGGGGTAAACTGAGTAAACGGAAATGTATAACATAATAGTCCAAAACGTATGGAGTCTCGCAAATTTATCCTTCCTTAGCTACACAGTTGTACCACTTTCAGCATAGTTAAATTTAGAATTTCCGAACGATTTAGCCACTAAAACTATAATACACAGTACACTTGAAATTAATTATTTATAATGAGAGGGAACAGCAACACACTTTCAAAACACCTGTTCGATGGGCAATTTTTCAGCCGGTTTTAACATAGTTTTGCACATAATTTATTGGTTTAATAGTTGCTTGTTATTATTATTTCAATAAAACCTTATTAATTACAGACAATTTTGCATAAAAAATAATTATAACATCACATTTATCACAAATACCCAAGACGAACTGTCAAAATTTCATAGACAAAACAGAGTTTAACAGAGTGTAAGCGCGTTATCAAACTCATAACTTGCCAGGCAACTTCCCGAGTGGCTCGAGCTACGGGCTCGTCTACACGCGCAGAAACAAATCGACGGAATGATGATTGTTGGGGTCGTTCGTCGACGCGACGACTGACAGCCGGTCGGATGTAGGGTTACGCATGGGGCGTGGGAAAATAAAGTGTGGGAAAGAGTGGGCGTCTCGCGGCCGTAGTAAACCATTTGATACAACTGTAGTGAATACATGGAAGACTGTTACCCTGTGCGTGTATATACAGTAGCTACGTACAATTGTGTGCGTGCAATTCATCAAGCGAAAAGGTGATGTGTGGGGGAAGAGACCGAACGAATGATTGACCATCTCATCTCGTGGGAAATGGGAATGACCTTTGGTAACACTGATATGCATTAGTTTGTTTATAAATCGGGATTTTAATAACACGCAATGGGAGTCACCGGACTGTGGAGGTTGATCGAGCCCGCCGGCAAACCAGTGCCAGTAGAAACACTTGAAAACAAGGTTTTAGCAGTTGGTATGTTAATGTTTAAGACATGTAAGGTACTATAATATTATGGTTTATTTATTTCAAATTTATTTATTACTGTATAATTTATGCCTATTGTAATTAAAATAACTTTGTTCCATATAATGTTTTTCTAATTATTCCTCAGATATATCAATATGGTTGCATCAAGTTGTGAAAGGCTATCAGGATGCTCATGGAGCACCTTTGCCAAATGCCCATCTGATGGGCTTGTTCCAGAGACTTTGCAAATTATTGTATTTTAGAATTAAACCAGTATTTGTTTTTGATGGAGGTTTTCCTGAATTAAAAAGAGAAACCATTGTAAGTAATACTTATTAAAATTTAATATAGTTTCATAAGTAAATAATAATAAAATGTTTATTATTAGGGCCTAATTCTACTAAATCAATGTGTATCAATATCATGTGAAAGTTAAAATTTGACTCATTTTGTATGGGAATTATCTCAAATTTTAACTTTGATGTGTTATGTGAACAGTTGATATCCAATTAATTTAGTAGATGTCGTGTTGATTGCCACCAGTGGTGGCGCGTGGGAAAAAGATTCCCCTACGCCACCACTGGTGGCGGAGTGGGTGGTGGAGTATGGGAATAAACGGAATAGGCCCCCAGGGCCAATTGCACTAACAATTTTTGATAGAATTGGAATAACTATATTTTTTTGCAAGGAACATTGCAGGTGACTTTATATCTACCTGAAGATAAGCAGATCCACAAAGTACATGATTGTAGTCTATCAATCCATTCAAGAGCAGATCCAGGATTGTTAGTTTATTTGGTTTTGTTAATCAGGCAGATTTTAGAATCTATTGTTTTTAACAGCATTGATTGCTCACACTATGCATGAAAATGAAACAAATATGTATTAAAAAAAAAATGATTCTTTTAGGCTAAAATGATGGTGATTGGTGGCTAATTCTGCCCTCCTAAAATATAATGTGTGGTGGTGGATAAGTTTTTAGACCTAAAGACAACATATTTTAGGTGCATACCAATGTAAATAATATTTTTTTTGACAACACCACTATTGCCCTGGAGAGCATGTTAAACCGGTCTCAGTTTCACTATACCAACTTGTGATACTGATTCTAAATAAGTTATTAAGTTTATCCAAACACAAATGTAAGAGCCCTAGACTTCTTGCTGCCCATTCTGGAAGGAATTGGATTAGTAGTCGGTTGTTTACATCACACAAATTTTTTGGTCAATTGCGGAAAATGGACCCGCCATGAAGATATCCACAGCTGCAGAACTCTACAATCTCAGAATACAATTCAGCTTTGATAAATATAACCCTGCCCTGAGGCCATCTATCAGCCTCGGGCAACTAAGGCATTGATGATGACACATATGAAATACCAATAAGATGACATTAGCAGTCCAACTCTTACAAAAAGGTAGTAGTTTGGACTGCTTTTGTTAGCATTATTTTATATTTTTAGGCTAAACGTCATGATAATAAAGCTAAATATAACTCTGAATCAGAGCGTCTCAAGAGAGAAGTGCTTCTACTACTCAGCAAGAAAACTGCAATAAGTAATATGTTAGGCAAAGAAACTTCACCAAAGAAAATGTGCCGTTCAAATTCATTACAAAATAGTCATGATGATGACATCTTTAAACTACCAGTATTACCACCACAAGAAGATAATAATAGCACAGAATCTGAGTAAGATATATTTACTAACTATCTAAAATAAAATCTCAACAAAAACATACAGTTCAAATATTATATACTCACCTACAGTTTTTCACTTGAATTATTCAATTAATATTATATATACACTGGATAAACTACCTAGGTATGTTAATAATGGATAGGAGCTAGTTTTTCATAGTGGACTGTTCAAGTCACACTCGCATATGTTAAAATAAGTAAATGAACACACAGTTAAATACTTGATATTTCATAATAAATTTATTATCGTTTTAATTAATATTTTAGATCAGAAGATGAAACTTCAAGTGGTTCTATAGTAGATTTACATACTGTTGATATTGAGTCAGACAATTTTAAAAATATGCCTGTTAAAGAAAAATATGAATTACTACTTGAGCTAAAGGATTCCAGAAAGATGAATTCATGGGGTAAATTGGATGAATTACCAAAAAAAAGTGATAACTTTTCCGATTTTCAGGTATGTTTATAATAGCCATAGGTATATTCACAATATTATAAATCCTTAACTTCTTGTAATGTTATAAAATGTATAATTAAATTGTTATAGTTGCAAAGGTTATTGAAAAGGAGAAAGGTACAAGAATGTCTGGAGGAAACTGAGAAAGAAATGGGTGATGGCTGTATGTCACTAAACGAAATTGAGTCACTTTTAAATGCAGATGGAATTGACACAAAAATTGAAAATATACCGACTCAAAGAGTTGCATCAAGTGATACTGCAAGGATACTATTTATAAAAGATGTAAAGCAAGCTCTGGAGGATGCTAAAAAAAGGCAAAAAGCAAAAGACGATGCCAATATAGTTAGTAGTAATGACACACCATCTACTAGTCAAGAAAAATCTAATAAAGAAACAATAAGTAATAACAATAATACAGATGAATTAGATGAAGATCTAAAAAGAGCAATACAAATGTCTCTTGAATGTGAGGATGAACCCAACTCATCAAGTTTTGTGACTGAATCGAATACAAGTAAGTCTAGTAGAAGTGGTTCATTAGACTCTAGTTTTATGTTAGATAGTGAACATTCTGAGTCTGAAGATGATATGGAACTGCCAGATATGTCCTCAGCTAAAGCTTACATTATGCAATATAGTGACTTTACACATAAAGCAATTAATGAAATAGTTAAAACTACAAAAATACATAAAAACAATGCTCATTCGGATAATTTAGAGAAAATTTTAAAAGAATTAAATGAAGAAAAATCTATTATCATGGCTAAAATTGATTTATCATCTGATGACGATAAAGTACAAAACGTCAATAATCCAAGTAATTTAGATCAAAATAGTGAATTTTACAAAGCGTCGCAATCAACTTCTAAAGTTCTAAAAAAATACTGTAGTTTCAAAACAAGTTCTAAAGAAGACAGTGATTCTACTAGTGATAATGATTTTGAAGAAGTTTCAGATGTTGTTGAACACGGCGCTAAACCAACTGTTCAATTAGATTTAAAATTTGATGAAGTCTTAAATGATGACATCTTTGCCGACGTATTCGACGTTCCTAAAAAAACGGTAAATATTTGTGAAAAAACTGTGGAAAGCGACCATATGTGTAAAATTAAGAGAAATGAAAATTTATCATCCAATATTGAAGAGATACCACATGATATAGTGTCTAGGCCAACTGTTAATCCAATAGTTACAATTGAGCTTGAGCAATCCAGTTTAATACAAGATATAGTACCAACTACAGAAAATATTACTAATAACAGTAATAACGTTAATGATAATATAAATAAGTTCCAGGAAGCATATGCAAAACAAGATGTACCAATTGAAAAACATAATTTACACGTTTTGGAGAGTGTTACTTCAAAAGATATTACATATAAAATTACAGAAGAAAATCTACAATCTATTTCTAAAGAAATAGAAATTGAGGAAAATAATTTGTGCAAGGAAAAGGCTAGATTAGACAGAATTGGAAGGAATATAACTGAAGAAATGACCAAAGAAGTACAAGAGTTATTACAAGTTTTCGGCATACCGTACATTGTTGCTCCAATGGAAGCAGAGGCTCAATGTGCATTCTTAGAGAAAATTAAATTAACAGATGGTACTATTACTGATGATAGTGATATTTGGCTATTTGGTGGCCACACTGTTTACAAAAACTTTTTTAACCAAAAGAAGCATGTCTTGCAATTTTTATCTGAACGAATTAATAGGTCATTCAGTAAGTTTTTTTCTTCTTATCCTTCATCTCCTTATTATATTAATTTTAACATATAATCTTATTGTTGTAGATTTAAGTAGAGAAAAACTTGTTTTATTGGCATTACTAGTTGGTAGTGATTATACCACTGGGGTGACTGGTGTAGGTCCTGTCACAGCTATGGAAATTTTGGCTTCTTTTCCTTATAATAAACGAGAAATATCAGATGACACACCTCGCCAGCTACGCTATTCTAGGCTAATTACTGGTCTTCAAGATTTCAAGACATGGATTAGAACTGGAAAACGTACTGACAATACCAGTCTCAAAAAAAAACTTAGGAATGTTGATGTTGCTGATGATTTTCCAAGCTCTAGGGTAAGCATTTATTTAACGATATATTTACATCTATTATAAAACACTTTACAATAAATAATAACCTTTTTAATACCTGACATAATATAAGGCAAGACTGTGTTTTAGTATTATATTATTCTAGGTAGTAGAAGCATATTTTGAACCTAATGTGGATCAACGTAGAGATACCTTTACCTGGGGTGAATTGGATATTACAATATTACGAGAATATGCAAAATCTAAATTCGGTTGGTCACAAAGCAAGCTTGATGAAATAATAAATCCTGTTATAAAAAGATTAAATGATCGCAAAAACCAAAAAACAATAGAGAATTATTTCAAAAGAAAGACTGATATCGAGAGTTTGGAAGATCAAATGAGTAAAAGAGTTAAAGCTGCTGTACAAAGAATGGGCCCAGCAGGTACTATTGAACAGCAAGACGACAAAGAAGCAGAAACAAAAAAGAAAGTTAAGAAAAAAAACATTCTAAATAAAAGAAAAAAGAAGGAATGTGTCCAAAGAATTAAGGTTAGGACAGAAGTTTCATTAACTAATCTCCCAGATAACACCACTAAATCTCTGCAATTATTAGATGAAATACCGACAGTTCGAGTGTGTGATGAAAATGAAAGTTCATCCAAGTTTGATATAAAAATTCCCAAATTCAGCCATAGTCAAGAAATTATACCTCAAAGAGAAAAAGAAAGACAATGTGTTTTACAAAACAAAATGAAGGCTATAGAAATATTTAGAAAGTCTAAAATAGATAAAAAACATGTCAAGTCAAAGAAAAAAGTTATTCAACCCAAAGATAATGCTGGGCTTTCGGAGAGTGATACAGATTAACAAGGTTACACTAATACAGCACGCAAGGAAATAAAATAAAAAATAACCGTTTATTGTACTGTACTTAATAAAATTGTTTTTATTATTTCTCGATTTTCTTATTAGTGTAATAACAAGGTACACCTACATATGAAACCAACTGGAAGTCTATAAATATTCGGCCGCGTCTTAACAAGAATCCAGGTTCACGACCTCAATTTGGCAGTCTTGCTTGATAGCCCTGGTTCCAAGCGGGATATTAACAGCCAGATACAGACCTTCCAGTCTATGGTATTCAATTACTTTGTAATCACTATCCACCAAAATCCACATATTCATATACCAACAAAGGAAATGCCTTTAAACTGAAGATGAGGCGTAAAAAGAGACCTCGCTGGGTTAAACCGATGGGAGACACGAACCTGTGTCATAAGTTACCAGGGCATTAAGATCTATTATATACTTAATTCAGGGAATTTGTCTCCAGATACAAGATAATAAAAAACAATTCAATAGAACCCAGCATGAAGTTAGCTTCTTTTTTTTTTATTCGAGCACGGCATGTGACTTGGTATCAACCTGGTGGTGAGCAGACCTACAAAGTCCATGAATAGGGTCGCACATTAATTGTTCTTAAACAAATTGATTGTTCCCACTACGCTGGCTAAATATATAATAATAAAATGATGCGATTGTGAAATGGATGGCGACAAATTGCATTACGAGTATATTTTAATATACTCGCTGCCTTATCGTCAATTCAACCCATTTCGTAACCGCACCCTGAAAGGAGACTACCAATAAAAATCGAAATAAAAAAGCTGGCTAAAATCCCTTTATTTATGCTAAAAAGATTTTCAGTGGTCGCCTTGGTGGCTCCCTTGCATGGCAAATAATAATTTATAGGTCAATAGAGTCAGCTAACCACCTAGTCTTACACTAGTTGGTTATGTAGTGTGTTCGATTCGGCAGTAATGGATATTTGTACTGACCCTTACTTGCCTACAGATTGTTTCTGTTTACAGTCAAATCAAGCGAATTGGTTATTGAAACACAGTAACTAGTGAGTAAGCTGAGATTAGATAGAAAATTTAAACGAATGAACGCGTTGTCCCGTATTTTTTCATTAATAATGGGAGTCCGACAAAAAAAAATAAACAAAATCTGCGTGACGTCACAAGCACGCTATCACAGATTAAATAGAGTAGTGCGTACAAGCTGTAATAGACTAAAAGATGTTAAAAACAAACTATTGGATAAATGCGGTGCGTTATGCACTTTATTAATGAATGCATTATAATATATTGATTATGTATTTTACAGCATGGTAATAATAAAGTATTATTTTTAAATGTTATTGCTATTCATATAGGTAATGACAATAATAACGCTTTACAAGAATTCTTGTTTAAAAGATAGGTTACTAAAAACACGTATACCGCTTAATAAACTGTAGAGTATTATCGGACCCAAATTTTTATTACACTTCGTGGTAACCAATAGAAACGCTTGCTTGTGACATATGAAATTCCAATCATATATATTTTTTTAAAAGCAGCCTGTTTTCTTTGCTAGCGTGATAATGACGTATCACAAAAAAATAGATTAAAATGTTTAAAAATGAATATCTTAAAAACCAGTTTTTAAAATTGATAAAAACGAAATTAGTTTCTTATTTTAGCTTATATTTTTGATTTCGAAATTATTGGAATTTCATATGTCAATGTCACTAGCAAGCGTTTCTATTGGTTCCGAAGTCTAATAAAAAATTGGATTTTAAAATCTTAAGTGTACCTACTGTAAAATGAGCATGAAGTTGCACCCTAAGTGTGAGGATCTTAAAATATATAGGTGTTAGTTAATAACAAATTATAAAATCAAATTACTTTATTAAATTAGCAGATTTATCTCTAAACTAACAATTTTAAACAATAATATATTTTAAAAAACTAAAGACAAGTAAATTCTGTGCACATACAAATAATTATAGTAACTTTAAATTTTACATAGATATGCATTAGGTACACACATTATAGCATTTTTTAATTTATTATTACAGTAGCTATCTATCATACTATACTATTTAGGAAAGCCGCTATGCTGATTTACAAATATAGTTATTATTATTTTAAGTAGTCTGTCTAATGAATATCAAAGAGTTCATAAAATTCATAAAATAAAATAAAAATTTTTGAGGCCTTGAAGAACACATTGTTAAAATAGGTTGTCTTTTTTTATAGTAACAAAAATGTATATGCGTAATAGACAAAACCTATTTTAACTAAAGTGTTCTTTAAGGACTCAATAAGTTTTTTATTTATGAATAAGGCCATATAACTATATTTTTACCATATTATCGTTATTTTCAGTACGAAGTGTGTCTGCATTATAGTCTGTGCACAAATTCAACCTTTCGTTAGTAAAATAGGAGCCACCCATGGAAATGTAAATAGGGAGCTCTAATGCCTATAATCGCCTTTCCAGTCGTGAGAACCTAAGATGGCCGCCGCCATATAAATTAAATAAGTGGGGACAAAAAATATTTATAAACGATCATTGACCGTTGATTGGTTGAAGGGAGAACAGAATATGGCGGCACGAACATGTTTGACATTTCGTTTTATAGTTAATTTTAAGACTTAGGGAGGATAGTGGCTTTGAAAGGATGTACTTTGTTAATGAGGTTCTGCTGATCAAATCGAACACCTTTTCCCATGAAACCATGTGTCGCAAATGAAAAAAGAAATTACCTTCTCCATACAAACTAGTAATGTTAAAAAGACCAATTTGTATGGGGACGCCAACTTTTTTTTCATTTGCAACATTGTTTCATGGGAATAGTTGGCCGATTCGATCAGCAGAACCTCATATTATCCCAAAGTACATCCTTTGTAAGTCACTCTGTATTATTCATAGTTTCATGGAATTACCATTCTAGTCCGACAGTCGTGGCGCTTCTGGGCCGTGTTCGGAAACTAACACTTTAACATTCGGTAATGTCACTACACTATATGCATCTCTTGTTCTCTAAGCATTTTTCAATATTTTTATCGCACTCTGTGACATTGCCCAGTGTTACGTTTTTGTACACCGACCTGTACAAAAACGTAACACACTTCTGTCAAACTACAAGACACATTTTAGTTCCAGTGTTTGTTGCGTTTGTATATAGATAATAATAGGTGATATTGTGACGATGGTCTTTTTAGTTTTTTCATCCTATGATACTATATTTATGAAGCAGACACCACATTAAGTGTTTTTATGACGATGACCTTTTTTTTTTGCTCACCAAGAAATTAGCATCGAAAAATAATAAAAAATACGAGTCTAAACCCCCCCACCCCGATATTAAATCATGGCTACGCCCATGCTAGTGTTAGTTTTTTAACTATTACTTTGAGTTAACTAAAATAATAATATAAAAAATAGCACAGCGCCCCATGCGAAAACTTTGGGAACTAAAAATGCGTGTGTGAATGGTGGCAGTTGTATAGTTAAATCGAAAGTAAACGTTAATTAAAACACTCCAGGATATTATACACTTCTAATGCAAATTCGTCTTTGTCGCCGCCCATGTCGTAACCGCGTCTTTTAGTCGACATAGTAGATCAATGGTGTCAAACAATATTCATGGACTTATAAGCCTGTCTACTCTTAGGGGTGTATAAATTCACATGCCGTGCTGCAATAAAAACTTGAATAGTAAAAAAGCATTACCAAATCCACGACGATTAACTTTGTGCAAAGACTTTAAATAAATATTTTAGTGTATAACTAATCAAATTATACTGAAGTAAAAAAACATATACTCTCAGCCTTCATTTGACAAACTGGCTACAACTATTCTGTACTTAATTATATTTTAAATAGACACAAAGTTAGTAAATGGGTTTAATTTTAATACTCATACTTGACTGTAACCATACTAAAGCTGAGTTGCACCAAGTAAGTGTCTGGTAAAATAATTGTAACGATTAAAGTTAAAAATGGCGTCGAATGTACCAGCTGTCATTCGATTTTTAAATAAAACGGGTACATTGGACGCCATTTTTGACTTTAACAGACACTTTAGTGCAACTGGAGCTAAATGGTTTATAAAAAGTCGAATACTTCCTGCCAAACAGAGATTTCGGCATTAAAAAAAATGAGTGACTAAATATATTAGGTATAAAGTATAAAATCTTGTCGCTAAAGTGCTGTCGTAGGTATTTTAATAAAAAAAAACATGTTAAATAATTCTTAATATTTTAAACCAGAAATTATGTAATAGTTTTTTGTGAATACTATTTTAATTAGTAGAATAATTTGTTACCAAAAATCTAAGTTTTAACATAATATCGCACATAAAAGCCTAAAATATTTTTAATTTGCATATTCTTATTTTATATTAATTATATTTAAATTTAGGTAGGAAATTGTTGCAAAATCCATTAAGTCGATAAATAAATATAAAAAATAATAATAGCATTTTTAGCAACTAGACTAACCTACATGTTTAAAAGAAAACGACTCAATTTTTACAATATATAATAGAGTACTTATATCTTCCGCTAGGGGGCGCTTTTGTCGAAATAAGAAAAAGACTAAAGTAAATATAAAAATAAAATAAATAAGTTGAATCCTTTTTAATTATTTATAAGAATTGATTCGTTTTCCACATTCAATGATAAATTATATAAAATAAATTATAATTGAATAAAATTAGCTTATAAATATAAGACTCAAACATAGAGGCCATTACAAAATAAATTATAAAAATTTGCAGACTCTCCTGAATGATGTAATATGTAAAAAATATAATTATATATAAATCCTATATAGGTAATACACTAAGACTTGTTTCTTTTAATACATAACATTTATACAAAAGTAATCACAATATTCACAAGTCTCGAAGGACTATAACTTTGGAAATTTCGTATTAAATTTCATGTTTTTCAACTTTTTTTTAACTATAAAAATGTACTTTGGATTAAGTAGATTATACATACAATATACAAATTCAATATTAATAATATTGCCAGATTTGTATGGGACAAGTGAGAGAGGGGGCACGAAAAGACTTATTAAAGTAGAAGATATTTCTCACATAGGTACATACAAAAAAAACAGAAAAGAAGTCTGATGACTATTCAAAAAAAATATTGATGAAGTCTGATGTTGTTTATAGCAGTCTCGTGAATCTTATATCTTCAAATAATATTCACATATAACATTAGCAAAGTATGAAACATTTTTTTTAAACTCTTTAGAGCTTTCCAGGTCTATTCACAGAAAAAACCCTATTATGTCAAGCCAGTTAGATACTAAAAATATTTTTTTAAAATTTTGTCCTCTACTACCTGGTCACACCCATCTAAATATATGTTCTTGGATGCAATATAAATTACAATACACAAATTACTTACTGATTCAAAACACATATTTTAGCAATTTGAATGAAGATAACTGCACTATGAGTGACCTTTTAAGCTGAATACCACATCAAAAACATAAATTTAATAGAAACCTCTAAACACATTGATGTTTAAAGAGAGATCCGTACCATTCTACTAAAGTAAAAATGCTCTAACAACTTTATAAATTAGAAATTGTAAAAAAAGACGGGACCGTTTTTACACAATGTGACAGATTAGGCACTAAGGCTGCATTCAATTTGATTGTTATTTTTGATTAAAATGCCATCAAATGTAATATTTTCTTCTTTCATTACCATTCCAAAATACAAAATATAATCTGTTTTGACAACAAGGCAATTTCTACTTATAGATAATAATGTAACAGATCCATCTAAAAACATCAACATAAACTAAATCTGGTGTTCAATCCACTTTGACCACACTATAGATCTTGCGCACAAACCAGAAACAAGCAATAAACCCTATTGATCCAGTTAGGAGGAAAAACAAAAAGACCATGATGAATGTGTAGCCGAAGTAAAGGAAAGTGGAGGCTGCATCTTCGATGTTGAGTTTTGTTAGGAAATAGTGGCAGCAGTACAGGAATAGGTATCCGGCTGTGGATCCTGAGGAGAGGAAGGCTCGCCACCACCAGTGGTAGTCTTCTGCACAAAGGTGGAAGTAGCAGAGGAGGACGGTGGTCTCCGAGCAAGTTATGACAAGGATCATGAATACTAGGAAAAGGAAGCCGAACATGTAGTACATCTGGAAAGAAAAGACAAATTATATTTTATTAGGTGCATTACATGTGAATCTGCTGTATATACCTTTGAGTACAGACCCACAAAGTCCATGGATTCACGGTCTTGTAGGTATGCTTTCAGTGTACAGGAAATGATTTCTGAACTTGAACACCAAAAAACATCTAAATTTAGTTTTCAGTGATAAGGTTTCTTTAAAAAAAAAACACCTCTATAATGTAGATTTTACTTACTTGAGCCTAATTACATAAATGATTTACAAAAAAATCTGTTAAGTTTTGAAATAACAACTAAATAATATTTTTAGAATCACAATTTAAACTTTGGTTGTCTTTTTAAAAGTTAATAGATTTTTTTGAAAAAAGACTATGGTTTGAGTAAGTAATATTTACACCAACACATTCTTTTTTTTTTAATCTTTAACATCACTGAAAACAACATTTAGACGTTTTTAGGTGTTTGCAAATAACATTTCCTGGGTTCTTAAGAAGTGGTATTTATTATAACATTTTTAGTCTTTTCCACTGTCTATGAAGAAGCATAGTGGGAAAGACAATACAATGTATATTTTAACTTATTTAGGCACACCATAAATGGAGATTACCACATCAACAATAAGTTAATGCAGTAGTCTTCTGAGAAACCCCACAGATTGTTTCAAAATTTCTTGGCTTAGTGATAAAATAAGTAGGGCATTTCACACATATGTCTATTCACAAAATGTGTACCAGAGGCCCACTAAATGAATTGGATAGCTAAGGCAAATTTTGACATATTTTGTATGGAAAACTTTGATATGCAATTTTCATCCAATTTAAGGCCGATTTTTTAATCTATATATATAAGAGTTTGCCCTGACTGATTGACTGACTTACCATATAGATACATTCTCTATACAAGTTTGTATGGAGAATGAATAAATTTAAAAATCAGCCCTTAGAATAAGGCTTCAGGAACAACAATACTTATACATATTATTTTATAAATACCCAAACAAAGTTAAAGTTAGTTTGAATATTGTGGTGGCCGAGTTGGTTAGACCTTGGACTTAAAAACACTAAGGTCCCTGGTTCGAATCCCGGTGTGTACCAATGAGTTTTTAAATTAAAAATTTATGTACATTTGTTTGACAACACCACAATAGTGCCTCGGAGAGCACGTTAAGCTGTCGGTCCCGGTTTCACTATACCAACTTGTGAAACTGTTTATAGATGGGTTATTGAGTCTATTCAAAACATCGCAACGAGCTAGCCACTTGTTCGGTGTAGACTCATACCATCGGCTATGACGAGGTGGGATTAAAACCCCTCCGCTGGGTACCCTGGGGCCGTCTCGGCGGTCTCGGGCGCCGTAAGGCACCCGTGATGATGATACAAACAAAGTTGTACCAAAAACATACAAATACTATGTGGTATGGGTGGGAATCGAACCCACCTCTGGTTAAAACCACTATTTTTATTTATTGGTAAAATTATAGAGCCCCCACCTAAAATTCTGCTTATGATTAAACTGTGTCACATTGATGCTGAGTAAACATCGGAACCTTGTAATATTAGGTGTGCATATAATTGGTTTCCAGTGAGTCATAATACTTGGTCCACCATACATACCTGACTGGACCACAAGGAGTTAAGGATGAAGAACATCTGAATAAAGATACATCCGAAGGGCAGCACTCCTCCCATCACCACTCCAGGAATGGGCTGGGTGTACAGAGACTGCTCCGGGATCTGACGAGGAATCTGATTGGTCCGCACCGGGTGTTCTAGACACTGTTAACAATAATAATAATATGTAGGATAATTTACACATATTGCTCTGTAAGCCTATTACGCTGTACAACATTAAACTAAACATTAACCAAAATGACATAGTTGTCTGTCAATTTTAAATGGTTCGCATGAAGTAAGAATTGTGCGCGTGTGTACTGTCCCAATATAATATATATTATATTTTATAAAAACCCAGACCATGACAAGCTGTACAGAAAAATATTAATTATTTTTTCTTGCCAGGAGTCAAATGGAACCCACAACCTCCGAATCCAATGGCGTAACCTATGAGACGGTCAATGTGTAATACTAAAATTATGAATCAAAAAAAAATTTGAGAATTTTACAAACATTTCTCCGATTGATGGATCAAATTAATTTAATCTGCCCTTACAACATTCGTAATGGAGTGGCAAAATATTATTGCTTGGTTAGAACACATTTTTTATTTTCGCCCAACTCTTTGGTAGAACTGCAGCCACATTCTGTTTCTCTTAAAAGTAATGTTAGTTTGTCAAAATCCTTTAAGTACATTTGTCACCACATGGAATAGCAAAAGCACCTTGTTGTTGCTTGATCAATGTCATTTATAAAGAATTTCGTTAATTTGACAAACTAACAATTCCGTTATAAGAAACAGAATTTGACAGCCCTTAAAAATCTTGTCACAATGTAGTTCTATTATATTTTTTTATTATAATCAGTGAACATTTTTTATATAATTAACAACTACATTTGACCTCAACAATTTAGAAACACTGCTGCTTTTTTGAAATAATAACTCTTTTCCACACTTACCTACAGTGCAATAATAATATGAAGCACACATGTTGCCCTGGTCACAAAATAAGCTCTAGGCTTATACTATGTGTACCAGAAACAATAATGCTAATACATATTGCATTTTATAAACAATGGCAAACTGTACAGAGAAACATACTAATATTTTATTGAGTAGAAATCAAACCCAAGACCTATGGTTACAAAAGGCGCAACCATAAGTCACAGGGGCTGTAAATTCTCCGAGCAAGCAATAGCTCAGAGTAAAATAATAATGCGTTTCATTTTATTTACACAATATTTTTGTTTATCAGCTTTGTATGTCTTTAATTTAAAGTTGACTATATTAAATAATACAATATACATACCCTCTTTCTAAATCCAAAGTAAGCTCCAATGAAGGTCAAAGGTACTGAGACTCCAAACCACAGAGCCAGCAGAGCTACCAGGGTCGAGAATGGTACTGCAGCTGAAGAGCCCTTGCCCCATAGAATGGAATTCATTATAAAGAACAATGAAAATACAACTCTGAAAATTAAAATAAAAACTTAAATAAAGGCAACATTCAAACATTAAAGTATATAATAAATGTATATTTCACCTCCAATGGAAATGTTATTAAATAAATTAAAATGAACAAATAAAATAAATATCATCATGGGTAGCCGATGGTAGGAGGCTACACCGAACAAGTGGCTAGCTAGTCGCGATGTTTGGATACTCAATAACCCATCTACAAATAGTTTCATAAGTAGGTATAGTGAAAGTACACTATAGTGGTGTTGTTAAACAAATGTACATAATTTTATAGTTTAAAAACTCATTGGTACACACCAGGGTTTGAACCAGGGACTAAGTGTTTTAAGTCTAAGGTCTAACCAACTCGGCCACCACGTAATATTGTACATATTTAAAACAACCTATCATATACATTTAAAACAAATCGGTTTATAAAATGAATAATAATGCCTCAGTGAAAATCATTAGCCTCCATGGCTGGCCAGAAACATAGTGGAAACAATAGCTTACCCTGGACATAACATAGAAGTAAGCAGTATGTTAGTCTTCCACCGTCTTCCCCCAAAGCTCTTGTACAGTCTAGCACTGAAGTAGCCAGCAACAGCACCCAAAAGCACCCACACCACTAGGGCACAAGTCATTAGTGCTCCACGGTTAGCCGGAGAAAGGAAACCCAAACAGGCAAAGGCTAGCGTCACCAGAGACATGCCAAATACCTGTTGTGGACAAGTTAATATGTTAATAAACGTGTAAAGTGAGACATAAAATTGCAATATAATGATATCATAATAAAACAGCATAATGAGTTCCTGGACTTGTGACTACAAAGTATATAAGGACTATATGATATCCACACTGTTTAGTACACTCAAATATAATTAAAAAATTTGGCAAAGTTAATTTTGTTGGCAATTTTTATTGGCTACAAACAACCAAAAAAGCCTCTTCCTAACTATTTCAAAATACGGGTGCCATAAAAGTTACATAGGCCAATCTTGGGAGGGTAAGATCCTGTACATATTAAATAAAGTATTTTTATTTTGTTTCTCTCGCATCCACTGATTTTATGGTAATATTAATGGTGTCTATTTGAAATTTAATAACCACAGTGATCACACAGGGCAATTAGTTGAAAATCTGATATGGATGATGAGATATGTTTAGTTTGATATATAATTTTATAAAAATTGTCTATCAAAATGAAAACAATAGAACATTATATAATAAACCATCATAACTTACTTGAGCACCAGAGCCAAGGAATACTGACAGCAGCATGCCTCGACGTGGAGGGCGGAACACATCTCCATGGACCAACTTCCAGCCAAACTCTTCCTGTAACAACAAAACATAAAACAATTACTGAAAAATATTAATATAGAATGAAAGAAAGTAGTTATTTGAGCAATTAAATGTTTTTTTTTTTAAATAAACAACCAGTTATATTTGGTTAACGATACAGCATAGCATGTATTTTTTTTAAAAAGATTTCTATATAACTTAGTGTTAACTTTAAAGGTACATAATATATATTTTGTGTAAAGTTAAAATTTATAAAGATTTTTATTCAAATTCATACCAATGTACATGTTTGTTCTATAAAGAAATTAAAATAAAAAAATAAAATACCTGTGCATCTTCCCCACTTTCCATCTGATTGTATCTTGCAATATCCTTATGCAGAGTCCTAAGAAGTATCATAGCAACCATTCCACTGAGGAATAGAACAATAACCAGGGAATTCAGAATGGAAAACCACTGAATATTTGTATGACCCATAGACTCCAAGATATAGTCCCATCTTGAAGACCATTTGATGGTGTTATTTTTAATAAAAGTCACTCTGTAAGTGTAGGTAATGTCTAGTTTCTCCCCATTTGGAACAGGTTTGAATGGAATCTCAAGAGGTGCTTGAGTACCGCAGTCTACTTTATTTGGATTCTGATGGTTTTTGCTTGATGGTGTAGCCTGTAACATAATTCAAAAATAGAAAAGGGCTGAGACTTAGTTTTATATTAAATGAACTTTTGAAGGGAACAAGAGTATTTATTTTTTCTACATTTTATCATTATTATTTGGTACATTTTATCCAATTGATAAATTATGTTATACATTAATTAATTGTTATGTAATAAATTGGATAATAAAAACAAAAAATTATAAATAATTAACAAAAATAGTAAATAATATTTTGTTTTGTTAGTAGGCAAGCAGTCTGCTGTCAATCCGTTGTGATATTATTTATTTTTTGTTTGTGTAGGTTACCTATATTATTTGTAAATTATCCATTTTAAGGGAATTTTGTAATTCTTATGGAAAATAAAATTTCTTTAAACCTATAATCCGATGAAATATAGCATCAAGTAGAAAATGTAACAATAATATGGTCAGAGTTCAGCTAAAAAATATATCAGATGTTGATTTATAAACATCTGATATATTAACATATATTTTAGAAATTCGAACTCTCGAGAAATTTCATTATATAATAATCAAATTTCTCGAGTTTAATATGTATAACCAATATATCCAACTTATTATACAATTAGAATAACATATTTATAAAAAACAGGAATATATACCTTGACAGAGATAATTCGGCCTCCCTTATCTCCCAAAGCGACCCCCCAATCTTCTTCCTCTCCACTATGATAAGTTATTTCTATATCCACATGGTTGAAGAGATAGTAAGTGTTCAATTTACTATTAACTATGGGCCCACATGTATGCTGGAAATATTTCAAAATAATTATTTAGTGATAGGGTGGTGGCACATTGCTAAAATGCCTATATCAAACCTTGGTTGTGTATACTTTTTATACTTTCTTCTAATTGACTTTTTTTTGTTAAAAGCCACTCTTGCCAGTTTATTCATAAGTAAAGAAATTAACTACTCTGCTGTTAATATTCAACATTTTGTTAACATTGATAGGATAGCTGACAATTTAATATTATGTCACAACAATGAAATCAAGTATAAGAAAAGTTGATAGTTTTAAAGCAAGTTGATATTTTAAGGTTCCTGGAGTTGCAATCTCAAACTCCACATTCTCCATACAAAATTAGTTTTCTTACTTGTAATAATACTCGATTAATGTTTGCCGCAGAATTAAAACAATATTTTTGTCGCTCATTGTATTTAATATTATTTTTGTGTTATTTCTTTTATTTTTTTCAAAATATATATATTTTTTTTTAAAATTATAATACAAAAAATAAATATTACGAACAACAGAATGATTTTTACATACAATTAAATAACATAAAAAAATAATTGCACTTTGACCAACACCCAGTTGTAATATTGGAAGTACATTTGTATGGCTGTCAAATTATTGCCATCTTTATGAGCAATGTAGAGTTAATCAAATTATTTTAATGTGTGAAGCATCTTACATGCTACCAAGCTACTAACCCAATGCAACAAATTACTAGTGAAAACATTTAAAAGCTATAATATTGTAACAAATGGATTTATATCCACTTGAGAAAACAAAACCGATTTTTATATTTAAGCCATTCTAAATAATCAATCTATATTTATTTAGACCAAGATATATATGTTTTATCAAATTTTGATAGTTAACTAAAATAGCAATTGCACACAAGGATAGTGGGTAGATAACTTAATATGGCATTCATATTCTGTTTTTTTTTCATATTAACATTAGATTGCCAAAATAATGAATTCCTTTATGTACAATGGCTACAACCAGGGACCGGAAAACTCGTTCCACGGCTTAAGTCTTTAAACAGTGTACCTCTTACAACAAATTACAATGTGAATTTTTTACCAATTTCAACTGCCATCCTATACATTTAGGTAACCCTTTTGACAGGGAAACCCCTATGCTTAACAGGTTAGCCTGTAAGACATACTCTTAAACAGCCAGCGAAACGCAATTCTTTTAGAACTTTGGAAGTGGGAGGGAGAAACAAAATAAGTTGATGGTTATTGCAGTTGATTAACATTGAACATTTCGCTGATAAAAAAATATATTTAAGCTAAAATGACTTGTTTATTATATTATACAGTAATCCCAAAATTGTTTAAGACCCTTAAAAACATGGAGGGGTTTCCCACTCATTGGGCTACACTTTCCAAAGGCATTTGATTACCTCATTTGGTAAAGTTTGATAGGGGTAATGCTTATTTTGATTTTAATAGGTTAGCTTTATAATTGATTTTTGAGGTGGATCAGGTTTGGTAAGCAAGCCCTTATTAAAAACCCCTGAAGGGGATATAGGTCTGGTCCCTGGCTACAACACAGAATGCTAAAAATGTTCAAGGCAAAAGCATCTGTAATGCAAGGCAATAGAGAGCATTACTTTTTAGTTATTCTTGTTGGCGATTATTTAATGGCATTTTAAAAGGATTCTGTTATTTTGACAAACTAATATATATATATATATCTTCACGGGTGCTTACGGCGCCCGAGACCGCCTAGTTCAGTTATAAGAAACAGAATACAACCGCTGGTATAGTATCATGACAGAAAACTTACCATATCATGGCAGCCCATTGGAAAACCAGTGTCGCAGTAAGGTTTGTCCTGGGTAGCATAACACCAGGTCACTGGCATGTTATCTATTATCCAATGGTGGTGGTAGTACAAGGCCATACCCATTTTCAACAGATTCAACTTCTTCTCTGACTCGGGATCGCCTGATGTGTAATGTTTTGTGCAAAGAACTTCGCATGTTGAGTTATGCAGAAAACTTATCTTGTATAAACTAGGGCGAATTCGCTCACCAAAAACTACTTGACCAAGATTCTCTACAGGAGATTGGGTCTCATCTGACACACAAAAATCGAAGTGGTGATATTCAAAAGGTATGACTGACTCTTTTGTATTCAGTCTGTTGACATATAAGGGTATCTCTGTCTGTAAATATAGAATTAATGAACAAACTATTAATTTGTGTTGCAATTACAAATAGTTTTATAGCTTAAATTAACAATTAGATTAGCAGTTATCATTAATAGGCCCCTTATCGCAGTTACTCGTTAATTGCGGTGAATTTTGAAAAGGAACAATTAACACGTTTTGTTCAAGAACCGGCACAATATGTAAATAATACGAATACTAACTTTACATGATTTACCAGCTTCGTCACCAACTTTACAATAATTTACCGGCGCCAGGCCGGGCAAATAAAATGCTCCAATAGGTGTCAACACCAAAAATATCCAAACCACATATGGCAGAATAGCCATGATGACGTTATTTTAGACAATTTTCATAATAATTATAATCTCTACATTAAATTGGCATGTAATACGATTATCCACATAGTTATTTACAAGGTTTTATCAATAAAAATAATGAAAAACTATTTTATTGTGCTCAAAAATGTAAAAAATTACGAAGATGAGAGAGAAACGTCACCACAATAATGTTGCTACATAAAAAAAACTAATTCGATCGAACATTATTAAAAATCCGTAAGATGAGTGTAAAAATAATGGTAAAACTTTATAAGTTTGTGTGTTTTTCCATGAAGCTAAAAAAATGTGCCCCGTTGCGGTGCGCGGACCGGTTTTTACCTTCATGGTTTCTTCCATTATTTTACCTAAGTACCTACCCTTTTTTTTATTGGAGCACGTCATGCGACTGTATCCACTGATGGTAATCATTTACCAAGCTCATGAATTGGGTCGATCAATAACTATCAATAGGTTGTTTAATAACATTGATCGCCTCCGCTATACCAGCTAATTGATGCGATTACAAAATTGATCTTGCATTACATTCATAGGGCAACGCGGCCACCGTACAGCCCGGAGTGGAGTAGCCATACGCATGATTCCCCCTCATGGTAATCATATCTATCAAGTTCATGAATTGGGTCGATCAATAACTATCAATAGGTTGTTTAATAAATTTTATCGCCTCCGCTATACCAGCTAATCGATGCGATTACGAAATTGATCATGCATTACATTCATAGAGCAAGGCGGCCACCGTACAGCCCGGAGGTGAGTAGCCATACGCATGATTCCCCCTCTGTCAAACCACAGGCACAAATCTGCCTGTGCGTTATCAAAAGTAGTTGTATACGGATTTTTTGTCAGACCGCATATAATATCTCGAGAGAGAACGTGACTAAGCAAAGTTGCCCTATTGCTCGGTTTTTTGGTGCCTAAAGCGGTCTACGACATAAAATTTTCAAAAGGATGGTGTTACTTTTCATATAATAATTAATATTATTTATAATTAATATTCTTTTATCAAAGTAAACGGAGTTTTACACAAAATTCACAAAAGCGTCTATTACAGTCAGTCGATAGATCAAGCGACCGACGGTTCTTCACACTCCCGTACAAAACTTGGATCGGTCTACCAACAATATAGGTACTCATTGCTTAGAAAACGCTAAGACGCCATTGCTTCGGACGTCAAACTGCATAGATACTTATAAAACCACAAACTCTGAGTGCGTTTTGTTAGCTGATAATGTTAGCGCGGCGCTAGCATAGTCGATTTTTTTGGAAAAAATATCGATAAATACCTACATCTGACGTTAGTAACAGTTTTTTTTGCGAAATGTTACCAATAAATGTTAACATTTTTAGCATTGGAGGTAAATTTTATTGTTAATCTTTGACAGTGTCAAACAATCCGTATTTTCCCGCGAATTATTATTAATAACCTAATACTATTAATCTTAAAATTATCTTTCGAACTATAAATATTTGATTTTATAATATAATTTGTAGATTTGATATTAAATTTTTTAAGATTAAAATGCAATGAAAAAAATCCTGGTGGCGGGACTCGAACCCACGAACCTCGCTATCGCGGCAAGGCGCTCAACCGCTGAGCCAACCAGGTTCCAGTCAGCCCTCACGAATTTTGTCATTGCTTGTTATCTACTTATATACACAGCCACCCTCTATTAGCTTTCTTCTAATAACTCTTATACGAGTAAAGTTAGAAGTCCTAGTTTCTAATACTAGATGGCAGAGGAGTCTGTTTTTTGTTTTTACTTTTTTCAGTATTTTATATTAATGCATTTTTATAAATTCCTTTATAGGATAATCTTATATTAAATTTTTTAAGATAAAAATGTAATGGTACGGGTTAGCTAAGAAAACGCACTCTCTATCTAAATTTTGACTGTTGGAAAGCATGACTTGAGCCAATAAAAGGAGCGTTTGATCTGTTTGATCAATACATTTACGACCTTGGTCTTAACTGTTACCCACAAAATTTTCATAGACGTTTATAATTTTGGACGTGTTATAAATATGATCGATATCTAGGCTCGTACGTTATACTTTTTTAAAAGTTTGTTTTAGGAAAATAAATATTAACGCCCTGAAATCCGTTTTTTTAATCCCTCATAGGAATTTAATATATTCTATCAAAACAGAAAATTAAAAAAGTAAAACGTACGATCATCGTTTATTTTAAATGAGGCACTTTTTTTCAAATCTATTTAAGTTTAGGGGTAAAAAACAGTTTGGGTCCGATAGTCGTTTTGCTGCCTAAATTGTAGGTAATCTCATAAGCGCTCTTTCTCTTATTGAGGGTCGGGGGAAAGGTTTAAATACTCGTATATGTTACCGACTCACCATCATGCGCGGGGAGAGGCAATACTTTGGAGTTGAATCAGCATGGGCATCAAAGAGCCTCCATCAGACGCTCCTCTTAATCATGCCTCTAAAGTAAGCCTAGACGTCTACTAATGAAAGTTTCCATGTTTCAGTTGCAGCTTGTGAACCGGTTAACTAATCGCTTTTCAGGAGACGCTCTTAGCACTAATAAACTCGCTGCTTCATCTTCATATTAACCTTCATGGTAACCTAAAGGTCCTTTAGGTTACCGACTCTACAAGAAATCGATACAGTAGTCTCCTGAAAACCTGTGAAACAGAGTGAAACCAAAACAGTCATTTTGACGGTTTCTCCATGTTTAAAAAATAACATCACGGGTGCCTTTTTTTGGTCCCGGGAACCATATAAACGGCCTCATTTCGTCGATGGTAATGGGAGCAACACCTAACAAGTGGCAAGCGCGTTGCGATGTGTTTGATTGTATAGCCTCGTTGTATAAAGCAGTCCACCAGTTCCGGCCTTGTCTGCTTAACCTTGTTACATGGGCGTAGCCAGGATTTCATATCGGGGGGGTTTAAGCCTCGTAAATTCGGAACTGTTTTTGGGTCCCGATTTTAAAATGACCAAAAAAAAACCCTATCGTCATCATACAATAACTTAATATGTTTTTAAGCTTCCCCCCTGGCTACGCCCATGCCTTTTTTTCAGTTGCGCAGTGAATTAACCACTAGGCTGGGGTCTTCATCTTTATTGGTGTTAAATGGAAACTATAATGTTTTTTTCTAATAAAACTCATTATTTTTATTAGGTTATAATATTACTTAATTTATTTTAAAACTTATATAGTAAACTATTTATTTAGTTATTAATTAATGTTTTACAACACTAGGCAAAAAATGGCGTCTCAGTTTGTTTTCTTCATTCACAAGGTAGCCAGTGTCTGTATCAAGCGGGAGTCCTCTGGCGAATGCAGAAATAAGACCTAAGGCTGCTGCAGGACGATCTGCTGGGACCATGTGACCTGCACCTCGGATCATCACGTCTGAGAAGTTACCAGCTGTCTTGTAATACCTTTAAAAAAAGACAAGAATGTTATTGACTCACTAAATAACGGCAGTTTGTGACGTCATATTAAAACGACCACTCAACGTCTTTGTATCTATAATAGTGATATAGTGAAACCTACTAACATTAATTTGTGACGTATGTACGTTAGCGTCTTGTGAATTTCCTCATGAACGACAGAAATAATAGTGTGGCTCATCGTACGAAATTATACATACAACATATATAAAGAGATATACCTACGTTTCTTGAGTCAATATTGTACGTGAGATCGCTAAAATACGGTCTGGAATTAGATGCACACCAGTCACAACTAGTGTAGCCAGTTTTTTTTTACAAATACGGGATTTCAGATTTTTATCCAGTACCTACATTAAAAAAAAAATTGGAGATTTCTGAAGAACCGACAATATTTTTTTTTTTTTAAGCCGTAGGACGATTGATTTGGCAATAACAAATCGACACCGTTGAAATACGGGACAAAATCAACCCGGCGGGACATTTAAAATTACGATGAAATACGGGACGTCTGGAAACACTAGTTAGAACCTTACATCCACACAGATATTGCGATATTTTTGTAAGTAGTACCTAAAACGTTACTTTTAAAGGAAAATTTATAAATAGGAGTCAAACCTACTACTAAAACATCTTACCCTGCGAGTTGTTGGTTATGATACCATGGCATTCGAGTAGCCCTCTCAAACTCCAACGACGCAGAGTGAGAGAACGACGTGTATGAGTTCACCGATGGATGGTAAGCCACTATTATGTCCAAATGGCCACTGAAACAATTATAAACACATTAACAACTGCCCTGGAGCTATATTCCGAGTTTTGACACGTTCACCGTCGCGCATTTTGCGTAAAGTACGGGTATTTAAATGTAAGTTCTATCCTGTTAATTATACAGTTGAAATTCCAATGCTCCACACATGTTCAAACTTGCGAAGAATTCGTGTATTTCAAGATGGCGGCATTATTATAGCCAACCTAATACATACTATATAACCATTGGAATAGAGCTTATATTTCCATATTTATAGTTTGCGCAACGTCTTGTCGTGATTGGCGGTTGCAAACTCGGAATAAGGCCCCTGATCCACCCGTTTTATAGCTTCGATGCCACAAATGGACCTACAGACTAACGGATCCACACACGTTTTTTCATCGCAGGCAGAGGCGGACTAGAGTTTTGGCCACCCTAAGCCATTTAAGCGGCCGCCCTATTCTTATATCTTTGCAGAGTTAAAATGTAAAATTGTTCGAAAATCAACATTGAGTTCGGTTCTTTTGTTGTAAATGTTTTCACCTGTCATATTCTCACCTCACGATACAACTTAGGTTCGGGTGCAGATTTTCCGCCCCTGGTATTTGGCCGCCCTAGGCTCGGGCCTAATCGGCCTTATAGAAAGTCCGCCACTGGTCTCAGGTTAATAAAATAAATAAATACTTAATTAAAATAATACTAAACAATAAATAGAAAATGTAGTCAATATCCCATTGTTGCAACACGATCATTATAATAAAGCCCCACTGCTGGGTAATGGGTATCCTAGCTAAGGCCTCCAGACGGTCTCGGACATCATGGAACCCGCTGTTTGTTATGTCAAATATGAATTCAATAAAAGCGTTACTTGTAATATCACTCATGAGATTGGTCCATACTTACTTGTAACACATAACCTTGTAGTTCTCAATAAGTTCTTCGATCCATGGCTTAGCGCTATTCATGAAATCCGGCACCAGTTTCCTGTAAACCACTCCAATAGATGTGAAGTTGGTGTTTCCTACGTGCAATGCCCTCCTGACTTCTTCCCTCTGGATGAAGTCCGTGTAGGCCCCGTCCAATGATATATCGTCAACCAGGTAGTTGTATAAATTCTCTAATTTAGACTCGCTAATGAATACTGATAACAGGTAGTTGAAGTACTGAAAAAAGGACAAAAGTTAGTTACCATACCATTGCATAAAAGAAAGAAAACCTTTATTCTTACAACACATTAAACACTGGATAAATATTAACAAATATTGGTATCAATAGAACTAATAAGAAAATAAACACATATTCTACTGTAGTAACAATAATTACTGTTGCATAGCGACAAATAGGTGACCAGCTCAGCATAAGCTACAGCATTAACATGCTGCAGCGCTGATTTTCAGCTGGTGCCCACAAAATTACATCCAGTTGAAAATGTACTACCTACTTAATCTGAGAATTTAAAAAAAGTCGTTCATAGCAGTAGGAGTCAATTTACTAGATAGGTATATGTAGACTCTCTCATATCTATAGTCATAGAAATTTTAATTGGTAATCGTGTTATTCATAATCACATCGTTTTGATAGGAATCCGATGATAGGTAAATACTTATAGCCTCCTGAGAATTAATGGCACTAATAATAATTATTTATCCCATAACACTAAAAGAGTGTTAAACGAGCACGAAAGAAATTATTTTTATTTTCGAAAAAATGTATAGAATTAATAAATCACCCACCGCATAAGCTTTGAGCATATCTCCTTCTTTAATAAAATTAACCACTGAGGATTCTAAATACTTCATGACGTCTGCAATTTTATCATCCACAAGACCCACTTCCCTGACGAAATGGCTATACTTCTGCATCGTTAATGGGTCCATGAATCCGTTACCAATGGCAAGGCCCTGTGTAATTAATAAAGTAATTTTATTAGAAAACCAAGACTAGAAGTTTGTAAACGATGTTTACTGGTTTGAAGTGGGAATGTGTGTAAAACGAAAAAAGTCTTACTTGTAAATTAATGGGTGGATCTTCCTGACGATGCCACAGTATCTGTATGCCGAGAGAGGGGATATGTTTGCCGGCGTAGGACTCCCCGGCTATCGTGAGGGGAGCTTTTCTCAGCTCCGGGAAGAGAGTAAGGAACTGTTGAAGAGCGTCGTAGAGGTTCTCACCGATCTGAAAAAATAGGTGGCTTTAGAATTTTGGTTGTAGAAGATTACATCAACAAACCTAGCTTTTATCATAGAAGTATATTACACTCATTCTAGAATGTTTAACATATGTAATAATGTTTAAAATATGTAATTTATCTATATTAATCCCAAACTAATTGGAAACAACTCCAAAACAGTAGCCGAAAAGAACTACTTACACCATCGAAAGGGACTAGTTAAAAGCTATGAAACCAAATAATAATATCGCCTGACCTGCAGAAGTCGGTCGTTGTTTTTGATTAGATAGGTCATCTAACACCATGTTTTAAATTTATAGTGACTATCTGTCTCTCTGGTACGTTATTACCGCCTGTTGCCTATATTGAACACCTACCGTGGTTTGATTAGTCGCGTAGCCACGATCATCTTCTGTAAAACTGTAACCCGTTCCTACAGGATTGTCAATGAACAGCAAGGAGTGGTTTTTGCCCCAAGAGTATTTTATTTCTGTGAAAGATAAATTACTACAATTAAAAGTATTCAACTGTGCATATACCTATAGATTTTTTTAAAATCACTTCGTAAATAGATCTTACTGAAAAATTTTACATTAAGATAATAATATAATTAAACCTACATTATAACTAAATACCTACTAAAAAAAAAAAAAACTCCGATAATAAAATAAAAATAATAAATCTTGTAATAAATAAGATCTATAATAAAATTATAAGTAGATCTTACTTGAATACGTAAATAAAATTAATTGGCATGTGAAATAAAATATATAGTTAATAGTAGTTTCTTACCTTCAAGATAATTATCCTCCGTCACAAAAAACGGTCCGATTTCAGTGAAGAGGCCGTAAAGAGACGAAGCTCCTGGACCACCTTGTAGCCAAATAATCCAAGGTGTATCCTCCACTCGACGGTCTGCTACTGGGAAATACCAGAACCAGAGGTTGGAGTTGTATTCCTTGTTGACCTGAAATACATAAAAATAATATAATAATTTTATAGTTTATTAAATATGTCATACTCAGTTATTAAAGTTTAAGAACGTCTCTGATACGTCTCGAAACTGAAATGTTCCAAATACATAATAATATGTCCAAGGTTAGAGAAATAGCGACAGACCCTAACTCAGGTGATTAGAAGGTGCCCATCTACTTAAAGCGGCGTCAGAAGCTAGAGAGCAAAAGCCAAAGATAGAACTGGCTGGAGAAATACTAGACCAGGCTAATATCCTATGCCTCAAGAAACTCACAGTTATATACCCGGCATAACTCTCCATATCAGGTAGGAGATAATCAGAATCCACTTTGGCAGCTTCCCTCGCTTCTTCAAACTTCTTCTCCTCGATCAATGGAGAGAGAAGCAAAGGTGACCCAGCCTCAGAACCTTGCCGGGCTCTGCTTGTTAGATAGGTGGACTCCATGAACTTCAAGATAGGCTCTGGTGCCTCGCCCGTTTGGTTATTAAAAAGACTTGGGACAGCGTTTCTTAGTATTTGTTGCATTCTAGAACAAGATTTGTGTTTGTACAGCTCTGGCAGAATCATTAGACGGTATTATTATTTTTAACCTGGCAATAATAAAATAATATAAAACATGCCTACCCTGGTTCAATCTCTATATCCTGTTCAGGTTTGCTGGCTTCCCTAGGGATAGGCTTCGACACCTCGGCAGGTTGCAGTTTGGGGAGGGTTGGCACATAATTGCTTAGTACTTGGTGAATGCTACAAAATTAAAATTACTTGGTAGAAATTATAAGACACAAGGATAAAAGAAAAAAAAATACATACGTTCATCTCTATATCTTAAATAAAAACAAAATATAAATGATGTACTGGTTATATAAATATAACTTATAGTTTTAAAAAGTTTGAAATAATAAAAATCAAAGCGATTTATAGACACTGATAACTGGGACAGACATTAGACCCCTTATGACAGTGAGGCCGAACACTTATCAAGCTCTTGTTGGAGGAGCATGGAGAAGTTACTGGACCATTTGTAGTTTTTATATCTGAAGATTGTTATAAAAGCCTGTTGGCATATATATGGTGACTTTGAAAGGATGTACTTTGGGCTAATATGAGGTTCTACTGATCAATACGAACAACTTTTCCCATGGAACCATGTACCGCAAATGAAAAAAAATATTGCCTTCTCCATACAAACTAGTAATGTTAAAATCACCAATTTTTATGGGGAAGCCAATTTCTTTTTTCATTTGCGACACATGGTTCCATGGGAAACGTTGTTCGATTTGATCAGCAGAACCTCATATTAGCCCAAAGTACATCCATTCAAATTCACCCTGTATAAGTCTTCCAAGTATTTTTTTTTGCATTATTATAATACATTTAATTTTAAAGATCCCCAATAATAATTATAGATAACCACTACTTACATAAATAGAAAAACTAGCACTGCCTTCATGTTGAGGTTGCTCGCAGTTTTGACCCTGCTCTGACGGAGGGGGTTCGCGGACTGGCGCCAAAGACCACTTCGCGACTGACTAGTACATTTAACCCTGCTTGGAGGATTATTATCTTCCCTCTACAGGGTGTTTAAGGTTAATATTAAAATATAGCAAGTGTTGTGTTTTTTTAATAAATCTATTTTAAAGAAGTATTTATTTTGTTTTCTCGGTAAGTTTTATCGGATCTCTTATCTGAAGGGCTTCTTCAGATAAAATATTTAATCTTTATCAATTGAATTGGTCTTGTCATAAGTAGTAGGACTCTGCTCTATTCTATATCACTTACATAATAACAAAATTATGTAGGACTTTTCTAACATTGGCCCGAATTAAACTCAAGGCACTGATGCACCTATGTATACCAGAAACAACGATATTAATTCATACTCGTATTGTATTTTTTTTTATCCGGACCAAGGTAAACTTATAAATTTTATTTTGCCTTGGGTAGGAAGGAATCCACGACCTCTGGGTACAACTGGTACATCTGCTGTCCTTTTTATATAATATACTATATAACCCTAATAGACCTCTTACCTTAAGACTCGTTTTCTTTTCCTTGGTGATTCGCATGATCGTCCCCTCCGTTCCTCTGTCAATTACCTTCTAAAAATCCCGTCACACGTCTCTTCTAAATATTTAGATTCGTTTACGGTGTCCGCTGCCAGTGGAGTTTGCTTCCTCTGACTATAAGATCAGCCCCTTCCATCGGGGTGTTTAAACGCTTGCTCACTGCTCATTATCTGAACGCTTAAACCAGATCCTCGTGACAATTTTTGTTTGGTATGGTATGTATGTTTATGTATTACATTTATTATATTATATACAGCATTTAAGTAGTTTAAGTAATGTTATGCATCTAATGCATCATTGTTAAAATTATATGTATATCCTTCTATCGAAAGTTCTGCACCCTAAGCATATTTCACTCTCTCAAAGGTTAGCTGGTAGAAAATGCCTAAGGCATTAAGCCCGCCTATGTACAATTTTGGGCAATAAATAATTCTAAATAAATAAACGCCAACCGGTTTAGGCTAAACCATGTTTCTGAAATATAAATGTTATAAAATAGCTTTATTACTACTCGTAAGTAGAATCATGCAATTTTATAACGGGTTTATAATTTATATTAACGATAGTTATATATTTGATAAGTTTAAAATTTACAGCACACTGATTTTTTTTCACTACTATGCACCAAAATTTATATAACGCTATAGGTATCACGTTGAACATTGATTTATTTTTTGTCAATTCTCAAAATATTAAAAATTCTAAACTTGAATTAGAAATAACTACTATACCTAAATAAGCTCACTTTTAACTTGGTAAATAAAAACAAACGTGTTTTTGTTAATTTTAATCAGCATTTAATCGGAGCATCCTGTAGCAGTATGAGAAACAGGTATGATGGGGCTCCAATGACCTGATTAGCATATTTGTGCTCCCACGCTCCTGGCTTAGATCCTGCGACGTGGATTATTGCTCTATATTTAGGTATTTCGTAGTAAATACAATATCCAGCGATTGTTGATGCATACTTGATTTTGGGTAGTCAAATTAGTTCACATAGATTTTAATCAAATTGTTTTAGGCAAATTGTTTTTATAGCTTGAAGGATTTTTTTAACTATAAATGGAATTGATTACATACCTGAGGCTCTGGCTTTACCATGGGTTTGCGCATTGTAGAAACGTAACGTATTCATTTACCGCTTTATTTTTGCTAACAGGATTGAATAAAGCGATCCTATTGGTTGTTGGCGTTGTTGCTTACGTATACGTATACAAATACGTTAAGTTGCTACAATGCGCAAACCCATGGTAGAGCCTCTGGTGATGTGTATGAGTATATATATGCATGTATGTGTGTACATCTGCATATATATCAGGTTAATTATTGATAAGGGTTTCTTACTAAGATGTTATAATTGAGTAAGTAGGTAGCTGAGTTCTTTGTAGTGAGTAAAAAAACATGAAAATACAGCCAGCCTGATTGACACATTATTTGGCATATTGATTTCCATTTGTCTTGGATATCTACTATAATAGGGATGTGGACTGTACTCAAATAAGTATATAATTTTACCACGAAAAGGTAGTTTCTATAATAAAAATAATAAAAAACACAATATTTTCTTCAATAAACAAGGGATTAATTTTTTATTTAATAAAATGTAATTAAATATTTCACCCTCAAGTCACGTGACAATGAACACCAATCAAAATGCGTGACGTCACTTGTTGCCAAACAAGAATTTTTGCTGTCAAGTACTACCTATGGTGTTTGTTGATATTTGGATAATATTATTACTGTGATTCCCGTGAAATTTCTTCGAAATTTGCTTAATTATCTTTTTGAATAAATTTTTAAAGGTTTTCCCATAATGGAAAGTGGATATATTAAGGCAGATAGTTCAAATTTGCCAAGAATTGATTGCTTTACGGTGGCTAATTTCTTCGCAACAAATAGTAACTTCTGCTCTGCTGAATTTAGAAATGTTAAGACCTCCATGTAAGTATTATACTCAGGATACATTATAATAGTAATCGTAGTTATTTATAAACTCGAAAAGTTAAATTGAATATAATAAAATAATATGATTTTGAGGTTATGTTTTATCTTTTTAACAAATTGTTTCATTTCTTTTTAGTTCCTCGAGGCAATCATATGGAGACGATGCTGTGGGATATGTCCAACTTCGTCGAGATGTTAAATTGTGCACAGTTAAGTGCAAAATTTGCCCGGAACATAAAGTTCGTAGTAAACCATATTCAGCCACTATGGTTGTGGATGAAGAAAACGGTGTAATAGTGAGTGCCGAGTGTCATGATTGTGCTGCTTCTCAAGGAGGTTGCAAACATGCTGTGGCATTCATCATGTGGGTGCATCGCAGGAGTGAGGAACCTTCATGCACTTCTGTAGAATGCTACTGGAAAAAGTCACGTCTAGCAAAGGTAGGCACAACTTTAAAATTTGTAACATCAAAGGAGCTCTCTAAAGCGAATCCACGAAGTTACCTGCCAGATCCTAGTGTGTTATCTGAATTTTTAAAAGAGGGAAAGGAAAGAAAAATTAAAAATGTTCAGTTGTTGAAACACCAACCAGATTTCCACAAAGATGATGTTAAAATGTGTTCAATGCACCAATTGTGCTTGAAATTCAAGGACGCTGACTGTGAGATTTTTTTGGTAAATGCCAGCTCCTTAATTACTAAAAATACCTTATGGAAATTGAAAAACTCACAAGAGATCAATCCCAAAACAAATTATGGTTTGAGTTGCGATATGGACGCATAACTGCATCGAAAGCTTATTCTGTTAGTAAATGTAAAACCCCTGATGGGAGTTTAATTGCCCAAATTATGGGTGGCAAATTTCCTGATACACCTGCAATGAGCCGTGGGCGAAAATTAGAAGATGCTGTACGCAAAATCGTAGAGATTAAACTTGGAGTGAAAATAGAAAAATGTGGTTTAATGATATCTCAAGAGTATTTGATGATCGCTGGTTCACCAGACGGTATAAGTGATGAATTTGTCATCGAAATTAAGTGCCCAATAAGTGCCAATAATTACAAGAACTATGTCCAGGAAGAACAACCTACAAAAATATATTATGCACAAGTGCAGTTACAAATGTTTTTGTCTGACAAGAACATGTGTTATTTTTGTGTAGCGGATAGTAACTTCGAAAGCAATGAAAATGTGAATATAATTTGTGTTCACTTGGATTCTGATTATGTTAATAATTTACTAGTTCAACTTTCAGCATTTTGGAAAGAGTATGTCTACCCATTGTTAAATAAAAGTGTAAAATAAAAAAATATACAATATTTTCCGTTAACTATTTTATTTTCAAACAACCTTTTTTATATTTAAAATGATAGTTACTGTTATCACTTATCAAATACACTAAATAAAGACATCATAACCTAACCGACAGATGTCACAAAACTCTGGACAAGTTATATAGGTAATGAAACTGGCACCCTTTGTAAACAAACATCTCACTGAAATTGTGAAATTATTCAATAGTTACACTTTATACATGAATAAATATCAGTAACACTATCTGTCTATTTCAATTGATTTCTCTTATGTACATGTTAAATAATTCAGAATTTTACATAAACACTTAATTAAAATCGGTTCAGTAGTCTAGGCAACTAGACTACTGAAACGATTTTAATGAAACAAAGCCATCTCGAATAAATAAGCTTTCCAATAAAGAAAACCGCATTGAAATTGCTCCAACCATATGGGAACTATGGTGACACACAGACAGACATATCACACTCTTTTTGGGTTGAGGGTTAAAACATTACAGTAAAACTTAAGTCTAGATTCTAACCTATTAGGTATAATGATTATTGATAATTTTTCTCCAATTTTACAATAAAAGGACACATAACACTACAAATTATTGGTATGTTTTTTAGAAATATCTTGCATGCATAAGGTCAGTGTCAATGCCAAACTCATCTGCAAGTTCTGAAAATTTTGTATCTAATCTAATTTTTTTTAGACATAATAATATATATTTTTCTGGAATATTTGTTTGCTTACTTATAATATTTATTAAATAATAACAATTTTTAGGTACTCCAATATAGAACCTTGGCCTTTTCATAATTTTTTTAATAGTCATTTGAACAATTTCCTCCCGTTCTTGTTTAATGATTTGTTCGTTTAGACTACTATTTTCTGAATATTCACTTAGACTACTATTTTCTGAAGACACCTTTTTTTGTTGAGATATTAATGATGATGAGGAGCTTGAATGAGTCACAGGTGGTGTAAATAATAATGACACATCACTATCACACTGCTCATCTTCAGAACCAAAGCACAGTTTTTTGGAGACCTTTACAGATGTGGATGGCATTGCCATTCTATTGATTTTCAGTTTCAACGGAGATGTTGAAATAGATGTACTAAGGTTTTTCATAGGTGATAGTGCTATGTTCCTAAACTTCGTTGTAGTCTGTGTGCTTTTACTTCTAAATTTATGGCTTAGGGACACTTGTATTGATTTATCCGTTGTTATTGGACTACACAATACTGGTTGAAGCATATCTGAAAAGAGAAGTTTGCTTTAGGTATTTCACAGTTTAGTATAAAGGTAAATTCTAACTAAGTCACCAATTTTATGCAATATTTCTACTACTCTTTAGGCAATATGTTTTTATTTGCAACAAAAAATATGTAAGTAAGTATATTGTTTACCTGAGCTTGGACCTGGTTGAACCTCAGCCACGGAAATACTTTGTGAAGAGTGAGTCTGTTCTATTTCTCTTTCACATTCCGCTATTGTTTCCAATCTTTGCCTTTTGACTGCTAATGGTCGAGTTGTTATGTCTTCGGTTCGTCTTTTTCTATCGGGTTGACATGCAAACTTTCTTGGCAAACAACCTGCTCTCAATCGGATCTGTGATACTGTGTCCATCAAATGATATTCTGGATAATTCTCCATATCATTCGGCAACTAAAATGAAAGTACAAAACATTGTTTACTTTATTTCTAACCTCAAAATTCCAGTTTTTATCTTTGAAAACTTGAAGAGAAAAATTCTTTTAATACAAGGAAATCTAATAAATATTATCAAACTTACATCAAAATGATCCTCACAGAAATACATTTTACTTTGTGTCGATACAAGTGCCGGATCCCGAAGGGCTAGTTGAAGCCACATTTTCCGCATCGTTTTTGTACGTGGAACGTGAATAAATAGTTTTTCAGGTGTTTTAATAGTAGTACTTTCACACTGCGGCACCGCACAACATTTATAAAATGTAGAATCCATCTTATTAACACAAAACTACGAAATAACTTTCTATTACAAACAACTTCGACAATGTTTATGAACAAGTGACGTCACAGCTGGCGTTTGACAGGTATCCACGTTTTGGCGCGAAATATGAAATGGAATTTTAAATAACTTATTTTAAAAGTATTTAGTTGTATAAAAAAAATAATAATAAATAGTTTGGGCTATATTTGGTACTTATGCATCGTTTTAAACACTTTCCCAAAAATAGTCCACATCCCTATTGTATATTTGTATGCCGAAAAGCGGAACATAGCGAACTGTAATTAACGATAACAACTACTTTATGTTCATAAATACAGATCATTTCATTTTATTTCATTTCATTTCAATCGACATTTATTTAGATTTAGTAGGAACTAGATAATTAATCAATAATTATGACTGTAGACGTGGAAAAGGAACCATGTAGGGATGGAGATAAAGTGGTAGACTTGGTGGTCTCTATCTTACCCGTAAATGGCCTGCGGCGTGAAGATAAATAAATTACCTAGGTATAGTTCGTAATGGCAATTCGTCTTTGTCGCCAACAATGTATTATGCTGACCCAGACATGGATTTTGTAGATCTACTTTGCTTACCATCAGGCAGAAAAACATAACATGCTCCAGTAAAATAAATAGCTTCGTTAGTTAAATTTAATCAAAGATAAAAGTGGTGATGTGCGAATGCTATTCGTGCGTTTAGAGTTCACGCAGAAATAAATATGATTTTGAAAATAAATTCATATCTTAATAACGAGTTTGCGATCGAAAGTTAATTTTGGAATAGTTGTAGGTACGTATTTACCTCCATTTGTAATTTTATTTAGATTTTGAGTAAAATCAGTAACTTTAAGGTGGGAGGAAGGACTCTATAACTTAGCCACCGCCCATACAGTTGCAAAACCGTCAAGTGAGTCATGTTTCGGTTTTAGTCTGTGGGTTCACCGGTTTTCAGGAGATTACTGCATCGATTTCTTGTCGAGGAAGTAGTCTCTTTTCAGGGTGCGGTTACGAAATGGGTTGAACTGACGATAAGGCAGCGAGTATATTAAAATATACTTGTAATGCAATTTGTCGCCGCCCATTTCGTAATGGCATCATTTAGCCGGCATAGTGGAAGCGATAAATTTTGTTTACAACAATTATTGATCGACCCTATTCATGGACTTTGTAGGTCTGCTCACCACCAGTTAAATACAAAGTCACATGCCGTGCTCCAATAAAAAACAGCGTGGTCACCCTATTCCACGCTTGTATATATATTCACAAATAAAAAAAAATGCTTCCAAAAAAACTAGTAACGTTAAAATTACCATTTTGTATGGGGAGCCAAAAATATTTAAGCCAAAAAATTTTTCTTAAATATTTTTCAAGGGAAAAGTTTTTCGATTTGATAAGTAGAACCTTATATTAGCCCAGAGTACATCCTTTCAAATTTACCCTGTATAGCTTATAATATCACGTTACGACTTACGACTTACGATATACATATATTTCCTAATGGTACACTTATTGGCGTTATATCCAGAGGTTCGATACCCACTCATGGGAAACAAATATCAGTACGTTTTCCTGTACAGTATGTCATCGTCGTCAAACATGTATTAGGTATAGTAGTAGGTACCTACTGCCTACCTATCGTTGTTTCTGGTAGGTACACATAGTACAAACTTTCGCTTTGCTTCGTTTGAGACCAAGATTATTAGACATGTGTGTAATGGATGTCCTACGTATTATGTTATTAGTAATAGCTACTAAACTTAGAATGTAAAATGAAATAAGTTCTATTAGGTATGTGCGTATATTATATATGTACATACATGACGGTATGACAAAATTAAATAATATATATATATAAAGCTATGATACTACATATAAGTAATTTTAGAAATTGACTCTCTAGATACGGTAATTTCTTATTTTGAAAAACCTTATTTTTTATAGATTCTTATATTGGTGAGAAGCAATCGGACTATAATTGGCTCAGGTACATTTTTTGAATACTAATATATACCCACCAAGGTTGAGAGGCGTCCTTCGATATAAATAATGTGGGATCCTTTTATATGGTCGTGGGAATAATAAAACTCGATCTAAATTAATTTAAAATCATTTTATTGTTTATAAGTTTATTAATACAATTACTATTAGTAATTTGCTTAGGAAACGAAGTAAAGACGCAGGCTTAGATTTTTTTTCTAGTAGGTATGTAGGTACCTAGTGTATTTTTTTTAATTTTGGTCACATTCATGTTTGCTAAACAGTACAAATAATAGTGTTACTTTTACTTTGTACTGTACCCCTAGTGTGAGTTTTCTAATTATTACTTTGGGTTTGAGTTAACTAAAATTTTTATGGAAAATAGTTCAGCGCTCCAAGCGGAAATTTTGATAACTAACAATGCGAGCGTGTGATTGATCAAAATGTTAATGTAAAGTAAATGTTAAAAAACTCACACTAGGCTACTGATTCCTACCATTAGGTAAATAATATAAAGTCACATGTCGTGGTCCAATAAAAAAAAAAGAATTTTAAACGTCAGAAAACCCGACTGCTTAAACCTAAAATAAAAGCTGAAAAGAAAAAAAACATATCCACCAGTAGTCGTTATTTAATGTAACATTGAATAGGTACATACCTACACAAATAAAATAGTTTCATGACCGATACACACATTAAACAAATGCTCAATAAATTCTAATAAGACTAACAGTGGGGATCCATTAAAAATCGAGAGCGACTCAGATCCACCGAAGAATGGATCCCGCCCGACAGTTATCTGGGAATCTTAAATTATTTATCATTTTAATCTAAAATCTTAATTCTATATAATCATAATAACTTATTAACTATAAAAAACAGAATAATAATATTATTATTATGTATTAGTTAGGAGGCCTAGGTTAGGGCCGGTTAGACGTACGAGATATATAAAAAAATAAGTACGCATACTTATTTTTTTACTTACTATGCCGAAGGTGACACACGTGAAGCTTGCTCACGGCACACACTGAAACGCGACGTCGTCGAAGGAGGTAGCTTTGTGTAATTAAGAGATTAGGTATAACATATCAAATATTAAAATCAATATTGACCAACGCTCCCATAATTCGCTTAGATTTTGAGGAGACTCTTCAGTTCCGAAATTATGAGTAACAATCAAAACTGTTAACATCTCTTTTTTTTTACTGTATGCGAAATTATTTATTTATGTTTGTATATATTTATATCTACTTATTCATATATGTCTATGTATTATTATTTATGTATACTATTAAATGTTAAAATACCAGTATGTATTATTATATTACCTAATAATTTACTTATATATATCCTTGTATTATATGTTTAAGTTGCATTAATTAGCACTCTGCCTGTTATTGGTCAATCTCCCAAAGGCTAGCTGGTAGATAATGCCTAAAGCATTAAGCTCGTCTATGTACAATAGTATTAATCTTTATTGCACATTTGGTTAAAAATTACAAAGAATAACTACCAAATACCATGAAATACCACTGACTGCTAAAACAAAATGGTGGCTTGCGACTCGTGGTGATGACAGAGGTACGAGCCAAGGCCATACATACCATCACGCCTGTCTCCCTGTTAAGAGGTAGGCAGAGAACAATGTGCGCCACTTTACACGATCTCTACATACTTCTCTAGCTTCCTCCACATCCAAACATCTCTTCATACAGCGCGTCTATTACGAAGACTACGTATTTGTATGTTATCATGTAATAATGTAAGTATTCCAAATATTCAGATTCGTTTACGGTGTCAGCTGCTCGCCAGTGGAATTTGCTTCCTCTGACTATAAGATCAGCCCCTTCCAAGGGGGTGTTTAAGCGCTTGCTCACAGCTCATTATCTGAATGCTTAAACCAGCAGGGTAACCACCGACTCCGATACCGTGAGATCTCGTTCGAGTTGAGATCGAGAAGGATGTTTTTGGTACTACGAAAAGTGAAACATCGTTATTTGAATTAACCACTGCATAAACTGTTCGAGTACCTAATTAATTACAACAAAATATATATAATATTATGAAGTTTGTAAATGTGATTTGTTTGAAATGACGTCATTTTTGATCTCAACTCGAACGAGAACTCACGGTATCGGAGTCGGTGGTTACCCCCCAGATCCTCGTGGCAATTTTTGTTAGGTATGATATATATGTTTATGTATTACATTTATTATATTATATACAGTATTTTAGTAGTTTAAGTATAGTTATAAAAAATATATCTATATCCTTTTATCGAAAAGTTCTGCACCCCAAGCATATTTCACTCTCTCAAAGGTTAGCTGGTAGAAAATGCCTAAGGCATTAAGCTCGCCTATGTACAATTTTGTGCAATAAAGAATTTTAAATAAATAAATAAATAATGTAATGAGCAATATTTCAAATCTGTTGGATCGCCCGTCGAACCTAAGTACGCGTAGGTACTTGCTCGTATGTCTAACCTGCCCTTTAGATATGTTTATTTCAATAGGTTCTTTTAACCAAACGCATGATATTATTAAAATGTGTAAAACTGCTAAAACTTAATAATGGTAACAGGTACTTATAATAAAAATGGCAATTATTTATCCTAACAGAATCTTAAATTACTTATAATTTAGAGACCGCACTAATTGAATTCGGGAGCTGAGCAAAATATAAGATCGTAACGGTGAAATGTTAGGCAATAATATAAATGACGATACGTGTCAGTTTATATATGTATATATATATGTATCATCACGGGTGCTATACGGCGCCCGAGACCGCCTAGACGGCCCCAGGGTACCCAGCGGAGGGGTTTTTAATCACAACTCGTCGTAGCCGATGGTATGAGTCTACACCGAACAAGTGGCTAGCTCGTTGCGATGTTTTGAATTGACTCAATAACCCATCTATAAACAGTTTCACAAGTTGGTATAGTGAACCGGGACCGACAGCTTAACGTGCTCTCCGAGGCACTATAGTGGTGTTGTCAAACAAATGTACATAATGTGTCAGTTTATGCAATTGGGAATTATTTAGTTTATGCATGTAACGCTAATTATTATTATTTTAATATATAATGTTCCTTTTATGTCTGAACATATTTACAGTAATCTATTTTATTTTGTTAGCTATTTTTTTATAAATACGATTTTTAAAATACACTTTTTTTTTGTAGAAACGGAATGCATTTCTAAACGCTCCGACATTAACACTTCATGTGACGTCATTCGTGCATAAACAAATGTCAAGGTGTGTTCTGTAGTCTACAGTTTCTTCTTTTTAGGGTCTAATGTAGTTACTCTATTAAGTAATGAAATTAAAAAAAACATGCATATTCCCTATTGGAATTATCGAGATGGGCTTTCATAAGATATACCCGAATTCTAACGAATTCAGGTGCATGGTCTCTATCTCTCTACACATAAAATTAGTAAACTTATATTACTTATGCGTCCAGTTGGAGATCGAACTAAATTAATTCGGGAGCTGCGCAAAATATAAGATCGTCACGGTGAAATGTTAGGCAATAATATAAATGACGCAGTTTGTGCATTTGGGACTATAGAGATGGGATTGTAATAGATATATTAAACTACCTATTTTCCTGAGTACCCAAATTCATTTTAAGCCATTGACGTAATTAAGCTTGGGCACTATCGCTTAGGATTTCGGTGGACGAACACCAGTTCATTCTCAAATTTGATTTGACTAAACTTTGGTTACTTGGCGCCTTGATGATTATTCTTTGCTTTTACACATGGTGACTTTGAATGGATGTACTTTAGGCGAATATGAGGTTCTGCTGATCAAATGGAACAACTTTTCCCATGGAACCATGTGTTGCAAATGAAAAAAAAATTGCCTTCTCCATACAAACTAGTAATGTTAAAAATGTCCAATTTGTATGGGGAAACCAAATATTTTTTTAAAAAATTTTTGGAAAATTATTCCATTTGATCAGCAGAACCTCATATTAGCCTAAAGTACATACATTCAAAGTCACCCTGTATATGTAGGCTATATTTATAATGTACGTATAGACTTGCCGTCCACCACACATTTAAAATATCACACAAGACTACTAATCCTAAATTAATTAAGTAGGTACATACCTCCCCTCCCCTTCCCTCATGGAACCAGCATTTTTCGTAGAGTACGTGACTCCCCTCCGCTCCAGACTATGCCTGCGGGCAAAGTCCGGCCTGGTGGGCGATTCTCGCGCTTTCGACATTCATCTCGATTCGAGATTTTTAAACGAAAAATGACATATTTAGTCATATATTTATTATTTATTAATTTAACCCATTAATTACTACATAATAAAAAAAAATTAAATATCCACTATGTCCCGACTCTGTCCCGGCCCGAAGGTTCCCATAACACTGGCAGCATTACCTCTTTGTACTGCCAGTGATATCCTTTGTTTAAAGAAATATCCGGACCGGGAATCTCCAGTGATCTCATTTAGAAGAGCACATAGCTTTTTGCTGAATTCCTTGGCTTCAGAGCCCCAAACCCCAGTTGTCTCCACAGCAAATGGAACAAATAAATAATCAGATTTTAAATTTTGATATTTTGTATGTTTCGCCTTGGCTGCGGCCCCAGCAGCCGCCCCTGCTGAGCCTACAGAGCAGTACAAAGAGGTAATGCTGTCAGTGTTATGGGAACCTTCGGGCCGGGACAGAGTCGGGACATAGTGGATATTTAATTTTTTTTTATTATGTAGTAATTAATGGGTTAAATTTATATACTTTATAACTAAAATTTTTATTAATTAATATTTATTATTTATTTTGTTTAATGTTCGATATTTTTGAACGAAAAATGGCATGGTCATTTTTCGAAAAATGACTAAATATGTAATTTTTCGTTCAATATTTGTATATTTATTTATTTCGTTGAATGTCGAAAGCGCGAAATTTGCCCACCAGGTGGGCAATTCTCGCGCTTTCGACATTCATCTCGATTCAAGATTTTTAAACGAAAAATGACTAAATATGCCATTTTTTGTTCAATTCTCTCGATTCGAGATTTTTAAACGAAAAATGATAATATCAAAATCAAAATATATATGTCAAAATCGTCACGGTGAAATGTTAGGCAATAATATAAATGACGATACTTGTCAGTTTGTGCATTTGGGACTATAAAGATGGGATTGTATTTCATTTTTCGTTTAAAAATCTCGAATCGAGATGAATGTCGAAAGCGCGAGAATTGCCCACTAGTGCCGCGTATCAAAGTTACCTCGCATGTCAATCGCGATGACGTAATTTTTAAGATTTTTAAGTCATTATTAAAAAGCCATACTTGAACCACGTCAGAATGGCGTCATAACGATTGGCGTGCGAGCGAACTTAAGACGAGTAATCACCACACAGCGGCCTCATTTCTAGATTGCAATCGCTAAACACGACGAGACGTTGCGTAAACTATACATATTGAAATATGAGTTTAATAAATAAGTTAAATGCGTAAGGTAGTAGCACCGGGGGGGCTTAGTGGGTAGGAATCCCACATAACCCCTCTCCTGCCCCACGCAGTGATAAGGATCTCTTGTATTCCAGAAGATGCCCACACGCCTAAAAACAAAGATAGGGAGGTACATACCTACTTACTTAAGACTATTTTTTATTTTATTTGTATAAGAAAATTAATGGCAATAAGATAATTAAGTATAATAAAAATGTGTAATACACACAACAAACTAAAACTGTATAGCTCCTAACCGTTTTCCCATCAGTCTGCATTATTAGCTTATTCTATAAGATCGAATTAAAAATAATAAAAGACAATAACGACTTGATTCCAATTTCTCCACTTAACAGTGTTTTTAGGCAACTTCAACAACATTATCAGAAATAACATCGTACATCCAATCATTCCTCATTCTTTTTATAATTATTTTTTTCCTAACGATCCAGCTGATAATACCAATAATAAGAATTACATTAAGAATTACACTAAGAATTGTAAGTACTATATGAGTTTCAGTGTCTTCAGTTTTTTCATCCAGATATATTTCTAAAGGAATTTTTAGCTGTTGTTGGCTTAAGGAGGGAGTTTTAAAAGGTTTTTTGCTGATAAAATTTGTGATAAGGTGTAGGGTTGCTTCAGGTTTGTCTATAGGAGTCATGTGGCCAGCACCTCGGACTAATACTTCTGTTAATCCTCCTCCAGCTTTTATGTATCTGAAATAAATACATTTCGATAAGTATAGGTAAATGTTGTTAGTTTTACTGGCAACGTAAGGAGTTATAAGAGTAGGTTTTCTAGGTGTTATAACTTAGGAACCACGACGGGTGCTTCAACAATGAAACTTTGTATGTACCTAGACTCTTCTTATAAAGCTGTTAGACACGTGTTTCACTATTTTTTAGAAACTTGAAATAGAAGAAAGTGGGGAGGAGAAAAAAAAGTGTTGTTTTCTTCATAATTTAATGAGATTAATGAACATAAATATAAAGGAAACAATAAAAATGTATAAGCCTATTGAAGACTCTTCTTAAAATCTAATAAACAAGTATATTTTTAATCGATTTTAGGGGAAGCTGAGTAAGTTTAAGTAGGTACTGTTTTCGTACAAAATAATAATCTCACGGGCGAAGCCGGGACTACAAAACTTATATATAAAACAGGGTTGCCACTTTCTGGAAAACAAGGAAAACCGGGAAAAGACAGGGAATTTTCAGAGACTGGAAAAGTCATGGAAATTTCAGGGAAAACGCTAGAAGGTCAGGGAAAATATTTAAAGTGCACACACAACTTGCTACTTTAAACGACTGGCAACCTAAGCGGGGCCAATCAATGTAATAAGTTCAAAATATGCTTAATTTTTTAAGAATGTGAAATATATTTTGTTGCTCTATATTTTCCGAAAATATTTCTAAAAATAATTGTTTCTATTTTCTAATATTTTTTATCTCAAATACTATTTTGTTTTCGAAAAATCAATTAAAAAAAACAAATAATATATTTTGGGATTTTTCTCTTCTTTTAGAAGTTCATTAAGGTCAGGGAAAATCTAAATTAAGTGACTTTTCCAGATTTTCCAGTCACTTAATTTAGATTTTCCTTTAAAGTTTAAAGTATTTGAAAACAATGTTCTGAATTCTAGGAAAGGTGCAATATAAATATTGTAATATTATTTTTTATTTCCCTTAGGTCCCTGGTTCGAATCCCGGTGTGTACCAATGAGTTTTTAAATTAAAAATTTATGTACATTTGTTTGACAACACCACTATAGTGCCTCGGAGAGCACGTTAAGCTGTCGGTCCCGGTTTCACTATACCAACTTGTGAAACTGTTTATAGATGGGTTATTGAGTCAATTCAAAACATCGCAACGAGCTAGCCGCTTGTTCGGTGTAGACTCATACCATCGGCTACGACGAGGTGGGATTAAAACCCCTCCGCTGGGTACCCTGGGGCCGTCTAGGCGGTCTCGGGCGCCGTAAGGCACCCGTGATGATACATACATACATATATTAATTAATTTTGGTATGTTATCCAACTCTATCTTACCAGATCTTACATTCTAAAGCATGCATGGGCATTGCAATTTTTTTTTTTTTTTTTTTCAGTAATTAGGCTTATTTATTTAGCACTTTTACCAGTCATAATAACACAATAAAATAAAATACCTACATTATCTTATACACTTGTAGTACTATTACTACATAATATTATAAGCTTGGAATACTGGGCAGCACATTGCAGTAAATCAGTATGTAAGAATACAAAGAATAATTTATAAAATAAACAAAGCTTAAACTATTAGCTGCTGTATAGAGGCATTGTCCAAAATGTAAACCTAGGTATAACTAGGAATATAAAAATAATAATAACACCTAACCTACATAAAAACAGTACCTAGGTACAAAACACAATATAAATGTCCGGTAACTTATGTAAAGGGCATTATTAAATTTTCACAGTCAAATAATAAATCAAAATGAAATAATAAACTAAAATAATAAAGTAAATGTCTACATAAAATAAATGTCAAAAATTAAAGCCCGGGATACACAAGGCTACTTTTTTAAGTTAGTATAGTAGGCTAACCCCAGTAAGCTAGCAAGCAAGTACTTCACGTTTCGTGTATACAGAACTACTTAGCTTCATTCCTGACCTAGTAGAGAAAGCTAGTAAGCTAGGGTCTAAAGCTAGGATAGTTGTTCTAACAAAATGTCTGTTAATTCGTATAGCGCAAATAAGCATCGTTTCCAAGTAAATATTTCCTGTTAAAAGGAGTTTTATTTTACGAATGCTAATATTTTTTCTACTATGAATGGCTACGGAATTTCCTAGCATCGTGTAAAACGTTATAGTTTTGGTTTGCCAGGCCAGTACCAGAATAGGATACTTGATAACCTAGCTTGATAAACTAGCCTCATGTATCTCTGCCATTACTCTAAGTTGATCGCTGCGCTGTACCAGATTTCTCTTACTAGGTAGTATAGGTATCTACTTCAAAGTTGAAATGAACTTTTAAAATGAAAAGTGCGAAGTGCGAATGCTGTTAGCGCTTTTCACAATAGGACAGGATCATACAACAAAGGAAAAAAAAACAGAATTCAGAAAGATTTTAGAAAGCCCATACAGATGTTTCGGTTTTAGTCGTGGGTTTTCAGGAGACTATTGCATCTATTTCTAAAAGCATAGGGGTGCTAAAGTGAAACCTTGTATGTACCTAGGCTATACTCATCGTTTTTAAGGAAAGTAAAATTCCTAATACATTTTTTTGTAAGTGCTCCGTTGTAAGTCAGTATAACACGGAGTACTTACAAAAAACCTTAGTTCTTTGGAACAATAAAATTAGTTCCGATTTTGGCCGAGAGTAGATTTATCGGACACTCTATGTAGAGATCACCAACCTAGTAACTCACCCTGCAACGTTGTCATCGAAGTACCACGACATCCGAGAGGCTTTCATAAATTGTCCTCGATTTTTCCATTTCCAGGTCACACGCCTAGGCAAAGAGTTCAGTGTACATGGCGCTGTCAAATCTAGTTGCCCACTGAAAGTATTTAGGTTATTTACACCTGTGGTTATTTATTTATTTTTGGTGACTTTGTAAGGTGGTACTTTGGGCTATAAGACTCTACCGATCTACGACACTATCAGGACTTTTTAAAAATAAATATAAATGCAAACTTAGATATGGTATTTAGTAGTAGTATGTATATATATATATATACATATCTTCACGGGTGCCTCACGACGCCCGAGATCGCCTAGACGGCCCCAGGGTACCCAGCGGAGGGGTTTTAATCCCACCTCGTCATAGCCGATGGTATGAGTCTACACCGAACAAGTGGCTAGCTGATCGCGATGTTTTGGATAGACTCAATTACCCATCTATAAACAGTTTCACAAGTTGGTATAGTGAAACCGGGGCCGACAGCTTAACGTGCTCTCCGAGGCACACTAGTATGTATGTAGTTATGTATTTAGTAGGTTAAGCAGATGACAACAAGGCCGGCCTGGGATGGGTGACCGCTTTATACAACGAGGCTATTTCACTTGTTCGGTGTATACTCATACCATCGGCTACGACGAGGTGGGATTAAAACCCCTCAGTTGGGTACCCTGGGGCCGTCTAGGCGGTCTCGGGCGCCGTAAGGCACCCGTAATGATATGTATGTATGTAGTAATTATTAAAGCTAAGGTTTTATATTATGGCACAATAGTCCTAAAGCTGACACTGAACATTTTGTACCTACGTGATAAAGCTAGAATGTAAGGTTATAAATAAAACTTTCATTAACTTATGAATATTAGTCGTTATTGTTGGACGGTATTTATAAATATTACATTTGAAAGTTATTTAAGCGTCATCTAAAAATATCCCAGAAGACTGTTTATTCCACTTATTTAGAATTAAAAAAAACTTACCAATAAATAAGTACTTCATAGTGATCCAATAATTCTTCAATAATGGGAGTGACATGAACCAAAAAATCTGGTATCAAATGTATTTTAACGTTTTGGTTGCTGAAAGTGAATGGATGTCTGAAAAGGTGATCACCTCCAATATGTAGAGCATCCGTTATATTACTACTGATAACGATATCCACAAAATCATTGAAGCTCATTTTGTCTTTTAAAAAATTAAAGGTTTGCGAGGAGTCCGAAAGAGTGTCCAGCATATGTAGGAGTTCTTCCTGAGCCTGTAAGAAAATTTTTGATCTCTATATAAACTCGATCGTAAATTTTTAGAAGCCACCAGAGATTCTAGCTTTTTTGGCGACAATTCATGCACTATCTGTTTAATGTTTACGATTTCAGTGTTATATAGTCGCATGTTTGAACAATGTCCACCTCTATAGAATTGATTCAGAGGCTCTACCATGGGTTTGCGCAGTGTAGCAACGTAACGTATTCATTTACGTATACGTGAGTAATAACCAATAGGATCGCTTTATTTTTGGTAACAGGATTGAATAAAGCGATCATATTGGTTATTACTCACGTATACTTTTTACGTTACTTTATGACCAGTAACTCTACCGTGAGTTTTTGCTAAATTCTATTACTATAGTCGCTAATAACGATAGATTAATCAATTTTGAAAAATACAGCGATCGTAGAATAATCTTAGTCGTATTTTTTTTAAACAAGCAATGATTAACTAGGTTTTCAAGGCCTTCGCGAATTTATTTTTATTTTTATTACTGTCTTTATTTCTTATATACATATATCATCACGGATGCCTTACGGCACCCGAGACCGCCTAGACGGCCCTAGGATACCCAGCGGAGGGGTTTTTAATCCCACCTCGTCGTAGCCGATAGTATGAGTCAACACCGAACAAGTGGCTAACTCGTCGTGATGTTTTGAATAGACTCAATAATATAGATAGGTATATACAGTTTCACAAGTTGGTATAGTGAAACCAGGAAAGCTTAACGTGCTCTCCGAGGCACTATAGTGGTGTTGTCAAACAAATGTACATTTTTTTTTTAATTAAAAACTTATTGGTACACTATTGTTTTTAAGTCTAAGGTCTAACCAACTCGGCCACCACGAATATTCAAATATATAGGTAGTCTTTATTTCTTGATAAACCATATTATAAATATATAGGTTTTACCTACCTATACCGTTATATAATTATAATATGAAGAATACAGAATGCCCTGGTCACAAACTAAGCTCTAGGCTTGTACTATACTATATATGTGTACCAGAAACAATGATCCATTATATTATATAAACTTCCAGCTAGCCATGACAAACTGTACAGAAAAACGTACCTACCGAGAATTTTTTTTTCTATAGGTGGGAATCGAACCCACGACCTCCGGATTTAACGCCAAAGGCGTAGATATTTATACACTAACCTTAATTGCCAACATACTATGCTGTTGAGCCACAGCATCACGAAAGGCGTCTTGCAATGGTTTCACTGCTGCCAAACCCTGGGCATCTATCAACCCCAGGTTATAGTAGACGGAGCTCAGCTCAACAATGCTGTCTCTGTCTAACACTGGATTACCCATTATTAAACCCTAGAAAAGAATATACGATAGGACCGAATAAACTGCTGATATATCGTTATATTGTTACCTAGGTAAATCGTATTGTAAATAGTTAAATTGAAAAAAATAAATAAAAATCATTTTTATTTAGATACGATATATTTCGCCTTACATGGCGTCTTCAGTCGTATGACATTTTTTTTTAAATTATAATAAAACAAACAAATATTTTTATTTAATAGGCTAAGGTAATGCATTTGTACGTTTCTGTTAGTGTTAGTATGTGCGTTTTGTGTTTGTGTTTATTTAAATGTGCGTGAATGTTGTTAGTAAATCAGTCTGTGTCACAGTTGTATGTTAAGACCCCTAGTGTGAGTTTTCTAACTATTACTTTGCGTTTGAGTTAACTAAAATTTGTATGGGAAATACTTCAGCGCTCCAAGCGGAAATTTTGAGAACTAAAAATGTGAGCATGTGATTGGTCAAAATGTTAACGCGGTAGTAAAGTTAACGCGAAAGTAAATGTTAAAAAAACTCACACTAGGGCTACAGTCCAGGTCTGTAATGAGCTCTAAATATATAATAGACTAATATATATATATTATAAATATATTTGTGCTACAAGCTTTTTAATCTGACAGGGACCTATTTAATTTATTGACCTAATGGTACCATTACCCAAAAATATATATTACTTAGGTATACAATTACCATTTGGGTTTTTTTTATGGGTACTTTATATACACGGTGACTTTGAAATATTGTATTCTGGGCTAATATGAGAATGCTAATTCATGTGCCGCAATTTAAAAAACAAATTGTTGCCTTCTGGGGAAGTAAAATTTTTTTTTCATTTGCGACACGTGGTTTTATGAAAAAAGTTGTTGATTTGATCTGAAGAGCCTCATTAATATATATATATATATATTTTCATTATATTCACCCTGTATATCGCAGCACGGCATGTGACTTTGTATCAGCCGGGTGACAAACAAACCAAACTTCGTAAATGGGGATAATACATTGGTGTTTAACAGCATTGATCGCTCCCACTGTGCCGGCTAATTGATGCGATTACGAAATGAGCCGGCGAAGACAAACTTGCATTACGAGTCTACTTTAATATCCTCGTTGACTTATAGTACAATCAGCTGCCAGTTCGTAACTACACCCTGAAAGGGACTACCACCTTAACAAGAAATCAATGCAATAGTCTCCTCCTGTAAACCGGTGAACCCATAGAATGAAACCGAAACATGAATAGGTCACTTGACCTTTTTTTTGTATATGTATGGGTGGTGATAACGAAACCAATCGGTTATAGAGAGAGACCTAGGCTTCCACCCACTTAAAATTTTATATTGGTTCAGCATTAGCACAGAAGAAATAATATTGGTTCAGCATTAGCACAGAAGAAATAATATTGGTTCAGCATTAGCACAGAAGAAATAATATTGGTTCAGCATTAGCACAGAAGAAATAATATTGGTTCAGCATTAGCACAGAAGAAATAATACTACGGGCCTCCCATGTTTTTCTATAACCAGTTGCTTTACTAATAAAATATATTACTATTAAAAAAAAAAAAAATCTAACCTGTAAATTAATATTGAAAGAGTTATGATGTAATACTTGTTGTGCCAAAGCAACCACATATCGGCCGGCATACGATTCTCCCGCGATGTAGAGAGAAACATTTCTTAACTCTGAAAACACCGTCAGGAATTGCTCCAACGCTGAATACAAGTGGCTTCCATACTGAAATAATTACATGAAATTTTTGAACATTTAGGTAGTTATCATTATTGAATAAATCTCTACAAATTCTAGATCACCACAGAATTCTTAGTCTATTATACAGGGTCCGCCATCTAACGTTTTTTTTCAACTAGTGCTTATTTCGTGAATGGCAATGGGGTGCCGTCAAAGATAAGTGTTACGCCGACAAGCTAGAGACAATTGATGCTTTAAAGGACAATATTCGTGAAGCCATTGGTGAAATACAGGTGCACACAATCGATAATGTACTTAAAAATTGGACCGATCGTGTAGGCTACTGCATGGCCAGCCGAGGCAGCCATTTGAATGAAATTATTTTCCATCATTAACCGGAAGGATTGTACTTTCAAATAAAAAAAGAAATTTGAAAAAATATTCAGTAGTTTTTTTTTTATAGCATTTTCAATGTAAAAAAAAAAGTTATTTGGCGGACCCATTATTATGTAGAGAATTGTTGTCATTTTTAAGACAAGCTGACCCAACTTCTGGCGCAATTTCGTCTACGTAACTTTAACCGTTTACGTAGCGCACGCAACGGAAAGCTCTCAAAAGGAATAAATTTTCGCCGTTATTGCAACATGTTTGGTTTATGCTCCGCTCCTATTGGTCGTAGCCTTCCTCGATAAATGGGCTATCCAACACTAAAATAATTTTTAAATTCGAACCCGTAGTTTCTGAGTTAAGCGCGTTCAACCAAACAAACAAACTCTTCAGCTTTATTATACATGGTGACTTTGAAAAGATGTACTTTGGGCTAATATGAGGTTCTGCTGATCAAATCGAACAACTTTTCCCATGGAACCATGTGTCGCAAATGAAAAAAAAAAATTTCCTACTACATACAAACTAGTAATATTAAAATGACCAATTTGTATGGAGAAGCCAAATTTTTTTTTCATTTGCGACACATGGTTTCATGGAAAAAGTTGTTCGATTTGATCAGTAGAACATCATATTTGCCCATAATAATATAATTTATATTTGTTATACTTATACGCAATAAAAAATTGCGTATAAGTATAACAAAAGAAAATAAATAAAAAATACTACCTAATTAAAATGATATATGTTTTCTACATTTCATGGAAGAATAAATACTTCAAAAGTTACGGAGTATTGTAGTTGTTATCAAAAACAAATGCTGTTAATATAAACATTAATTGACAAAAAAATATATATAAAATTTCCTACAAATTATCTCATTACAGTTTTACCCCGCAAAATTAAAACATTCGGAGCCCCTAAATATATTGTAGAGAAATCCTGTAACTAACTGACTTCTTCATACTAAAACTACTAAAGTTATGGGCATGAAATTAGAATTAAAGTTTCATTTTTGACCCGGAGTGACCTGGGAGTTTTCAAAATTCGAATCCCAAGGGGCGGTGAAAAGGGGTGATAAAAGAATATCAAATATCAGGAACGTTTGTATTTCAGTAACGAAAGATGCTTGCTTTTTATTTGGTACATACTTAGATGAAGTAGGTAGGTATATGAAAATTTTATGTAGTTATTTTTTGTACTACTTATGAATATTTTTATTTCAGGTTTGACGTCTAGAAAACTAAAATCGCTATCCCTGAAATAATCTTATATCTCATACCCACGTGACACTTTGAGATACATTTGTTGAAATTTTGTCTCTGGGGCTTTAGAGAAAAACACTCCATTCCATCGATGGAATCACTTTTAGTAAAAAGGGAATGGATTTTGACAGTTGACAGCGAACGTCACGCCTAGAGGGCCGACTGAAAACTGTCAAAATCTATATTAATTTGACTGATGGCGATTCCATCGATGGGATCGCCAAAATTTCTCTAAGAACGGGCTACATACATCTATCACACACATAGCCCGCCATGTCAGTGTAGCCAAAGATTATTCACAAATGTCGTAAGAATAATATATGAAACCGCCCTAATGCCTAAAAACGAAAGTCAAACATGTTCGTTATATTTTAGTTATATATAATAATTTTGTTCTCACTTTTTGTTTTGGGATGGTCGGCCATCTTCTGTTCTCAAGTTTAGAAGGTATTTTAGGCCTTAGGGCTGCTCCCTATTATACCTATCCCTTCAAGATGTATCTGTATAAATTTAGCACAGCTCATGTAGTATAAGTAATTAGTTTACACCACCATGAACCTGATAATAAAGTATGGAACCGCTATGTGCCTTAAATGGCCTATTAAACGATATGTCAAACGAGTTCGTTGCCGCCATATTCTGTTCTCACGGATTGCTTGTGTTGTCACTTTTTGTTTTAATTTGTGGCCATCTTCTGTTCTCAGAAGTGGAAAGGCGATTTAAGGGCCATGGCACTCCCTTTTATATCCATGGTTTACACTTGCTCCATAGCCATAAACTTACTGTTTCCATGTTAGTTGCGTAACCAAGTTCATCATCGTCAGTATAACTGAAGCCGGTCCCGACTGGATTATCAATAAACAGCAAAGAAAACTCATTGCCCCACGAGTTTTCCCGCTCTGAAAAATAAAATTAAAGTGTTATACATTTGTAGTATTTTTTTTTAGTTTATTTAACTGCAACTTTTTTTGAATGAAAATCAAAATGCTAATAGTATTTTTTAGCTAAAAAATACTATTAGCATTTTGTGATCCGACGCGGACGTCCGCGACAGACGTCCGCTTAACACTGCAAAAGGCTTAGCCAAAGGTAGATACCAATTCTCTTTTATTTTAAAAATCGCAAGCGCTCAAATTTGTGGCCAATAGTCTGCTAGTAAAATATAAACACTTACTTTTTAAACATGCATTCTTGATGTCGTACTCAAAGGGTCCAATTTCATCAAATAACCCTGCTAAAGACGTAGCTCCAGGCCCACCTTGAAGCCAGATGATCAATGGTGTTGCATTAACAGGCTTTGTAGAAATAGGAAAGTACCAAAAAAATAGGTTTGAGTTATATTTTTGGTCAACAGTAAAAAAACCTGAATGGCTGGAGATATTGAGGAAGAGGCTGGGGTTTACTTTAGAATCTAGCTTTGCTTGATCAAAGCGACTCTCCTTTATATATGTAGTCAAAATAAGATTCTTAGTTTTGTTGAAATATATGGGCACTGTTGATGTAATTTTTGTAAAGCTGAAAATAAAAATAAATGGTAATGTAGTTTCTCATACTTTTTAGTGGTGAAATGCTTTATAGGAGAGGAGAATACAAATATTAACTTTTTTTGACATGACAAAGTGTCTCTACATTTGAGTAAATTTAAACCCTTAGCTTTCATATTTTTCAAAATCAAACTTGTTTCTTGCACTTTGTTTGAGTGAGGTTAGACGTATATTAATTTTAAAATAGTTTATTAATATTCAAAAGGTTTTTTTAGATATGGCAACCCCATTCGGTCCTGACCCCAACCCCTCTCGGGGTCACGTAACTAGGTTGAGTAACGATGAGGTTATGGATAATACAAAGCCAAAATAACAAGGATATCTATTAGGAATCCTACAAAATCTTAAAGTTTAGTTAAAAACGTAAGGGTAACCTAGATATTTACCAGGTCTTTAGTCGATAACCGAGGATTTATCAATAGGTTCGCTTTACTTTTAAAATTGATTGATCATTAAAAGCTATATCTTTTGATGACTCATGTTTTGCTGTCCCCCGTAATAACAGAAACAATATAATAGAAAAAAAATGTAGCTTGAAGGATAATAAAGTGTCAATCCTTTTTTTAATAATTTGACATATGTGACCGTACTGTGTAGAGCGTACTGTGCAAGAGGCCCTGGCAAGTGTTTGACCGGGACGCTGTTTTTCAGGTCAATCCTAGGCATATTAAGCCATATATAATTTTCGTAGACTAGTAGTTGCGCCTCTGGCGTTGTATCCGGACGTCGTGGGTTCGATTCCCACCCATGGCAAAAAATACTAGAAAAACATTTTTTTGTACAGTTTATTATGGTTGGTATTTATAAAATATAATATGTATTATATAATTGTTTCTGGTACATAGTACAAGCCTAGAACTGAGTTTATGACCAGGGCAATATGTGTCTAATGTCCTACATATTATTATTATTAATATTAATAATAATTTATGCATTTAGTATGCTAATTTCTATATTAAAAGGTGAGTCAATCCGTCAGTCTGTCATTAGAACTACAGATATTATTATTGTATACACTTAACAAGAGTAAAGATAATATTTAAATAAAATAGTATTAAAAAATAAATATTTAAATAAAATAAGTAAGTCAGTGTTAACAAAATTATATACCTACTTTATGTCTATAATAACTCTATACTGATTAGGCTAGGCTACAATGAAGCACTAAATATATAAGCTTAAAATAATTCAGAACTGAACATTATCTTGTCTCTACAAATGACTTGTCAAACATAATTCGTCTTTCGCGGGCTAAAAACCAGAAATCGTTACCTATTTATAAAACCCGTTTCAGTACATTACAATAACAATTATTTTGTGGCGTAAATAAAAGCGAAATACAACTGAGATAACAAGAAAATGTTGCCATCAATTATATATTTCGGAAAGCTTATATCATAGTTTACGGCCAACTCGGTAACGGGAGGACTACTTATTTTCTCTCCAGAATATCATTAAATAATTAAAATATATATTTTTTTTAAATATATTTAAGGTAAATAAACAGTTAAAGTAATAAATAGTTTACAAAACTTAAATAATTTACAAAACAAACATTTATTGAATATGGCAACACTGACAGCGTCCCCGTTTGTCAAAGCTTGCCTTTCACTAGCGTTTATTTTTATGTTTTTTGTTGGTATAAAATACTATAACAGGACCGTAAATAGCATCTTATTATTTATTAGTTAAGGAATTAATAATAGTCAACTTACCACATAAATATAAGAAGTTTCCATATTAACTGCATGATGTATTAAATATTTGCAAATATCTACAGTGGTTATGTTTATCTGTGAGTGACTGACCTTGCTAATTCAAGTCGAACGAAAGGAATCTGACCCCTTCCGCCAAATGTCACGTCATCCTTTTTGACCGTTGGATTATCTCCTCCTACGTTATATCGATTTGGGCCTATACATTTTTTTTTTTTTTTAATTTATTTATTCACATCAAAAGTATTACCAGATTTGTTCTTTAAGTTGCGCTCAAAAACCTGAGCGGTTTATGTGAGCGCATCTGAGTCGCATATGGTAAATTAGGTACATTTTAAGATTATTTTACATTTGATTTTTAACAATTTCTCAAACAGCATGCACTGCAACTATTGGAGTACAGTGTCCAGGTCTTAGAAAAAATACATTTCTAAGGTCTAGGTATATTTTGATAATTATTTGCTTAGGTTGGTACCTACTTTAATCTTTTGTTTTGTGTTTTTTTTTTTTTTTTTTGTTTTTTTTTTAAATCTGGATACATATTCAAGTAAAATTTTTTTTAAATTTGTTTGATATTTTTTTGTTTATTTTGAGTTATATTGTTTAATGTATCACTTGGTATCTTGTTAAGTATTGTGGGCAACATGTACTCCCATAATCGCTTCCCATATACATTATTATAAGTAGGCACTATATAAGTCGGCAGATATGTAAGGGTACGTAGATTTTTACTTCTCACCCTTTTTTCTAGCGAGCTTCTTATAATAAAACAGAAAATTTAAAAAAAAAGTACTTTAACCGCTGTGTGGCCTTTGGCGTGTATCCGGAGGTTGTGGGTTCGATTCTCACTTATGTTCACCTACGTTTTTCTGTACAGTGTCTGTGTGTCAATATTTTTAACTCCTATTAAAATTATTAAATAAAAATATAAATAAGTACGTAATTAAGTGTTTCTCAAAAAGTTGTCCACTTTCATAAAATGAAGCTCCCCCATGACCTCAGAAATCGGTTTAGTATATTCAGAGATTACCCCCTAACCTCACAAACTTTACCTCTTTATTATATTACTAAAATAAATTTCAAAATCGGTTCAGTAGCTCCAGAGATTACCCCCTACAACTCCACAATTTGTGAGTTACCTCTATTATTATATTATTAATAATTAGTATAGAATAATATTCACGATTGGTCTCCGTTACTGGTGACCAAAGGGCTGGCTTTTTCCTTGCACAAAAAATTAGTTTATGTATTCAGCGAGGAAATGTTGCCAGCGTTTTGGCCACTATGCCACACGGACAAATATTAGATGATATATTTGTTTTGCAGTAGGTTTTTCCATTTTTCATTTTTAGTATTATTATTTTTTCTTTATTAGGTAATTGTTTTAATTTTATTATTTTTAGTTTTGTACATACTATTTAATTTTGTTATGTGAAAATTAAGAAATTAGTATAGACAAACATTAGCATTTATAAGATCGTAATGAGCTGGACGGGAATCATAAGTTATAGACATTCACTCAGTTGCAGACCTATAGTACTTAAATAACTTTTTATAAGTATTAATAATGACAAAAATTAAAACCTTCCCAAAAAATCAAAAAGTTTTTTAATTTTAATATGTAAGAAAATTTACAAAAATTGCTCTGGTCACAAACTAAGCTCTAGGCTTGTACTATGTGCACCAGAAACAATGATATAGTACATATTATATTTTATAAACACCCAGACCATTACAAACTATACAGAAAAAATGTACTAATATTTATTTGCTATGGGTGGGAATCGAACCCACGGCCTCCGGATTTAACGCCAAAGGCGTAACCTCTAATCTACGGAGGCTGTCAAAGTTAATCAGACATAATGATATTTTTTATAAGCATATTTAAAAAAAAATTTCTAAACACCACTATAGCGCCTCGGAGAGCACGTTAAGCTGTCGGACCCGGTTTCGCTATACCAACTTGTGAAACTGTTTATAGATGGGTTATTGAGTCTATTTAAAACATCGCAACGAGCTAGCCACTTGTTCGGTGTAGACTCATACCATCGGCTACGGCGAGGTGGGATTAAAACCCCTCCGCCTGGTACCCTGGGGCCGTCTAGGCGGTCTCGGACGCCGTAAGGCACCCGTGATGATATGTATGTATGTATGCATATTTAAAAAAGTATTAAAAATAGTGCGACTTTGCGCATTTGGGGAAAAAAGGAGATCTTTTATTTTATATCGCTAATCATGTTAGTCGACTTTGTTTATAAATAGTATTACAAAGTTGTTTTATTGTGATAAACAGGTTTTAAGAATAGTACTATATGCATTCTCAACTAGTTTCTTGACGAAACCTCAATAAAATTGGTCCCTACCTGCGATGAGATTCCTAAGTTATCAAGTCCTTAAAATTAAACGTAATTTTTTTTTTGAGATCATAATATTAACTTTATATTATGTACCTGCTATAAAGTTTATACGAAGCGCCTGAATTGTTATATTTATTATCAGGAACTTCCAGCTTAGGAAAGGTGCTGAAAGAACAAAATTAAAAGCGTTTTAAGGCGTTATAACTTCGCTGTTTTGAAACAATAATAACTAAACAGTTTCATTGGTTGTATTGAACTTCGGCCTTTAACATGTTATTGGAAAGCGGGTCGATTGCAATAACCTTACAGAAAGTGTTTGGAATTCTGCATACTGCACAGGCAGGCTTGATACTTTATTCCTTCTTGGTAACGCTAATAAAATAAAATATCAGTGAGATTCCAATGGTTATGTAGTATGTATTAGGTTGGCTATAATAATGCCGCCATCTTGAAATACACGAACTTCGCAAGTTTGAACATGAGTGGATCATTGGAATTTCAACTCTATAATTAACAAGATAGAACTTATATTTTAATATTTATAGTTTACGCAACGTCTTGTCGTGTTTAACGTTTGCAAACTCGGAATAAAGCCCCAGTCCAAGCTTTAATAATTTATTTAGCCAAAACTTTGTATTTAAAGTTTTTTTTTTTTTTAAATACTTTATTGCACAAAATTACATAATAAAATTGTACATATCGAACTTAATGCCTTAGGCATTTCTTACCAGCTAACCTTCGTGTGTAAAAGTGGAAGATTATGCATAGGGTGCAAAAGCAAATAAATAATAATTTAAAAGACATATAGCGAATAGTATAAACTACTTAAATATTACATGTAAATACTTAAATATACGCACAATACATAATATACTACTTAAATAAATCATACAATATAATACATATAGTACATATCAAAACAGAAAATGCTAAAGGAAAAATAGGCAATTACTTATTCAGATATTTATTAGTGGTGAGTAGACGTTTAAATACACCGATGGTTGGAGCCTGTCTTATACACAGAGGAAGCAAACTCCATTGACGAGCAGCTGACACAGTAAAAGAATCGGAAGAATATTTAAGTAATGATTTTTTTCAGGGCAAAATAATAAAATCGCGTTGTTTTTATGTAATAGACTCAATAACCCACCTATAGCCCTTCATGTTTACCAATATTAAACAAGTTTCACTATACTTACCTAGTGAAACTGGAACGCCGAAAGCCTGTCGTTTTTTTAAAGAGTAACAATTTGTAATGTACATTTGGCCACCAAATAGGTATATTAGATAAATTTTTCAAAGAACCTTTAATAAAAGTTAAATTTACATGATATAGTAGGTCTATTACGCAGTACAACGTTAAGCTAAACTTTAACCAAAATCACGTAGTTATCAGTCAATTTTCAATGTCACCAGGTATGCATTACGTCAGAATGGCATCATATCAATTATAGCTTAGCTTAGCGTTATGAGCGTAATCACCCCACTGATCAGCGCATTCACTGTCTTCTCACAGATTGCAAGTTTGATAAAGTTCGAAAGCATAATTTAAAATATTAACAGATAGGTATGATCATAAGCACATTAACTAATTCACCATGATATAGAAAGTGATTAAAAAATAAAACATATTTTTTAATTAAGTAGGTATACAGGGTGACTTTGAAAGGATGTACTTTGGGCTAATATGAGGTTCTACTGATCAATACGAACAACTTTTCCAATGGAACCATGTGCCGCAAATGGAAAAAATATAACTAGTAATGTTAAAATGACCAATTTGTATAGGGAAGCCAAATATGTTTTTCATTTGCGACACATGGTTCCATGGGAAAAGTTGTTCGATTTGATCAGCAGAACCTCATATTAGCCCAAAGTACATCCTTTCAAATTCATCCTGTATATTTATTAATTTTCAGTTTACTAACAAATAAATAAATTGACTAAATAAAGGTTTAAAACATAGTATGTATGAAAATTTTAAAGACAAATCTTTCGAAACATTAGCAGTAAGAATAGCAATTACCTTGGAGGTTGCTTATATATAATACTTATCTAATAATATTGTTAAAGGTGCGTGCTAACGAAATAAAAAAATTATGAACACTAATATATGTCATATAAATCATTATGCAGTACCAATTTTCAAATCAATAAAACAAATACTTCATTTATATAATGTAATTCTTACAAAAGCAGACAAAGGAAATCCAATAGTAATTTTTGAAAAAAGTTCTTACATTCATAATTGATAATGGAGGTGATTTTGTCGAATTAAATTGGGATCCGACCATTAAATTGATTGCAGAATTAATTTCTGAAATAAATTTATTACACAGAATTAGCTTTAAAAATACTAAATATTTCTCAACATATCAATAATCAGCAATAGTAACAAGCACCATTTTTATACGGTATGCTAAAAGTTTACAAAACCAATATTCCTATATATGACTTTTCATAAATGCGTGTAAAGGTTTACACGAAATAAATATTATTGACTTTGTCCGTCCTATTGTATCATATATTGGAGCTCCTGCATATTTATTTATTTATTTAAAATACTTTATTGCAAAAATTACGAAATAAAATTATATACTTATATAGGCGAACTTGAGGCTAACGTTTGAGAGAGTGGAAGATTATGCATAGAATGCAAAAGCAAATAAATATTATCTGAAACAAATAAAGTGTGTTAGATGTGTTTCTTACTTGGTAAAATATATAAATTGAAGCTATAAAATTTTATTGCCAAATATTTCGCCTCTCTATGGAGCGGCGTCATCAGTGACAGTTTTATAGCTTCAATTTATATATTTTACCAAGTAAGAAAGCAAATAAATAATAATTTAAAAGACATATAGCGAATAGTATATTAACTATATGAATTAGCTAAACAATTAAATTAAATTTTGATTAACAAAACGTTATATAATCCAAAATTTTCATATAGCTTAGATTTAATAGACAATGTTAAAGACATATATATTTCCAGCTAATGCATCATTAATTTCTTTAGATGTTACTTTTAAATTCAAATTTAATATATGTAAATTATCTTGTTCAAAATACAGTAGTATTTGCATTGGCCAAACCGGACGTTCATTCAAGGTAAGGGACAAGGAGCACGTTACATAGCTGCAATTAATAACACTCACCCAGAAAAATCGCATTTTGGAAAACATATGTTAGATACAGGCTGCTATTTGGACACAATAAATAATTTTAAAATTCTTCACACCAATAAAAATAAATGTTTGCATTTAAACATATTAGAACACATAGAAATAATTAAAAAATCCTCTTCTTGACCAAGTTAATATTTCCAGCTTAGATGCTAAATTTATTCAAGCCAATCCTCAGTCTGGCCATAAATACTGTTACAATAAAAAATTAAAAAAAATTACATTTGAATTTGGAATCTGTTATTTTTATACGATTGTTCATTGTGTTTTCTCATTTTGGCACCAATACATTGTACAATATTTTGTGATATTAAAATGGAGTGGAGTGATAAAGAGAACCGAATCGCTGTGATTGCATTATACAAAGTAGGTATGGAGCCAAATACAATTTTTAAAACTCTCCACACACTTGGTATTAGTCAAATGTTTGTGTACCGGACTATTAATAGGTACAATAAGACCTCCTATGTTTCTGGCCGTCCAAGTAATGTTCGTATGAAAAAGGTGGTCAAAGTAGTAAGGGATAGAATTCGAAGAAGATAACACCTAGAACCATGATGTCGCGTATTTTAAAAGATGACTTAGGACTTGCAGCCTATAAGAGACTGGTCATTTCTTAACTGATAATTTAAAAAAGAATAGGGTGGTAAAATCGAAACATCTACTGAAGCACAGAGAGGTCACAGAAAAATTTTGTTTACGGATGGGATTTTTTTTACAATTGAGCAACATTTTAACAAACAAAATGACCGTATTTATGCTCAAAGCTCTAAGGAAGCTTCCCAATTAGTGGACAGAGTGCAACGTGAGCATTATCCGACTACAGTGATGGTTTGGTGGAGAGTTAGCTATGAAGGAGTGACTGAGCTATATTTTTGTCAAAACATCAGCACAAGATACCATTCTTGAGAAGGTAGCCGCTTAACAACACCATGCTCAATAACCAAGTATGGTACTTCCAGCAAGACTCGGCGCCGGGTCATAAAGCTCGGTCCACGCAGTCTTGGTTGAAAGTTTCGGACTTCATCAGAGCTAAAGACTGGCCGTCGTCTAGTGCCAATCTTAATCCGCTGGATTATGATTTATGGTCAGGTTTAGAGAGTACGGCTTGCTTTAAACGCCATGGCAATTTGGAGTCCCTAAAACAATCCATACGATTGGCAGTGAAAAATTTTCCCATGGAAAGAGTGCGTGCTTCTATTGATAACTGGCCGCAACGTTTAAAGGACTGTATTGCAGCCAATGGAGACCGAATTAGCTTTTTATATTTTAAATTGTTTTATATTTATGTATTAAACTAACACACTGTAAAAGGAATAAATGTTATTTGCAATAGAAAAAAAAATGTTTTTCTTTGTTACAATATTTATGGCAAGACTATATATTTATTATTTCACTAACTTTAGTTGGATACAAAATACTGAAATTTTATGTATTTTACAAAAAAAATCATGTAACAAGAAAAAAACTATGTAGTCGTTATTTTTTTATAATATTTTGCTAATTCGAAAACACATTGTTAGAAAAAATGGTAGATTATGTTAGAATATTTCTACAAATATGTTTAAATATGTACCTATACATACCATTTAGTTACGTATAAAGTTTACCTACTTCATAAAAACTAATAGAAATAGAACTAAATTGAAATATAATAGGCTTATAAATAAATCATAGTATTGTTTTTAAGCAGGTCACCCAGGAGTCTATGTAGAATTTGCTTTGTAGGCAAAGGCCGATGATGCGTCCAGCTGCTGACCAGGTCTTGAATGACTTCTGGCTGGTCCAGGGGAACCATGTGACCAGCGCCACGGATGACCACCTCGGTAAATCCGCCGCCAGTTTTGTGATATCTGGAAACGAATATTTAATGATAATTTTATTTACAGTGTATTAAGTCTTTTTTCCCCAAAGCCCAATATCTATATAATTTTATTTTTCTGATTTCAAATATAAAGCGATACTATTCGTGGTTCCTCACGTATTAACGTTACGTTAATGCGTAAACGCAAAAGCAAAAACTCATGATAAAGCCTTAGTTATATTGTTTTTTTTATTGGTTCACGACATGTGACTTTGTATCTACCTGGTGGTGAGCAGACCTACAAAGAAGTCCATGAATGGGGTCAATCAATAATTGTTTTTAAACAATATTGACCGCTCTCACTATGCTGGCTAAATGATGCGATTACGAAATGGGGGGCGACAATGACAAATATTGCATTACGAGTATATTTAATAATAATATACTCGCTGTCTTATCGTCAATTCAACTACCCATTTCGTAACCGCACCCCGAAAGAAGACTAACCCCCTCGACAATAAATCGTTGCAGTAGTCTTTTGAAAAACGGTGAACCCACAGATTACGAAACATGACTAGGTCCCTTGACGGTTTTTGCTTCTCTGTGGGCGGTGGTAACGAGACCGGTCGGTCGGCCTAACAAAGTTATAGAGACCTTCCTTCCACCTAAAAAATATAAATATGTGTTATTTATCATTTCGACAGACAGAGGCTCTAGAGTTTATCAAAACTTAATTTTAGGGTCGTTTATTTTTGAAAACAGTATAAATAAACCTTTTTTATTGGTAGACACTAATAACGCTACGTTAATACGATACGTTCTCATGGTAGAGTATTCCTCGGAGGTTAGGTAGAGGTTTGTGTTAGATTATTTCTGTTATCCTATTTTTAATAACAACACTATTTTCGGAATGCTAATGACAGAAGGCGTTGAAAGAGGCCCTGCAATTAATGCACACATACAATTAATAAACCCAACAATGCTATCTTAATTTGGTAAATAAGTAGATTATGCACCAAGGGTATGAAGCAATGTTAAACGTCACATGCAGAGGCTCTACCATGGGTTTTTAGTTTATACCAACGTAACGTTAAAACGTGAGGACCCACCAATAGGATCGCTTTATTCAATCGCGTTACCTAAAATAAAGCGCCCCTATTGGTTGTTGCTCACGTATTAACGTTACGTTGCTACAAAGTAAAAACCCTTGGTAGAGTCTCAGCATTTTGAACCCTGACCGTAACGAGGGACTCCAGGGTGAGGTTGTTATGTAGAGTCCTAAGTGAAGCTAAGGGTTCAAGCTGACCAAGAAGAAGACAGGCTTATCCCAGAGGAGCATACTCACACTTTCTGCGGCACAATAAAAACCCAGGGCTAAGTATATAAATTAAATTACAATAAAATTTCCGTTTTTTATTTCAAATTCCTTGAAATAGCGCCTTTTTTTTTAAAAATTGCAGTTAAATTTTCCAACAAACCTCTTTATTATCGGGATTGTTTTGCTCGATCATGGAGATACAATAGGGCCTTTCCACTTTTGAGAACAGAAAGAAAATGGCCGCCGCCATACAAATTAAGAAAAAGAGTGAGAACAACAGCAATCACTGAGCGTTGATTGGTTGAAGTGAGAACAGAATATAGCAGCAACGAACTCGTTGGACATTTTGTTTTATAGGCCATTTGCTTGAACATATAATCTCACCGTTAGATGATTCCCAAAAAAAATATGCTAGAATAGCCAGTAGATACATGGAGGATATATGGATAATACTAAAAAACAAATAAATCAAAATGAGACTAAAAAGAAAAGTTTTTAATACGAGTGTACGAATGTGAAACATGGGCTCTGATGGAAGAAAATGAGAAAAAACTCGCCATTTGCGAAAGAGTAGCTTTGGAACGTAGTATGTGGGGATTAAAACTTAAAGACAGGATAAAGAATGAAGACATTGAAGAAATTACAAAAGTAGACGATAAAATAAATAAATAATACCATTACGGGTGCCTTTTTAGGCCCCCGATATCCTGCGATAAAAATTAAAAAGAAGGAGATGTAACAATAAAAATAAGAAAGTCAAAATGGAGATGGACAGGACTCATGCTACGTAATAAAAAAGACAAATGGACGATGTCTGTTACTAAATGGTACCCAAGAGAAGAAAAAAGAAGAAGAGATACACCAAAAACTAGATGGCAAGATGATCTGAATAAACATTCACGGACACTGTGGATGAATGCAAAAGACAGGACAAAGTGGAAGTCGTTGGAAGAGGCCTTTGCCAGAAGGCACGTTAAAGGAAGACATAAAATTAATTCTAATTGCTATGTGTATAAAATATGAATTATATGTAAAAATCAATGTTATTGTTATATTTTCAGAATAATAAAGGCTATTATTATTACTTTAACAGCAAACCGCGCCCCACGAGGCTTCAGGACACCCACAAATTATGCTACACCCCACCGTGTCATAAAAGTTATCAAAATTCCCATGGGACTGAAGTCGCGTGCGGAAAGTTAATAAGATATACAGAACAACATAAACATATTTTAATATAAGCAAAAGACATAATTTTATCGCGACTTTTTTTAATGGTTTTACTTGGACCCTTTTTTCTGAGCCTATATATTGATGTATTTATTGGGTCAACAAGTTCTATAACTATTCCAAATTTTAAGTAATACTGTATTTTTCTCCAGAAATTTTATAGTTAACAAAAGTAAAAGACCAGGCAATTAAAAAATGAGTCGATTTGAACTCTAATATAAATATATATAACACTGTTGTATAATCGTAGCTACTTCTATGAAATAGGTATTAAATAATGGAAGACCAGATAGACTGATCAAATGATGATTGCAGCTGTTGCAAACCATTACTGGATCACCCCAGATATTATCATTCCTAACCTCTGTTTTTGCATCTAACGACAGATTCTGAAGATCGCCATTTCATCCATCAACAGAACGTTTACATACGTTTACCCAGTACATACCCAGCTACTTTTCCTTGAAATATGTAAGGATGCCGAACAGACTTGGTAAAGTTCCTAGCTTGTGTCCAGCGCCATTTGTTGTGACTTTCCGCAGCCGAAACGCAAGGCAGCATTTGGTCTAGATGACCGCTGAAAATTTCATAAAATACCTAATTATAATATTTATTGTTGGTATCATTAGCTTGGTCTATGACGTTCTTATTATTTTATGTATGTTTTCCTAGTACAGAGTTAGGAAAGTAATTTCTTACAAATCTGTTAGGATCTGAAATATGTCTAATCCAATCTGTTAGAATACAATCACAAAAGTAAATATTTTTTCCATCTCATCCAAGGCGAGGTAAAACGCCCCATATAGTAGTACATATTCTGTGCCATTGCTTTAGCAGTACTTCTAATAATCTTATGAAAGATTGGTATCTACTTCAATAGTGTCTACTACTTAACGACTACAACTATTATTAACAATCAATATAATCTAAATTGATGGTCAAGTAAGCAGTGGAAGAGTAGAACATATTCTTTCGATTCTAGAATCGGTTTCAAATCATCATTTAAGTTGGTCCCTCGCGCTGGTTATCCACAGGTAAAAATCACTCATAATTACAAGTAATATTATTATTTATTTTTTTCCATAAAAACGTTCTTACTTTAGTTACAACGAATGGCACCTAACTTACCAATACAATAATATTCTATAGTTTTCCAAAAGTTCTTCATATAAACCCTGAGTTGATGTCAAGAAATCAGATGCCAATTCCGTATTGCAAGTTAAATTTATGAAACTGAAGTTTTGATCTCCAACATGAATGGCTCTTCTAACATCAGATCTTTTGAGGAACTCTACGTAATACCCTAGAGGCAGCTCATCTTTGAGGAAATTGTATGCTTGCTTCTGATGAGACATTATTAGCAGAACCATTATAAGATTGCTCCAATTCTGTAACATAATAATAATAAAATTTACGATTTTTTCTATATTTTTTACCTCATAGCTCGGACATAATTTTCTTTAGGAATACAGATTCAATTTGGTAGAGACAGCAGTATAAAGATTGGGCTGTTCTGATAAGTTTTCTTTTATTTATATATTTTTTTTAAATGTGAGTTTTTTTTTTGTTATTGAAGCACGACATGTGACATTGTATCTACCTGATAGTACGCAGATATACAAAGTCTATGAATGGGGTCAATCAATACATTGTTGTTTAAAAATATTAATCGCTTCCACTATTCCAGCTATATGATGCGATTACGAAATTAGCGGTGTCAGAGACCATTTCACCTTCTTTATTAACGTCGTAGCTTTGTCGTCGATTCATCCGCCCCAATATGCAATAGTCCTCTGAAAACCAAAACATGACTCACTATACCTATACAAATGCAACAAAACAGCATTTGTATAGGCGATGGTAACAAAACCGATCATGTGCCCTAACGAAGTTATATAGATAATTAATACTTAACTTGGTAAAAAAATATCCATGAATGTTACAATGTGTGATTACACATTGTAACATTCATGAATATTTTTCCAACACCAACAGACCACAAATAATAAACATTAAATTAAAAAACCTTTAGTTAAATTATAAAAAAGAGTCACATCTCCGTACATTCTATACTGAGTATGTTTTTCCTTTCAAAATACATACAGTTTTAGCTGCTACGCTTCTATTAGCTGCTATGTCTTCAAGGACTTCATCATGCAAAGGTTTCAATATTTCCAATTGTTCTTTCTGAATAATTCCAACGTTATAAAATAGTCGAGGCAAGTTCGCTATCATTGATGGTTCAACATAACCGTTACCCACTATAACTCCCTGAAATATAAAACGCAAATTAAAATTATATCTGGAACACGCCATTTTGAAGAATCTGTAGCGTTAGTGTAAGTTTTTAACGTGTAAGTCAATTTTGAATTATACTACTGCGGCGTTAGCATTTTCACCAATCGCACGCTCGCATTTTAGTTTCCTGTTGAGGCCTGTGTTATTTTTTATACTGATTTTAGTTAACTCAATCGCAAAATAATTTATTATTTTTATTTATTAAGTAAGTAAAAATACATTAGGTATATATTGAGACTGAGTAAGTCCCTGATCCCAATATTAGAACTACTAGGAGTCCCTGGAATCAGTTTCCACCACATAAACTGGTTATTACATTTAATTCTTACAATCTACTTATACATCAAATAATGGAAAACAATATTAATAAAAAGAAAAAAAATACAATATAAAACTAAAAACTAAGATTAAGCGTTGTTCACTTTATAGTTATGATTGTTCATAACTATAAAGTAGAAATTAGTGTAAAAATTAGTGCGTACTACGCACTAATTTTTACACTTACTTAGGTACGTTATCAATGAGTTAAGAAAATAGGCGCGTCCATATTTTTCTATTTTTGTCGAGCCAGATTTTAGACACGGCCGCCCCTAAAATTGACCTCTCTGGGCAATTGGGCCGATATGTAAATGTACTGACTACACGCATAGGGCTACTGGCACGTCCATTTTATAAATTAGCACAGATTTCGCCCTATCTATTACTTATAATATATTGTATGTAACTTAGGTATATTAAGTAAAGATGAATAGTAAACGATGTATTTAATCTAGGAAATATATGTGTGTACTATCGTTAACAATAGTTCGCCTTGTTGAAGGGTCTTCAGGCTATCAACGTGTCCTCGAATTAACGCAAAATGAGAAACTAGTTTGTTCTACATTGATAATAGATTAGATATCAATAATAATAATAAAATCTATGCATATATTTAATTGAATATGTTTATCCTCATTAAATCAAAAATCCCTGTCATGGGTTACCACACTAAAACATCCATCAACAATTGGAATCGTAGTTTAATTGACAAAACATAATTTTGATGCAGCCACAGATCACAGAGTTTCGGAATATAAAGGCTATATTATTATATTATTAATTTAAATGCAGCAGTTACTAGTTTTTTTAAGTATAAATATATAGCCTTCTAAAATCAAAAAAGTTGTGTATGAGAGATTTTTCGTTAATTCTTGTGCATGTTTTATATGTAACCTGAAGATTAATAAGGCGGAATAACTACTTATAAAAATGCAGCTACTGCCTAACTTTTATACGAAGACATAAAAAGTACATGGATGCCAGTTCATGTTGCATTAGGTTTTATTGGATCTAAATTAGTTACCTGTAGATTAATGTCTAAAGCAGAGCTGGTTTTGTGCTTATGTAGTTCCATAGCGAGACACGGCACATATTTGCCACCATACGATTCCCCACTGACGTAAAGGGGGGCAGTGCGAAGTTCTGGAAATACTTGAAGGAACTGCTCTACAGTTGTATACAAATGTTTCGAATACTGAAATTAACGCACTTTATATATTTTTTTATTTATAACCAAGGTTAAATGAGTGGTTCCAACTTAGAGCCATATTTTATATTCCATATTTTTTCATAATCTAATAATGTTGCTAATATTACAAAATATAATAATAGGTCGTTACTTACCGTTTTCATATCTTTAGCGTATCCTAAATAATTTTTAGTAAAACTAAATCCAGTACCAACAGGATTATCAATAAATAATAAGGAATGATTTCTGGCCCAAGTGAAGGGATTTTCTGAAACATTATATCTATTTAATTCCAAACTCCATTAGGTATATAAAAAAGTTATGTCTATTACATTAATTATACTTACTTTTTAAAACACCTTCTCTCGTCACCCTGAATGGACCAAGTTCATCAAAAAGACCTGTCATACTAGAAGCGCCCGGGCCTCCTTGCATCCAAATCAACCAAGGATTTTCATCAACTGGCTTATTGTTAATTGGAAAGTACCAGAAAAATATATTAGAATTGTAGGTTTTATTAACAGTTATAAAACCGGTGTAGCTCTCAATTCCATAAAATAATTCCGAGTCAACTTTACTAGCAATTCTAGCTTCTTTAAAACGGCATGATTCAATAAATGGAGTTATAAATACCGGACTTCCATTATCTTGGTCAGAATGTTTTATTTCTGAAGTATTAATTATACTAAATATAATATCGTCGTCTTCATAACTGTCTTCTACTTTAGTTCCTGTAGGAAGGTCTATAATATTTACAGCACCTTTGTTCATATCATTATTATTAGCATTGGAACTATCTTTGGCTTTTATTTGTACCTTAGTTATACAATTATCTTGATCACTACATTTTAATCCAGTAACTTTTTCCGTATCTTCGGATTCCCCAACCACATTCCTATGTATGTTTGGTAGTTTATCATCGTGGACCACAACTTTGGCGTAAACACTGAAAACTGATTATAATTAATTCACTATACCAATAATAAGTTAGATAACACGCCGTTATACCACCTACCTAGTGGTTAACAAAAGATACAAATAAGAGAAATGCATTATGAGACAACCGAATATGCACTGATGTAGTTACGGAATCATGATGAATGACGACTTACAATTTAATGTTTTGATACGCATAATCTTAATAGTTCAACAAGCTCTATAATAAACGTAATTTTATCAATTTGAACTTGAACTGTAAATGTTGTAGCATCATTAAATTATTTCTTATAAATATTAATTCACTTTACTATTTGTAAATTATGTTAATATCTTTCACTATTTGACCATATATAAATACATTTTAGTAGCTATATATTGTCTAACGATTAAAAAAATAGAACAGTTAATTATAAAAACTATATTATTTTAATTAACTATTCTATTTTTTATTATAACCGATAGATTTTTTTTTTACAGTATCAATGATTCTAGTAAAAACAGTAATGAGAGCTACGTTTAACAGAAAAAAAAGGAAGTAGGTACCCATAACACTGGTAGCATTACCTCGTTGAACTGGCAGTGATAAATGCCAGACTTCGTTTAGAAGGGCATAAAATCTTCTCAAAGTCCACAACTTGAACCCCAGACCCGTTATCTCTACATCAAATAGGACAAATAATATTCAATAAATATTCAGATTTAAAATTTTGATATTTTACATGTTTAAATTTAGCGACTTCTTCAAGATTACGTCCTCCTGCCATGGTACCGTTAGTGGTTTTTTGAGATTTACCTGAAACTTTTTTTCAAAATTAGAGGCCGAACTAGTCATTCTCTTAACAATAATTTTAAATCATTTATAGGTCTCTTAAAATAAAATTGTAATATTATAATGTAAATTTTTTAATATTAAAGTTGTTAAGTGGTGTACTTCCTGTGCTAAGGGAACTACGTCTGTACTTAACCCTTAGCGCTCAGCGACGACGACAAGTATCATCTGCGCTTACTTGACATCACGGCGAGTTGAAAAACGACGCCGAGTTTTCAGACCGCGACGCCAAGACTTGAGGGCCGACGCCGTGAAACGAGTCCAGGGGAATGTGGTATTTAACATCAGATATCTTTGATCTATACTCACGACCCTCTTACCTACTTTTGCTCAACTTTAATTATGCCCCTTTCATAATCTTAATATCCTTGCTTACTTTCTTAATTCTTATGTTCTTTCTTATATAACACCTTTGTAATTTTTTATAAATCTTGTAAACTTAATTTTTGAATTTTACTTTTATTCTTATTCTTACCAGAAAGTATAACTGTGATACGATCGATTATCCAACGTCGATTAGAAATTCATTTTGAAAAAATCATAGTAATAAATACATCTTATTTTTTAATAATAAGTTGCATTGTTACAAGTAGTAAATTGTAAATAAAAATAATTTGAACGATTGGTCATGTAGAAATTTCTCTATAACTCTCGAAGGTGAGAGAAGAAACCACAGACCTAGTATTGCGTCGCCTGAAGTAAGATCCATGATGATTATGTTTCCAAAATTAGTTTTTTAATATTTTTTATGTCCCAATGAAGTTGCGAAGACCTATACGACAGAAAGAAGATATAAGATCTCATTAATATAGGGCATAAAGAAAGATGATGTAGGTACCTAAATTATTTCCGTTTAAGAAAATGTTGGCGCGAAAAGTTTTTTTTTCTATGACCAATAAGTTTTTTTGGTATAAATCGTTCATTATCAAAAAATTTTAACTTCCCAAACAAAATTGGAATTGCTAACAGCAATATCTAACAATTTTAACTTTTGTTAAAGGGTGTTTTTTTCATGTTAATGTTTGACAGTTGTTTGTTAACATGTAAATACCTATCGAAGCACTGAACTCGTATGGGACGAGATCTGGGCAGGTTTATTCTAATAAATTCATTGGTATAACGGCAACGGGCCTGGATAAGATCTGGAAATTCAATAGAATTCAAATAAGGCTACTGGTGGTCTTCTCAGGACACTACATCTAACAAACGCCTTTATAATCTAGGATTAACCCACATGCAGATTTTGTGGTAATGAGCCCGAATCCATGCGGCACCTATTGCGTGACTGTGACGCCAGGGTCATCCAAAGGATACCAAGGCAGGCTTATCCGGATCCAAAAAGCTACAGACTAATCGACCTTGGTTATGTCCTCAAGTACGTAAATAACATATATGGGGACAGTACTGAGGTTTGTGGTCCATAGGAATGGGAGATACACAAAAGATCCCATAGGGTCGAAGTGTTGTTGTCAACCCCAAAACCAATAAGATAAGATATAAATATGTATCCACAAATTGGATTTTAATGAATTATTAAAAAAATTATAGCTGTTTTAATGATAAATATACGATAAAGCTTAAAAAAATATGTTTTGTAAGTAAATTCAGCTTTAATATGTTAAATTTAAGGTTATTAATAAAATTAATAATTCTAATATCATTAAATTATTGTAGTTTAGATATTTATAAAAAAAAACTTTTATTTCACTTACTTGGTAAAAGCTTAATTTCATTAAAAAATATTTAATGCATAAAAAAATACTTCTAGTCAATAATTAACGTATAAAGTAGTCGTTTTAGAAGCTCATACTGACGATGCTAAAAAAACTAGTATGGTTTAAATGAAACAGTTGGTGGCGCTAGTTTATGATGTTAGCACGTGAAGCTAGCTGCGTTATTAAATGGAACGCATTGTACCTATATTAAGCTAAAAGAACTGCCCCTCTGCACTTCATACAATCTATAAAGGCATTTTGTAACGCTTAACTGCAGAAAAAAATAGTAGTCGATTGACAAGCAAGATCCTAGGTATGTGGTTGAGAGGCTTTACAGCAAACACACGAAACTAAAATTTCGGATATTTGCGCTCTGTCTCACTTCGTAACATTTCCATAAGTCTGAATAGGATCGCAATTAGCGAAGTTTAGGTTTTATGTGCTTGCTGTAGGGCCTCTAGGAGCCGGCGAGTATGGACGATTACTGATAATTTCTAACTGTAGGTCTTGTAATGTTATGTTTTTGATACTAATATTTGTAGTGTTAAATATTAATAATACACGTTGTGGCCGAGTTGTTTAGACCTTGGACTTAAAAACACTTAGGTCCCTGGTTCGAATCCCGGTGTGTACCAATGACTTTTTAATTAAAAAATATATGTAGCTATACTTAAATGTATTACTGTATAATTAATGTTATATTAAATACTTATATAATGAATTTACAATTACGTTTTTGGTTACAAATTAATAATAAATAAGTAAAGGTATAAGGATCGGTATTTTTAAGGGCGGGTATACTAACTGTAAAGTCGATCCCCTCAGTGACACCCCGGAGAAAAAGAAACCAGCAAGTAAAAAACTCTAGTGCTTCACACAAACTAAAAGAGGAGCACAGCCATTGATTTGCTTATGCTATATAGCATATATATATATATATATAGTAGCATACTCAAAATGCACCCCACCGATCAGCATGCGCAAAACACTCTATGGCAGATTATTTGTTACTGTACCAATGTACAGAACTACACAGTACTGTAGCCCTAGTGTGAGTTTTTTTAACGTTTACTTTCGCGTTAACTATACTACCGCGTTAACATTTTGACCAATCACACGACCGCATTTCTAGTTCTCAAAATTTCCGCTTGGAGCGCTGAACCATTTTCCATACAAATTTTAGTTAACTCAAACGCAAAGTAATACAGTTGTAGTTAGAAAACTCACACTAGGGGTACTGTAGTATAAATTAAGTTTAAATAAGTAGGTAATCATCAATCCTTATCCAAAGACAAAATTTACATAATGTAATAAAAATAAATTATGTAATATTAAATTATTACAATATCGGACACTACTAAGCTAGGGTTCTATCTACATATGTAATAAGTAATTTGTTCACTAGTTGCGAGACCTCAATTGCATATCAGGGACGGTTCCAGACGTCTTTATCGTTAAAATAGTCTTTTACGCTATAGTAAGCCTTATTGATTAAAATGTGTTTTATACAATTCTTAAACTTTATTTCACTCAGATCTATAATGCTTTTAGGTAATTTATTAAATAACCTTATACTGTTAATGACGAAACATTTATTAGTTTTTTGCAGTCTAAACTTTGGTATATCGATTTTATCTATGTTTCTTAAGTTTAAATTATGTCTATCGCTATTTTTACTAAACATATTTAAGTTTTTCCTTACGTACAATAAATTCTCATAAATATATTGAGATGGTAGTGTCAATACATCAATCATTATAAAATGTATAAATTTAAAGACACACTACAAAATAATAATAAAAAGGGGGAAAAGCCTACAAATATGCTACAAACAAAACAAATCTAAACCTGTGTCGAGTGGCTTAGAGCCACATGACTGTTAAATTAATAATATATAAAATATTCAGTCAAATTATATTATAAAGTTAATTTTAATAATCTTTGTAGGGTTCTATATTTAAATTCCACTATGATTTTCTTTTGGAATCGTAATTTGTTATGAGCTGGCGTTCCGATTGTAAACTAATCGTATAAAGTTCTGTCATGAACTGTGGAGTAGAGAACTAATGCAGCTTTTTGTAGATTTTTAAACAGAAATCATATGCGCGCGCAATGTCTATCGATTTATACCTCGAAAAAAGCGCTTTCGTTGCTGAAACTTTTAAATCACACTAAAATTTCAGCTGTCTAACCTAAATATGAAAGCGCTATTTATGCTACATTTTCAGAGACAGATATCCGAAGTGTCACTGCAAATATTTACTTGTTACTTCCTAGAATAATACGACTAAATTAAAATTACTCATTTATTTTAATGTTCACATTATAATGTGTGATATTAAAATTGGTCGGGTAATATGATGTTTCACGTATTAAAAATTGGCAAGTGAAGTGATGTAGCCTATAAAAAGTGCCTTTATTTAAAGAATGTTTGAAAAACAATTGAATTTAAAATAAAATTTAAGAAAGTGAAATGTGTTTTATTGGAAATGTTAACGTTGAATTTAAATTACTTCGGACGGGTAAGTTTGTGAAACACCTGTTGAATGTATCGTTTGTAAACGCCAGCTGTAAAGCTTTATGAATGTTGTGAAAGTTTAGTTAGGTGAAACAAATCTTTCATAGAAGCTTATGAGCGATTCCTCAGAGTAAGCGTCCCCATAATTCCTATTATCAACACTTTTATGCTTAAATCGTGAGATACCGGCCTTTGGTACAGTTGAACGCCGCCCGTATTACAGGTGGATTAAAAAAAATATGAGCTTCACATATACATACATATCATCACGGGTGCCTTACGGCGCCCGATTCCGCTTAGACGGCCCCAGGGTACCCAGCGGAGGGGTTTTAATCCCACCCCGTAGTAGCCGAATTTAGGTAAGTACATTAGGTAATTGCTTTCTCAAAGAAAGAACGTAAATAATAATAAAATTGTGTCTATTTAACGAATTATATATATATATATATATTATATATATATACGTGGTGGCCGAGTTGGTTAGACCTTGGACTTAAAAACACTTAGGTCCCTGGTTCGAATCCCGGTGTGTACCAATGAGTTTTTAATTTGAAAATGTATGTACATTAGTTTGACAACACCACTATAGTGCCTCGGAGAGCACGTTAAGCTGTCGGTCCCGGTTTCACTATACCAATTTGTGAAACTGTTTATGGATGGGTTATTGAGTCTATTTAAAACATCGCGACGAGCTAGCCACTTGTTCAGTGTAAACTATACTTTACTGTAGCTCTAGCTTAAGTTTTTTAAAGATTTCCTTCCGCGTTAACTTTACTACATTTTTAGTTCTTAAAATTTCCGCTTGGAGCGCTGAACTATTTTCCATACAAATTTTAGTTAACTAAAACGCAAAGTAATAGTTAAATATCTCACACTAGGGGTACTAATCTGAGGTGTATGTAGACTCATACCATCGGTCTCGGGCACCCGTGATGCATATATTTATTTTTTATTAAGTGCATTTTTTATATGTATTAACATTGAACAAAGTCTAACGAAAAGAGATCCACAATGATATGCCAACAAAATTAGGAGAACTTTCCTTAGCATATGCCACTGTAAAAAAATGGATTGCGGAATATAAATGTGGACCAGTGAGCTTTAAAGATGGCGCTCGCCCCGGCCGCCCTACGACATCTAACACTAAGGAAAACATCAGGTTATTGAATAAACAGATTTACTATTTAGAAACTTGCTGACACTGCTATTATAGAACGCCAAAAACTATTATGTAAGACATTAAAAAAAAACAAAAAAAAAACAAAAATATTTACACCGAGAACATTACAAACTGGCCAGATACAGACCAGGAAGACTAGAAGAACTCGGGTTTTCTAAAGTTTCCATTAGGTGGTTTCCCAGACTGCCTATATTCCAGCAAAAACGGATTGGTTTTTCTAGTGACTGTTTAAGGACGTTTGAAACCCATAGCATAGGCAAGATTTTCTCAAAAAGTTCGTGACGATCGATGGATGAAACTTGAGTTCACTATTACACCTACTATTAAACCTAGGTACTATTTTGTAATAGTTTTAGTGAGTGTAAAGGGGACCCCAAAGAAATCCAAGACAATTATATCTGCTGGCAAGGTAGCGTCTATAAAATTCTAGAATGCTGAGAGTGTCCTTATGGTGTGGACTTACCCCCGTATTCTAAGACGTATCCTTAACTCCACTTTACACTCAAGGAACGTCTGTCTCTTTCCACCAAATGTCGACTATAAAAAGCAAGTTGAGACAGACGCTCCTTGAGTGAAGAGTGGAGTTAAGGAAACGTGTTAGAATACGGGGGTAAGACGTTTCCTTAACTCCACTCTTCACTCAAGGAGCGTCTGTCTCAACTTGCTTTTTATAGTTGACATTTGGTGGAAAGAGACAGACGCTCCTTGAGTGAAGAGTGGAGTTAAGGATACGTCTCAGAATACGGGGGTTACTTTTCAAAGTGCAAAAAAAAACTAATGGTTATAAAGGTTTAATTCGGTCGATAAGTTTTTAAAGTCGGCACCAAATACAATTACCAAATGCAATACTTGGTGCCGACTTAAAAGAGTAAAATCTAAACCGTTAACAGAATTTGTTAATGTCTACTTTTTTGTACTCAAGGTTTTTGTGCATATGTCACGCTTTTGCTTGTATCTGACCAAAACCATTTTAGCACCTACGCATATGCATATGCTACGCTGCACATTTGCTGTTAAACTTTGAGGAACCCCTTTTAAATCATTTCATTTATGCCGTTATTTTCATTGAAACTTATATATGACAATGTGTATTTATGGTTAACTCTTCGGGTAATCATGGACTATCTTGTGGACTAAGTGCTATCGAGACATAATAAATTAAATAACGTATTAAAACGTTGTCTAACATCTGTCAGTAAACCGAGCACTTGAGCCTATTGAGCCTATAGGGTTAGATCGTAACGATGATGGCAAAAGACCAGATGGAATGGCGATTGTTGTATGTCGTGCACTATTATGGGACCCCACTTGTGTGGACACTCTAGCTCCGAGTTATAGCACCTCTACTTCTTTTGGTGCTGCAGCATTTCAAGCACAAAATAAAAAAATACGCCAGTCAGAGTTTCAATAACGAATTTCTGGCGTATGCGGTGGAAACTTTAGCTGTATGGTCTTTTGATGGAAAAACAATTGATGCATCTGGAGACAAACATGCTAGATCAGTGTTTCCCAATTAGGGGTACGCGAGGTTGCATCAAGGGGTACGCGCAGAAGGCCTTAAAGACATTTATCGTGTGAGCGAAGCAGCAATAAAATATTTACTGCATTTTGCAAGACATACCTTTGCGAGAGCGGATTTTTTGCATTGACAAACTTAAAAACTACACATTGTCACAGACTTCAATTAGAAGAATACTTTATATTGAAGCTGACGAAAATGCAACAAGATTTTTCAGAGTTGTGAGCAAAGAAAAACGTGCACATTTGTCACATTAATCAACAAAAAAAATATTTAACGTTCCTGCCTGCGGGGTACAAGGCATAAGGGGTACGAGTTTTAGGTCTTTCTTGGAGTGGTACGTATAAAAAACTAATTGGGAACCACTGTGCTAGATCATACTTTTTCCGATGCATTTCGCTGAAATTCAAAGAAATAATTTAGGACCTCATTAGATTATTATTTATTAACATCGGAAGAGTACATAATTAGTTTAAATATAATTAGATTTAACATACGTTGTATATATAATCATAATAATAATAATAATAACAATAACAATAATAATAATATGTAGTACAAATTACACATATTGCTCCGGTCACATACTAAGCTCTATGTGTACCAGAAGCAACGATATAATACATATTATATTTTATAAACATTACACATCCCGGGATCCCGAGATTCGGGATCCCGGGATCCCGCTCGTTTTCTAACAGGTCTAGTTTATGTTCCGTAGTCCGTTGCGCCTTGACTAGATTATTTTAATAGCATTTATTACATCGCGATTCGCCACCCTATCACCTCGGATGATTCCTCATACGGCCCACTTTTTCGCCCCACTTTTATATTAAAAAATACGTGAAAATTGAATATAGAAAAGAGCTGTTACTTCTTTTGGACTGTAAAACCAGGTGGAACAGTATTTTAACCACGGATTTTAACAATGCTGGAGCGATTTTATCTTTTAAAAACCTGCATTCAAAAAGCTCTTATATATCCCAATCATCCAATTCGTTTAGAAGATGTTGAATTTGAATTGGTAAATAAAATTGTTGATGTGCTGACCCCAATTAAATTGACAGTAAAAGCAATCACACAAAGGGCGATGGAGCGCGCTATGCTCGGCGTGTCCTAGCGGGATCGTATTCGAAACGATGAGATCCGCAAAAGTACCAAAGTAACCGACATAGCCTCCAGAATCGCCAAACTTAAGTTGCAGTGGTCAGGCCACATAGCTCGCAGAACGGACGGCCTTTGGGGCATTAAGGTTCTAGAGTAGCAACCGCGTGCTGGAGGACGCAGCAGAGGCAGGCCCCCCACAAGATGGACCGACGACCTGGTCGCGGGAAGCCGATGGCTACAGGCAGCGCAGAACCGGTCGTTGTGGCGATCCTTGGGGGAGGCCTATGTCCAGCAGTGGACGCGTGAAAGGCTGGTATGATGATGATAATGATGCTGCTTTAAATTTTCTTATAAAACAACTGTCTAGCAAAAAGACTCAGCACTTGCCAAAAAAATTGAAAGTTTTTATTGGGCCGTATAAAGCAACGACGATAATTTAATACGACAAGTGATAATTTAACTGGTGTTGAAAAAAAAAAAATTAAAATAAGTTATATAAGTTTTTTTTTCATTTTAGCCCAATTAGAAACCACATAGTCTAATCCCGGGATAGGCCCGGGATCCCGGGATTACGCAACAAAAATCCCGTATTCCCGGGATTGGTAAACATGCTCGAGATTGTATTCTCTACCCACGACCTCCGGATACAACGCAAAAGGCGCAACCGCTAGTCTACGGAGGCTGTCAAATACTAAAATTACTAATAAAAAAAATGGAATGAGAAAAGTAGCTTTCAGAATTTTATTTACAAAATTGATAAAATATATAATATCAAAATTACTTAATACAAATAGGTTTGTACTCAAATAATATTTTTAAGCTGTAGTATTCAAGCAAATATTTGTTAGGCAAGGGTCGTCGAGCTACCTTGAACCTTAATGCAAAGGCATACAGTACATACAAGTGTTTAGACATTACTATCCACTGTAGTTTGGTACAGTCAGCTCCACAAGAAACACCAGACAGTGTTATTTCTTCACATTCTTAGTTTTTCCACCCTAAAATTACGATAAAACGTTTGCCTGAAAACCCCATCCTAAATCTAAAAATCCGAAAATTATTAGATTGAATATTTAAGCCAAGGAAATGTACGTCTGAAACTTATCAAGCACGAAATATGTGGGGTTTCAGACATATGTTTCTGGGTGGTAGATATTCTATATTAGATAAATTGAATAATTGGATCCCAAAAATGAATAAAATAAACTTTATTTGATCAAATATAATGAAGGTTACAAAAGGTGTTCTAAACATTTATGGCTCTATATGGTCAATTATAGCGTACAATTATTATTTTTGTCTCAAACCATATTTGAAATATTTAATGCGGAGGAGACCCTTGCCTAACAAATATTTGCTTGAATACTACAGCTTAAAAATATTATTTGAGTACAAACCTATTTGTATTAAGTAATTTTGATATTATACATTTTATCAATTATATTAAACTATAAAGATCCTTCTTGTAATTAAAATATCTTTATATTACATTAACATCACAGGATCATAATAACATTTGCTTTAACTTGCTAATATTTGGTTGAGTAGAGTAGGGAGCAGTATTAAATTCATAAAAGGTCTTTCCGGTAACAAGTCTGGATCTTTATTTAATACATGGACATTAAAACCGATGCATCCAAGCAACATTGTCTTTCTGGATTTCTATCGCGTCGCTCGAATTATTCGAGAAATCAAAATGTTTTTTTATAGATATATCTAGCTGTAAATTTTAATCGGATATATCGTATCGAGATTTAAGTCGAAGGAACACGATTAAAGATGTTAAATGTAAAACATGTCGCCGACCGTACCTTTGACCTCGTAAAGTTTACCTTATTGCCTATTGTACCTATGTTAGGAAAACAAAACGCCAGTACAATGGAGGTTAGAGTCGCGATCGCCCGCCTCATGAAATGAAACGCGGAGAATAGAACATTCAGGCGGGAAAAGTTTTTTTTTTATTGTTCAAGCATGGATTTTAGTTATAGTGGCTTTGGCTTGTAAAACTTTTTTATAATGTTGCCTCGTTAGTTAAGGAACAATGGAGACTAAAATTATTGTGGTACGTTTCAATTACTTTATTTAAAGTTTTAGCTGAAGTTATGGTTCAGTTACTTCAATTAAGTATGTAAATTCCTGAAAAATATTAATAAAATGTTTAAATTCTAAAAGTAAGAGGTTACTCCTAAGGGCTACAATTGTTTTTTATTTTATTAATTTTTATGCATATGATTAGCTTTAGGCCAGAAAAGGTGAGTTTAGTTACTTATCTACATACCTGCAGCTCCACAAGTTTTTGCAAACTATTTTTAATATAGTCGCTAGTAAATATAGATAGGAATCAACCAATAAGAGACGTTTATTTGAAATATAAAGCGATCCTATTGGTTTATCCTATCTATAGTTACTAGCGACTATAGTAGAAACTATTTGCAAAAACCTATGATAGAGCTACAGATATTTAGTATCGGTCAATAGAGTGTATTTCAAAAAGTTTTCCCGCTTTATTTAAGTGCTAACTCAATATAGAAGGATTTTTTAAACTACCATGTTATGGTTAAATATATTGCGATAGTAATAATAACAATACGTAGGACAATTTACACATATGCAGGCTTGTATTATGTGTACCAGAAACAACGATATAATACATATTATACTTTATAAACACCCAGACAGACCATGACAAACTGTATAGAAAAACGTACCATTTTTGCAATGAGTGGGAATCGGAACTCACGACCTCCGGATACAACGCCAAAGACGCAACCAGAAGTCTACGAAGGCAAAAGAGGTGTAAGAATACATATTGTTTATCGCTATTTGGATAAGTTTTTTAGTTTACTATATGTTTCAGTAGCCTTAACGTTACTAGAGTTGCTAAGTCAACTTTCAGTGAAGGCTGTTAAATATATCGTAAATTTGGTACGTTTGCTCAGCAAATTTAAGTGCTCTTTTATTCTATAAGTATATTCACCACTCTCCCCAGTTTTCCGCCAATAACTTAACCTTCGTATTGGCACTCACATCGCTTTATATCTACCTAGGCAGGGGGGCCCGACTCTGTGGGTGCTCGGGGGCTCGAGCACCCATGAGAAATAAACAGTCGGTGCCGAGCACCCCTGAGAATAAACATCAAGAAACAGATCATCGTGTTTAGGGATGGACGTTTTTTCATTACCCGACGACCAGTTTAGCGCAGTGGTTTAGACCGCCGGTTGACTTCGCCACTATTTCGAGTCATCAAATGAGCATGAGCACCCATGAGATTTTCTAAAAGCCGGCGCCCCTGTACCTAGGTATAACTATATGTGTTTTTGGTCAATCTCCCAAAGGTTAGCTGGTAGATAATGCCTAAGGCATTAAGCTCGCCTATGTACAATATTATTAAGCTTTTGTGCAATAAAGAATTTTTCATTTATTCATTCATTGTATACTAACCTAAAATCATCTCGTTTAACATAATTCATCTCGTTTTTTTCTGTTTTTATACGGTTTTTAGTAATAATCAAAAAGGTTCATCAATGTATACGGGAAAATCTATAGGAGTCGCTAATTGAACATGTTTCTTTCTTTCTTTTCTTGATAAAGAAAAGGCTTTACGCTTTATGCGTAATTCTGCCAATGTCTAGTTATAGAGAAGGCATGAAAAAGTCTCATAGAGTTTTGTTATGTGTACATAAAAAAAGACAAAAAAACATTAAAAAATAACAATCAATAGCTATAAAATAAACATTGGGTTAAGACATAACATAAGTTCACAAGCGCCAATATAGTGACAACGCAGGGCAGCACACAGATCTGGAAAAGAAACAAACAACAAACCAATCCGCCTCTGTAGTCTAGTGTTTGCGTCTTTGGCATTACATCCGAGGTCGGCGTTCGATTCCCACTCAATGCAAAATAAATTTAGCACTTTGTTCTGATCTGATGTACACTTACTCATTGGCTGCAAGTTTTTAAAAATATATTATATATTGGACCGACCGCTTCCGTAGACTAGTGGTCATATTTTGATTAACTTTATTGGTCTGGACAATCATGAACTTGCCAGCTTAAAAAATAAAATAGCGATATTTCATCAGGAATAATCTGAAAGCTGGCTAAAAAAGCTGCTAAACTCAGATCTATCTTTGTTATAATTTTGGACTTATCATTTGACCATGGGCTTTATTCCGAGTTTTGCAACGTTCACCGTCGCGCATTTTGCGTAAAATATGGGTATTGAAATGTAAGTTCTATCCTGTTAATTATAAAGTTGAAATTCCAATGCTCCGATCTGGGGCCTTATTCCGAGTTTTCAAACGTTAAACACGACAAGACGTTGCGTAAACTCTAGATATTGAAATATAAGTTCTATTTCAATGGTAATATAGTCTGTATTAGTTTGGCTATAATAATGCCGCCATCTTGAAATACACGAATTCTTCGCAAGTTTTAATATCTTATGAGCATTGGAATTTCAACTCTATATTTAATTGGATAGAACTTATATTTCAATATTTATGGTTTACGCAACGTCTTGTCGTCTCGGAATAAAGCCCCTGTCTTCGTAACAAGCATCGCGTGAAGAAGTCACTTAACTACACAAAGCTCGCCTTAAACGTTTTCTAATTAAGCACGGAAAATTACGTCAGAAGTCTACAATACCTAATAATCTACACTGTTCCAATAGATTATGGAAAAAATCGGACTACACGATTATTATTTTAGCTTTAAGGATTCTGAACAACACACATAAATTATGTACTTATATAGACTACTTTATTACACCTTTTGAAATGTTTCTAATTATAATAAATATTAAACGTTTATTAGTTAATTCAAATATTATTAAGAAAACTGCAAGTAGGTACTTAATAAACCATAATAAAGTGTTAGTACCTAAATGTTTTATAATTTATAAGTTTCAACTACTACCTACTATAAAGAGGTAGAGGTTGTATTATTATGTATCATCACGGGTGCCTTACGGCGCCCGAGACCGCCTAGACGGCCTCGGGGTACCCAGTGGAGGGGTTTTTAATCCCTCGTTGTAGCCGATGGTATGAGTCTACACCGAACAACGAGTTAGCCACCAACTAGTCGCGATGTTTTGGATAGACTCAATAACCCTTCTATTTACAGCTACACAAGTTGGTATAGTGAAATGGAAGCGATAGCTTAACGTGCTCTTCGAGGCGCTATAGTGGTGTTGTTAAACAAATATGTACATAAATTTTTAGATTTAAAAACTCATTGGTTAAACACCGGGATTTAAACCAGGGAACTAAGTATTTTTAAGTGTAAGGGTTAACGAACTCGGCCACCACGTATATTCGGTCATCACGAATATAAACGTGAAGTTTGTATGTAGGCGGTAATCTCAAGAACTACTAAACCGGATTTTTTTAATTCGGCTTTCAGCGAGACAATATTGGTACATGGGATATATCATAATAGAATCGTTTCTAGTACACATACGCTCTGAGGGTTTTTCAGCGTCTCCGGCATGTTTTTTTAAGCGCATGATTTTAAACGCCACTTGTTAGGTGTTGCCTTCTAATACCATCGGCGAAATGAGGACGGGTTAATCCCTCCGCTGGATAGCCTGAGGTCGTTTAAACGGTTCTCGGGAGCCTAAAAAGGCACCCGTGATGGGTTTTTTTTCTGTTTTAAACCCGATGATGCAGTAAAATGCGGAGTTTTAATCCCACCTCGTCGTAACCGATAGTATGAGTATATATCCTCAGTGTGGAGAAAACTCTTAATAAAATTAATTCAATGAATCGCCGAGGTGGTAGTCTCCTATAGGGTGCTGCTACGAAACTTGAATTGATGATAAGACAACGAGGATATTAAAATGTACTCATAATGCAATTCTGTGTCTCTGTCGCCGCCCATTTCGTAATCGCATCATTTAGCCGGCATAGTGGGAGCGATCATGATCGACCCCATTCATGGACATCTACTTACCATTAGGTAGATACAAAGTCATATGCCGTGTTCTAATAAAGCTGCTCCAGCACTGGATCTCAGTGCTGGTGAATTGCTTCGGAAAATAGGCAATGCAGGCACGTAATATTTATAGTTTTATAAAACTCTGAATAACAAAAAAAAACAATAAATTGTAGAGGTGGTCCTGTAGGGTGCGATTACGAAATGGCCAGTTGATTTTAAAGAATGACTTTTACAGTCTGTTTAATTATTTATTTAAACACTTTATTGCACAGTAAACAAAAGTTATGTACAAAGCCGAACTTAGGCATAGCCTTAGGCATTATACCAGCTAACTTTTAAGGATGTGTTTAAAGTTTAATAAAACATCAGGTTCACCGGTTTTCCGAAGACTACTGCAACGATTTCTTATCGAGAGGGTATCTAGTCTATTTTCATGGTACGGTTACGAAACGGGCGATGGATTTGACGTAAAGCAGCAGACTCGTAATGCAAATACATCAATGTCGCCGTTTATTTCGTAAACGCATTATTTAACCGGCATAACAATGTATTGATCGACCCCATTCATGGACTTTGTAGGTCTGCTTACCATCAGATAGATACAAAATCTAATGCCGTGCTCAATTAACTAATGCTTGACTTGATCTAACTAATGCTTGCGACCAAAAAGTTGGCAAAAAAAAAAAAAAATAATAATAAATATATAGGACAATTTATACATAATGCTCTGGTCACAAGTTAAGCTCTAAGCTTGTACTATGTGTATCAGAAACAACAATATACCCAATACATTTCATATTTTATAAACGCCCAGATCATGGTCGTTCATGATCAAATAAGAGCCAAACCCCGTATGAAGTACACGTCCGCGCGTTTAAATGCAGCACTACTACCATTCGTTTTGTTTTACAGAATTCAGTTGTCAGTAGCAGTAATTTTTCAGTCACTGAAAACAAACAAAGCGATGCAACATCCAATCTTACTTACTCAGCAAAAATCAATAATATAAGTTAGTTAGTAAAGTATAATATAAATGGCTCGGTTCATTAATTAATTAACCATCACCTGCCGCGGTCCCATAATTTATGATAGTTTCGTTGTAACATGATATTCAATAGAAACATGAAGGAGCCCAGCCTAAATATATATCTATATATCCACCCATTAGCTAATACACTTTGTAAATAAAATTATGGTATTAGATAGGTATTATCTTATTTATTTACTCCGCAAATTTATATATAATTTAGCCCATTTAAAGCCCTATCAATATTCGCTGGAAGAACGATCTTGCACATTGGTCTTCAGCATCCAGTGGCAAATTTACCTTCGTATGGGTCAAATGAGTCGATGCCTTTTTTTTTGACTGACTAATACAGAAAACCTGAGGGAATTTAACTGTTTCCAACGGTGGCGTGGCTGCGTGAGTCGCTAGCCGCAAAAGTTTTAAATACTCGATTTATCGAAGCTTTCCCTGAGGGGGTGCTCTCCGACTTGGGTCACCGAGGAGGTAATGGGGTCAGCTCGGGCCTTCCACCATTTGGAGTGAGGTGTCTCGTTGGAGACTACTGGGGTCGGTGAGGCCGACTCCGAACAAATGAGAGAGACTCTACCAGTACCCAGAGCGCGGCCATTTATAGGGACGATCCGTCCGGTGTCAAAAATCAGAACTCATTGATATATATTTGCATATAAGGGCTGATTTTTCAATCGTCAGATAAAGTTATTTAACAGTTACCTCGTATGGAGAACTATATGCAAGTTTTTCAAATATTAAAAAGTCAACTGTAGAAAAAGGTTATTTGACGATTGAAAATTATTTAATAAAAGAGATGATTTTTCAATCGTCAGATAAACTTTTTAATATAGTGATGCATTTTTAATATTAGTGGTATGTGGACCGCTTTCGTAGACTAGTGTTTGCGTCTTTGGCGTTGTATCCGGAGAACATAGGTTCGATTCCCACCCATGGCAAAAAAAATATTAGTACGTTTATTTTTACAGTTTGTCATGGCGTGTATATAAAATAGAATATGTATTATATCGTGGTTTCTGGTACACATAGTATAAACCTAAAGCTTAGTTTGTGACCAGAGCAATATGTGTAAATTGTCCTACATATTATTATTATTATGTGAAAAATTAAATACTATGGCGGTCTGTGGAGGGGAGGCCAGATGTAAGTGGCCCGGGGCGAGACTGACCCTAAATACGCACCTGGAAGCATCTATTAATATTTTTTCCAAATAGCTTGACGGATTTTTTGCATCTGGAGACCAAGTGTTAACATAAAAAATACAGAAATTCATAAGAGGGGCCTATGAATTTTATATTTATCAATTTTCCTATTTTGAACTTTAACAATGCTGCAGTGCCGCATAGTCAAACAAGGTAAAAAAAATCCAGTTTAAAACTGCGCGCCCTTCTACTACATGTAGCATCTAAGTAGACGCTATAAATCAATTTGGTCACCATCATTTGGTCAGTATTGATCCCCTACGTGGGTGATCGATCACGCACTACCCTCTTTCTATTCCGTGACTACACCCATGATTTTTTTCTATTTTTCTATTTTTATAAATTCCGTCCAGGATAATCTTATTATCTGGTTAGCTCAGTGGTTGAGCGCCTTGCCGCAAAAGCGAGGATCGTGGGTTCGAGTCCCGCCCACAACGATTTATTTCATTGCATTTTGTCTGTAAAAATTCATAATATAGTTTTTTTGTGATATTTTAAAATTATTGAAAAATTGTTTAATAAATATTTTACAGGTTATCTTTTTAGGGTTAGGGACTCTCTTATTAAGTGTAAAACACCTCCCGGCCTTCCTACTGATTATTACATTGTAATATTTATTATTATTGATGTATTTTGCCACTCAAACTACATATTCAAAAACAGTGGGACGAACCCCTTATTACCAAAATTAATAATGATTTGTTGCATAATTCAACTACCAAAGACATGGCATCTTGACAATCAAGACTTCTGGCGGCATCAGAGAAGGAATCGGGAGCAATATTATTAAATCATCCAAAATAAAAAAAATATACAACTCTAACACATGCCAAAGGGGAGCAAGATATATAAATTATAAGCAATTATCGAATTAAATATCTAAAATTTGCTCTTTTTTTTAAATAATATTTTCATTTCTATCGATTCATTAATTAAAAAAACATGCCAGCGTTCAATCCATTTTAGTACTCGAGAAACGTTCTACAGCCATTTAACCTTTGCAACGCTACCGTCGTGTTTTGAATATCAAATGCATCATTTTATCCTTAAAATGATTGAATACTAGTCTTTATAAGAGGTATACTGATACAGTATACCTCTTACTAGGTACCTAGGTGTAGTGCGGTTTAAAATAGTTTTTTTCTTTACTCGGGTTGTTCGTATCGTGAAAGTTATACATAATATATTTATTTATCTTCACTGGTCACCTATGACACCTAGCAAAATATGGAACACTATCTGAGGCTCTACCATGGGTTTTTGTACCAACGTAACGTTAAAATGTTAGGAACCACCAATAGGATCACTTTATTCAATCGCGTTACCTAAAAAAAACCAGCCCTATTGGTTGTTGCTCGCGTATTAATGTTACGTTGCTACAAAGTAAAAACCCTTGGTAGAGCCTCTGGTGCCCGTAATTCATTATTATAACTAAATAATGCGCCACACCCGTCATCATATTCAGTAGAGGGCACAAAGTTTTTAATTATATTATCTCTACATGTTGAATATCAGTTAAGCTGTTTGGACCACCTAACTTAGAGGGTTCTCTCTCACACATCTAGGTAGATAACAAATCGTATGTGATGGCATTTAATAAGGTTTCATTTTACATGGTTTTATACAGAAAAAAACTTTTTTTTTTTGTTTTTAAAAATAACAAGAATTAAGGTAAGTTTAGGAGGTATTCGTTCTATAGGCGATAGAACTCCTCTAGACCGACAGAGAGTGGTAGAGTTCCGAGAACGCCAGCGGCATTACCCCTTTGAATTTCCAGGCTATACTTACATACATATATTCACGAGTGCCTTACGGCGCCCGATACCGCCTAGACAGCCCCAGGGTACCCAGCTGAGGGGTTTTAATCCCACCTCTTCGTAGCCGATGGTATGAGTCTACACCGAACAAGTGGCTAGCTCGTCGCGATGTTTTGAATAGACTCAATAACCCATCTACAAACAGTTTCACAAGTTGGTAAAGTGATACCGGGACCGACAGCTTAACGTGCTCTCCGAGGCACTATTATAGTGCCTCGGAGAGCATGTTAAGCTGTCGGCACTATAATAGTGGTGTTGTCAAACAAGTGTACCTACTATTTTTTTTTATTAAAAACTCATTGGTATACACACCGGGATTCGACCCAGGGACCTAAGTGTTTTTTTTTAAGTCCAAGGTCTAACCAACTTGGCTACCACGTATTTGTAACTTAGAGAGTTCTCACACATCTAGGTAGATAACAACTCCTATGTGACGGCATTTAATAAGGTTTCATGGGTTGCACGCAAAACTTTATCAAAAAATGTCAAAAATATTGTTCAGCCAGAATTTCAGCTTTTCGAGCATATATCTCAGCCCCCAAAGTGCTTTACGCAATTTCTTTAAAAAAGTTTAGTGACGCGATATGTGATGGTATATAAAGTAGTATTATTATCCATTTTAATGCAATACTTTTCGACAAATCTTAAAAAAAAACAGTGTGTATTTTACTCAAAACTTCGCTAATTATATAGTTTTAGACTTTATAAATAATAGTTTAGTGACGGAATATGCAACTGAGATTAAACACCTTCAAGTTTAAGACTTATTTATATACTTCGATTCAGTGCTTTTGTATTGCTATTTTGTTAACATCAATGATTATATCACTTCTTAGGTATAATTTTTTCTTCTTTATTTTTAACATAAATGTTATTTAATTTTGAAACAATTTTATATTTTTGTATTTATTTATTTATTTATTTATTTATTTATAAAATGTGCATAACGACCTACAAACAATACAAGGTTATATACAATCAGTAAAACATTCAGTTACAATCTGGTTTGTAGCCCTAAAGCATACACACTCATCATGTTTACATAAATAGTGAATATAAAGTACAATAAAATAACTAGTAAATTAACAATTATATTTAACCTACAGTAGATTAAAATTGAACATCATACACTAAAAATTAATTAATAAACACCATAAAAATAGATTTAAAAATACATTTAATTAATATCAATCACACTAAACTATATCAAATTATTTACCCACCTATTACCTATTCATAATGAAATGAAAAGAGCGACATTTATTTATAGCCATAGCAGTTTAAAATACACTTTCTACTGACATAAACCTATATTTATATAAATTAAATACATATACATACACACATACATATATCAACATACACATAATATTTAATTTATTATGTGTATTTTAGTCAAAAAAAAAATGTGCTCTTCTAAATGAGATCACTGGAGATTCCTGGTCCGGATATTTCTTTAAACAAAGGATATCACTGGCAGTACAAAGAGGTAATGCTGCCAGTGCTATGGGAACCTTCGGGCCGGGACAGAATCGGGACATAGTGGATATTTAAAAAAAAAATTGTTTATATTTTTTCCAGTATTTTTAATGTTTAGTTTTAGTTTATATAGATAAGCCTTTTATTTTTTTTATATTATTAATGTTTTTTAAGTTTTCTTTCAATAATGTCAATAATTAAAATGTATAGATAATAATAGAATAGGTATTTTAGTCTGTTTTTGTGGAAAAATGTTTTTGTAATTTGGTGGATGTCTCATGAACAAAAATATTTAAAAGACTATCACTTGATGGTTCAGCTAGAAAAGTTCCGCTAGCTGGACCATTATTTTTAGCACTAGAAACTTGATTATTTCATTTTACTTTTCCTTTGACTGAAATATTATAAAAAAGAAACCATTTCTACTTTATTATGCATTTTAGACATTCTTGTCATGTAGGGAATTAATATAGTTTAATTAATAGACCTCCCTTTACAAAAATCAATACAAAAACTTTGGGATTTACCAATAATAAATTTAAAAATTAATAATTTTATAAACTCATTCAATACCACAGAAAAATCAAGATTCTTAGCAGCTAAATGTAAAGAGTCCGGGGCATGGCTCGAAGTCTTACCGTCGCCTAGTTTAGGTACTTTACTAGATTCACAGACAATTAGAATAGCGGTGTCCCTCAGGATAGGTGCCCTCATTTGCCGGTCTCACACATGTATTTGTGGTTCTGCGGTCACATCTTCCGGTCATCATGGTTTATCATATAGGTTGAGTACTGGTCGTATATCGAGACAAATATAAATAATATAATATAACGTTCTGGCGTCTGCAGGTATACCCAGTACTCTAGAACCAGTCGGTCTAGACCGTGACAATGGCAAGAGACCGGACGGTGTGACCATAGTACCATGGCATAGAGGACGAGCACTTTTATGGGACGCTACTTGTATGGACACCCTAGCTCCAAGTTACGTCCACATCACCTCTGTATCTTCCGGTGCTTTACTGACTTTAGGACCATGGTCCCCAGATGCATTAAAGTTTGATCAACAATTTGGTAAATTATTAATTAATGCATCTGGAGGCCATCGCGCTAGGTCTTATTTCTTCCAACGAATATCGCTGGAAATTCAGAGGGGCAATGCGTTGAGTATTTTGAACACGTGCGCAGCATCGGAAGACCTTCATGAAATATTTTTTATATATCTAATATATAGGTTTATATGTTTAATTAACGCCGTTACTATTAAATTTTATTTAAATTAAAAATTACTTGAGTTGAATAATAGTTGAGTAATATTGAAGTATAAAACTTCTCGTACAGTGGCCGTGCTTTATGGCGTCGTTAAAAGTATACGTAAGACGGTCATTTTCTTATGAGAATGCAGGACCTGGGATTTACGGTTTTATATCTTATTTTGAGGGATTGTATGAAGTAAAGACAAGGACAAAACTTTACTTTTCATGAAAACTTTTACTTTTAGTATTAATTTAATGTACTTGTATGTAATGTGAATTTAGTTAGTAAAGTAGACAATGGTAAATATTTTTTTTTTTTATCTTTTTTTTATTAAAAAAGAACACTTTCCTTTAATATGCCGCTAGATATTAGTTACCAGAATTTGATCTTTATAAGCGACACTATTAGCTGGTGCAATAATACTGAGTTTTTTTTTTAAATCAACCGGTTCGAATCCCAGCTACGAGAATATTTTTTTCCAAAATCTGATGATGCGGTTTTAGTTTTTATCAAAATAGGCCCCGAGACTCCTTTGAGCATTTTTCGCTATTCCTTGTAGTTTAGTATTTGGCCTTGAAGGCACACTTGAAAAATTCATCCTGTATAACATTATTTTTACGCATGCTGTGGAGAGTATATTTTATACTATCATTTTATTTTTTCATTTGTGTTAATGACCCAATATATAACTGTAAAATGTAAAAGGCCATCTAGTTTAGGAAGGCAGTGCTTAATTTAATATATATATATATAGCGCTGCCTTCCTTATATATACATAGCGCTGCATTTTTCAAGTGTGCCTATATATATATATATATATATATATTAAATTAAGCACTGCTTTCCTAGACTAGATGGTTGTGCCTTTGGAGCTGTATCTGGAAGTCGTGGGTACGATTCCCACCCAAAGCAAAAAAATATTAGTACATTTTTCTGTACAGTACGGGTCTGGGTGTTTATTTAAATATATTAATGTATTATATCATAATGTACTATTGCACCAGTTGATGAGTGTCGCTTATAAAGATCTATAAGAGCTTGTCCTGACTGACTGATTTACTCATCATTGGCCAACCAAAACTATTATACTTAGGACCCACAGTAGGATCACACTTACACACTAATAATAGATTACGTATAATATTTAAAACAAAAAAAACACATAGTAGTGCAACGTGGAAATGCGGCCAATGTACTCGGTTCTTTTCAATAAATACACCCCTATGTCGTAATAATTCCGCCAAAACGCACAAAGCGTTTGATTCTAGGTTTTTAACTTCCTGCTTCTGTTTTTCCATACAGCTACAATCTGGGTCTCTTTAAGCCTATAGCAAATAGATCAGAGTAAGCGTAAATTCGACCTCATCAATGCTTACCATCAGGCATTCTGTGTCAAATATAAAAAAAGAAAATCTGAAAGTATACTTTGTACTATACAATTTGACAGGGGTTATTGATTAAAAATTGTGTGTGTATTAAAAATCAAAATGGAGCTTTAAGCTACTGAAAACGTTTTTCCACTTTTTATATTACCTGTTTAGGAAAGTTTTATAAAAAACTAGCTGACCCTTGTAACTTCTTCTGCGTAACTTTAACGGTTTACGTAACGGAAGCTCTCAAAAGGAATAAATTTTCCTTGTTTCTGGAACATTTTTCATTGATGATCCGCTCCTATTGATGGTAGCGTATATAGGGTTCATCGATAAATGGGCTATCCAACACTAAAATATTTTTTTAATTCGAACCAGAAGTTTCTGAGATTTTTTTTATGAGAGCTCGGGATGTGACCTCATATCTACCTGATGAGCAGTATGAAAGTCCAAGAACAAATGCAACCAACAATTACGATCTACGTAACCGTTGATTGCACCTATTATGCCGGCTTAAGATGCCTATACACGCCTCGTTTAAAGGACTCGAGATTATAAGAAGAAGGAAACACGCGAGCAGGTAGAGCAGGTAGATTATCGCGTTCAACCAAATAAACTCTTCAACTTTAAATAACGCATAGGGCTATAAATTCAAAGAGGCAATGCGGCTGCAGTTCTCGGCACCTGCGCGGCTCCAGGAATTAAAGGAATTATATTCATTAATATAATTATTTTATTTTTTATCTCAATTGAGTGTAAATTTTGTAAAATTCTTATGAAAACTTTATATAATATTAGTAAAGGTATGAATAAGTTCCAAATTTGTTTCAGCACGCCACCGTTCATCCCATCACCACGCCATCGCAGTCCACAAGCAAACACAAAGGGGTGCTTTATGGCTCGTGGTGTACCCCAGCAACCACCCCGACTCATGCCTCGTAAGTTCATAGGTTCGATTCCAGTATGGAATAACACAACATAAATTATACGCCGTAAATGTACTTAGTTTTATTGATAAATTACTCTCCGTCACCAACAACCAAGAAGGCTTTTTTTTACTGGAGCACGGCGTGTGGCTTTGTACCTGGTGGTAAGCATACCTACAAAATCCATGAATGTGGTCAATCTATGCATTGTTATTTAACATCATTGATCGCTATGCCGGCTAAAATATGCGGTTACGAAATGTATTACATTATTAATGCTATGCCATCAAATATAGAACATAATTATATATGTTATTTGATACCACACCTAGTGATATATTTTAAAAATTTATGTACATGTTTGACAACACTACTATAGTGCCTCGGAGAGCACGTTAAGCTGTCGGTCCCGGTTTCACTATACCAACTTGTGAAACTGTTTATAGATGGGTTATTGAGTCTATTCAAAACATCGCGATGATCTAGCCACTTGTTCGGTGTAAACTCATACCATCGGCTACGACGAGGTGGGATTAAAACCCCTCCGCTGGGTACCCTGGGCGCCGTAAGGCACCCGTGAAGATATATATATATATATATATACTTTGATTTTTTTACACCTATAGCTCTATATATAAAACACTTTTATGAATCTGGCGTATTTTAAAATATAAAAAAGTAAAGAACAAATACGTTGTAGATTTAAATTATATCCTTTATTTTTTTTCCAGACCTTAAAGCTATTAAACGAAAAACCTGCATGAAAATCGATCCAGTAGTTTTTAAGTTAAAAGAGCACTACAGACAGACAAGAATTCTAAAAGTGTTAGATTATTGGAGTCGGTTGTTCTAATTTTATTTTAAAAATAAAATCAATGTATTTTACAGATACATAAGTATGGTTTTTCTTTAAATATATAATTTATTAATATCGTTGTTTCTAGTACACATAATACAAGTTAGCTTAGTTTGTGACCAGAGCATTAATAATAATAATTAGGCATTTAACTGGACTGGTATTTTTTTCAGAATCACACAAACTAATTCCAATATTGATTCAAGAACACAGTTGAGAGATGACGCACAAAATACACAAGAGTAAGTTATATAATATATATAATATATATTACTAGCTTTTGTTGACATATCATAATGAAAATCATCCCCTTTTTAGACCCTAAATGAAATATTCAAAAACACCTATATTCATGGTGAATTTGAATGGGTGTACTTTGGGCTAATATGATGTTCTACTGATCAATACGAACAACTTTTCCCATGAAACCATGTGTCGCAAATGAAAAAAAAATTTACCTTCTCTATACAAACTAGTAAAGTTAAAATTACCAATATGTATGAGGAAGCCATTTTTTTTTTCATTTGCGGCACATGGTTTCATGGGAAAAGTTGTTCGTATTGATCAGTGTATATATTTATTTTCTAAGAATAGTCATACTAAATTTGAAGTCGAGATATTAACTTTCCTTAAAATATAAGACAAAAATATTTTTTTTAAAAGGTCGAAAAATAATAATCCGTCTCATTTGCCACATTTGTCTTTGTCTGAATGTAGAGAATATGTTGGATATAGGCGTAACGGAACCATCTAAAGTACTTTCAATGTTCCAGGCGAGGATTTTCAGCCCAAGAAGTCCGTAGATTTTCGTCAACACCTCCACCTCCGTACCCCAACCTTGGAAGTCCACATCAACCACCTGTAGAACTACAACCTATCAAGCAAAAGTTATCCAAAGAAGACTCTACCAAGGAGTAAGTTTAAAAAAATCACAAGTATTGCTATTATTTATTGTTAGTATATTTAATTTTGTTGATATTATATATATATACGTATATATATATCTTCACAGGTGCCTTAGGGTGCCCGAGAATGCCTAGACGGCCCCAGGGTACCCAGCGGAGGGGTTTTAATCCCACCTCGTCGTAGCCGATGGTATGAGTCTACACCGAACAAGTGGCTAGCTCGTCGCGATGTTTTTAATAGACTCAATAACCCATCTATAAACAGTTTCACAAGTTGGTATAGTGAAACCGGGACCGACAGCTTAACGTTCTCTACGAGGCACTATAGTGGTGTTGTCAAACAATTGTACATATTTTTTTTTATTAAAAACTCATTGATACACACCGGGATTCGAACCAGGGACCTTAGTGTTTTTAAGTCCAAGGTCTAACGAACTCGGCCACCACGTATATATACAATAAAATAAAAATGATGCACAAAAGGATTCCGTATCCATATCCTGACATTTCCCCAATGTTAACATTTCACTGGTTTATGTAGGGTATATATATAGGGGGTTTTGGTGGGAGGAAGGCCTCTATAAGATGCAAAAACTCTCAAGTGACCCGTCCATGTTTCGGTTTTAGTCTTTGGGTTCACCGGTTTTTTTTTAATAGAGCAGGACATGTGACCCTACATCCACCTGATAGTAAGTGGTAATGTAACGTGCAAGATTGTTCTCAACCAATAGTAGTAATGATGCTTGCTTCAATTGGTTGATTCCACTATGTCTGCTTGAGAAACTTATTCACGCCTCTGATTGACTCTGGATTTAAGGAAGAAGGGAAAACGCACGCAGGCAAGGCATTCCACTTTTTTATCGTGCGACATATAAAAGTCACCATACCTTTTTGTTCTGGTGGGCCTGTCATCCACTGTATGTGTTTTTGCATTTTTTTGCCAGTGCGTGTAGTACGGAAATGAATTGGGGAAGGAGCGATGAGTTCAAACAGTTCTTCAGAGCACTGTCCGTGATATAGGCGGTAGAATACGCTCAACGATGCAACCTCTCTACACAGGTGCAAAGGCTCCAGTGTTTTAGAGAGCTGATGATTTTCAGGACTCTGCATCGTTTTCTTATGGTATTATTAAAATAGACTCATAATGCAATTTCATCCTTGTTTCGGCCTATTTCGTAACTGCGTCGATTAGCCAGCAGGGAGCGATTAATATTTATAATCAACAGTTTATGGATCGACCCCATTCAAGAATTTTGTAGGTCTGCTTAACATCAGATAGATATAAGGTCACGTCATGCTGTGCTACTATTCAAAAATATATAAAAAAAATACCACGCTGAACTGCCAGTGAAATGTGCTACCCGGAACTACTTATTTCTTCTGTGCCAGAAGTCTTTTCATTTAAAAAAGCTCACAATAGTTCCCAAAGAAGGCTTCGGAACCCACACCCCGTAGTACCTATACTAATGACTTCCTTTCGAATTATTCGTACTATCCTATTACACTCTGACCTGTATTGTTATTTTTCCGCAGAAGCCAAAACGAAAAGGATCAAGATGAAATTATTGTGGAGACTGTACAAGACTCATCACCAACTCCACCACCCAGTGAAAAGAAATGTTCCAGAATATGCCAACTTGTCAATAGCCTTTGTAACCCCATACAGCCAATAGATCCACATGGTAAGTACATGAATACCATTAATCGAGTTATCTTATAGTAAGAATAGTGATGACTCCCATTAACTTAAATTTTAATAAAAAATACTATAAATTGCAAATATAATACTTCATAAGAAAAAAAATGTGTTCTTTTAAAACGATACTAAAAGAGAAATAGGGAATGGTATTTAGGTACGTATAATTAAAGTAACTAGACAAACTCTTTGTAATCTTTTACAATATACAGCAATATCTACTACCTGAGTTGCAACAAAGTGTCCGTTAAGGCCATACCCTGACTGACCGACCAGTTTATGTATTTTATTCAAACAAAATTGAACTTTAAGAGGCTGTCCTAGAGCCGTATATCGAAGCGCATAATAGCGGACTGATTCCAACCGCCTGGCGAACGAAAAATCAACAAATTTATATTAAACACGATGAAAAACCAAAAAAAAAAAGAATTAAAAAAACGAAATGATTCGTTTTTTAATTCTCTTTCTATCGGTGTAAGTTTCGTAAGGATGAATAGTTCAGTATAAAAGAAGATGCAGCATCCTAATATTTTTGATACTTTTAAGCATTGTGTTGATTTTTTAAACTTTAATAATAATAGGAATATAAAATTTAAAAAAAAACAACTTGTAACGGAATGTCCAGTTCATATCACTGTATTTTTTTCTTTTTTTCCCCATGGTTGTTATAAGATAGAGCTTAAAAACCCGTTAAAACAGCGAAAAGCGGCAAAATTTTAAGTAACGGCCTTAAAGTATTTGTAACGATTAAAGTAAAAAACGGCGTCGAATGGACATTCAATGATCATTCGACTTTCAAAATAACTGGTACAATCTTTGTTGATCGAAGGGTACATACGACGCCATTTTTTACTTTTATCGTTGCATCAAAGTGTCCGTTAAAGTAATAACGGACACTTTGATGCAACGATCAATTTCACATATGATTTTCACTCTATTTACGTATGCATATCATTCTTTCTTGATTTGACATTTACTAAATAGAAACAAGAAATAGGTACATAGTACATATTTAAGAGAATATTGAGTTTGCGTAGTATTTATACTTTATACTGGCATGAGAATGTAAGACTTGTTTATTATCGCTGTTGATATAAATTGGACTTATTAGAACAGCAGGGAACCATGTTATTATATCGGACAACTGTAATTGAATTCAATTTAGCACAAGGTTTCTATTGGGGGATTAATACAATAAATAACCGACGTTTAGTAAATAAACTATTTAATAAAGTATCTAAAGTATCTAAAAATATATTAAAATTGGTTGGATATTCTAGGAAAATCTCATCATGGAAGAGGGCAATGATTATATAGAGATAATTATTTATTTTTTATATGTAGGACAGTTAACACATATTGATCTGGTCACAAACTAAGCTCTAGGCTTGTACTATGTGTACCAGGAACAATGATATAATAATACATATTATTACTTATAAACGTCCAGACCATGACAAACTGTACAGAAGAACGTATTAATATTTTCTCTGCCATTAGTGGGAATCGAACCCACGACCTTCGGATACAACGCCAAAGGCGCAACCACTAGTCTACGGAAGAGGAGGATATTAGTTTATAGTAGACACCAAGTATGGACAAATTTATATATAAATAAAGTCTATTAGAATCCTTTGTTTAAGTTGGTTCGGCAGGTCCATTCATAGGAAATACCCCATAATAGGAAATGACAAAGGCTTTGTTTCTAAAAAAATGAATATCTTGAGCTGGTCACGACTATAGAAGACTGTAACCTTACTCCAGGAAGACGCTACATCTGCTGGCTTCTAGTCGTCACATTCTGCTACAGCTACAACGCCTGGTGCATAGCTCTAAGGGCCACCTTCAAAATATACCAAACCCCTGAAAACACCCCTTACTGGATGATAGCCGACTACTTCTGTGATCTAATCTATTTAGTGGATGTAGTCTTGGTGAAGCCACGACTGATGTATCTATGCGAAGGCTTCTGGATCACTGATAAAAATGAAACTAGGAAAAATTATAGGAAAACTCTACAATATAAGGTAAGATATTTTATTAATTATATTATTATTCTATTTACAGGTGGGTAATGCTAAAATAAATGATTATACATTAGACTGTATAATATTTTTTTCTCCGAGAAGCTGGCTGACACTGTCTTCTTAATTTTTCTTCTTTCTACACGTAACCTAAAAAAAAGCGTTATTAAAAACACAGTATATACAAACACACAAATATAGTATCATATGGAATGAGACGAAAAACAAGAGACGTGACCGCAGCACGTCATTACAATTATCTTTCATCCTTCTCAATGGAGGGTCAGTAGTTTTAGAGAAAAAGGGAGACACATGTTGGATAGAGCATTGTTTGTAGATGATAAAAGTCATAAAAAGTGGTTAAATTACCAGACATCTATAGTTATTAAATATATATGATGATCTAAATAAAGCCTAGTGGATCTTTAATTTTTAATATTTCCTATTATATTTATTAGTCCGCAAATGTTTTAGTTTATAGAAATTAATAAATCATTAATTCTCTTTCTGCTTTTTGATCAATGAGTAATATTATTTATGTGATCGTTTACAGTTTGATGTCCTGTCGTTAATGCCATTGGATCTACTTTACATTATTTTTGGTACTCATCAAGTGATCCTGAGATCACCTCGTCTGCTCAAACTGCAAATATTTTGGGAATTTCACAAAGCAATGGATCGCTTACTGTCATCTCCTTATGTGGTATGAGTTTGCTTTAATTCTTTAGGTTATTTATATGTGTTATCTAAGTTATATCCATTTTTATTTTCATAAAGCACAATTGCTTCGTATTTATTTCTTAGTAATTGGAAATGGGATACTTTTTTACCTAATACTTCATCTATCTTAGTAAGCAGTGTCTTATGCATATCGTTTAAATTTATTTTAATAATTACTATACTTTACTTGGTTTTATTTTAGGTACGAATTGGCAAAACTCTCTTTTACATTTTTTACCTTATACATCTCAATGCTTGCGCCTACTACTATATGAGCTACCTTGAAGGTATCGGCTCTGAAAACGGCTGGGTCTACGATGGAAAAGGCAATGCCTACATTCGGTGCTTCTACTTCGCCACCAAAACTGCGACCTCTATAGGCAAGAATCCGAAGCCTGAAAACGCTTCAGAATACCTTTTCATGACTGCAGCCTGGCTGATGGGAGTTTTTGTATTTGCTCTCCTCATTGGACAGATTAGGGATATTATAGCTACTGCTACTAGAGCCAAGGTATGTATGAAATATTGTTAAAATACTGACGCGGAAGATAAATAATTTGGTCCACCTTTACTACTAAATCTCTTTCACTCGCACACTACTAACAGTTGACTAGTATTAACGTGTGAGCGAGTAACTATTATACTCACTGCTTGTAATCTTACGAAATTCTTCTTTTGCGTCGCAGTATATTTGATTTTTATACACGTGGTGGCCGCCTCACGGCGCCCGAGACCGCCTAGACGGTACCCAGCAGAGGGATTTTTAATCCCACCTCGCCGTAGCCGATGGTACGAGTTTACACCGAAGAAGTGGCTAGCTTGCCGCGATGTTTGGATAGACTAAATAACCCATCTATAAACAGTTTCACAAGTTGGTTATTGAAACTGGGACCGACAGCTTAACGTGCACTCCGAGGCACTATAGTGGTGTTGGTAAACAAATGTACATACATTTTTAGATTAAAAACCCTTTGCTACACACCGGGGTTTGAATGAGGGACCGAAGTGTTTTTAGTATAAGGTCTAACCAACTCGGCCACCACGAATATCTATGTATAATCTTCATCTAGTATTAATTTTTTAGGAGGCCTATAGAAAGAACTTGGATGGCAGCTGCCGATACCTTCGAAAGTTGAATATGCCCTTGTCTCTCCAACGACGGGTCACGGCTTGGTTCAGCTACACCTGGAACCAGCAGCGAAATTTCTGTAATAAGACACTGTTTGACTATACTTTATATTATAATAATAATATATACGACAAATTACATAATAATATATTGCTCTGGTCACAAACTAAGCTCTAGGCTTGTACTATGTGTACCAGATTCGAAGCAACGATATAATACATATTATATTTTATAAACACCTAGACCATGACAAACTGTACAGAAATAACGTATAAATAAATTTTGCCATGGGTGGGAATCGAACCTCGACCTCCGGATACAACGCCAAAGTCGCAACCACTAGTCTACTGAGGCTGTGTATATTGAGCACAAATTATTTATATATTTTCATGTCAAATTTTTGTTTCAGCGGAATCAATTATATTGAATTCATTACCTATAAACATGAGAAGGGATGTAGCATTAGCTGTCCATATGTCTACACTAAGCAAGGTACTTTTAATATTAATATTCTGTATTTTTTTTTAATATAATGCAATGAAAAAAAAATTGCTGGAACTCGAATCCACGATCCTTGTGTTCGTGGCAAGGTACTCAACCAGGTTCCAGTCACCCCTCACGAAATTTGTCATTTCTTGTTATCTACTTATACACAGACGCCCTCTATGTGCTTTGCTTCTAATTACTCTAATATTACAGTGAAGTTCTCTGACATTTAGTATTAGAAACTATAAATTCTAACATCAATCAATATAGAGTAATTATATAGATTATCCTGATAAGGTATTTATAAAAATATTAATATTCAGGAATTTAAGCTTTCGTGATATTGATCGGGAAATCACCTATTATTTGGTCAATAGGCAATTTAAGATGTATGGGTCCATCTCAAATTGCCAATTGGTCCATCTTAAACTCTTTTCTTTGGGTCTAACAATAAAGTTGTTGTTTAAGGCGTAGCGAGATAAAAGTTTTGTATTGAATGTTTTTCAATTAAAGCGCTATTTAACCAAAAGCGAAGCTTCTAGCCATGTATTCGTACCCATAAAGAACTGGTGGCTATTTTTACTGTCATCACAATAGGGGATTTTGCGTTTTTTTTTTTGTTGTATAGTAGGGAAAGAGGGAATAAACCGAACTAAAATCTCAATTGAAAAGCTAAAAGTAATTTCCTTTAAATGTTTATTAAAAAACTGCAATAAAACAAACCAAATCTATATTGGGAAAGTAAATATAGCTTTTTGCTATATTTTATCTTAATAATTTTTATGAAAAAAAAAATGTTAGTACCTAGGTAATCTAACGATTCATAAATACAATGTCCGAAAAAAACTTCCTCTGCGACAAACAATAAAGAAGAAATACTAGGAATAAAGTTTGAATGTTTATTTTGCTAAGCGAATGTAGACTTCGTTATCGCGAATGACGTGATCTTAAGTAAATTAGGGTTCCATAGTGGATTAGCAATATAAATAGATATCAAGTTTATTATCTGGAATATAAGCGAGGGGCAACTTTGATCACCACTGTGCTAAGAAATTAAATATATTTATTTCACCAAAATGGTTAAGGCTGAGTTGCACCAAAATGTAACTCTCTGTTATTGTAACGATTAAAGTTAAAAATGGCGCCGAATGTACCAATTTTATATTACAGTTCGAATGACAGCTGGTACTATTGGCCATTTTTAACTTTAATAGTTACATTGTTAAGGAGTTCATTTTGGTACAAGTCAGCCTATTGGTTAATTGTTAGAGTTCTACCATAATTATGACATATTTAATATAACTTTTTGTAAAGAAAAAGTCGTAATTTAAAGGTAGAAATATTTCGTGATTGTTCCTCGTCCTTACTGCGAGACTTGGTGCTTCAGCTGCGACCGGAGACCGTGCTTCCGGGAGACGTGATCTTGAGGAAAGGAGATGTCGGTCACCATATGTATATCATTAACTCTGGAGAGTGTTATGTGAGTCCTATTTGCTACATATTTACACCGGTATTCATTTAAAAAAATTGAGTCCTTGAAGAACACTTAGCAACAAAAATGATTACGAGTAAAAGAGAGAAAACCTTCTATAACTAAAGTGTTCTTCACGGCCTCAATAAGTTATTATAAAGAGTCTTTAATTGTGAGATTTTTGTTCCAACACTAACTACCTACTAACTGAATACTGGACCCCTTATTTTCTATAAGTCCATCGGTCTATGTGCACTATTTGCCGACACACGTAAAGTATTTTAAGATTATAATAATTCATAGTTTTCAAATTATCTCATACAAATAAAGTGTTTTAGATGTGTTTATTATTACGAAAAATATAAAAATTCAAGCTAATTGCCAAATGTTTCGCTTCACATTGGATCGGCATCATTAATGACAATTTTTTTAAATTATCTATTATAAAAGTCAGGGGACAATATCACTGTCGATGGCCAGGCGACATTCTAATATTTCTAGCGTTGCTATGCCAGAAGAAGAAGAAAGTATTTTTTTCTTATTTAACAAGAATTAAAATGGAGCGTAACATTTCTTGAAGTATATATTATTTTAACAATATACGGATGCTAACAATCACTTTTTCGTCATCAGTCATTACGCAGTTCATATTAGCATATACCATCTAATCAATGATGGACTGGTTGCTCTTTATATCTAGTAAACCTTGAAAATTTTCAGGTTATGGGACAAGATGAAACTGAAGTATTAGTAACACTGCGCCAAGGTTCTGTGTTTGGTGAGATCAGTCTTCTTGGGATTGGTGGAATGAGGCGACGGACTGCTACAGTGCGGTAAGTGTCACGTGTATACGGTATTATTATTTTAGCAATTGGCAGTATAGATACGCTGCTCAACTGTTGGAATATACATAGAACTTGCTGAAATGTTTTTGGGCTTGTTCCACATAGGACGAATTTTGTTCAGAACTTATAAATTTAAAATATAAACAACAAAAAAAAAGATTACAATATAACAAAACAATCTTAAAAAAGAACACTCTTAATACCAAAATAAAATACCAACAATAAAAGCACAATAAAAAAAACCTACAAACTAAAAGTCCACCATATCCAAACCCCGTCCCAGTTCTAAAACCTCAGATCAGTTACTGGCAGCGTTACCATTTACCTCGTTGACTTGCCAGTGATGTACGTTGTTTAAAAAAGTAACCAGACCGAGAATCTCCATAGACTAGAAATTTTTAACCCTGTAAAACAACCTGAAAGCCACTAACTACTAACAAATATTACCCAACTTATTTTATGGAGTCTATGGATAACTAGCTCTTGGATATTTTTTTGTCAACATTGTTACAGCAGTCTCATTAAAACCGTGTATCACGTATGTATACAATATTTCCAGATCCCGAGGCTACACAAACCTATTTGTTCTATCCAAAAACGACCTGGACACAGCCCTAGTTCATCATAAGGAGGCAGCCCAACTCCTTCGCCGACGAGCTGATCAGCTAATCCGAGAGAACGCTGCCAGGCAGGCCAGGCAGAGGATAGCAGACAGACAGGCCAGGAAGTCTGCCAGCTTAGCAGGGGACAATAGTTCTGCGTCGACGGCCAGACGACATTCTAATGTGTCTAGCAGTAGCCATGTCAGAAGAAGGAGAAGGCCTAGTGCCTTGTCTAAAGGCAAATTGGAGTCAGTTGCTGAAGATAATGTAAGTTGTTTTTTTTTACATAGGTACAACTGCCAGCAGCAATGTCTTTTGATAGTCAGCATTCAATCAGCATCTACTGTCGCGTTATACGTAACGATATCGCCAAAATACATAAAACAATTAGCTCCCATCTTTTTTAAAAAACGGCAGGGGAACTCCCTTCCTGCAACAGTTTTTCTAGACAATTACATTCTGGGGTCTAAAACTCTATTGTCAAGACCTTATAGTTAATGGTACGCAGAAATAAAATTCAGATACATATAATTTATTAGATGCATTAGTTTAATTTTTTCTTTTTCAGATTGGACAATCTATATCAACAAGTAAGGATCTACGAAAGAAAATACCCACAATTATATTTACAAGTGATTCATAGTGCTTTTTAATACAGTGATAGTACCTATACAATTTAATTAATACATAGGTATTTAAAACGGACTGAAAACTGGGTTCTAACACCGTTGTGTACCAATGAGTGTTTTTTTTATTACTTGGGTAGGTATTTAAGATCTTTTATTTAAACTTTAAGTGGAAAGCTCATTAAACTTTAAGTGGAAATCTATTGATTTAACGTTCTCGAAATAAACCCTATTAAGCAAATGTGCCTAGTAACTTAATTAAGAATAGACTTAAAACTTTAAGTTTTTACTTTTGCTTTTGATAAAGTTGTTACTTTAACCCAAAATGTCATCAAACGTCTTATTTCAATATTATATTTGGTGACGTTTTGGGCCAAATAATAACATTCTAATCGCACGCGTTCATAACAACGTCAAATATCATATTCTTGTTTGAATAACAAATAATAAAAGGTACCTTTGCCTGTTATTATATAAGTGTTATAGGTATATAATCTATGTAGGTACTTTATCTATAGTATTTATTTGTTTAGGACATTGTATAAGAATTTTATGAAGACCAAATAAAACAATTTATTGCAGATGTTAAGATATATCTGTAAATGTGTGATATAAATACAATATTTATAATTTTAGACAAAGTATACAATTATTTTTTGTAAATATCTTAGGTAGTTATAAGATAGCCTTATTTCATGTCTGTCATATCCATATCTTATGTTACTCACGTATTTTTATATAAAGAAAAACTATTGGCACAATTAAAGTTGGTTATTTACTTAATTCGGATACTTTTGTAATTCGGGTAAATGACCAGTCGGGCATGTTAAAAAAAAACATTTTTTTGATCAAATTTTATAAATACTAGGGCTCTACATCATCTGGTAGGTATAAAAATAAGTAATCTGTAATGATGTTAATATGAATAATAGTAATAAAATATAATTTCATAATAATATATTATAATAACAACATTTATAATATAACCTATGTATTTGCAGGCAATTTATGGCAAAACATGTTAAACACCATTGCTTTATAAAATCTATTGTACCGTGTTTTTGGCAAAATAAACAATTTCATTTCCTTTCCATTCCCTATTGCAAATACAAACTACTATGCAATTTGACATACCTACTTATACTATTATCATAATGTAGGTATGTAAGTGCCAGGACGGCGACGGGGTACCCAGCGTGAGGGTACCCAGCATGAGGGTTTCATTTCATTTACAATCTACACCTAAAAGTGACGAGCGGTGTTTATATAGATTGACTAAGAAATTATATTCAAATAAAATAATTAATTACATATATACCAAAGATAAAAATATACCAAAATATTTAATAATACGCTAGTGGACTAGTGCTTTTTTGAATTATATATTATTTATTAATGCTTTAACTTTATTTATTGAATTATATATCATTCATGTTATAAGTTTATTGTTGTTTAATTTATTATGCAAAAAGCCCCCGAATTTAGGTTTAATCTTTCGGATATCCGAATGCAGGCAAACGACCAGGTGGGCAATTCTCGCGCTTTCGACATTCATCTCGATTCGAGATTTTTAAACGAAAAATGTCTAAATATGTCATTTTTCGTTCAATATTTGTATATTTATTATTAATTAATTAATATTTATTATTTATTTCGTTTAATGTTTGATATTTTTTAACGAAAAATATCATATTTAGTCATTTTTCGTTTAAAAATCTCGAATCGAGATGAATGTCGAAAGCGCGAGAATTGCCCGCCAGTTGTAATTGCGCCATAAGTTAGTCCATTTCTTTTGTAAATCGATCAAACTCGTTACTTGTAACGGTGATCAAAGAATTTTAAGCATGAAAAAAAAATTACGCTTAGATAATTATTTAATTGAACAGTTACCAAGTGTGCCTTTGTCATTTAGGACACTGCATTCGCAATCAGACTTGGCGATTGCCATATTTAATTCGCTGTTTTCCATACAAAATAATATGTTGTTTCTGATACACAAGCTTGGAGTTTTATTTGTGACAATGTGTAAATTGTCCTACATATTATTATTATTATATCATACATATTTATTACAACAGAAAGATTTTTTCATAACATAAAAATTGTAATGGAACTTCGACTAACAGACAATTTTTATATTGGAAGTACGTTTGTATGGGCGTCAGGAGTCAGGACGCCTGCAGAGCCCTTAAATAACTTGATTATCGTCCTGAAGTGGGGTCAAATATCCCCTAAATAATTAAAAACAGCTTTAAGTAATATAAAAATAAACATTTTACATTGTACATACATTAGCGATAAGCACATGTAATGTATTTTTAGAGTTTTATATAAAATAGATTTTTGTAAATAAACATGTAAATTATGAAATAAATTATTATGGTTTAGTCTTATTTATCAACTTTTCCTTTTCCAATATTTGCTAATCCTTATTTTCCGCGTAGGTTATTTATTTACTTATTTTAGTAACTTTAATTCATTATCTCGGACAAATACCTAATAGTTGAGTACCTTATACCTTCTATTCTTCCTAAAAAGTTTTTGTTGGAACCCTAAGCTCCAGTTGCACCAAAGTGTCCGTTAAAGTAATTGAAACTATAAAGTTAAAAATGGTGTTGGATTCACCAGAAAACAAAAATAATATATGTAGGTCAGTTAATTTTAGTAAGTTTTTAACTTTATCTCCAATCATTAAAGTAGCCAAAATATTGTCAAAAAAGTAAAATTTAAATGATTTTAATGCCATTTATATTATTTTAATCCAACTTTGCTTTATAGACCACTTTTTTGTACCTGAACTTCCTACCTATATAGCTATGAAGAAAATGATATAAGTACCCTATGACCTTCCCAGGGTCTCTAACTATCTTCACACTACATTTCATATTAATCGGTTCAGCGGTTTAAGCGTAAGGTCAGACAGACGAATAGACGGAGAGAGTAAATTTCGTATTTATAATATTAGCTTGGATTAATCGCTTGTATTAGCTTTATCGCATTTCAGGGCGCGGCCTCCTGAAAAGAGACTACCACTTTGACTGTACGTTTACCTACAGCCTCTGTTGGTGTCTGGGACCCGTGGACAACTACTTGGTAGTCCCTTTTGAATTCAAGTGCCCAGAGGCTCTACCATGGGTTTGCGCATTGTACAAACGTAACGTATTCATTTACGTATACGTGACCAACAACCGCTTTATTTTTGGTAACAGGATTGAATAAAGCGATCCTATTGGTTGTTGCTCACGTATACGTAAATGAATACGTTACGTTTCTACAATGCGCAAACCCATGGTAGAGCCTCAGGGCTGTTTCTGGCACACATAGTACAAGCCTAGCGCTTAGTTTGTGACCAGAGCAATATGTGTAAAATTGTCCCACATATTAAAAAAATGATTTAAGAATCTCGAAATGTAATATAAATACCATACCTATAGGTATCCCGGGATTCAATTTACCTCCCTACCAAATTTAATCAAACTAGTTTTGGCGTGAAACTGTCTGAAACAGACAACAGACCACAGAGTTATAAGAAGTCAGCAGACGCACTTTCGTATTTATATATTAGTTAGGTAAGGATTGAATCGGCAGCTATGGAGGTACTATTAAATCTTAAACCTTTACACGTGATAATAGAAATGGAGGCAAGGAAATCACTTTACCGACTACGGAATAATAAAGAGTGGTAACCAAATATGCCCCAAACTATTCACACTAGGATGGAAACTGACAACCATCTCGATAGGATTCTTGAAATGTGCGCTGACAACATTTCGACTATTCGAATTCGAAAAGGAACTACAAAACATATTTCCCGTCACGGGACGAATGGGAAAATGCTTCTAAACCCGACGAGTAAATGTCAAAACTGTATACTGATGGATCAAAGATGCAGTCAGGAACGGGTGCAGGAATACATACTATAGTCATGATATTCATGTAAGCATGGGACATTACCCAACAGTTTTTCCAAGCAGAACTATATGCGATAATAGTATCTGCAAAGAAGATCCTAGACATGGGATCACATGGAGAAAACGTAAACATTCTCAGCGACAGCCAAGCAGCTCTGAGCTCGTATGAGACCAGATCTGGGCTGGTTTTGGAATGTGTTAAACTGTTGAATAAAATCGGCATGAACAACAGGGTAAGACTGGCCTGGGTTCCGGGACATATGGGCATCGAAGGCAATGAAAGGGCAGACCAACTGGCTAAAATGGGTTCAGAAACTCACTTAATTGGACCTGAACCATTTATAGGCATACCTAACATAACAATAATTAATGCATTAAAGAAGTTTGCTGAGGACAAACACACAAGATGGTGGTTAACGCAGCAAGGCCTAATACATTCCAAGAAATTCATTGGTATGAAGGCAATAGGCCTGGATAAGATATGGAAATTCAACAGAAGTCAAATAAGGCTACTGGTGAGAGTGTTCTCAGGTCACTATACAACCAACAAACACCTCTATACTATAGGAGTAAGAGATGATCCCACATGCAGATTCTGTGATAAGGAGGCCGAATCCATGCGGAACCTACTGTGCGACTGTGACGCTAGGGCCATCCAAAGAATCAAATACCTAGGACAGGCTTATCCGGATCCAGAAAGCTACAGGCTAACCGACCTTAGTGATGTCCTTAAATACGTCAACAACATATTTGGGGACGATACTGAGGTTTGTGGTTAATAGGAATGGGGAACACACAAGAGATCCCAAAGGGTCGAAGTGTTTTTGACTGATGTCAACTCCAAAACCAATAAGATAAGGTAAGATAAGGATTGAATCCCGGAATTAAATTCAATTCTATAATATTATATTACATATATATAGGACCATTTACAAATATTGCTCCTAGTCACAAACTAAGCTCTAGGCGTGTACTAGATACAACCATATGAAACATATTATATTTTATAAACACCTAGACCATAACAATCTGTACAGAAAAAAACGTACTAAAATATTTTTTTGCCATGGGTGGGAATCGAAACCACGACCTCCGGATCCGCCAAAGGCGCAACCACTAGTCTTCGGAGGCGTCAAGCATTAATAAATATATAACGAATAACGATGATATTTTGCGTTATCATATTTTTCTACCTTCAAAAGTTTTAATTCCATAATCGTGGTTCGGCAATTAGGCTTGCGTGTTCTGAGAAAAAAACTTGTCTAGCCGTAATTGTGGGAGCTACGAGCTACTACGAATATAAATTTCAATATTTGCTAAGTAAATTCAGGTTGTACGGCTGTGACCGAACCAACTTTGATAAGGCCGTTGTTACACTAAGTAATATAGTGCACATACCTATTGTAGTGGATGATTTATTTATTGAACGATTGGAACGATAAATGGAACATGATAGAGTCTGTCAAATAAGTTTTTTAAAGAGGTAGGTAGATAGATTAATTTCACCCTCTTTTACAAAAAATACAAAAATTAAAATTACAGATAGGTACCTATATATACTTAAACTTGTGAAATGTCTTGTAACTAAATAAGTTGGTACGTAATCTGCCTACGGTACCTTCTATAAAAAAACTCTAGATATTTAAAAATATCCTATTTGTTAACCTTGGAAACCTAAACTCTACAAAAATTCAAACTTTCGCAGCAAGCTGGCATTAAGGTGAGGTGAGCTCAGAAATTGCGTCAATAGTTCCAAACTTTTTAAGAAAGAGACTGTTTTTAGACGAACAGAAAAAATATGTTCTTAAGTGGAGCGTCTGAACTAACATTTCCCACACGACCTTTTGGTCTACTGTTACCCTCCCCTAAATATTCATAGATTTTTATAATTTTTGGATGCGTCATAAATATGACCGATATCTAGGCACTTAGGTTTTCTTTTTTTTTTATTTGGTTAGGGAAAACATTCAACCCCTGAAATTCGAAAAAAATCGTATTAAAAGTAGTTCATATAAAATATCAACAGAAAATATTAAAAAAAAACGTACAATCAACGTTTATTCTCTCTTTAATCAAATTATAAGAGCATTTTTTTTCAAATCTAAACCAGTAGAAACCAGTTTTGGCCCGAAAGTCGTTTTGTGCCTAAATTGTAGGTATAATCATCAGAATATACCTACAATTTAGGATACCCTAACCCGACCCTCAATAAGAGAAAGGGGTATGTGTTAAATAAATGTATGGTAGCGTTACCGCATCGTCAAGCGCGGGGTAATACTTTGCAGTTGAATCATCATGAGCGTCGAAGAACCTCATCAGACACTCCTCTTAATCTGGAGGGTATTAGCGATATAACTGCCATGTCAGAAACGTAAAATAATATAGTTTGTTAGATAGAAATAAATTCCTCTGAAATTTATATAAATATATTGCCTTCTCCATACAAACTAGTAATGTTAAAATGACCAATTTGTATGGGGTGACCAATTTTTTTTTCATTTGCAAAATGACACATGGTTCCATGGGAAAAGTTGTTCGATTTGATCAGCGGAACCTCATATTAGCCCAAAGTACATCCTTTCAAATATATACATATATATGAGTTAGTGTAAACCCAGCTTTATTAATGTTAATAATTATTAAGTTAGGATTGCGTGATCGTGGAGGTTGACTTCAATGACATTGCAGGGGCGAACCCTGGCTTAGATGCTAATGTTATTTATTTACTTATTAACTTGACTAATACTACCTTTCAACATGCATATTACTTGGGCAAAAGCAAATTATAATTAATATAATAATTATCAAAAATATATTTATACAGGGTCGATTTATGAGACAGTAGAGTACCTCAACCGATATAAGTCATAGTCATATGTTACGAGAAAACGTTCTATACTGCATTTACAGATTTTGGAAAAAAATGTACAGTCAGCAAGAAAATGATAATTTTACACAAAAACTTTTTTGATGCCAATTGAACTTGTTTTTTATAATGATGAAAAGTCCAGTAGAGACCAACTGAGGTTTGAGTACTAGAAATGACAGATATCGCAAAAAACTTTTTCTATACATTTCGGTAAGAAAGTCAAACTTCTACATTGGCCAAACTTTTTGTGATAAAGCTATAAAGACGACTGGCTAAAATATTAATGAAAAAAACGTTTTAACTTTCAACTTTAAATTCGATTTGAATATCTTCAGGTTATTATTATGTTTACGCTGAGAAATTTCCAGATTGTTAGTTTTATATACTTCTTGTCAAAAAATGTCTTCAAATCGCTAACGTTTGGACTTATTAAAGCGTATTTTGTAAGAAACACGGAAGCTGCATTGGTGTGGTACGCGAATAAGTATTCATTGCGACAAGTACCACCAAGAAAGGTAATTACAACCATTTGAAGAATCTCGAAGAAAATTAATGTGAAAACTATAATGGTTAAGGTACCTACTCAAATACTGATTAAATCAAACAACACATGGTTCAAACACACACAAAAGACACATGGTTCCATGGGAAAATGGTTTCAATTCGATCTGTAGAAACTTATATCAGCCCAAAGAATAACCTGTATAATACCTGACCACTAAATTATTTATTTTTTAATTAAATTTTTTAGCGCACATTAAAAAATCATTTGACTTTTTTAGCAGACTAGCTGACTCGCGCAACTTTGTCTACGTATGCAACCTGAGATCTCAAAAGGAACAATTTTTCCCCGTTTTCCCATCATTATTCATTGATGCTCCGCTCCTATTGATCGTAACGTGATGTTATATAGCTTACTATAGCCTTCCTAGGTAAATGGGCTATCCAACACTTTAAATTTTCCAAATCGGTTCAGTAGAACCAGAGACATCACAATTAATGAATAAATTAAAAATTCTTTATTGCACAAAAGCTTAACACTATTGTACATAGGCGAGCTTAATGCCTTAGGCATTATCTACCAGCTAACCTTTGGGAGATTGACCAAAAAAACAGGCAAAGTGCTATTTAAAGCAATATATAATATAAAATTCAAGGTATAAAGATACATTATTAGGTAATATAACAATACATACTGGTATTAACATATAACATGTATACATAAACTTACATAAATAATAATATATAGACATACATAAATAAGTAGATATATATACATACATAAATAAATATTTTCGCATACTTACAGTAAAAAAAAAAAAAAGAAATGTTAACAGTTTTGATTATTAAGGAGAAAAAAGTGAAGATGGGTTTTAAATGAAGCTGTAGTAACTTTTGTTCGTATTGACAGGGGAAGATTGTTCCAGAGTGATGCTGCGGTTACTGTAAAAGAATTTGAATATCTGGTTGAAGAATGCATAGGAATAGTAAAAAGGTTATTTTCGGTAGACCTTAGGTCACGATCATGGGTAGAAGAGAGGTATTGAAAGCGCTCTTTTAAATAATTCGGAGAAAGAGGGTTGGAAAGTATATTGAAAAGAAGAGTTAGTATATGGCGATGCCTGCGAAAGCGGATATTGAGCCACTTTAACTGAATACGAAATTGGGATACATGATCATACTTACGCAAGCCAAATATATAGCGTATACATAAGTTCAGAAGCCGTTCTAATTTATTCCGTAGCTCTTCAGTAAGATCAGAGAAGCAGACATCAGTCAATTATTGGAAGCAACATAGTGTTTGCTAGCAGTAGCTTTGTGGCAAGAGGCAGGAAAATTTGAGCCCGTTTTAGTGTATGCATGGTTGCGAATACTCTTCTACTGACTTCATTAACATGATGATTCCATGAGAGATCCTGACTAATGTGAACACCGAGGTTTTTTACAGTGAAGCTGTAAGGGATTGAGACATTACTAAAAGTGATACTTGGAAGCATCGACATGTCTATTTTATTCAGCAATTCCCTGCTACCAACCATCACTATTTGAGTTTTATTAGGGTTTACCATTAGACCATACTCATGAGACCAAACCCTCAAAGCCTCAAGGTCAGTGTTTATTCTATTGATTGCGTCAGTCGCCTCATCCTTATTAAATGCTGTATATAACTGCAGGTCGTCCGCATATAAGTGATAATTGCACGCTAAGGTTTTTGTGGCCGTGTTTATAAAAATAGAAAACAAGAGGGGAGATAAGACTCCACCTTGAGGTACGCCAGCCAGTGTGGGGCACCAATCAGAAAACGCGTCATCCAACTTAATGCGTTGCACACGATCACCCAGATAGCTCTTAAACCACTTAAGCGCGTTTGAAGAGATATTAAGAGTCTTTAAAATTGCTATCAGGATATCGTGGTCAACACAGTTAAATGCATTGCTAAAGTCAAGAAGAGTGAAAAGGGTCAGTTTTCGACAATCCATTGCAGCGCGAATGTCATCTGTTATTTTAAGAAGATCAGAAGTAGTACTGTGAGCAGGTCGGAAACCTGATTGAAAGGGATTAAACAGATTATGACAATTCATGAAGGCAGTAAGTTGGAGATGGACTACACGTTCAAGGATTTTTGAGAGGAATGGGAGAATAGAAATAGGTCGAAAATCTGTGGAAAGAATAGGAGACGCCTTTTTTGCAATGGGTAAGATATATGCATTTTTCCAAATAGAAGGAAAAGTTCCAGTTGACAATGAAGAATTTATGATATGGGTGATGCAGGGTAATATTATGTGAATGATAGGCATTAGCAAGTTACGGCCAATACCATCGTAACCGACTGCTTTAGTGTGAAGAGCGAGAAGAATATTTTTGATTTGTTCGGCAGTCACAGGTTTGAAATCAAAGTTGCCACTTGAATTGTTAGATGATAAAGCTGATATAGTGACATCTTTTAACACTGGGTCTAAAATGAGGGGAGGGGTGGAGAAATGTTTGTTTAGAGTGTTTATGTCAATGGAAGAAGGAACGTTTGAACGAGATTTACCAATTCCAAGAGACCGAAGGGCTTTCCAAACATTTTGTGGGGTACAATCGCTGACAGTTTTATGGAAGAATTGACGTTTAACATTTCTACATAATTGGCTGGCGCGGTTTCTGGCGCGCTTAAATTTAACCCAGTTCTCATCGGTAGGAGACTTAATGTGGGAACGCCTAAGGTAGTCCCTCAATTTCATGGCTTCGCGGATGTTACTATCCAGCCATGGAGTAGGAGCGTGTTTCATGCGGACTAGTCTTAGGGGTGCATGTTTATCATAAAGATCATTTATCATTCACAATCTCCTCTCTATAATATTAAAATATATTATTATAAGTATAAGTATAGATAGTTAACATTCTTATCGTCTAAAAATATTTTATTAGATATATACCTACCTAATAAATATTTCTTTATGACATTGATAGAAATTCATTATAAAATTGGTTTATACAAAAAAAAAGTAGGAAACGATGGTCAGAATTAATTACTAGTAGTATTACTTTGTGAACCTCTACAGTCAATGTCCTGAAAAAGACAGCCCTGAAAGTCAAATAAAATTGACATTATATAAAAAGTGATAAATCTAATAAATAACAGGAAATATATAAGTTATTTTATAATAAAACATATGACAAATATTTTTGTTTTATTTGATATATTTTATTTTTTTGGAGTACGGCATATGATTTCGTAACTACCTGATGGTAAGCAAACCTAAAAAGTCCATGAATAATCCCACTATGCCGGCTAAATGATGCTGTTACGAAATGGGCGGCGACAAATACCTAAGGATTTGTATTACGAGTAGATATATTTTAAATACCTCGCTGCTTTATCGTGAAATCAATAGCCCATTCCGTAACCGCACTATGAATCCTTTCATTATTATTATTTATAGGATACGAAAAACAAAATCTATGATAAAATAATTAGTTGATTTTTAAGGGTTGTATCGTGCGAAATGCTATAAAAGAGTGTTAGAAGCACTACAAACTGTGGAAACTCGTGTAAAGTTTGATTGTCGCATAACTCACCGCAGCCGCACTATTAAGTAGGTACTAAAACTAAACTACCTATGTTAAACTGTTGTTATAATATAGGTAGTTAATAAAATGCTGTATTTTTTTTTTATTGGAGCACGACATGTGACGTTGTCTACCTGGTGGTGAGCAGACCTACAAAGTCCATGAATGGGGTCAATCAATAATTGTTCTGAAACAATATTGATCGCTCCAACTATGCCGGCTAAATGATGCGATTACGAAATGGGGGGCGACAATGAAGAATTGCATTACGAGTATATACTCGCTGCCTTATCGTCAATTCAACCACCCATTTCGTAACCGCACCCTGAAAGGAGACTACCACCTCGACAAGAAATCGATGCAGTAGTCTCCAGAAAACCGGTGAACCCACAGACTAAAACCGAAACATGACTAGGTCACTTGACGGTTTTTGCATCTGTATGGGTGGTGGTAATGAGACCGGTCGGTATAGGTATGTTTATGTAGCCGATAAAGCGCGTTCTGCACCCTAAGCATTGTTTGAAATAATGTGTCAGGGAGAAAACAGGGGTTTAGCTAGTCTTGGTTTATCGAAACGTTTCGTAATAGAGTCATTTAAGTGCTATATATTATTTAGTATCGCAAAAAAAAATTTACTAGTCTACGTAGACGATACTGATCGTCTACGTAGACTAGTGGTCCTTTGGCTACTTGTACTATTATTTCTTCTGTGCTTTGGCGTAGGACCTACGTTTGTTATTAGAACCTACGTTTTTTCTGTGCAGTTTGTCATGGTCTGGGTGTTTATAAAATATAATATGTATTATATCGTTGTTTCCTCTATGGTTGTTTTTGTCCTATGACAAGCCTAGAGCTTATCTGTAACCAGGCCAATATGTGTTAATTGTCCTACGTATTATTATTCTACCGGATAGTAATTGACAATGTTACGTCCAAGATTATTGTCAACCAGAATTAGCCAGAAATTCTACAATTGGTTGTGTCCACTATGCCTGCTTAAGGAACTTATTCACTAACTAAAAATAGAAGGGAACGCACGAAGGCTATAACTTTTTAATTGTGCGAAATACATATAGATATATATTTCAATGGAACACGACATGTGATCTTACATCCACCTTATGGTAAGTGGCAATGTAAAGTCACTTTGCTACAATTGGTTAAGTCCAAAGCGCTTAAAGGACTCAAGATTAAAGGAAGAAGGGAAAATGCACGCAGACAAGGGGCCTTATTCCGAGTTTGCAACCGCTAATCACAACAAGACGTTGCGCAAACTATAAATATGGAAATATAAACTCTATTCCAATGGTTATATAGTATGTATTAGATTGGCTATTATAATGCCGCCATCTTGAAATACACGAATTCTTCGCAAGTTTGAACATGTATGAAGCATTGGAATTTCAACTTTATAATTAACAGGATAGAACTTACATTTCAATACCCGTACTTTACGCAAAATGCGCGACGGTGAACGTGTCAAAACTCGGAATAAAGCCCACGGCCTTCCACTTTTTTATCGTACGACATATAATATAAGAATCGCCAAATCTTTAAGTCCTAGTGGTCTATCATGGACATATCAATGCTCTGAAGAATTTTTCGAACTTATACCTCTTCTCCATTTCGATTCCGTGCCACACTGGCATCAAAATGCATCTCATACGGTGGGAGACAAGCCTTATTTAACAGTTAAACTATAGGTACATAATTTGCAGCTTACCATTGAAGTTTTCAGGAGGCTGCTGCATTAATTTCTTGTTGATGAGACTAACACTTTTCAAGATACGGTTATAAATCCATCAGATTGGTCCATTTTGTAATCGCATAATTTATCCGGCAAGTGGGAGCGATTGCTACTGTTTACCAATGTATTGATCGACTCCCTTCATGGACTTCGTAAGTCTGCTTACTAACAGTTAGATACAAAGTCACATGCCCTGCTCCTATAAAAAAGTCCATACATTACGTATCATCATGGGTGCCTTACGGCGCCTGAGACCGCCTAGACAACCCCAGGGCACCCAGCGGAGGTTTTAATCTCACCGATTCCCACCTCGTCTTAGCCGATGGTATGAGTCTCCATCGTACAAGTGGCTAGCTCGTCGCGATGTTTGAATATAATCAATAACCCATATATAATAATATATAAATAGTTTCACAAGTTGGTATAATGTTGTTAAACAAATTTATATAAATTAAATAAATCGTATAAGTAAAATTATTATCGTCTTCATATTTTTATCATTAATGTACTACTAGTAAATTTTTATCATTAATGTACTACTAGTAAATTTTACTTATTAATGTACTACTATATATATCACAGTAGGAACTATATTATAGATAAAAAAAAAATATTTTATAATTATATTTTCTTAATTTTAATGTCATACGACTGAAGACGCCATGTAAGGCGAAATATATCGTAACCAAATAAAATTTTGTTTTATTTATTTTATTATATTATAGATATAAACACATACATACATACATATCATCACGGGTGCCTTACGGCGTCCGAGACCGCCTAGACGGCCCCAGGGTACCCAGCGGAGGGGTTTTAATCCCACCTCGTATGATCACCGATGGTATGAGTCTACACCGAACAAGTGGCTAGCTCGTAGCGATGTTTTGAATAGACTCAATAACCCATCTATAAACAGTTTCACAAGTTGATATAGTGAAACCGGGACCGACAGCTTAACGTGCTCTCCGAGGCACTACAGTTGTGTTGTCAAACAAATGTACATATGTTTTTAATTAAAAACTCATTGGTACAAACCGGGATTCGAACCAGGGACCTAAGTGTTTTTAAGTCCAAGGTCTAACCAAATCGGCCACCACGTATACTCGATAGATATAAACCTTTCGAATATTATCTAAATAATCAACCCGCATCAAAATTCGTTGCGTTGTTTATAATATTTAAGCATGTACCCGTTATGCCTAGATGGTCTATAATACCTAATTCTAATCATAATCAACATGAAGCTAAAAAAACGCGCCCCGCGGCGCGCTGACGGGCACGGTTTTTACCTTCATGCTAGATGGTCTATAATACCTAATACTAATCATAATCAAACATTTCTTATCGAAAGTCTTATTTGTATATAGGTTAGTAAAGCCGTTCGTATGTTTGTTAAATCAATAAAGACAAAATACCGTAAACCGTAAGTATAAAATATGATTATGGAATTACCAGAAGGTACACAGGGTTATGCAAAGTAAGGCTCTTTACACAACGCTACTCAAATATTATATTGTTTAATTTTTTCGGTTATGCATTTTTATAAATTCCTTTATAGGATAATCTTATATTAAATTTTTAAAGATAAAAATGCAATGAAAAAAAATCTTGGTGGCGGGACTCGAACCCACGAACCTCGCTATCGCGGCAAGAAATATAAAATACTGAAAAAAGTAAAAACAAAAAAAAACAGACTCCTCTGCCATCTAGTATTAGAAACTAGGACTTCTGACTTCACTCGTTTAAGAGTTATTAGAAGAAAGCTAATAGAGGGCGTCTGTGTATAAGTAGATAACAAGCAATGACAAAATTCGTGAGGTCTGACTGGAACCTGGTTGGCTCAGCGGTTGAGCGCCTTGCCGCGATAGCGAGGTTCGTGGGTTCGAGTCCCGCCACCAGGATTTTTTTCATTGCATTTTTATCTTTAAAAATTTAATATAATATTTTCGGTTAGGTAGTTTTAACAGTCCTGAAATTATTATTTCATATTTCATATCTTTTACATAATAGATACAGGCGTTTTACTTACTTAACATGAGAGTCCCAAATCCTGTAAATATAGCTTGTAATTGTTCTATTTTATTATAATATTGAAACAAAACGGCCTTAGGGTACCCAGCCCAGTAGAGCTTTTATTCTCATCTAGTCATAGCCGATGATGGGTCTACATCGAAGAAGTGACAAGGTCGTCGGGCTGTTAATGTTATTACTCAATTTTAAACTAGTATTCAATCATCTTATACTATACTATTGTAGTTTATACAACTGATAAAGCTTTTATAAGTTATGGGGAAATATATGATATACTTAATATATGATTAGCTCAATTAAAAAAACTAATACATGAAATACAATTTATTGATTAATTGCTGTTTACCCCGACCGGGGCCTTGTTTATCTAACACTTATTTAATATTTTTTGATTATTATTATATTAATTAACTTATTTTATTCATTTTATATTTCTATTAATTTTGTATTTGTTTTGTGTAAGATGTTTTTGTTTTTGTGTCATAATTTGTGGATGCTATTTTGGTTTTTGTTATTCTAAGATGATTGTTAATCCGATTATATTCTGTATCCCTAATTACAATTAAATAAATAAAATAATATATATATGTATGTGCATCACGGGTGCCTTACAGCGCCCGAGACCGCCTAGACGGCCCCAGGGTACCCAGCGGAGGGATTTTTTAATCCCACCTCGTCGTAGCCGATGGTATGAGTCTACACCGAACAAGTGGCTAGATCGTTGCGATGTTTTGAATAGACTCAATAACCCATCTATAAACAGTTCCACAAGTTGGTATAGTGAAACCGGGACCGACAGCTTAACGTGCTCTCCGAGGCACTATAGTGGTGTTGTCAAACAAATGTACATACATTTTTTAATTAAAAACTCATTGGTACACACCGGGATTCGAACCAGGGACCTAAGTGTTTTTAAGTCCAAGGTCTAACCAACTAGGCCACCACGTATATAATAAAATAAAAATAAATACTAATAATGTTTTTATAAAGTATTTTATTTATAAGTATTCACTTTTGTTTAAAACGGTAATTCACGTATTAACTATTAACGGCTTCTCAAGATACTTATGCTGTTTTAAAACGTGATTTTTTTAACACTTTAATTAGGTACAACATTGTAAATACGTTTTTGAGTTTATTATTTATATATATAAGATAAAATATACGTGGTGGCCGAGTTGGTTAGACCTTGGACTTAAAAACACTTAGGTCCCTGGTTCGAATCCCGGTGTGTACCAATGAGTTTTTAATTTTAAAATGTATGTACATTTGTTTGACAACACCACTATAGTGCCTCGGAGAGCACGTTAAGCTGTCGGTTCCGGTTTCACTATACCAACTTGTGAAACTGTTAATAGATGGGTTGCTACGACGAGGTGGGATTAAAACCCCTCCGCTTGGTACCCTGGGGCCGTCTAGGCGGTCTCGGGCGCCGTAAGGCACCCGTATGTATATACATATAAGATAAAAATAATAAATCTAATATTTATTCCTTTGGGTGCGACTACGAAATGGTCGATGGTAGAAGAAATTCGATTTTATTCCACGACACTTTAGGCTTTTTAATACTGTTATTCTGCATTATAAACTTTGACAGTATTTATTATACACTACGAATAACTGATTCATAGAAGGAAAATTATGTAAAATCTATATTACATGTATGACTATGACAGTACTATGTTACATATAACTAATACCTAGCAGGAATATGTTTTTTTAAGATTACACATATACGAATAACACAACAGATCTATGTTACGAATAACCGAATGGTTCAGGCATAGAAATGTATACTCTACTTATTGATCAATCTACTACGACAATATAAAGCTACGAACAACTAATACGTAGCAGGAATAATCTGTTTTTATAAGTGTAGCCGCAACTACAAATAACATACTCGTACCGATACAAATAACGAATACGCTAAGAATTTGGAAAATGAAAATGAAAAAAACGTTTATTGCCTTCAAAATTGCAATAACATAAATAAAATTAGGAAAAATGAAACAAAATGACAAATAAATATTAAAAAGAAAAAAATTGTAGTTCGTAGGCAAAAGGACCGACCTTCAGCATAATGTCGCCGGGTAGCGTGCCCCGTGAGAGGCCCGGGACGCTGTTTCAGTTCAACCCTGCTCTCTCCGTGGTCACCACAAAATGTTCTTATAAATATCTTGATTATATTTACGTAATTCTAAAAAGGCTGTTTTGTCCATAATTTAATATTTGTTATCTATATATATTTCGCTTAGTTAGTGAACAGGACAATACTTTTGTGTGAAAAAATGTCCATCTAATTTTCTCCATATGTTAATGGTGATCCAAAATATATTTATTATAAACCTAAATTATATAGGTATAAATAAATAAAATTTATTGTTAAATAAAAATACATAGTTATGACTTTTTTGCGTTTTCGGTGGAAACTCTGGGAACATGGTCTCCAAATACAAAAAAAATGTTGATAAACTTTTATGTTCGGATTTTTAAGAAAATTTTCACTTATAATTTTACTATATATTGTAAAAATAAATAAATATAATAATGGCTAAAAATTTAGTATTATTATTATTTTATTTGAGAAATTCATGTGTCCGATGGTGAGCAGACCTACATAATCTATAAATAGGGTCGATCAATACATTGTTGTTTAACAATATTGATCGCTCCCACTATGCCGGCTGAATGATGCGGTTACGAAATGGGCGGCAACAAAGACGTATCTGCATTACGAGTATTACATTAATTAATATCTTCGCTGCTTTATCATTAAATCAATCGCTCTCTTCGTAATCGCACCCTGAAAGGAGACTACCACCTTGCCAAGAAATTTATGTAGTAGACTCCTAAAAAACGTAACCCACAGACTAACATTGACCAGTAGCTCTACTGCAAGTTTTTCTATAGATATGAATCCACCAATAGGATTGATCGTTTTTATTTTTTTAATAAACCTCTCTTATTGGTTAATTCCTATCTATAGTTACTAGCGACTATAGTAGAAACTGTTTGCAAAAACTTGTGGTAAAGCTACAGGTAAATAAATAATTGACTCGGACGGAACTGCAGACGGGTATTGTAAACGACCCCGAGGTTGGGGGTTTATATTCATCCACTAGTTGATCAGTAGTTCGCGATTTCTTAACCCGTCTTGTAGTCTTGTCATTTGGAAGAATTGTTTGTTAATTCTATATAAAATAAAATAAACATTCCAAATATTTCATTTAATCATTATATTTTAATTTAATGATTAAAACATAGTGGTAAGTTTATTTTAGACTAATTAAAACTTAATTTTAATAAAAAAGTAATTCAAAGTACGTAGTGGTAGTTTTTTATTATTGGAGCACGGCATGGACTTTTTATCCACCTGGTGGTAAACAAACCTAATAAATCTATGAATGGTGTCGATCGATACATTGTTTTTTAACAGCATTAATTGCTCCGACTATTGCGGGTACTAAATGGGCGACGACAAAGACGAATTTGTATTACGAGTCTATTTTAGAATCAAAGTCAAATTACCTGCCCATTTCGTAACCACACCATAAAAAAGAGACTACCACCTCGACAAGAAATCGATGCAATTCTCCTAAAAACCAGTGAACCCACAGACTTATACCAAAACTAGCAAGTTATAGAACTATTCCCCCCACCTAAATATAGTAAAAGTATCGTCTGTCGTGTGAGGTATAGAATTCAATACAACCCACTCAAGGATGAACAAAAAAATAGGAAAAAAATAACTAATTAGGTACTATCTGTGGGCTAGATTTATGTATATTAGGAATTACTAGATGTCTATAAATTACCTAACGGTACTGTATATAAATCAAATTACAGAAGCTGCTTAGTTATATTTCGATCTTTACTTTGCGATCATAAAAAGCACGAAATTGTGGTTTTGCGTGTTTGCTAGACGCCAATAATTTTCCTGTCCCATTATGTAAGCCATTAGATGATTTATATCAATGAAAATTAATGTCTGTAATACGTCAGTTGATAGTCAGTAAACTTGTAGTTAACAAACTACTACTAAGTTTAAAATTATTTAGTATAATTAGCTGGTTTCCGCAACTTCGTAAGCGTGCTTATTTTACAGGTAGATGACTACGGGGAAATTTTCCCACTTAATGAAAAATAGGAAAAAAAAATCCACCCTATAAATAAAGTAGGAAAAGATTAGCAACTTTTGTGTTACTTAACATAGAATTGTTGTAGTCTAGAGTCTAGAGCACAACAATTCTATGTTTTCTAACTCTAGAGTCTAGAGTTAGAAAACTGGTTCACACTCTTCAGTCAGTTGCTCAAGGCAATGTGTTGAAACAGATTTACAGGTAGATGACTACGGGGAAATTTTCCCACTTAATGAAAAATAGGAAAAAAAAATCCACCCTATAAATAAAGTAGGAAAAGATTAGCAACTTTTGTGTTACTTAACATAGAATTGTTGTAGTCTAGAGTCTAGAGCACAACAATTCTATGTTTTCTAACTCTAGAGTCTAGAGTTAGAAAACTGGTTCACATTTTTAAAACTCCTCAGTCAGTTGCTCAAGGCAATGTGTTGAAACAGATTTACAGGTAGATGACGACGGGGAAATTTTCCCACTTAATGAAAAATAGGAAAAAAAATCCACCCTATAAATAAAGTAGGAAAAGATTAGCAACTTTTGAAAAAGTGGGACTTTTCCCCGCTTTCTTTCATAAAATGGGATTTTAGTCCCGCTAAAAAATCATTTTTTCTTCAAGTGGGACTTTTTCCTACTTTTAAAAAAAGAGGGAATTTTCCCCACTTTTGAAAAAGTAGGAATTTTTAATTTCTACATGACTACTTTTTCACAATTCCCACGTCATAGCATACTTTCTCTTACAAGCATTTTTCCACCTTTACATTGACAACTTTTCACAATTCCCACGTTCCCAAAATTATCTTTATCATAATGCTATTCCCGTAATTCCCACTTTTTTTTACTAGAATTAAAAAAAAAAAGAGATCTATTACACCCAATACTTGAGGTATTGAGGCAAGACAAAACTCATGACAAGACGTGAGTCTTATCTTGAAGTGGCCGTGCTGCGACTATAGGATAAGACTGATGTCACAGAAGAAATATAGCTGATGTGAAAGATTGTCAACGGACACGCTCTCATGTCTTGTCTTGGATGTGGCCGTGCTACGGGGGCAGATGTTTATATTGCTTTACTGAAACAACGTTCAAGTATTATATTTACACCTTCTCATTTTTTATGATTATAAAATAAATACTTCTTTTACACAACGATTCTTAGGTTTTTGGGTCTCGATTCCTATACAAGAAATAATAAAGTTAATAAAATATGTAATGTATATTCATATAATAGAAATAAATGCAAAAAAATATTAAGTAGCTGGTTGTTAACCCTGGATTACAATGAGTGTGAAAAGATGCCGTGTGCTGATTAGGGCTTGAATTTCGGACCGTTTTTTAATTCCGGTATTGGGTTTTAATATTAAGCAATTCAGTTCCGGAATTCCGGAATTCGAGGCTTCCTTTAAAAATCAAATACAGAGACCCCTAGAAGCCACACCCGATCAACGCGTTCATTGTTAAATTTAAAGTAAAATTTGTTTATGGGTAGAACTCGATCGAAGAGAAATGTCAAATTCCAAACATTTCAGTTTTGATTTCTATCGATGGGCTTTCCGGTAGGACCCCTTGTCCGGTAAGAAATAAATCTCTAGAAACTGTATTATTGTTGTTTTTCCTCTAACATGTTACCTATTCTGATAAAATAACTTAATACCTATGTATCGTCCTAAATAGTTAAACAGACCCAAATTTTGGAAGGCAGTGACTCTTGAAATTCAGTTTTCAACTAGTTTGGGAGTCAGGTCAGGGTATCACTAGTTCTAGGTACTAATATAGTTTAATAAGGCAATGGTTACTAATCTATAAATTGTGATTTTTTGGTCAATAAAGTTATTATTATTATTATATAAGGTAAAGTAAACATGTTCACCATGACTAGGTACTAAGCTCGCGATACATAACGTAGGTACAGGCACGAATTCTAAAAATAATTTATAATTATAATTTTGGCTACCTACCTACTAATCACTGTAGTTTGTAAAAATATGACATAAATATATATAAAATAAATATCATCACGGTGCCTTACGGCGCGCAGCGCCCGCTTAGATGCCCTCAGGGTTCCCAGCGGAGGGGTTTTAATCCCACCTCGTCGTAGCCGATGGTATAAGTCTACACCGAACAAGTGGCTAGGTCGTCGCGATGTTTGTATAGACTCAATAACCCATCCATAAACAATTTAACAAGTTGGTATAGTGAAAATGGGACCGACACCTTAACGTGATCTCCGAGGCACTATAGTGGTGTTGTTAAACAAACACATAAAATTAATAACATCGAAAATAATTTATGTCATTAAAATATACCCAATATATTTAAAAACTTTTCCTAAGAGACTTTTCTATATCTAAATATTATATACCAAACCTATTACCGCCTCCGTAGACTAGTGGTTGCGTCTTCGGCGTTGTATCCGGGAGTTCGATTCCCACCCATGGCAATAATATATTAGTACGTATTTCTGAACAGTTTGTCATAGTCTAGGTGATTATAAAATATAATATGTATTAATATCGTTACACATAGTACAAGCCTAGAACTTAGTTTGTCCACAGCAATTCCTTCATATTATTATTTTACCCCCAGAGCTAATAGGTATTCATCAAAAAAATGCATATAAGTAGGTCCACTAGTTTTTAACTGGCGAACAGACAGACAGACACGAATTATAAAAATAATATATTATTGTTCAAAGTCACATGCCCTAGTAAAAAAAAGTTTGGATAGATGTTGTCTCAATAACGATTTGAGCTAGAAATAAAATTTGAGATATTCAGGGTGAATTGTTCAAAGTGCACCAATATAAAAAAATACGCTCCAAAAGCTTCCTTTTTCTGAAAGTGTTATACTTGTCTGTTTTCGTACCTATTTTCGATAATTCAACTGCAATCATCGCCTTAAAGTCTTTAATTTAAAATTACTTATCTTTGTAAATAAGTAGCATGCAAACGAAATGAGTTATTACGACGTTTGGCTTTGAACTCCCTGTACTGTCACGGAATCTTAGTTCTGCAGCGGAAACATAACTCCGGGTATTATGGGGTGGCCAGTCTAGGGAGGTAAGCTAATTTATAATTTTATTCGTGCAAGTTATAGTAAAATAAACTGTGATATATGGCAAAAGTTTTTATAAAATATTATATTATTTTTCGCTTTAGCTGAACATCCTAACTGACTCTACTGAAATCAGAAATTAGACATTTTTTAAAGTTTTTTTTAAATAATACAATGAAATAGAAGATTACCTCTTTTTAAATGCATTGTATTCCTTAATATAATAAATAATATTCTATAATTCGGCGAAATGAGGATGGGTTAATCCCTCCGCTGGGACCCTGAGGCCGTTTAAACGGTTCTCGGGAGCCAAATTGGCACCCGTGATGGTATTTTATTTTTTTTAATTTGTATTCCTTAATACAAATAAACTTAATACTTTCTATTTCGTTGCTGCCTTCTTAAAAGGGGTGGTAACTGGTACATTATCGAAAACCTCAAAAGCCTGCAAACTCATTTGAACGTAAACAGGGAATTATAGTTCACGGGTTCAAACACAGGTGTGTACCAATGAGTTCTTAATTTAAAATATATGTACCTACACTTGTTGTACAACACCATTACGAGTATAAGTAGTGCCAGAAAAACGCTAAGCGATATTCTGCGATATGTCCCAGTTATACTATAATAGCCTTTTAAATTGTTAAGTCTATATTATACACCCAGACGAGCTTGGCACTTGTACGTTTTAGACTCAGAATACTACGAAGAGGTGGAAATAAAACCCCTCCACTGGACATCCTCAGACCGTACCGTAAAAGACTGCCGTATAGTCCGTTTTACGAAAGAATTACCTCGGCAAAAACTAATTAATTAAATTGAGAGTAAACAAAATGAGTTAAATATAAGTACATACGATGTCGACATAATTTGATTAGTAATAGAAATTATATTTACTAAAACAAATCAAAATCCTAAAATTATTTTTGTTTACCAACATTACGTTGCGCGACTATAGTGCTCCGTCTAAAGGAATTCTTTGTGAAACGAAACATATTTCGCCCATACCTAGTACGTATTTCTGAACAGTTTGTCATGGTCTAGGTGATTATAAAATATAATATGTATAGTATCGTTACACATAGTACAAGCCTAAATAACCATATTTTGCTTTTTTAAGATTTTTTTATTTTATTTTTATATTCCTTACTCTTTTTTTTACATATACCATTTGAAAAAAAGCAAATAAACCTTAGCCATTCTATTCCTTAATCTAAGCTTAGTTAGGGTGACCGTCCTAATTATCAATACTTTAATGGGGCAAGAAGTTTTAATTACAAATATATCATTAAAGTTTATGTCATATTACAATTTATGTCATATTTGAAGTGTCAAAGGGATACCATAGACATTAAATATTGTTTTTATATAGTATTATATAACTAAGTGTATGCTATGATCCATAGAAAACATTTTTTGTAAATATTACCCTATATCCAAATATTAGTCACCAATTATTAGCCGTCGTGTAACCAATTATCAGCACAAGTATTGATAAGAGACAGAATCAAGTATTGATATAAATAAATAAACTAAAAATTTGAATTTCTGATGTGTTCAATCATAAAACTAACATTTATACTTCTCAAATTACCTATAAAATAAATTACTATCCCTAGTTTATACTAAACTATTTGGATAGATGTTATAAAGAAAGCAACAATTTCAAATCATAACCAAATTTTGTTATATGAATCACTAAATTCGAAGACAAACTTACCGGCGAATACTTGATGAAGAGTATTTCAAACGAAAATGTAGCCACTCAAATTTACACGACGATCTACAAGTGATACTATTGTATAATATTGCTAGATTTAAAGTTAAGAATCCTTTTAAACTTTTTATATTAAATTTTTAAAGATAAAAATGCAATGAAAAAATTCCTGGTGGCGGGACTCGAACCCACGAACCTCGCTATCGCGGCAAGGCGCTCAACTCTTTTTAAACTTTTTAATAACTTGGCAATTTAGAAACCATAAAAAATACCTTAATATTTTAATTTTCCACCGAAGTGCTGATAATTTGGTGCAGTGTCGGCATCTGAATCCGTCACCCTACTTATAAAACTTAACCTAACTTCGGATAAATAACAATAAATTTATACCTGTCCTGAAATGCCTCCCTAAAAACAGTAAATCAAAGGCCTTATCTAATCGCAATTATCTTTTGTAGTGAAGCCAGAAAGTTAAGCCGCTAACAGACACTAATAACCTTATAATCCAATAGTTTAGAAAGTCCAATTTTTATTATTACTTCACAATATTGATAATATTTTAAAAACTTTATTGGACGACTTATTTATTATGTACTTATAATTATTCATTTTTATTTTCAAAATTGATTAGTACATTTCGCTGAGGAAAATACAGGCAGAGGAAAAACAGACAGGGAAAGTACCCTCAATATTAATAATGTCAAATTTTGCTGTCAGAATTTTGCATTCCTTATTTTCAAAAATAAGTAGGTAAAATTTTTGAAAACACGCTTGCCACACCTCGGATTCGAACCGACTGAAATGCGAAAAATAAACACCGTAGATACATTTATGGCACCAATCGATACAGGTGTATTTATAAGCATGAATTTATTTTAAACAACATAATCAAGTATAGTATCATGAGATCTATGACTAAATTGGTTTATATTGTATTGACATTTCAAAACAAATTCTTATATTTTTTAGTACAATCTACTCGTATCGTATACATACTTAATGGCTTCTTCGTGTTGATAAATTATGTATTTTGTTTGCCTGTGGGGTGTTTGTCATTTTGTATTCCTCCAATTTTTATTATACCTATTCATAAAAAAATATTAACAAATTATTTCGCACACCGATAAAATGTTAGAATATGCTCGTCGTAAAATTGTAACACAATGCTTATGACCATGTTTTGGCAAATAAAGAAATATATATTCAATTGGGTACTTATTTTAAGACCAAAAAAGATATAAAAATACTCTTTGTGCATAAGTTTTCGCCAACTTGGGCACTATTATATACATGGTGGCCGAGTTGGTTAGACCTTGGACTTAAAAACACTAAGGTCCTTGGTTCGAAACCCGGTGAGTGTGAGTATAAAATGAGTTTTTAATTAAAAAAAATATGTACATTTGTTTGACAACACCACTATAGTGCCTCGGAGAGCACGTTAAGCTGTCGGTCCTGGTTTCACTATACCAACTAGTGAAACTGTTTATAGGTGGGTTATTGAGTATATTCAAAACATCGCGACGAGCTAGCCACATGTTCGGTGTAGACTCATACCATCGGCTACGACGGGGTGGGATTAAAAAACCCCTCCTCGGGCACCCTAAGGGCCGTCTAGGCGGTCTCGGGCGCCGTAAGGCACCCGTGATGATATGTATGGGCACTACAATATTCGACACCGACCTATTTATCCTAAAATTATTAACAACTACTCAACCGATTTTGAAATAAATTTCACCCATAGAGATCTCTATTATCAGCGAATAACTTGGGCTATATAATATAAACAAATTAGATTTTATTTATAACAAGTAAATATAATTGTTATTTTTTAAACAATAAAATTTAAAAAAAGTTAATTCGATGAGTGCAGTGTTCCGAGGACATATATTTAAGTAATATTTGAACCGATTTTTTAAATATAAAATGGGCACTGGGGCCTTATTCCGAGTTTGCAACCGCTAATCACGACAAGACGTTGCGCAAACTATAAATATGGAAATATAAGCTCTATTCCAATGGAAATATAGTATGTATTAGGTTGGCTATTATAATGCAGCCACCTTGAAATACACGAATTCTTCGCAAGTTTAAACATGTATGGAGCATTGGAATTTCACCTTTATAATTAACAGGATAGAACTTACATTTCAATACGCGTACTTTACGCAAAATACGCGACGGTGAACGTGTCAAAACTCGGAATAAAGCCCCTGGTGAAACCTTTGGCACTCGCTTAGTTTATAATAAAAATAATTAACCAATACTACTTGTACTATTATTTCTTCTGTGCCAATACATACATACACACCATCATGCTTGTATCTTTGTTAAGGGGTAAGCAGAGAGCAATGTACGCCACTTCGCCCGATCTCTACTTAAATTCATAGTTTCTTTCACATCCATGCATCTACAAGTAATCTACACCAACAGAAGCTGTCTGTGTAAAAAAACAGTCTTTTTTTTTACATTTTGTACTTTGTTTAACGTGGCCTTATTAGGTACCTCTTTCAATCTTCGATACAATATTATAATGGATGGATGACTTCTATTATTATATATTTATTTTATTTAAAAGCTTTATTAGATAGAGTACAGAGGCGGACTTAATGCCGCTCAGCATTTTATACCAGTCAAACCTTTGGGACAATTTTATAACTATAATACTGTTATTTCAGTTGAATAAATCGTAATGGGGCGTGGGAAGGAGCCAGAGGTGCCGTTCAGTGACCCTGCCGAAGCCAAAAAGCATCGAGATGAAGCTGCCGGCCATCGGAGAAATGGGAATTACGAAAAGGCAAAAGCTTCTCTGAATAAGGTGTGTATTAAATAATGATTGTTAAATCATAATATTTGATGCCGCCTATTTCGTAACCGCATCATTTAGTTGGCATAGTGGGAGCGAGCAATGCTGTTAAACAACTGTGTAGGTATTCACCGACCCCATTCATGGACTTTGTAGGTCTGCTCATCAAGTGGATCTTCCACCAACAATGATTAGCTTGAATAAAAGGATTGTTGAAAAAAATATTTTTCCAACAATCCGTTGGAGTGGAGTTTTTTATTATTTTTAACTGTCCTAATATAGGTATTTACATGTATTTCATTTATTAAGTATATAGGTAGTAGGTACCTATTTGCTAATAAAAAATGTGTATTATTTGTGCCAATTAATTTACTAATGGCGACTTATATACTTATTACATTGGTTAACTATCATAACCTCAAGAAAACATATCATATCGATTATATAAGTAGGTTTTCCGTGCCATGCAGTTACATACATGCGCTCTCCGACGTTTGAGAACCACCACTCATGCAGGGTGGGAGGTGAGAGGCGCGAAACACGACATGTTCCCATGACGACCACAGCTAGGGCGTCAATATCAGCACCGTATCACACACCTACTGTTATATAACTATCCTAAAAAACAGAAAAATCATGCAAAATAACACAGAACATGACATAGCCAAGGCGCAAGCAAGATCTATTCTTGGCCCAACAAAAGAAACAGAATTTCTTCAAAGTTTCGTCAGGGTAGGAACTGGAGACGACGAAGAAGAGACTCCTGCCCCGAAACCCTCGATCAGCAAGAGAGTTCCTCCTTCAGCGGAAAAGAATTCGGAGGGAGCAAGTGAAAAAGATGACAAAGGTTCTATTAAAGATAATAAAGCGTCAAAAAACAAAAAGACTACAAAGCGTAAGCAGAAAAAGGAAAGGAGACGACGAGAAGAAGAACTGTACACTGACAAGGACAGAGCTGCTGCTGTCGTAATGGGTTCTAAGGATATAAAACATTCGTTGTCCATGAAAGATAAAGCTGAAAGAAGCAATGCTTTAAGTTTGCCTGCTGAAGCTGATGCTGGAACTTTACTGGCATTGGCTAGAGCTGAAATTAGTAGAGAAAGACATGATACAGCATTAACTTTTGTTAACAAGGTGATATAAATGAATCAATTGCCATATAAAATAATCAATGATATATTTTTTATCAGAAAAAAACATTTGGTAGAGAGTGATCATAATTAACTAATTTAATTTTTATTTTTATTTGCAGGCTATCGAATTAGCTCCAGAAGAAAAAGCAGCATATGTAGCTCGCAGCAAATGCTACCTTCTGCTTGGTGAACCTCGAGCTGCCCTAGAGGACGCTGAAACGGCACTCCGATTAGATCCTAAGCACGCCAGAGCGCTTCTGCATAAGGCTGAGGCTCTGTACTATTGTGGGGAATTCGAACTGAGCCTAGTCCATTATCATAGAGGACTTCGGACACGACCAGACTTAAATGCATTCCGTTTGGGCGTCCAAAAAGCGCAAGTAAGTGCTTATTATAAGTCCGCGGATATGAATATCGCGCGGAAAAAAAACAGGTTCTTAGGCGCATAAAAATGTGGGGAGCACGGTGTTCGTGTGATCTCTACTTAAGTAGAGTTCGTTGAATCTGTTTAGCCTATACAAGTCGTAATGAAGCATGCAAGCCTGAGCATGAATCCATAATATCAAGTCGGATGGTTATCATCCAGGTCAGTCACACGTCACAGTCTTGCTTTCATGAAAATATAAGGTAGTAGGTATCTTAACTCAGTCTAAAGGCGATTTAATCCAAGGCAAACCATTACGTTCCATGGGCCGTTCATTGTTCTAATGAACGAACCCCTTGGAATGTAATGTTTTCGCTCATTGTTCTAATGAACGAACCCCATGGAACGTAATAGTTTGCCATTACAATATCCGTTCAATAGCCGTTCATTGTTCTAATGAACAAAATCGATGGAACTTAATGGTTTGCCACTACAATATTCGTTCAATGGCCGTTCATTGTTCTAATGAACGAAACCGATGGAACGTAGTGGTTTGCCTTAGCTACCTTCTTCGGCTACCGACGTGAACATGAGTTTCGTGAGATATTATATCAAACGATGTGTCTTTTAAAAAAATAGGTAACTAATGATCACAAATCTTGTTTTCAGGAAGCAATTGAAAATACAATTGGAGGAGTTAAACCGTCAAAAAATGGCGGAGTTAAAACACGATCCAGGCCATCAAGACCAGTATTGGGCCAGCTTATGTCAGACAAACTGTACCTGGAAAACTTGCTGAAGAACCCAGACCTTGCCATAGCTGATAAAAAGAACGATGTAGTAACCAAACAGGCTCAGGAAGCTATCAGATTTCTAGAAAATAGAGCTGAATTTTGGAGACAACAACAATCAAATTGAAAACTAAATATAATAATGAGTTATCAAATAATATTAGCAGATTGTTTTAATTTCATAACCCTTATTAATTATTTTTAATATAGAGTGGCATTTTATAACGGTAGGTTACAATAGTTAAGAATAAAGATTTTTTTAAATTTTGAAGTTCAGAAGATTTTTTTTTTTTTTTCTTGTTGTCAGCAAGTAGTTTTTACATTACAATTATTTGCCATTAGATCTTTTTTTATAAATGGATATAACTTGAGTAGGTACTGGTTGTATATCGAGACATAATACTATTAATAATATAATAAAACGTTCGCTGGCGTCTGCAGGTATACCCACCCAGTACTCTAGAACCAGTCGGTCTAGACCGTGACGATGGCAAAAGTCCGGCCGGTGTGACCATAGTACCATGGCGTAGAGGTCGAGCACTTTTATGGGATGCTACTTGTGTGGACACCCTAGCTCCAAGTTACGTCCTCATCAACTCTGTATCTTCCGGTGCTGGGCTCTCAACAAAAAGATTTTTCTATTGACTGTTTAGCTCCTAACGAATTTCGAGATATATTTTTTTTGTTTTTTTTTATTGGAGCACTGCATGTGACTGTCCTGGTGATGAGCATACCTACAAAGTCCAAGAATGGGGTCTTACACAAAATTTATTGATGCCGGCTAAAAATGATGCGATTACGAAATAGGTGGCGACAAGTTGCATTACGAGTATATTTTACAGTGTGTTCGTTTACTACTGTTTTTCACTTAAAGCGCCTAGGCTTTAAGCCAATTGAATCAGCCGTCAAAGTACACAAAGCGAAGCAAAGCAATCGCAGCGTTTGCAGGAGTACTCGAAGAAGTAGTTTTTTGTGCATAAATAAAAATCATATAAAATTCATAAGAGAATACAAAATAGAGTTCAGAAACTGTTAAGTGAAGCGAAGTACTAAAAAAATACCTGTCAAGTAAATTAAGCTAGTTTTTAAAAACGTTTGAGATACCATTAATATACTCGCTGCCTTATTGTCATTTCAACCCATTTCGTAACCGCGCCCTGAAAGGAGACTACCACCTCGACAAGAAACCGATGCAGTATTCTCCTGAAAACCGGTGAATGAACCCACAGACTAAAAACGAAACATGGCTAGGTCACTTGACGGTTTTTGCATCTGTATGGGCGGTCGGGAGTTTTTATAAATTTTATAACGAAGAAACGCTTTTTTATAACGTAAATCTTAAAGAGCTTTCTAAAATTCTAATGAATTCAAAATCCCTAACCTCAGTGAATCTTGTGTCCTTCCCATGTCCCAAATAAGTAGGTATAGGTATAAAAATATATGAGACAAATATTTCCTATAGGTACCTATTATATTCCCATAGAAATGATGAAGGTCAAAATAAACTAACAGATTAACGCTTCCACAAACGATCACCAAATCCTTGTCACATAATAATACAATATCTAACAATTATCATGCCTCATTTATTTAAAAACGCTTTGCCTTTTGTTGGCCTCAGCCATATAAATAAGGTGACCAATTTGAATCTATTCAGTCTTTTTTTTTCTTTAATAATCACAATGCTTTGGCAAACGATTACTGTGGTTGTTTATTCAACAATTTTTGTAAGGGTAAGTTCGATTTACTTTTGGAAATTATATAACTAAATAAAACTACCTATTTAAAAATGTTAAAACTATATAAATTGCAGGCTAATTCAGAAGCTGAAAGATGTTTGACTTTACTGAAACCAGAGGTAACTTTTATTATAACTATGTACCTAGATATTATGGTGGAGAATAAAAAAGAAAAGAAACAGTCTATTATTGTGCCTTGGTATAGTATAGGAGTGGAATATTTTAGACATTGGGCCTTAGCACAACAGCATTGATAGGCTCGATAAACCGACAAAATCGATACATATCGATTTTGTGAATGAATGTTCATTCATAAACTTCAATTTATCGACTGTCAAACTATATCGATGTGGTTATATGCTAAGCCCCATTATCATGATATTGATCAGTTAATAATTCGTAATTAATTAAAAAAAAAAAAATAGAAAAACCTTTTCTTTATGACGTTTTCGTGTAGAGACATTGTATTCTATACTTAATCTATATCTTAATTATTTTTATACAGTCTAAGAAAAATATACCGGTATTGATCAACTGTCCCTTTACTCAACAAAAATTTTGATCCTCCATTAATCTTTTACCGGCGAAAATTCTCTCTTTTAATATTATGAAATGTTCAAAGCGGTTTACAAACAAAAATTATACCTAATGTATGCATGACAAGAAGTATATTGTTATTTAGACCGGCTTCGTGGCCCAGTGATTGTGTCTTTAGCGTTGTAACCGGAGGCCGTGGGTTCGATTCCCACCCATGATAAATTTCTAATAAGTGGAGAACTAGTAGGTACGTTTTTCAGAACAATTTAAAATATCGTTGTTTCTGATACAACTAATACAAGCCTGCCATGGTGAAATATCTGGTATAATATGCACCTACACTTTTCACGAGGTTTTAAAACTAAATACATATACACTAAAATATATAAACACATACATACTCGCACATACTTTTATACCCACACAATAATCGCCCAGAGGCTCTACCATGGGTTGCGCATTTTAGAAACGTAACGTATTTGTATACGTATACGTAAGCTAGATCCAATAGGGCCGTTTTATTTTTGGTAACGGGGTGAATAAAGTGATCCTATTGGTTGTTGCTGATGTACAAATATGTTACGTTGCTACAATGCGCAAACCCATGGTAGAGCCTCTGAATTGTTACGATTGATGTTAATTTTATAAATAAAAACGCTAAGGTGAGTTGGGGTAAATGTAGATATGGAGAAAGTGTAGACTTTGCTTATAACTTATAAACTAAACTAAAATGGCAATCTTATAAAATATCGTCTAAAGTCAAAAATTGCGTAGATGACAATGTAAGAACAATTACCTACACTGTAACATTCGTTTGTTTAAGTCGCTATTTTTGTTCTGTTGCTCGAGTTGTAGTGTCCGACATAAAAAATAACAATTTGTACGTTTTTTAAGTTAGTTATTATTGGTGGTATTAACCACCAAATTGTAGTTGTTTTTTTTTCGTATGCATCACCTGTATTTCGAATGCGTTATAATAATCTGCATAAAATTACGACACAAGTATATAGGTATTAATTAGTACTTGTAACAATGAGTGATCACCATTCAAAGTGAAACTTACCCACTTAAACACTTACTCCAGCTCACCTTACATGAATTATTATATTATCCTAGAATAGAGGAATAACCTAGCCTAGGAAACAGTGTTAGGTATTGTATACTTACTAAAAAAATATATCTAAATTTATCAATAGATAAAGTTTCTTATAAAAAAAAAACATCACGGGTGCCTATTTGGCCTAGAACCATTTAAATGGCCTCAGGGTACCCAGCAGTAAGCACCAGCAGGTAAGTTTCTTATTATTTTGTATATTTCTTTAAATTCATTTTTTTTATTATCATGAATTAGAAGAGTCTCGCACCGGATGGTGAAAGTTTTACCTAGTTTGGCAACATATGTATTATTGTTAGTATTGAAATATATATATTTTTTTTGGTTCAATAAACAATTTATTTATTATAATTTATGGATCGGTCATCGGTACGTTTTATTTATCGATCTCCCAAAGATTAGCTGGTAGATTATGCCTAAAGCGTTTTTTCAAAGAATAAAATACCTAGGACAGGCTTATCCGGATCCAGAAAGCTACAGGCTAATCGACCTTAGTGATGTCCTTAAATATGTAAACAACATATTTGGGGACGATACTGAGGTGTGTGGATAATAGGAATGGGGAACACACAAAAGATCCCAAGGGTCGAAGTGTTTTTGACTGATGTCAACCCCAAAACCTATAAGATAAGATAAAGATGCCTAAAGCGTTAACAATTGTTTTAAGCTTTTGTCAACATTCATTCATTTTTACAATATGTTGTCAGTGCATATAGCGTATAGAGTAGTGTAGTAGAGGGTACCTATAGGTACGAGCATTATTAGACAAATCGTAATGCAATTGTGTCAAAATAGGTACGTGAATATAAATATAGTACGTAGTAGTAGTTCCAACGTGTAATAATGCAGCTTATCTCAGAATACAGTGATGCAACTTCTAATAAAATGTAAACATCTACAGACAATGATGTTGGAGTGTTGCGGCGGGTTCGAGCTATTGGACCCCGAGGACGAGGAATGTACTTCTAAAACCGCAGATTCGTCTGATAATGTAAATGCTGATGATTGGACTGTAAGTATAGGTACTTATAAAAGGGAGGTAGTGGCTTATTAGCTTAAATTATTATAGAGTTAAACGTGTCAGTGGTGGATCCAGGGGCTATGCCCCCCAAGAAAGCATCGAAATTGACTGCTTCCATACGTTAGGTGTGCAAGTAAGAGATAAGTCTGCCCCTAATCGGTACAGAAATAAATTATCGTCCTTAATATAAAAAAATAATAAAAAAACACTACGTATTCGAAAACAAAAGAAAAATATCACAGTCACGCCGCCCGAGACCGAGACGGCCTCAGGTACCCAGTGGGGTTTTATGTATTCTGAGTCTACACTGAACAGGTGGCCAGTTCGTTGCAGTTTTTGTAAAGACAGAATAACTTACCTATCTATAAACGATTTACAAGTTGATATACTGAAAATGGGACCGACAGCTTAACGTAGGTACTTTTGGGGGCACTGTATTTTAAATACTTTATTGTTAATTACCTTCAACGTTTTACTATTATTATATTGTTATTTTGTTCTTTGTAATTCATGTAAATGTGTGATATTTTTGTTTTAATAAACTCATTTTTATTATTATTACTAATAATTAAAAACTTATTGGTACACACCGGGGATTTAAGAACTCTTAATCTAGCCCAGCGGGGTTAGAGTGCAGCCATAAAACGATCTAACTGTAGTGATCTTCACCGCGTAAATATTTTCAAATCCTTAAAAAATATGTAATACTACAATATAATATAATACCTACTGAAGAAAACACTAACTAGAATATATTTGTTGGAGTCTAACATAATTTAAATAAAAACTTAGCATGTATGTTATATATTACGAGTATTATTATTTTTAATTTCTTGTAATTTTTGTAATAAAGATAAACTATTTGTGATAACTTATTGATGGTTTTTAGTTGTTAATTTTTTATAAATAATTGTTAGCCGTAAGTTGTCTCAACACTGTAAAATAAAATAAAATAAAGTTATATAGGTACTAAAAATAAAATAACGAACTGAAACTTCAATAAAATTTCAGTGCGAAGTTGACGAATGTATAATGAACAAGTTATCACTTATGTACCCCAATGGGACGATAAACGAAGTCGCATGCGTCACCTTGCTACAGAAGATCGCAGGAGAACAGCCCAGCCACAAGCCAGCTGTAGAAAAAGTTATCCAGAAGTGCTTGAAAGGACAATATCTGAAATATGGGTCGAAGCATGCCTGCGAGGCAAATAAATACTTTCTATGCGGATATATTCATATTATGCTGGTATGTATGTATATGGTAGGTTAGAAGTGAGGTAGAATTTTTATAAGTCTATGTCGATATTTCATGCAACATGTCGGACGAATTGAAAACGTTAGGATTAAGAAGGCGCATAACCGCATAAAGCAAACCAGAAAGGACAATGGCCATTCTGGACCCAACCGTAAAAGCTTTGCGTTCACAAACAATGATATGCTTACTTAATAATAGATAATTTAAGCATTATTTTCCAGTATTCAAAATAATTTAAAGATAATATAATATTTTTTTATTTCAAAATAAATTAAAGATAAAATAATTTAAAGTTGGAAAAAAAAAGTTCTGACAACTTTTGTTACGTGCTGATTCTTTGCTTTTTCTGTATGCAGCAAAAAAAAATGCTTATACAATATTTTGCAATGCTTATACAAGATTATATAATATTTCTTTGTTCGGTTTTCTTAAATATAGAGAAGGCAAAGGGTTCTATGAACCATACAGCCTAGGTCAGATTATATAATATTATTCTGTCAATGCTGCAGCACAAGGAAACACTACTAATAATTTTGCGGATTAATAATTCGCGAGCCGAAATTGTTCGCTATACTAACCTAATAACTAGTCATAACATAACCTCAAATTGAAATTCAAATGAGAATAACTTTTTTCTCCCAACTTCTCGAACTTCGATGTAATTAACAATTTTATTATATGTATTTTCCTCTATGGAACTGGATAAGTTTCATTTTTGAACGCGGCTTCTAAGTCTGGGTCTGAGAATACATGGGCTATGCCCATTCTTCTTTAGATCTCCGTTTATTAGAATACCTCAAACTAAACAAATATATTAAAAAAATATACAAGATATAAAGAAGTAACTGGCTTTTTGAAAAACGTAATAAGCATACAGTTGCCTCCATTTTTTTCGATATTTCCTATTACTCAATATAGAGAAGATTATAAAGCCATGTTTTTTATAAGTTATGTATATGTTTAAGATCTAGTGCATGGCCTAGCGTTTTTGTAAAATTCAAAATATGAAAGTTATAGCAACTATATTTTTCCCAAGAAACCGCGCTATATTTTTTTTATTCTCACTCCGACGCATGGATCGGCATAAGAGACATCTTATTTGCCTTTTTACTGTGTGCATCTGGATTGAGAGATCTGATCAAAATCAAGCAAAATAACTATGCTGGCATTTCGTAGCATAATGTAGAAACTTATATATGAAATATTTTAATTTGTAAAGGCGAGGAAAAAAAGTTAGGGTCCAAAAATAGGAACTCTCAATCCTGACGTTTTTGTAAAAATATAAAAAAATAAAAGTACTTACTCTATGTTATATTTCTTTATACTAACGTTCAGTAGACACATCGTAAGATATAATCATATGAATTCAAACTGTTTGGAGGTAAAATGAAGAAGATATAAGGCAAAACATGGATCTCTCAATACAGACGTTTTAGATTGAGTGATCCTTTGAAACACCATGTTAGGCTGGGTAGAAGCAAAAGTTGATTATGCCAGCATTTAATAGTACTTCTCGACATATTCGCAAAAAATACATAAATACCCAAATGATAACCGTTAAAAAGTTATAGCAACTTCGTCATTTTTAATACATTAGGAGTGAGTGCTCTATATTTTCACATATATCTTCTTTTACTTTTAACGCACAGAAAATCTAAAATTCTACGAATAATTAAAAAAACATCTTCTAAATCCTGGCATTTATTCTATTTGTGTAAAGATGAAGGAAGAGAGATACTATTGTGTATCTTACAATATCTTACTAACCTTACAATATTATATTTACAGGAATGTCCGGAATGGAAGGGCAATGAGGAATGCAACGACGTCAAGGATCTTGCTGGCTCCTGTAAAAACGTTCTGGACCATGCCTTCGATACTATGGAATAGTTGTTTTGTTTTATGATATTAAAAAAAGTTCGATTTAATTTATACTTCTTTGTTCCCGAAACAAACGTGTTTTCAAAGAATTTTATCCTTGTCCACCATTTCATTTTTGTCTAGGTGGTATTATAGTCGCCCTTTTTTGCTGAAGTTACGTAACAAGCGATTGATTTATATATAAAGCAGCGATGATATTTAAATACTCGTATTGAAAAAAGGTCTTTATCGCCGCCGCGCTCATTTCGTAACCGCATCATTTAGCCGGCATAATAGAAGGATCGGTCCCTTTTCACGGACCTTGTATGTCTGCTTAGCATCATCTAGATACAAAGTCACATGCCGTGCTCCAATAAAATTATATATTATATTTTAACTCCATACTATATATAGATGGTGACTTTAAAAAGATGTACTTTGGGCTAATATGAGGTTCTGCTGATCAAATCGAACAAATTTTTCCCATGGAACCATGTGCCGCAAATGAAAAAAAAATTTGCCTTCTCCATACAAACTAGTAATGTTAAAATGACCAATTTGTATGGGGAAGCCTAATTTTTTTTTCATTTGCGACACATGGTTCCATGGGAAAAGTTGTTCGATTTGATCAGCAGAACCTCATATTAGCCCAAAGTACATCCTTTCAAATTCACCCTGTATATGACAGCCTCCGTAGACTAGTGGTTGCGCCTTTGGCGTTATATCCGGAGGTCGTGGGTTCGATCCCACCCATGGCAAAAAATATTCGTATGATTTTTCTGTAGTTTGTCATGGTCTGGATGTTTATAAAATATATTATGTATTATATCGTTGCTTCTGGTACACATAGTACAAGCCCAGAGCTTAGTTTGTGACCAGAGCAATATGTGTAATTTGTCCGACATATTATTATTATGCTATCATTTTTAGAAAACGAGGCAGTGTACTTCATTACCTACTGATATACTCTGCGACCGCAAAAGTAGATTAATTATCGTACTATTTTATGTATCAACGGATTTGAGAACAATGTACTAAAAGTTACACAAACTGACCAATAGGCACACAAGCACACTTTCTTTGGAAGTTTGTTTCATGGAGTGAAGTTGGAGGAAATTCTATGCTAGATGGTGGGAGGAAGGTCTCTATAACTTCGTTAGGCCGACCGACCCGCACTCGTTATACAGATGCAAAAGCCGTCAAGTGACCAGTGGCCTTATTCCGAGTTTGCAACCGCTAATCACGACAAGACGTTGCGTAAAATATAAATATTGAAATATAAGTAACGTCTTGTGTTTAGCGGTTGCAAACTCGGAATAACGACCCTAGCCGTTTGTTATAATCTATGGATTCACCGGTTTTCAGGATACTACTCTGTGGATTTCTTATGAAGGTAATAGTCCCCTTTCAGGGTGCAGTTACGAAACGGGCGGTTGATTTGACAATGAAGCAACAAGACCATTAAACTCGTAATGCAAATTCGGCTATTTCGTCGCCCATTTCGTAACCACATAAATAAACCCGGCATAGTGGAAGCGATCAATGTTGTTTAACCACAAGGTATGAATAGAACCCATTCATAGACTGGTCAACCATTTACTTTTTTTTATTAGAGCACGGTATGTGACTCTGTATCTACCTTATGGTAAGCATTAATAGATTACTGGTACCACTTATTGGTATAAAAGTTACTTTTTAAATTTAATTTCACAAAACAAGCCCATTTTTTACCAATGATTGTAAATATTAACCAATTGCTTATGAAATAAAATTACCATTTTTTGTAAAAATAGCAAATAGTTTCAAATAAAACAGAGTATAAAGAAATAACATTTTTATTTGTTCTGACGCCACAATACTAGACATGTCCTTAAATTAATTCTCAATTCATTACTAAAGTTAATAAGATTTCATTCGATCCTACTTAACTAAAACATAACTTATTAATATTATCTATTGCATATTAAGTTTCCACTCACAAATGCATAGGAAATTGTCAAAATTAATCTTAATTCACCGATATTAAAGTACATGTTCGAATGAAATCATATATTAATACATAATAATTGGGTACGCTATACTTAAGGAAATATTTACAATGTATTATACAGAAGTAAGATTAGGTATGAAAAACTTCTACAAATAGTTCAGTAAAAAGGAAGGCATATTGCATATACAAGTTAGGCGATAATTCTTATATTATATCCACTTGTATTGAATACATAATAATAAACCCAGATGGTTCCTAAAGAGGTTTTTTTTTATATAATTAATATTAATAATATACTTTTATTAATAAAACAAATTACATACAGGCCAGTCGCCTTGTCTAGATGACTGGTGGAACAATTTAGATAATTTAACAGCGGCCCTTGTGCGAGTTTATTTTAACGTTTTCACTGCGTTAAGTATACTCTCTCTACCAATAGAATCGCTTAATTTTTGAAGTCTGTCATAATAAGCTAATCTGATTGGCAGAGAGTGCTTACTTACTACTATGCGAAAAATAAAATAAACTCGCCCTATAAAATTTGATTACAAAAACTGTATATACAGGGTGACTTTGAAAGGTTGTACTTTGGGCTAATATGAGGCACTCTACTGATGAAATTGAACAACTTTGAATGTTAAAATAACCAATTTCCATAGTCCTATAAGGACAATTTCATAAGCCAAATATTATACTCCCAAATATCCAACCGTGGGAATAATATTTATTTTAATAGGGAATATGCATGTAACGCCAATTATTATTATTTTAATATATAATGTTTCTTTTATGTCTTTGAACATATTTACAGTAATCTATGTTATTTTGATTAGCAAATTTTTTTATAAATCCATTTTTTTGTAGAAACGGAACGCATTTCTAAACGCTCCAACATTAGCAAATACTACATTTGTGACGTCATTCGTGCACAAACAAATGTCAACGTGTATTCTGTAATCTACATTTTCTTGTTTTCTCGGGTATTTATTGTCCTTTATTACGATAATTTTTGATAAACAAACCTTTTGACTAACTTTTAAGGTACAATAAATAACATTAAACTTATATGCTTTTTGAGCACGAATGACGTCACAGAATAGCGGCTAGTGATGTACCGTTTTTTACTGCGGTAGTGGCAGATAAAGCTTTTTATTTTTGTGTTATTACCCTTTAAAAAAAAATTTATATTTGTTTTTAGGGTCTAATGTAGTTACTCTATCAAGTAATGAAATAAAATAAAACCATGCTTACTCCCTATTGTTCTTTCTATGATATCTTATATAAGTTTGTAATACTAACCATATAAGCTTTTTTGTATAACTCTTATCAGAAAAGAAACCTTTTATTTTTACTATTATTTGTACGGAGAAGCCAATTTTTTTTTTCATTTGCGACACCGGTTGTTCAATTTGATCACTAGAGCCTCATATTAGCCCAAAGAACAACCCTCTAAATGTATACAGGCGGACCAAGTCACCTGTAGAGTTATTGGACAGTAGCTCTACCATCAGTTTTTGCAAACAGTTTCTACTATAGTCGCTAGTAACTATAGATAGGGATCAACCAATAGGATCGCTTTATTTTTCAAATAAACTGCTCTTATTGGTTGATTCCTATCTATAGTTATTAGCGACTATAGTAAAAATTGTTTGCAAAAACTTGTATGAAGAACTGCCAAATTTACTCGTTCACATACAAGTTGACAATTTAAAAATGGTCTCTTGTGTGCCTAAAATAAATAACACACAAAATTTGCATTCCTAGAATAAAATCAAGGAATCCGGTTTAAAAAATATTATGTGGAATATAAGCTAATTTCGTTAAATAAATGTTTTATAATCAAGTCACGAAATAAAATAAGTAGTATTTTGAGAAAAGTATGTAACAGATATTTTTAAATATATATACATGTTCAACCACTTTAGCAAAACTAAATAGTTGAAATTTAAGAGTTTCTTGGAAATTTTTAAAGATAAAAATACTGCTACAAAAATAAAAACTAACACTGGGACCCACTTTTACTTTAGTAGCCTCAATGTTACCTTATTATTTATAAGTTAATCAAAAGTCAAGCTATGGTATTAAATTAAAGTTAAAAATAATTGTAATAAGCGTTCAACAGTACAGTACTTACATAAATATCGCCATATTGCGGTTAAATTTGGAACTATTTTATTTACTAAACGACATTGTCCTTATAGTATAGAACTATAAGCATAAAAGCAATTTCTATTCAAAAAATATCGTTTTCTTTATTTAACATTTAATTTGACATTACTCAAATACATAATTAAAATAATACTACATAATCATATTCGAGGATAATAACAAAAAAAAAAAAAAAATACAGGTCCATTTGTTCTTAGACCTAAAGGTCCTTAACTAACAGATATTGTATAGTTATTTAACTACTCATAGATTAAGAAATTACATTTATATTTGATGATCGTGAGACTATATTATTAAGTAGTTAAATAACTATAAGTATACAATAATAAATAACAAATACCTAATTTTTTTATTAGTAAGGCGCTTTGCAAAATAAAACTTGTGATATATTTTTTATTAGTAAGAGGCATTGCACTGTTAATTTTAAAAAACTTGTGATTTTAATAGTTCATTTACATAGAAACTATGAGATCGCAAAACTAGCTATTAATAGTTTTATACAGCTGACAAAAAAACGCATTTAATTGATTATAATGACACAATAATCATTAATGGCATAAAACCCAATTGAAATCTGTCTACGCGAAGAGAAAACAACGCAATATTTTACTAAAAAAACAACAATTATTTTTATAATTATTATTTAAGTATTACCTATTTATTATATTCACTATTACTAAACAACAAAAATAAACTGTATATTTGAATAAATAAATCAGTTACCCATTGTTGCCTATATAAGCATTATAGTTTTACCATTTCACAACAGATGGCGTTTGTAATATAATGATGCTTACGCATTGTGATTTATAAAATACAAATTTAATTTAAATAATATATATTTTAAATTAACCTAAATATTATGTTAAAATACATCCTATATACTTATTATAATGTCACGCACAGTTTCACATTTTCTCTCATAATATATCAATAAGACATAATTTAGAAAAAAATAGCAGATAATACATAAATATAACAGATTTATACAAAATAATACGTTAATTAATACGCTTGCCAAAGAGACTACAATTTTGGTATTAAATTGACACTTTGCTTAACAATGAAGTCGTAATAAAATATCTGTAAATTGATGCTAAAATAAATAAGGACAACGGTGTTTAACGGTAGAAATCAATATTCCTACCGTTAAATGTCAAAATATTAAAATGAATAATTAAAAGTACTAACTCGTAATTGTACTACTCCTCAAAGATAAATTTTGTATACAATTCTACATGTTAAGAGCTCATCACGCGACGTCGCGTGTAAGCTGCTATTAAATTTAAATACTATTACGTTATTAAATTTGAATTTAATTAATTTATCTAATCTAATTTTCTTAATAATGAAAGTATGAGTAGCAATTTTCTATCAGAATTTATAACATTTTTTTTTTACTTTAAACTGCCATAATAAAAAGTTTTTTTTAATTCCGTCAAATATACTGGATTTCCATCATCAAACCATGATGAAATTGAGTATGACCGCAGAACATCGAACAAATAAAATACACATTAAATTATATGATTGATTCCACTTACTCCCTCCTAAAGTCAGAAAAACAGAAGTTGTTATTTTAAATATTGTGTCTTATAACCCCAAACGACCTCAGAAACAAAGTAAAAACTGAGAAACAAAACCTAACATTCACTTTAAAAACAATACCTAGTGTGCTCGTAACAAGAAGGAATTACCTTCTCTTTAACAAAGACAGTCGCAAGCTCCTAGTCATTATTGACATCATATCAAGGCTTTAAGGTAAAAAAACTGAAGTGTTAAAGAACAAAAAATATCTTCAACACAGAGTCTAATGCCCGATTTCACTAACAATCCCTAACTCTAAAGGAGGCCCTAAATAATAATTTTGACATATTTGCTATGAAACAACTTAGTTAGGGGCTCCCGAAGAGTTGGTGAAATCGGGATAAAGCTCCTAAACTAAAAAAAAAGAGGGCACTGCATACGTAATTACGATTCCGCGGTCTCCATACAAAATTAGCTTTCGCACTTCCAATAATATTCGATTACTGTTTGTCGCAGAATTAAAATAATATTTTATCCAGTCATTGTATTTATTAATATTTTTATGTTGGGTTATTATTTTTATTTTTTTCGAAAACAAAAAATAACTTTTTTAATATTAAGATACAAAAAAAAAATACCCACAACAGAAAGATTTTACAATTACGAACATAAATAAAAATATTGAACTTCGACCAAAAGTTGTAATATTGGAAGTACGTTAGTATGGGGCGTCAAGCCGACTCCAGGGCCCTTAAGCACAAAAAACATAAAGATCTCAGTCAGCTTCTTGGTGCGGCCGTTGATATACTGTCCATATTTGTTGACAAACTTGGGTAGAAAGCCAAAGTGTCCAAGCACAAACAAAAGGAACTTTCATCTCTTCAGCAGAGACAGGCGAAAGCTCCTGAGCTCTTGTCAGTCGGCTTCCTCGGGCGGGCGCTGGTAGACCGCGCCGTACTTGGACATGTACTTCTTGACAAACTCCTTGGCTTTGTTCTTGACGGAGTCGTTGCAGACAAGCTCCTTGATGGAGGTGCAGTGCTTTAACTCCTTTACCATTACGAAATGCGTTAGCTGGAAAAGAAAATCATTTTATTGTGAAAATATTATACTTGGACTTTGAAATCTGTACTTTGGTCTAATATGAGGCCTACTGATCAAATAGAACAACTTTTTCCATGGAACCATGTGTCGCAAATAAAAAAATATCCCTTCTCCATACAAACTAATAATGTTAAAATTATCAATTTGTATGGGAAGCCTAAATTATTTTTCATTGAGCGACACATGCTTTAATGGGTTGATTGGTAGAGCCTCATATTATCCCAAAGTACAACCTTGTATGCTTGAGGGTTAAATTTATAATTACCTTTTCAATAATTAAATAATTTATAACTGCAATTATTTATTCGATACGTTAGGGATTGATGACCAAATAAATAAGGTGACGACATCTATTAATAGATTAAATATTAACTATAGTGTCAGAGTCAGTATAAGCAATTCAATTTCAGTATTCTTCGAGAGTGTACCGCATGTTTATGTTTTAGGATATTATTGTGCACCACGGAATAAATAAAACAAGTGGAAGTGTGATGTGGGCGTGGCTCCTATTCCAGCCGTTTGCGCTGATCCGCAAATACCATTTTTTTTGCGGTTAGTCGTGTCCTCTATGCCACACTGATCGTATCCATTCTCTGGATAATAAAATTGCATAAAACTTCGTAAATATGCCTTATTATGCTGTATTGCAGTGTAAAAACGATAGTCGATATAAAAATGTTTTAAATGGTGGTGTATCTTATCATCGGTAAGTTCATTTACTAATTAATTTAATATAAAATCTAATGCATTTCTATTTGAGAGTTATACATATTATAATGGACTTTATTTCATTGCATCTAAGGTCGAGTTTTTTTTCTATAAATGTAATTAATGACACATTCATTCTTATACAATTACTCGCTACTAAATTAGAGCTGGGAAAAGTATATTTATTAAAAAAATCGATATTTTTCTTTATCATTATATTATTTTGTATATATATATATATATATATATATCGTCACGGGTGCCTTACGGCGCCCGAGACCGTCTAGACGGCCCCAGGGTACCCAGCGGAGGGGTTTTAATCCCACCTCGTCGTAGCCGATGGTATGAGTCTACACCGAACAAGTGGCTAGCTCGTCGCGATGTTTTGAATAGACTCAATAACCCATCTATAAACAGTTTCACAAGTTGGTATAGTGAAACCGGGACCGACAGCTTAACGTGCTCTCCGAGGCACTATAGTGTTATATTATTTTGTATTTGAGATTATTTTCTTGTTTCATCGCAATAATTAAGGTATTGCGATAATCATCTTAATTTAAAACAAAAATGTCGTAGGTATATACTTAAATGAGGATATCGACTTTTTATTTAATCAAATAATTTCTTTTTCAGCTAAATTTTTTTTTAAGAGTTCCTATTGATCCTATCCATTAAAGAAAAATTGATCCATTAAAGAAAATTGGATTGACGCAGCGGGAAAAAATAATTGAAACGTGAAAAATATTTAATATAATGTTATGACAACTTTACTTTCATTTTTACTTTTTTAAATACCTACTTTTTTTATCGTAAGTAATACAATTTGAATGCCTAAAAATATTATTAACATTGGTAAAAATATCACCAAGTATAATTTAATCATATCTAATGAACAATAAACTATTCGTTTTATTTTTCAATATTTCCGAAGAGAATAAAAAAAAATGTCACATAATATGAAATATAATTGTGCATTTCCACAGTTTTATTTAAATCGTAATTGTAAATATATTTGTTTTGTAACCGCATCAATTAGCCGGCATAATGGGAGCGATTAATGTTATAAAACAACAATGTATTGATCCACCTATTCATGAACTTTGTAGGTCTGCTTACCACCAGACGCAGAGTTTATAATCTGCTCTCATAATATCAGTCGTCTCCATTCATGGACTCAGTTGATCTGCTTACCAACAAGTAGGCACAGAGTCACATGACCTGCTCTTATAATATCAATCGTCCCCATTTATGGAACCTGTTGACCTGCTTACGAACAGGTGGGTAGCGTGTCATGTGACTCTACCTACCTTTTATTAAGCAGGTCTACAGACTGAAAAATCGATATCAATACTTTCAATATTTTTATTATGTCCCGCCCTTGAATTATTATATTTTGTGCATAGAAAGTTCTAGAATAGTCAAACAGACTTTGGCCTTATAAACTATATTAGGCCTTATGCCGACTGCATAAAACAATTAATCGGATATTGATTAAATCACGCCACCTGTGTTCTAATAGCAGAACCTTTTTAGCAGAGTGTTTAGACAGTTTATTTCTACTAGAAACTAGATGTCATGATTTTTTTATATATTAATTTAATTCTTATTTCATAGTGTATAGTGTTTAAAATTACTGTGTATTTTTGTAACCAATCAGGACGATACAGTTATAGATTCAACACTTATAGATATATGATTTTGGCGACATCGGTTCTGATACATTTGGTGTTGTATACCATTTCCACTCGTATTATTTATTCCGTGTTGTGCACAAATGTACTAATTTTGTAGAATAAGTATTCGTATTGATGTGAAATGTTAGAAGTGTAGCATTAACGCAGTGATCTCAGTGTTCGTATTATCTCAACGAACCATTTTTTTCCTTGACATTGGCAGAAATACCGTACGTTTGTGTACGGTCATTTTTCATTCCTTATTCCCACCTAGTCATTTCGCAATTTCTTTTCTTTCTAATGTCTCTCTTTTACTTTATATTCTCACATTTCTACGCGCAATGCATAGATGCTTTAAAAGAATATTAAAGTATAAACTCACTATCAACCATCAGGAGGGAGGCGCCCTTGGGCCTTAAATCGCGTTTCCAAACATATACAACATGGCCGCCCGCCATACAAACTCAAAACAAAAAGTGAGAACAAAAAATATGTTAGGCCATTATTGAGCGTTGATTGGTTGAAGTGAGAACAATATGGCGGCAACGAACACGTTTGACATTTCGATTATAATGCGATTTTAGGCTTCAAGGTGGTTCCATATATTATTCTTGGTGGTAATGGTAAAAACTAAAAGATTAGCAACAGCAATTGTATGCCAGTCAAGTGTTACAGACCATGACACTGCTATAATTTCTGTAAGCACTTCAATCAAACCAACTAAACCTAAAACATTAACTAAAATAAACTTTAAGCAACTTAACGAAACACTACAAACATTCGATTGGGCTCCACTTTACCAACAAAATAATATAAAAACATGGATTACACTAAAATGCATGAAGAAAAGAGACTCCTTGCACCTACTTTGCAGACGCCAACCTAACGACACCAAAATAAAAGGGAATTATTTACAATATCGTAATACATGCAATTATATCCTTAAAAACCTCTGGTTTGTCCAATATTCAAAAGCGGTGACCTCAAGGATATGTCCAACTATCGACCCATTTCTTTACTGTCGGTAGTAGGTAAACTCCTGGAAAAGGTAATTGAATGAAAACCTTCGACTTCTATCCTACCTAGAGAAAAACAACCTATTAGCTAACAACCAGTACGGCTTTCGGGCTAAGAGATCTACTGAGGACGCCATTAACCTCCTTACTGATTATGTATCTGAAGCATTAGACCAGCAAGACAAATACATTGGTGTGTTTCTAGACCTTAAAAAGGCATTTGATACGGTCTCCATACCGATCTTGCTTCGAAAATTGGAAAAACTTGGAATAAGAGGCATTGCACTATCCTGGTTCAAAAGCTACCTAACAAAAAGAACTGTCTGTGAGGCTTGGTGGTATACAAAGTGATCCCGAAATTTGCTCTTATGGCATTCCTCAAGGGAATGTTCTAGAGCCGACGCTGTTTCTTGCTTATATCAACGACCTTTGTCTGTTGGATGCAGCGCAGGCGAAGATCCTTACATTTGCGGATGACACAGTGCTGCTATTTTGGGGACGAACATGGGACGAAACAAAACTTAAGGCTGAGCACGGAATTGGCAAGGTCGAATGGCTAGAAAACAACCTGCTCACCCTTAATATTTCAAAAACCAAGCTCCTGTGTTTTCACATAAAACACAACACACGCCCCCCTGACACTATGAACATTGGGGATCCACACTTGCAAAATAACCGGCCACAATAAGAACTGTCAGTGTAACATAATCGAACACGCATATGATATACGATATCTAGGTGTCACTATCGACGACAAGATGAATTGGCACAAACATGTAAACATTCTAGTTCCCAAAATAAGAAAACTTATGTTTATATTTAAGCATGGAGGTATATAATATAATAGGGAGGCGCCTTTTGGCCTTGAATCGCCTCTCCAGTGAGAACAGGAGATGGCGGCCACACAACCAGAGGTGGGACACTTGTTGATAATAATTTTACCTAATTGAATTTTCAATAATCGATTATTTTTTGCTAATATTTTTGCTTTTGCTAATATTATTATTAAATTATATTTTAGAAGCATTACTTACAGAAAGATTTATACTTTTTAATTGAGATTCTCATACTGTAAAAATGCCGTCAACTTGAAAACAGGAATTCTTAAACTCTTCTCTTTGTGTGAACTTGTCCAATGTATGGAAATTACAACTTTAAAATAATATTATATTGACAGTTTTTTATATATTTTTTTATAGGATCTTTGTTATATTGGGGTTTTTTTTTTATTAGGTATAGTTTTAATTTTATTAGTATTACTTATTTATGTTTTGTAAGTTTCTTTAATAAATTTTGTACTATTTTATTAAAATAAAACATTAACAGTTTAATTTCTAAGGTAAAAATTCACTTTTGAACTTCATCTTATAATGAGGTCGTTTTCAACGTTAAGTCTCGAGAAAATTAAAATAAAGCGTCGTTAAAAAATGTAAGCGATCATCGTCGTTAGTTGAAAAAGTTTATTAGCATTTTGTGATTATTGTTGGGAGGGAAACTATTACGGGTCAACCTACACTCCATGTATTGTAGGTTGACCCGTATTAGTAACCTAATATCTATCTGGTCTAATCGAAATAAACCTTTATAAGTTGTTACATATATTAGGTATATGTAACAACTTATAAAGTATAGGTTTCATTGTAAAAATATATAATATTTTAATAAATTTATTTATTATTTTAATGTAAATTTTTCGTGACGATGATCCACGCAAATTCGTGTCGTTATGAGAATATGTAGATGAATATACTTGATAGGTTTTTTAAATTAATTTAGTAAGTTTTCAACGGAAATTTTGTTATCTTCATTGCGAGACAGCGTGGCAGTTTGTATTATTGGGCTCTCACTATATAGCATGAAACGCATGGAACCAAGGCGGTTCCAATAAATGCATAAAAAAGCCTTTACAACGAAATGTCAAACAAAACAATTGTGTGCTCACTTCAACAAATCAACGCTCAATGATTGGTTGAACATTCAAAACAAAAATTACAACAAAAATATATAATATCTTCAGTCTCAGAAAGGCAATTTTAGCCATTAGGGCGGCTCTCTATACATGGTGACTTTGAAAGGATGTACTTTGGGCTAATATGAGGTTCCACTGATCAATACGAACAACTTTTCCCATGGAACCATGTACCGCAAATGAAAAAAAATATTGCCTTCTCCATACAAACTAGTAATGTTAAAATGACCAAATTGTATGGGGAAGCCAAAAATTTTTTTCATTTGCGACATGGTTCCATGAGAGAAGTTGTTTGATTTGATCAGCAGAATATTAGCCCAAAGTATATCCTTTCAAATTCACCCTGTATATATCTCCATGCATCACAGCCTTAGGAATATCATGTCTATTGCGATCTTCAGACTATTTGTATTAGTTTGACAAAGTTATTATTACACGTATTCTTTGGCATATTGGAAATTTGGGAATGTAAACTTTAAAATAATTTTATTGTAATATGAAATCCTCTATGAGATGAAATTCTCCTACTTTCTTATTACAAATTTGTACTACCACCAAACACAATAATAACTTAAATTTATTATAATAATAATATCTTTATTTGCCAATTAGGTACCCCGTACCACCCATTTGTTTAATTAAAAAACGATTTCTTGGATAGATCTCTACGAGAATTCAAATTTCCAACTAAGAATAATATAACCGCCCTAACGCCAGTCATCATTTTAAATATATTAATTTTAGAATACTTAGGACAAATATATTCCCGCGCGAATAAGTATATGTGTAATATAAAAAAATAATATAAATTCGTAAGTATTCGCTAAAAAAAAAAAAATAGTACGGACAACACTAAACCAATTATTAAATTGAGAACATAACCACAATTTTATGATCCATGCTGAGAACAGTGACATTTAAAAAAAACGTGAGAACAGAATATGGCGCCAACAAACAGTTTTGACATTTCAATCATAATTTTAAGAAACGAAAATAGCTATTTATCTCTTTGCCATATGTAGATTTAAATGAGTGCGAGCGAGACAGATACAGATACATGTACGTGACTTTTTACTTTATAAGACAATTTGTAACAGTTCCCTATTATTACTAGTTTCATGTATTTAAGAGACTGCGTTATATTGCTGACGATTTCTTACTTAAATCAGTCTATTACTCATTGTGCCAATCTCTTTTGTCTTACTCAATTACAGCGCGGGGTGGAGCTCATAAAACAGGCTTGATAGCTCTAGAGAGGAGCCAACGAGCAGTTCTTAAAGTAGCTTTATAAAGGTTTTTGACTGGCTATCTGACAAATACTACAACAAGACTGAGGAGTTTATGACAATAACAACTTGACTGACAGTTACCTGACGCCGACACCTATACTTATACTACAACTACACACACATACACCATATACTTGTATATATGTAGCAAAAAATAAAGATGTTGTATCATATGATAATATATTTTTATAGTATAATTTATTTAATGTAATATAGTATGATATAACATAATGTAATACCACTTTCACACTGCTCGTTAAAGTTATAGCAACTAAACAAAGGACTGGCTACCCATAGTACAGAGAATTCTAGTTTGAGACCCTTAGACACGAAAAGCATAAATCAGGCACAAGTGAGAAGTATAATAATAAAAATAGCCACACTCTTTCACTGTGTACTTAAATACAAACGAACTCACCACACTTACACTATATATTATATTAGCCTACCATACACCATACAATTTATTAAAGCTTGCCCCATGGATTTTTGATACTTATTTTCATCAATAATACTACTTATAAAATTTTGTTTATTTTTTGTTTTATATTTTTGCTTCTGCTTGTTTTTTTGTTATTTATTTACTTTGCCCTAGATATAAGTCTTTTTGTAAACTTTTAAAGGAAATAAACGATTTATTATTATTATCATTCATCAGCAATTTTATTTATTAGGATAGACTCACCTTCTTAGCAAGATGTTTGAAGTCAGAGGTGGAAGTAATTTTGCCGACGACGGCGCTAGAGTGTCGGTACGGGTTGAGATACTGCACCATCACCCGCGCCATGCTGCACCGGAAGTGGTCCTTTATCCGACGGGTCTCATCCGCGCTCACTTCCGGCACCGCTACCGTTTCCGGCATGAGAATCGGTTCCGGTGACGAGTCGGACGAGGAATCCGATTCCGAGTCCATCTCTGCCGCTAGGCCTAGCATCTGTAATCATAATCAACAAAAACTGTTGAACAACACGTCTTTCTAAGCTGCATTTTTTTCTCTTTGTATCATTTTTGACATTAAAAAAATACTTTAGATATACCTTCATTACTTAACAGTTGCACCAAAGTGTCCGTCAAAGTTATTGTAATGATTTAAGTTAAAAATGGCGTCGAATGTACAAGTTTTATTTTGAAATCCGAATGAAGACGGCTGGTACATTCGCCGCCATATTTAACTTTAATCGTTACAATTACTTTAACAGAGACTTTGATACTACAACTCAGCCTTAACGTTAACTTCTTTGGATAGATCTTCGTTCTCTTTCTAAATTGTATTACTTCACTGTCAAACAGTAAAATTAGCGGTCCGCTATTTTAAAATATTTATTAGTTTGTAGACTGCTTCGGAAGACTAATGCTTGCGCGTTTGGCGTTGTATCCGGAGGTCGTGGGTTCGATTCCCACCCATGGCAAAATAATATTAGTAAGTTTTTTTTGTACAGTTTGTTATGGTCTGGGTGTTTATAAGAAAATATATATATTAGTATCATTGTTTCAGGTACATATATTACAAGCCTATAGCTTAGTTTGTGACTAGAGCAGTATATTTGTAATATCCTACATATTATTAATTTAATAATAATTAAAAATTTCGACAAAAGTCTATCAGTTTATTTGGGCAAGTAAAACCTAAAAAACTTGAAAACAAAAATATACCTTAATCTCATGAGCAGACAAGTCATGTTTCTTCTTCCCCCGCTTGCTCATCTGCTTCTGGTAGATCTTCATCTTTTTGAGGAACTTCTCTCGCTTCTTCCTCAACTTCTCCTTTGTCTCTTTGTATCGCTTTACTTCTAGTCTGCCCGCCAGTTTATCCTCTTCTGTGCGAGGCTGTTTGGGGACAAATTTGTGGTGTTTATAATATATGTTAGACAAAAAAAAAATTAAACTAAATCACAAAAAGGAATAGAAATAACTTCTTATTGACCCCTTACTACTTATTACTGTTGTTTAATTAGAAATAAATGTACTGCAGACTGAATACAGGACGAATTGGAGTACAGGCTTAGCCTAATGTAGGGACCATTGTAAATCTAAGACAATTTGTAATTATGGTAAATAAATGATTTGTATTTGTAAATGTTTAATAGTGAATAAATGACAGAGTGAAGAGGGAATATGCATGTAACGCCAATTATTATTATTTTAATATATAATATTCCTTTTATGTCTTTGAACATATTTACAGTAATCTATTTATTTTGATTGGCAAAATTTTTTATAAATACGATTTTTAAAATCTAAACATTAGCAAACACTACATGTAACGTCATTCGTGCACAAACAACGTGTGTTCTGTAGTCTACAGTTTCTTGTTTTCTCAGGTATTTATTGTCCTTTTTTACAATAATTTGTGATAAACCTTTTGACTAACTTTTTAGGTACAACAACATTAAACTAATATGCTTTTTGAGCACGAATGACATCACAGAATGGCGGCTAGTGATGTACCGTTTTTTACTGCGGTAGTGGCAGATAAAGTTTAAACCCTTTTATTTTTGTGTTATTACCCTTTAAAAAATGTTTAATATTTGTGTTTAGGGTCTAATGAAGTTACTCTATCAAGTAATGAAATAAAAAAAAACATACATATTCCCTATTGTGAGCTGTCATCTTACGAAATTCTTCCTCATCCGCGTCCACAGTTTGGTTCCGTAGACTTACGGTCTTATTCAAAAAAAAAACCTTAAAACACTCTTAAAGAGCTCAATAGTTAAAACGTTCAATAAGGCTATTGGATCGATATTTTTTTTGTTATTCATAAACCTCTAATAAAGCTCCTATAACTATTTGACGTTTATTAGCTGAATTAGTGATGTGTTGATAGAAAAAAACACGGAATAGAAAAAACAAGTGGAAGTGCAAAGTAGGCGTGTTTAGTGTGGCACAATTAAGCGTAGGTACGCTTATTTGATCTCAGTCGTTATCAGTCGTGTCTAACATCGCTTCGAGTTGGTAGTCTCGCGACGTTCCTGATTTTTCCGCATAATTATTGTAAATATGCCGTATTGTTGCATTCTGGAGTGCAAAAACGATAGTAGGAGAAAAAATCTTCGTAATGGAGGTGTTTCGTATCATCGGTAAGTACGATTTTGTTAGTATTCTTTAAAAACCTTAGCTTATTTTAGTTTACTAATAATTGTAGTTTAAATGAAGTTAAAATCAACCTTATGTAATTGTAATAAAGAATATTTTAGATTGAAATTTGGATATCAAAAGTTCTTTGCTACTCGGTTAGTGTTGTAGTGGGTGCTTATCGATATAACTTATTTATTTAAAGAAAAGAAGGAACAATTTCGGCAGTTATACAAAATTATATACTTACATATTTTTTTTAATATTTATTCATATTGTATCGCATACAATTTTTTAATAGTGTGGGCTTAGAATAATAAAATGTACGATAAACTCCCTATACGTAGAAGTGAGCACAATTTGGTTGGTTTACCTTAAAACACATACATAAAAAAATCTTTATAGCGCAGCAGCCATTCTCTATTACGAAGAATTGTGTTCATATTTAGACACAGTAACAGTTGTTTGTAAAAAGAAATTTAAATTAATAGTTTATAAAATTGAATAATCAAAATTTAGTAGGCTACCATTGTTACAATTACTTACCATTACCATTACTTACCATTTACCATATTGTTACAATGAGCGGTTTATATATAATTTCATTAAAATCATTGAAAGATCATCAATAAGAACTTAACCAACTTTCTAACCTTCATTTAAAATATTTTTAGGTTTCCCAAAGACACCACAGTCAAAGAGAAATGGATTGATGCTACAGGTAGAATTGATTGGATGCCAACAAAATTAAGCACCATATGTTTTGAACATTTTATAGAAGATGATATTTTAATATAAAAAAAGGATATAAATATACAAAACTAACAGCATTTCCAACTTTGAAAATCGTTAAGCTTTTTAATCAAGTTACCGTGTTTTTTTTTATTACTACATACATAGAGGTATTGGAAGTGTTTATGATATGATATTAAAATGTTTCATAATAGGCAATTGTTCTATAAGAATAAGATAACCGATAAAAAGAGTATTTTGTTGACTAAATATCAAATCTATTTCACACTATTTTAAATTTAGTTTTTCTCCTGTTCATTGTTTTTGCTGTATTGTTTTTCATTTTGGTTTCAGCTACAATATATGAACGCTGCATTTTTATAATAAAATATTACAATTCATTTTATTTTACAAATATAAATTATGAATAAGATGAAAATGTTTTACCTCTAAATTAGTGTTTTTGAGACTATCCAAGTTTTCCTTTGTCGTACCAAATTTTATCCAAGTTTAATAATTTTTCATCATTTTTTTTTTGTTTTTAAGTCTTTGATTTTTTGTTTGTAATTGTTTTATTTTTAGGCTTTGCTTTTTAATTTTGCTTTGGCAAAATCTTAGTTGGCCATTGAGTTTCTTCTTTCTCGGTGTTGAAGAATGTGAACTGCCTGATGGTTCTATATATTTAATTTCTCTCTTTGCGTCGTTTAATACCTATTATGTATTATGTATAGCATAAGAAATATTAAAAATCCAACTAGTTTTAAAATTAATTTAAGAAAATGGTAAATGCACAGAAAAAGGAAATGGTAGGTAATAAATAAGCAATTTTATTATGTATAAAATCTAGGTTAATAATCATGGTTCATCCTGAAAATGAGCGCGAGACACTATTTATTTATCTCAAGCTGTGGGTGAAACCATTTCAATAAAATGTAGTTTTATTAGCATTGTAATCGTATTATTATATTATTGTAAGTTAGCGTAAGTTTTTTTGTTTTATTTTATTGAATAAATACATATTCTATTCTATTATAATATTTTTAATCTGCTAAGGTTTTACTTGGTGTTTCCATTTTTTTTCTCACTTTTGGCAGATATATCGACATTCATTGGTTATCAGCTAACGAGTAGTGCAGATCGCGAGCAATAAATTATAATATTGCAGGGTCCTACTTTATATGGTTATATATAAAATTTGGAATGTTGTAATAGTGAGATATTGTGTGAAATATACTAAGAATACAACTCTATTTGTTTTATTGTAAATTGAACCGGCCGCCTAATGCAAAATACTTTTTATAAGTAGCTTTTTTTGATAAATTTTCATGCATCCTGCCGATAACAATTTTACAAATCAATGGGCTTCCGAAAAGATTTCCTTTCTTGTGAATATACCTAAAATTATTTTTTAAATAAAAAAAATGGTTTCTGAGATATATATTTAATTAAGACTCGTCACGTCATATGCACAAACAAAATTGGGGTATGTATTGCGACTAAAAACTATTTTTTTTTAAATAACGATAAAAAATATTTTGATAAAATAATGTAATATTCCAGGCAAAAATAATTTCTTCATTTTGCCTAATTTCTTTATTTATTATACTTATTACAAAAATACTAGTTATATTAAGATTGCGTCCCAAAGTTTTGTTTCGTGCTCACGTTACGACAACGTCACCCAACTCAACTTAAAAAAATATACTTATCTCAAAAATCTGTTTTTTAAGCCTTTATATTTTCTAAAAGTTTTATAGCTATGTTTTCTAAAAAGTTTTCCCTTCCATCTGCGTTTAAATATATAGAGCACATTTATATTTTAAAAAAAGCATCGATATCGATACTTTAAATATTTTATTATGTCGCCGCCTTTGAATTATTTTATTTTTATGCAAGGAAAGTTCTAGAATAAACTAAAATACTTTTTTTATATAAAAGATAATATGCCTTATGTCGACTGAACAAAACATTTATTCGAATGTTGTAGTAATCACGCCATCTGTGTAGGAATAGCAGAACCTTTTATAGGAGGTTCTTACTTATTTGTTCAGTGGTTCTTACTACTTTATGATAGATGGCATGATTATTTTTTATATGAATTTAAATCTAATTATTTGGAGAATAGTGATTAAAATTGCTGTGTATATTTGCAACCAATCAGGGCGAAGTGGTTATAGATTCAATACTTATAGATATATGATTTTGGCGACACCGGTTCTAATACATTTGGTGCTTTATAGCATTTCCACTTGTTTTTTCTATTCCGTGGAAAAAAATAATTGATTGTCAAGAAAGTTGGCAGAATCGCGGAAAACCAAGACCATAAAAGTAAAAAAAAAACGTTTTTGACACCTCTAATGAAATAATTATAATATGGTTGGGCGCAAACTGATAGAAAATTCAGTCACACTAGCTATGCCCCGCGGTTTCAGCCGTCATTTAAATTAAAATAATTTGTATCAAAAATTTGAATACAGCTTTGTTTATCGCGTATGTTGCATCTCTCTATATCTGTACCTATGTGATTTTTTATGATTGCATCTCTGTATGATAATATGTAACTGGCAAGTCGCAATACTTGTTTCACATACAACAAAAACTGTCAAGTGACCTAGTAATGTTTCTGTTTTAGTCTGTGGGTTCATCGGTTGGTTGGTACCGGGGACTACCGCATAGATTTATTATTGAGGTGGTAGTATCCTTTCATGGTGCGGTTACGATATAAGCGACTGAATTTACAATAAAGCAGCAAGGATATTAAAATAGACTCGTAATGTAATCTTCTAGATTTTTTTCTTTCTTTTTGATACTTTGACATTTTGTAACCGTATCATTTAGCCAGCATAGTAGGAGCGATCAATATTGTAAAACGACAATGTATTTATCGATCCATTTATGGACTTTGTAGGTCTGCTTACCATCCGGTAGATACAAAATTACATGTCGTGTAATAAATAAATAAAAAACAGATGTGGCGGCACCGCCATTCAATTTTTGTAGTTTGAAACGGCACAACTTTACACATTACATTACACAAAAAGATTAAATGTTAATCTTTTTTTGTTACAAATTTCTGTCAGTGTGCGACCAACCTAATTTGGTTCAAGTCCATTAGAGTTGTAAAATTTTGAGAATTTGTTGATCGGAAGCCGACTGGGCATTATTATTTTTATTTGTAAAATAATTATGTGTAGAAGTAATAGAAGTCATTTAATAAAATGTTAAACCAAAAAATGTAATATGTATAAAAAGTGAGATTAAGCCTTCAATAAAATTATGGAGCTGTTATTTTACGTTTATCACTATCGTTTATGAATAACGTTTTGAGGTGTTTTGCTATTGAGCTGTTATAAAGCATCAATAAAGGCTTCGTAAGTTTTTATGAATAGGACCGTTAGTGTGAGTTTTTTTTTTTACTTTCACTACATCGTTAATCTTTAACTCTCTACAAATAGGTTCGCTTTAATTTGGTGGACATTCAAAATAAGTTTATCTGATTGGTGGAAATTTTTAAGCAGTAGCAGTAAACGTTAAACAAACTCACAATAACGACTAGTAGATTTAGGTCCCTATTACAATCAGTAAAACAATTGTGAACCATTTTTCTATGCAATTTGCATCAGTTCAGATATATATATATACTAATATAATAAAGAGGAAAGATTTGTATTTTTGTATTTTTGTATGTTTGTAATGAATAAACTCAAAAACTACTGGACCGATTGCAATAATTTTTTCACCATTAGAAAGCTGCATTATTCAGAAGTAACATAGGCTATATAATATCACGCTAGGTCCTATAGTTGTGGAGCAGTAACCAAAAATGTTTTAAAAACGGGGGAAAAGTATCGTTTCTGAGGCCTTCCGTGGCGTGCGCTGAGCATATAGTTAAAGTTATACAAACCTGTGCGAAGCCGGGACGGGCCGCTAGTATGTTTATATAATTTATTGTTATTTACTTACACTAATGGGTCTTTCATGGACGAGGCCAGGTCTTCGCTTCCGAGGCTTATTCACCAGCGCGTGGTCAGGAATCAGCCCATTATGCTTATTCTCTTTTATCACTATAAAAAATATTAGTTGTAAAGCAATATTGCAATTTATCTTATTTTGCAATATTGCTTTATATATTTATTATGATTTTTTAAATAAAAATGTTTGGTTTTAGTCTATTATTATATGTAGATTTTTATAGGATCAGAGATTAATTAATATTATTATTACTTATATAAAAATTAAATATTTTCTTATTCTAAAATAATAAAAATGAAATGAAATTTTATTTGCAAAAATTCTGAATAAAATGTTGTATGGGGTTAGAGTACTCCATGCTTACTTTAAGTTATCCATTTATATATAACCGTCATTTAAATTTTACTCTTCTCATTTATTTGTAAGTGAAATATAATAAATTCGTGTAAGCAAGTACCACAATTTATTTCGCCTTTTTATGTAACTTAATAAATCAATAATTATTATCTACATCTATATTAATCATATGTCAAAGAATTATTGTAAATTACAAGGTATTTTAGGTATGTGAAATTACAAAACAGCTGAAACAATTTAAATTTGCTTATTGTTGTTTAGATGATTTGCAATTTTTTTATATTATTATGTGAAACTCATTACCTTCTATAACACCGTCGACTCCCTCCACCATCTTGGGCTGACGTCGCGGAGCCGGAGCTTGTAAGATCTCTTCCTCTTCCTCCGAACTCTCTTCTGCGGATTGTTAACACAATATTAGGTACTTGTATTTAGTACATACTATATTTTGGTCTGAAATTCACTGACATGACGCCATTACGCTTTTAATAATGTATAGTAATTTACACTTCACATGATACTTTTTTCCAATAATAATAAATAAATATCATCACGGGTGCCTTACGGCGCCCGAGACCGCCTAGACGGCCTCAAGGGGTTTTAAATCCCACTTCATTGTAGCCGATGGTACGAGTCTACACCGAATCAAAACATCCCGAAGAGCTAGCCACTTGTAGCTCGTCGGGGTGTTTTGAATAGACTTAAACAAGTTGGTATAGTGAAACCGGGGCCGACAACTTAACGTGCTCTCCGAGGCACTATAGTGATGTTGTCAAACAATAGTACATCATTTTTTTAATTAAAAATTCATTGGTACACACCAGGATTCAAACACCACCACATATATAATAATAATATAGTAAAATAATTTAAGTATAAATTGGAATATGTTTGGATTTTTTGGAAGAATATGTATAAAAAATAGAACTTGATAAGTAGAACTTGGGTGTTTTTACCAGGTGGATCTGACGGACCAATGTAAACAAATAGTTATTTATTTATTTATTATTACAGATAAATACAGAGTATAATAAAATTAAGAATCATCTTAGAATAACAAAAACTAAAATAGCTTTCACAAATTATGACACAAAAACATACATAGTCTTACACAAATCATGGAAATATGATAATAATGTAACACACCTTGTAAAGACGAATCATAGATATTCGTCTGTCTCGATCGCACCCATTCAAATCTACATATGGAAACGAGATAAATAGCTACCAACTTTATTTAAATTATCAAACATGTTGCCGCTATATTCTGTTTTTACTTCTTGAGCATCGATTGATTAAAAACTTATAAATTTTGGTCTCACTATATGTTTTGGGTTTGTATAAAGATCATGAAACTAAGAATAATATATTAATAATAATAATATAATCAAGCAGCCATGTTGTGTTCTCGTGTCAAAATTGTACGTCGTTTCTAGTGGAAACGGGATTTAAGGCCCAAGGGCGCCTCCCTATCTATCTACGACATAAAGAACAAATAGGGAGGTGCCCATGGACCTTAAATCGCTTTTCCAGGTTTGAGAACATAAGATGGTCGCCATACAAATTTTAAAAAAGTGAAAACGCATTCACTGCAGTAATAACAGTAAATAAAGTGAGAACAGAATATTGCGGCAACGAACTCGTTTGATATTTCGTTTTATAGGCCATTTAAGGCACAGACCTTAGAGCACTTCCTTAATATTTATTACAATGCAATGAATTTTAAACCGATTAATAAGAATAACATACCTTGTTGCGGGGGCGGGGGAGTGGGGGGTGCCCACCGAGGCTGTCTGTGCTTCACGTGGTAGTAGTAGGTGCGGCCGCGCGCGTCCACCGCACTACGCCATAGAGAAGGTAGAACCACGTCCTCGGGGGCTGGTATAGGTTGCAGGTCTGGCTGTATAATTATAGAACTTTAAAAAAACTTTTTAATATTTTGATAATCAAGTTGAATTCCCATGAACCTGGTTCCTGTTCTTAGCTAACCCTGTTTTCACTGAACAACAGAGAGATACAAACTCCGTAAAAAAAAGGTTATTTTATACTTTTAAGTTGTCTTGAGATTCTTTGAGGGTAGCCCGAACACAGTAGACGCGTGTTTATATTATATTTTTCAAATTTAATTTTATTGAATATTATTGTGCAAAAGTGTACTAATTTTGTAGAATAAGCATTCGTATAGTAATATTAAGTGTGAGAAGTGTAGCATTTACGCAGTGATCTCGGTGTTTGTGTTATCTAAAATAATCCCACAATCTTCAGTAAAATGGCGGTACCCATTTTACTGTTGATCCTTTTCCCCCTTCACTAGACATCGGCAAGACTATACCGTATGCTTTCATACGGTCATGTCGCCATTCCCTTTTCCACCCTAGTCCTTTCCTGATTCCTTCCCATCCTGTTAGCCCTCTTTCACAAATAATATTTAATAAGTTTACCTACAACTACCCACTAGACACTGGCAAAATTACGCGTAACGCGTAGACGCCATTTTTTACCAAAATATAATAAAAGTTGTCTTGAAGTCGCGGTTTGTTTATTGTTATTTTATTAGAGCACGGCCTGTGACTTTGTAACCACCTAATGATAAGTAAAGTAGGCCTACAAAGTCCATGATGAGGTCAACCAATGCATTGTTGTTTCACAGTCACTCGCACTACGCCGGCTAGATCATGCGGTTACAAATTGGGCAGTGACAAAGATACTATTCCACTTTGATATCCACACTGTTTTAATGTCAAAGGAAAGTACTTCTACAAGAAATTGGTGTAGTAGTCTTCTGTAAACTGGTGATCACAGAGACTATATCAGAAACATGCCTTGACGGTTTTTACATACAGATGAGATATACTCGTATATACATAGAGAAGTTATAGATTACTGCTAAAAAGCAGTTTTACCTATTAGAAAAGCCCTTTCCATAGTTAGAACTTACCTCAAGCTTAATTTGTGGGATGTGCATAGGTTGTTGCATGGTCATATCCGGTGGCTGTGGGGGCATGGCTCCCATGGGCGGAGGCATCTGAGCGAACCCGGGCATGCCCATGTATCCGCCCATAGGGTATCCCATTCTTATATAACTGAAAATTGTTAACTATTAAAAATGTTTTTTTTTTTGCAATTTTCAATGTTATTCAAAATAAGAGGCCCTAAAAGTGATTTAATTATAATATTATTTTGGTATCATTTATATAAAATTCTTGTGTCACATTGTTTATAATCAAACTCCTCAGAAACGGCTTACTTTTACAATTTTATTGACTGATTTTTATATTTTTTTTTTTTTGTATATTCGGTAGATCTGAGAATAGGTCGTAAACTTATTTTTATATCCCTAAGTGATAAGGGTGGGCAGCCTAAAAACTTTTATTATTATTTTAGAGACATTTTTTTCTTTTTTATGATTTGGCATTAAAAAATACAATTACCTTTCATTTTCACCCTTCTACCGCCAACCCCCATTTTAAAGCGATATTAGTACTGTTATAATCTACAACTTTTAGTAGTTGATAACTCATCAATTTCAATTGATCAGTTTTTTTTAAATTATATTTTTTATTTAACAGATATATTTACTTAAAGGTAATATTTTTATTATTTAATGAAGAATTTTACTTGATTTTTTTTCTATATAAATTGAAATTAAAAAAAAAAAATCTACTGACTATCTTCTCTATAAATAAAAATCAGTCTTTCCCTTTATATATTTCTTAGGTTTTATTTGGTGAAAGACTTTCCTTGAGGAAAAAATTTCCATAAAAACGACTTTAGAAACACGGTTTAGTAGTCTGAATTTATTACTATAATAAAAATCAAAACTCACTTAGGTGGCATACAAAACTGCTGAGGCCCCGCAAAAGGGGGACAAAACCTTTGAGGAGGTCCCCCCGGGCCCCACTCAGACTGATCCGGCATCATGTTCATCATACCGCCGCCAAGCAACATGCCGGGAGGGGCGTTCATCATGGATGGCATGGACGGCATGGGTGGCATGGTCGGCATGTTGCCTATAGGCTGCATGGACGGAGGACCACCCATCATATTTGGGGGCATCATCTGTTTGGGGACACAAACATTATACAGAAAACAATACTATTTTATTATCACGCTATTTTGACAGCCTCCGTAGACTAGTGGTTGCGCCTTTGGTGTTGTATCTGGAGGTTGTGGGTTCGATTCCCACCCAAGGCAAAAAAATATTAGTACGCTTTTTCTGTACAGTTTGTCATGGTCTGGGTGTTTATAAAATATAATGTATTATATTGTTGCTTCTGGTACACATAGTACAAGCCTAGAGCTTAGTTTGTGACCAGAGCAATATGTGTAATTTGTCCATATTATTATTATTTCTTAATGTGACATTTCGTGGACATATTTCCTTGTGGGATATTCAAGATTGCGGCATTTCTATAGTTAAATAAAAAAAACTATATGGCAATCGGAATAAAACTGATATAATAGTAATAAATAATAATAATATGTAGGACAATTTACACATATTGCTCTGGTCACTAACTAAGCTCTATTAACCAACAAAAAATACAGAATTTTACAAGTATATCTCTGCCAAACTATATAAATAGTTTGTCGGCAGATTGCTCTCGTTACAGGTTTTGACACTTAATTATAACACAATTTTTGATTTATTTTTAATAGACACAAAACAACAATATATTTAACAGAATGAAGTACAGGCTTATAGACGGCTTACTTTGGAAGAAACAATCTATTTAGGTTGGATTCAATCTGATCCAACAATTATTTTTTAACTTGGATCTTATAGGTGACCTTTGACATTTCCATTTGTAGGTTAGGATATCGAAAAAAGTATTTTTTTAGTAGGTATTTTATATAGTATTACACATATATTAATTAATGTGCATTATTATAATTATAAAGATATGTGAAAAGATGATATAATATGTAAAAAGTGTTGAAATCAAATGCTTTAATATTATAATTGCAAATGTTAATTTTTGACCCTTGTTTTGGATACTTTTTTCTGTGGTTTTTTTTTACCCAGTAGCGCCTTTTCGTGTTCCAAATAAGGTTGCGGGTTATGCCGGGTTATATACCTGGTTGACATCAGGAGGCCACATGGGCGGCCAGGCGTGTTGCGACGGCTCGTTGCGGCGACATATCTCGGCCGCCTCCGCCGCCTCCGCGAACGCGCGGCGTCTCTCCTCCTTGCTCAGAGGAGGGACTGACGCTAGCACCCTCTCTCCTAACCTGTAATATTGTTTATTAACATTTGTATCTATACATATAATACAATTGTAAATCTGTACAATAATCAGTGAAGATACTATATATATAGATAATAAAATTGTTCTATAGCCTTTTTAGAGTCCACCCCACCATTTTTTTTTATCAGACGGCATATTGTTTTTTTTAAAGGTAATGTTAGGTTGTGAAAATAACGCAATCCTATAAATATAACATTCAACAATCAGCAACAACGAACGCTAAAAAAGTCCACTCACCGCACTCTAGTCCTTGTAGGTCAGTACATTAAATATATCATGATGGGTGCCTTATGGCGCTTGAGACCACCTAGACCGCCTCAGGGTTTCCAGCGGAGAGGTTTTTAAACCCACCTTGTTGTAGCCTATATAAGAGTCTACACCGAACAAGTTGCTAGCTCGTCGCGAACAGTTTCACAAGTTGGTATAGTGAAACTGGGTCAGTTTAACGTGCTCTTCGAGCCCTAACGTGGTGTTGTCAAACAAATGTATATATTTTTTTAGATTAAAAACTCATTGGTAGACACCAGGGACCTAAGTTCTATCTATCATTTTTTTTTAATCATATCTGTTTGTTAGGGCATCACTTAAAAACTACTTGACCGATTTATGAGGTTTTTGTTTTTAATACTTATTATTTATAAATAAAAACGCTGAAAATAAGTCAAAACTCTTGCCTAATACTTCTTCACTTATCCTTTGTTTCCTCCTATGTTTATCTCTATACTTTTCCCTCTTCAGTTCCTTAGGTATGTCCCTACCTCGCCCTTCCACACTGCACCTCTTCTTCACTTTCTGTTGCGATCCCTTATCTCTGTTAATTTCTCTACTTCTATTAACACTTAACTATATAAAAACAACTGAAAACAAATAAACCAAAACTTACATACACTTCTATGATCCTCTCTGGACTCTTCTGCTTCTCTCTCCCTATCCCCTCTTCTTTAATTAATATACTTTTTTTATAATAAAAAACGTCACCTAATACTTCTCCTTCCCTCTGGACTGGTCCTTCTTTTTCTCCTATCTCTATCGCGATCCTTTTCCCGTTCCAGTTCCTTCTCCCGCTCCCTATCTTTATGCCTCTCTCTCTCCCGGTCCCTTTCTCTTTCTCTCTCCCGCTCCCTTTCCCGGTCTCGGTCTCTCTCCCTCTCCCTGTCTCTGATCCTCTCCCGATCTCTCTCCCGGTCGTCTCTCCGATCTCTTTCTCTGCTAGAACCACTGCTGTCGGCCGCACGTCTCTCCACGTTGGCTTGACGTTCATGCTCTTTCATTTGCTGTATACGCTCCTTTTTTGGTATTTTGAATATTTCCTAAAAATAATAAATTAGATTTTAATAGAAGTCAATATATTTAACTTAAAATACCCAATAAATATTATTTAATAATTACAGTCAGCCCCCAGCCTAGTGGTTAAGTCACTGCACAACTGATAACAAGGTTAAGCAAATGACAACAAGGCCGGATCGAGAATTGGGGACCTATATCTAAAATATAGAAAATTTCTCACACATTGCCCTGGGGCCCTACCGGGAAGTTACATGAAATACCGATCGACACGTCAATCGAAAGCTAAAATTACATATGTGATTTGACGTTTGTCGGCGATCGAGTTCTACCCATAGACAATATTTCCTATACATTTTTATCCATCGACGCGTCGATCGGTTTGTGGATGTGGCTTCCCGGTGAACCTAGTGCTTAGTTTGTGACCCCACAAACTAAGCACTAGGCTTGTATAATGAGTACCAGAAAACACGATACTAATATAGATTGTATTTTATAAATACCCAGACCATTTCAAACTCTACAAAAAAAATGTTCTAATAATGTTTTGTCATGAGTGGAAATCAACCCCACGATCTTCCGGATTTAACGCAATTACTAGACTATGGAGGTGGTTATTTACAAATACTAAAATAAAATGGTTCCAGTACCTTCAAGCTAGCCCATCTTTCCAGGAGTTGTTTAGACAGATCCTTTACTTTCTCCGCTAGAATAGTGGCTTCCTTGAGCTTTTCTAAAGGATCCTGCTCTGGTTTATTGTCACTTGATAAACCTACAAATAATATAAAACATAAAACAATTAATTTAAAAAAATGTAAGTAAATACAATTTAAAGAATAGTTACTGATATAACGCGTTATACATTGTGACTTTGTATGACATGAAAGTTTGTACTTTCGAGTTTCTACAATCATCAAATTGAACAACTTCTAAATAGGAAAAAAATGCCTTCTTTATATACCAACTAGTAATGTTAAAATAAATAATTTGTATGGAGAAGGTTTTTTATTTCATTTGTGACACATGGGAAAAGTTTGTTTGATTTGATTTGGATTGGTAGAGCCTCCCAAT